>JAFBJW010000232.1:1226127-2437334 GCA_016785235.1 Pseudorhombus dupliciocellatus
GGGGGGGGGGGGGGGGGGGGGGGGGGGGGGGGGGGGGGGGGGGGGGGGGGTCTTTTCAAAGAGCAGCCAATCACGGCTCTGAAAATACTATGACAATCCCACTGGTTGCCCCACAAACCAACTGACCAGTTCAACTCCTCCTGACACAAAAGCGTGTGTAATAATCCGCTCGTCCACAAACGACCAGGGCACCTCTGTGAGAACTTCAACATTTTGCCGTGCTCTGTTCTCTCTGGGTTCCCTTTCTGTCTTTAAGGAAAGAAGATGAAGCGTCATGGCGGTGGGCTCGCTGCAGTGAACGGAGCAGCATACAATACATCAGCGTGGCAGCCACAGAGGAATAGCAACCATAAATGTCACTGATACTAATGTCTCTTTTTAGTTTAAAGGTCAACCCTCAGACTCCGCTTTTTCCAGAATTTCAAAGCCTTCAGTTTTGTAACATGAACTAAATATTGTACTGCAGTGACCTGCTGTGAAACCAGTGGCTCGGTTCGCCGAATTTACAAGACGTTCCTTCCACTTCTTTTTGCTAATGAAATGATTAAGTCAGGAGGAATAGATTCCAGATTACCACTGGTTTCTCTGCGTGACTGAGACGCTTGTAAGCACAAGGGTGAGGGGCATCGTCTCGCAGTCTCATTTTCATCATATGTAAACACACTCAGTCTCAGACCAGCAATGCAGTCAATGATGAATCAGCTTTCACATAATGACACTGAGGCGCTGTGCAGCATGCATGGACTGCTTGCACTGGGAGCATCGCTGCCGTGCTGTGAGATAACTCTTCAGATAAGAGATGTGTCAGGGTTGCGGAACTTCTCTGATCTCAGTGAGCAGCAGTGAGTGAGTAAAGCACTGGATGTGTTAGTTTGTGTTAAGACTGAGAAAAAGCAGAAGAATGAGATTCCAGCTCCTGCGATTGCAAATAGACCTAGTAACAGTACCATGCTACAGTGTGGAAAGTAAACTGATACTGGAAGTGAAACATGTTATTAATCTAATATTAAACACATAGACACTGCATGACTCATGCGCCAGCTTTCAGTCGCAGCAGAAAAACAGTCTGGGAAGCCAGTACGGCGAGAAATGTCACTAAAATTGGGTGCAGCAAAGAGTTCCACACCAAGCATCTAAATGACGCGCTTGCCCTCAGTGTGCAGTGCTGAGGAATGAATGGAGCAAAAACGGCTGATTTTCTCGAGCAATCATGTGTGCTGATGCTGGAGAAATAGGACAGCAGCATATCCTGATGTGCTGACATGCCCCAGCAAGCAATGGTGCAAATCACGATGCTGCTGCTGCTGCTGCGAGAATTTCCATCGAAAAACAACAGGTGCTGTTTTGCCCTTGACTTTCACGCATGTTGGAACATTTAATTTGTAAAACACATGTTCTTTACGTAGCCCGGATAACCAAATAGTCCTTGGTGTAGCACGCGGGTACAGAGGTGTAGCGTGGGCATCGTAGGCTGCATGAACGCGTGAATATGAGAAAAAGTTAAAAATCTGAAAAATAAGATACTTTAAAATCATTCCTATTTAGCATGAGAAAAGGCACTTGATAGCACCATTATGTGGTTCCTTCATGCTAATCACCTGTGATGGTGTGAGGCGGGAAACTCAGAGTGTGGAAGGGCGCTGCGAGCTGAGGCCTGGTGACAGTGTTAATCAGTCAACCAGGAGACATGACAGCCCTAATCAAGGCAATGAGCGGGTGGCAGGAGAGCTCGCCGGTTGGAAATCAACAACAGGTCCATTTATATGTTTCAGTTGCAGACTGCGGAGCATATAAATAACTTGCATGGCCCATTAGATTCATCACACATCACGCACTGGCAGAAACACACTAGGTTACACGTGTAAGCGCACAAACACTCGGAGCGCGAGTGTCTGACAACTCCGAGAGTTGTCAGAGTGAATTACCTGCATGTCAAAATGGAACAGATAAATTGTCGGGAGAGCAGAACAAATTGACTCGGTCAAGGCTGTTGATGTATCGTGGTGCAGAGAGGGTGGACGCACACACACACACACACACACACACACACACACACACACACACACACACACACACGTCTCCTATGCTCCGGCTGTATATCAGTACAGAGAATGGGGATTGATCTCACTGCTCAATCAACACAATGGACAGACGGGGACACACACACACACACACACACACACACACACTGTTTAAATATAGAGTTGTTTCTCGAACCTCAACTGCAGATGTAACAATGATTGATCATTTGAAGCAGATTATTTATTACGTGTTCTTTTACTTTAGTCAGAAGAACTTTTGAAGTCATTGCTCTTGTTCTGTCTTTATCTTCATGATATTTGTTTTTTTTTTTTATTATAAAGGTGTTAAGAAACTTCTCCATCCCGCTGATCCACGTTGTATGAGATGCAACCACAGCCACAGCTGAGGAGTTTGCATTGTTCATTAATGTTTTTATATCCTCGTTCAGGGCATCAGCCTACACTGGAAATCCCAGGGGTCGCTTATTTTATTTTATTTTAATATATACACAATTACAAATTTAACTGTAACAAACTGTACTTACAAGTATACACTCAGTTTAGTATTCTGTCTGTGATTTTGGAAGTGGAGAGTTAAGAGTGCACGACAAAACCTCACTACTTAAAAAGCTATCGCTAACAGGATGAGAGCATTTCATCTACTTGGCTCTAAATAGGGCTCGCTTGCCCAAAGGACAGTTTTAGCCTTTAAGCCTCCCTGTTATCAATAACTTTGCTTTTAAATGTGTCTTTATTATCATACAACACAAAATGTCAAGGTTTGTGTTAGTTACTCCTCTGGGTCTACCACAGTTCTAGCACGATGAACAGAGGTGTGTATGGGTGTGTATGTGAGGGATATGTGAGTTCATTCTTTGAAAACATCTGTTATTGCCAAGTGTGTGTGTGTATGTGTGTGTGTGTGTGTGTGTGTGTGTGTGTGTGGTCACTTTGGTGGTAATCATGTCTGCCAAAAATACAAGGCTAGGTTGAACTGACCTTTATGTTCGCATCCCATTAGTCTTGCTCAACCATCACAAAACATCCTCCCAATGTTCTCTCCCAAGTTTGCCAACGTGGTGAGTTGTCAAGTGGCAAAAGGGGTCATGCCGACCTCACTAACAGCATCATATTTTTCATATTCACGTAAACCATTAAAGGATTATTTTGAGAATGATGCTGATCTGACGTATCTTCTCTATGACAGGGGGGATTTAAAAGTGTTACTTGGTGTTATGCTTGTTTTTAAAATGTAGGAGAAATTAATGATGTTGAGAAACTTGTTCACTTTAGCTTTTTGTGTCAATCATAAGAACCATGAGACCCACTGAGACCGAGGGCTCAGTAATCGGACAAACACCAGTACTGTAGAACGCTTTAACCTCTGGCAAGGCCCTAAACTGACTGATTTAGGAGAAACTGACATATCTGTGGAGAAATTGAAATCAAGCACTTATCAAATGATTTTCAGCTTTTCTCAGCATTTGTGTAACAGCCACCAGCTACGGCAGAGTCAGCACAGAGCATTCTCATGCTAGATAAAAACCCGATGAGCATTACAAAATCCCAGTGACGGAACATCACATTCTCAAATTACACTCGCCTGTCAGACATGTAGCGAAACTAGTCCCTTGGTCTGAGCAGATGTGCAGGAAAGAAAAAGAGCCAGTCGTTAAATCCACTCAAATTCATATGCTTAAGTGTAAAGTGGTAATACAAAGTTAATACACCTTGACAACAGGTTCCAGATGGGCACTGCGAACTCCTGCAGTAAAGCCATTTGGAATTTATTTAAGTCTATTTTACTTCCAGACGTTATTTTAACCAGCTGCACACGCACGCGCACGCACGCACACACACACACACTACACACTCCATTCAATGGAGCAGAGAAAGCATATTGCAACCGCTTTCACCACATTACAAGATTGGATTTCATGTTTAAGCACACTGTGGCAGATGCATGTCTGCTTGTATAGCCTACAGCTACGAGAAGTGCAAAGTAACTCCCCAGTTACTCTTTGGCCACTTTCTAGCAGGGAGCAAAATCATGTTGAATTTGGATTGCAACTTTGTTAGCAGCTAAATTCCCTGCTAGTCATGGCAGAGCAACCCATGTGATGTATCTTAGGGATCCAGTGGATGACTGCATTAGTGTTATCAGGTGATGCTCCACAGAACACTTCTACATCTTGATTAATTTGTGGGTGCGCATGTGTGCGCATGTAGTCACAGAGCGACACAGATGTGTGTGTGTGTGTGTGTGTGGGAGCTCGGACCACCAGAGAAATGAGTGTTAACAGGTTCTAAAGCGTGCAGATTCCCTGCTAAAGCATCAATGTGAAAACTTAATTAAGGCAACAGTACGAAAGGCTATTATAGGTAAGCTGTTAGAAATTAACCAGTCAATCTAAGGCTGTCTAAATTGAATTTTTACTGAAGCGTCCGGCATCGTCAAATCTCATCTCCTCCTCCTACCTCTGACCCCCTGGGTTCAATTTAGGTGTGAGCCCATTTGTGTGTGTGTGTGTGTCGGTGTGTGTTGGTACAACACAACATAAAGATGTACACTTTTATATTAGCAGGAATACAGAACTCAATTAAGAAAGTGCTTTAGCAATCCAATTAAAAGTCTTTGGACGATTCCTGCTCTTGACTCCGCTCCCTTCTCCCCTACTAATAATGAAATAACACACACATATCCTCACTGGCTCTCTCCACCTTGTCGTAATAATGAAGCTGCTTAAAAACACACCAGGGTCTTAAATGAAGGCTTTTAAATGGTGCAGCATGTTTTTCCCCTCCCTCATTCTTTATTGCTATTTCCTATTACTTCAATCTTATCGTGTAAAAGGCCCATCAATTGAGTGGCTGTGTTGACTTGCGGATTGAAATGAAGTGGATGCTGTTTGAACAGGTGTTAGAGACAGGAAGGCGTCTTGTCTCCTGTTAATCTCATTATTCGATTACAGAACAAATTAGCTAAACTGTCCTTTCACTAGTGTGTTTGTGTGTGTAGAGGGTACTGTTAGCGGACGCCTTGTTAATGTGCTCGTTTACCTTCCGTTTTCCACAGCCACGAGAGACAAGACATGGTGGTGGCCATCCGTCTCCTGTGGCAACCCCCAGGCACACTTAGATCAATTTTATACCCCATAATAACATGTGCGTGCAGGCTAGCCTGTGGGTTTAATTACCTGGTGTGTCTCCGTGGTAACATAGAAAAGGCTTTTATTAAATTAGCCCAGTGGGTCGGCATTTATAGAGAAGTGTCTGGAGAGGCAGGGAGGCTGGTTATACAGGAGAGCACTGGGGCAACTTAGCCGACATTCATCATCCAACGTGGAGGAGAGGCTCACTGAATTAGCTGAGTGTCACTGCTTGTGGAGGAAAGACGAGGCAGGCCAAGTTTCCTAAGTGCAACACGAACAGCTTCATGAACTCTGCTAATTGTGTCTCGTTTAAAAATAATCACACCGAAATTTTGAAATCAGTTGCCCAAACTGATACATTTTAGAAGAAAATGTTAGAAGAAACATTTTTTTTGTCATTAAAATATTTAAAACAGAATCTGGTGTAAATAGCTTAATTAAGAAAAGTGGTGAAAAATCAAAAACAATCAAAAGCAGTGCAGAACAGTTACACCGTGAATAAAGATCAGGGGCTTATAGTCACCAAGCAACGTTTCAATTAATACAAATACTGTGGAAGAAATAATACTTACAAATCATGTGGTTATAATTGCAAGTCCTCAAATAATTTGATCACGCTGTTTTATATTTTGGCTGTTGACAGTTTGGTACCTGCTTTAAACCCGACTAGATGAGCGGCACATTTAAATGTGCCATGTTGCTCTGACCCCTGTGAATTCTGACTTACTTCTTGTCACTAAAGCTTAACAGTAATTGTCGGTGAATGATAGTCTGGTCAAACATCAATGTCAATAAGTGATATTTGATTGTTCTGTAGGATAAAACAACACACACACACACACGATGTGTGTCCTTGTCTGTGTGTCTGTGAATGTGTGTGAGCAAAGATGTTAAACTTCTAAAAATGGGGAAAAAAACTACTTGAAGATGATGTTTTTTCACTTGAGCATTTGCTAAAGAAGTGAGGATTTGCATGAAAAACTGGGTGGATTTAACTTCTAATTACACTAATTCTGTCTGTCTGTCTCTCTTTTAGAGAACATGTAGAAATCATAGTTTAAAGAAAAGAACAAACCAACATAAAATGTCTCTGAGCAAAAATAGTGCTGAAGGTTAAAAAAAAAAACCTTAAACCTTTCTCTGATTGCTCCATTAGTTTGGTTCAAGGTGTAATTACAGAAACTGCTAATCTTTAATCATCTTTAATTACCATATCATGTAGTCATTATAGCAGCTCCTGAAGGAAGGAAGTAAAAGTTTCTTCTTCTTGCTACAGGGTAATTATATTGGCCCTAAATTCCTGGCTGAGAGTAGATGTTTTTTTTTAGGTGCAATGATACTCATCTGCTGCACCTTCATTTCATTAGGCAGCTCTTTGATTTTGCACAGACAGTATCAGCTGGAGTACTGGGCTACTCATCTCCCACATGGTGACATGGTCATATTTAATATTTATATAAAAAATGTCAGCTGTCAAATGGTTTTTCTAATTTATTTTTATTTGCTTTTCTTTCTTTCTTTCTTTTTTAAGAGCATATTGATTTTGCATTTAAACTATACCATCATCTAGTCCAAGATGAGTTAGGCAAGATGATTCACTGTACTAGATGTCAGGTTAGCGTTTGACATTTGACCTTCCGTGCCTATACTGTAGCCTTGATCAGTCATTAAAGATCGGAGTGTCATCGGAGCACATGCACTGGTGGATAACTGTGTGTTTCGCTGCCTGTGGACATTCATGAAAACTGTTGGCATGAAAGGCTCCACATCAGTGGATTTTTTCTGACAAGTCAAAGACAAACAGCCACAACCCTTTCCATTCAGTAACAAGCCTGTCACAATACACACACCCACTTCACTTTGGCTGGAAAATACAAAAACACTGAATTTCTTTTGGAACAGTCACGCACAACTTTACTTGGTAAACGCAAGGAAACTCCTGAGTTTTCATTGTAAAAGAATGTTTTATTTTACATTGATAGAACAAAAAGTTAAAAAAAATCTAAATAAACCATGTGTTTGTTCAAGAATATGTATTTTATATTGTACATCCCAGTATGTCCCGTATACACATATAACCAAAAATGTTAATTTTCTTTTTGTTTCTACGTTCTAAACCCTGAAAGCTTCTATCAAGGCAGAGCTGCATACAAACACATCAACATCAGACCCATCTGTACAGTGCTGCTGGTTGAAATCAGCATTTCATGTGGAGTGGAGAAGTGGATCACTGGAGACACACACTCCAATCACAGGCGTGAACATGTTTACTGAGAGCTGCCCATGCGTGATCAGACGACTGGAGATTCAATTTATTAGAAAGTCTGCATCGGATCTAAGCGAATAAGAAACGTTTGACTGTATTTGTTGTAAACGCCAAGTCCTCTCCATCAATATTACACCTGGTTTCACCAATCAAAACAGCTGACCTTGGCCTTGAGTTGCAGAGAAGTGGGAGAGAAGCTGCTGTTTCAAACACAAAAAGGCTCATGAGGAGAATGACAAGACAATGGAAAAGAAAAAGTAACCTTGAGTGGTACCGACTTGGCTGAATGGAAGTGATACTGATATGATGAACAGCCACCTTTGTGGCCATTGTAATCAATCATACAGCTGCAACCACCATTTACTTCAACAGATAAGGGTGCAGCAAATAGGGATGGGTGAAGGATTGGAGAGAGAAGAACAGTCACCGATAAAAGGAGCCATGATGACAGATTGAGAGGAAGGAAAAACACACTGATCTAGATAGAGAATAATGTGTAGTAGACAGGCCGATAGGGACAGTGGAAGACATAATACTGCTTATCTAGTTTAACGATAACAATGACAAGGATTAAAAATTTAAATTCCTTGTTACTTTCTTTTTTCTGTGAAATGTGAAACTACACCAATGCAGACGTCACCTGACTAGTGTTTCAGCATTAGCCCAGAAGTCGACAGCCCAAGCCAGAAATAAGACATATCCTCTGAAGTACCTGATACACGACCATTGAAATAAATAGTGTCACTGAAAGTACTAAGTATTCTTGAGTAACTTGCCTATAACTACTGATTAAGCGCTGAACAACAGTTACAGCAATATTGCAATATATGACACAACACACAGAAACAACCCCAGAAATTGGTTCATGCAAGCTTTTTCTTTTTTCTTTTTTATTTGTTTTTTTTTTTTTTCTTGGGATGGGGGGGGGGGGGGGGGGGCTGAAATGGGGGGGGGGTGCTGAAATTAATGTCAAGTGTAGATCTAACACATGAAAAAAAAACATCTGTGTATAGAGAGTTTTATTTATTCAACTTAAATTGGCAAAATAGCCCTTTTCATCAAATCTATGCTCACTAACCCAAACTGTTAAAAAAGATGTGTTTGGCTAAACCAGGGAATCTTCACAAAAACTAGTCCGGCGGTTCTCTGAGGTGCTCTTATTGTTGTCAGAAGGACACATGCCACCGATCCAACAAACCAGACTACATATCAGGGCAGAACTACAGACATCAGTTCAACTGTGGCTGTGCATAGAACAGAGCAAGTGTCCCCACTAACTGTGAATGGAAGAAGTCTCCTAGGAGTTAGCCATGGGGTGTTGACTGAGTGTGTAGACCAATAACACAATGGTGTCTTAACAAAAAAGCCCCTGACATCATCCTCCCCGAAACATTAAAAACTACCAATAGTTCCCTTTCACCTCGAAGTGGGAAGAATACTTTGGGTTATCGTACATAAGCTGTTATTTTCTTTTTAAACAGCATGCTGTTTTCTTATCTGAGCCCCAGATGCTCCAAGCATCATGATGAGAATGAGATCAAAGCATTCTGCCATGACAATAAGAGAACAGTCCGACTATTTAATCAAAATTATGCCAAGGACAATTACAGAGGTCCAACTTCAAAATGCTCTACCGTGATTTATGGGGCAGCCCCACCCATCGGTGATACATGTGACATTCTATTACAGTGACAAATTCTACCTTTTCAAATTAGAGTCACAAAATGACAATTATTAATTAAGTGCCAACCTCTGTTAGATATGCCACACTCTTTATTGCTGTATTTATGGCTTGATTGACTACTTCGCTGCATTCACCTTATCTCACTCCTGTGATGAGTGAAGAGTCTCTGATGGCCCAACTCACCAAGGTGTGCTGATGAAGGAAAACTGCAGAAAACACCAAAAGTAAACGTGTCCGAGAGCTTTGAAAAAGCTGCCAGTGCAGTAATACTGAAGCTGACTCTCAAGACTGGCGGGTGAAATTCAGTCCTCATTTCATGACAGGCCTTCCACACTCAAGACGGACCTGCCACATCTGGCCCACAGGAATGTCTGACATTACCAGCAGCAGATACTTCACAAATGTCATCTTAACAAAACCAACAGAGGCTATAAATGAGGACAAACAAATGTGTTGTCGTAGTTGGAAGCACAGAGCTGATTTGTGTCTGCTCCATAAAGTGAACTGTTGCACAGGAAAAGTAAAGTTATTGCTCATTTTAAGTTAAGTGCACATGTTCTTCTACTTTTTCTAAGTCGGTGTATTTTTGTGTGAAGAGATGCCCCACAGACCTTTGTCAGCCTCATGTAACATATAATCTCTGCCTATGCAACCATATGGCAGCACGGAGGACGCTATGTAAAAGCTGAGCCTATTTTCTAGTTTGGAAGGTAGATTTGTTTATGTATCGCACTGGATAATAGTGCTTACAAGTTTTTTTTGACCAGTAAAATATAGACAATGTTGCTCATTCAAACATTTTAACGTTAAAAAAACAAATGATACCAAAGTGAAGGGGACCTTCAAAATGTAGTCCTGTGTGTGTGCAAGAGTGTGCACTTTATCTAACTTATTTCCACATGCCAGAGACTGCTGACACACACACACACACACACAAACAACTCCCCGTAAATGCATTTGTGCTTGCACATTGCGTACACGCTAATGAGGCTATGTTTACTCTCAAGTTTGTGCTGAATTATGCCTGCCTGCAGGGGCAGGTAAAATCTACACTGATGTTTTTACGGGCCACTGACACCTTATGAGGGAGCAAGACAGAGAGGAATCAGTAATGGAGAGAAGAACACTGCAGTAACTCCAACACTAAGGTCATGCTGTCTGGAAGGCATGAAAGGATTTTAAAAGCATTTTGGCCAGAAGCAAGAGGAACCAACATACACAATATTATACTCAGTCTTCATTACTACAATGATACATGAGACTCAGTAGTCAGAGCTACATTGTAGTAGTACTTAGAAGTTTCATTTCACATTCATATTTTACACATTTTCTCATCAAGACTAGTACTGCATCAGTGCTCAGCAGTACAACCACAAATTACTCTTTACTCTATTAGTACACACATAAGCAGTGGTAATTACTGCCCTGTTGTCTCATTTTAAATCAATACTTCATACCATTTTGACATATGTCACATTGGTGCTATGGCCATCTTGAAACTTGGTCTTGGTCTATTCTGACCTCAGCTAAGTGCCTTCAAACTTTTGTGACTTTATATTGCACGGTTGTGATGCTTTCATTATGGCAAAACCTGCCCCCTGACACACGCAGACGGACAGAGAGTTATACTTGCCAAAGTATTCTAAAACCACCTCTGTGGTATTTCCCTCCACTAAAGGTGTCTCCAGGGCCACATTTTACCAAGGACACACACACACACACACACACACACACACACACACAGAGTTAAATCAATACAAGCTCTGAAATATTTTTTGAATTGCTTGGTGCAATGGGGAAGCAATATATTTTGGTTCAGATTGTCAGCTTGGCGTGAGGATAACCTCCAGGAAGTGATTCAGATGTTTTCTTTGAAGGCAGATAAATGACTCTCAGTTAGCAGCCTCTTTAGTCAGGTATCTTCCTTCATGTGAAATGGTGATCACTATTTGCCAAAGTACATATTTACCCATGGTTCACCTGCCTCATCTACAAAGACCTCACTCCTCGTTTGATCAGTGTCTGGAGAAAAAAAAACAAAAAAAAAAAACAAGCTTTTCCTAATGTTTTCACGGTGCATTTTGAAATCACAACAGGTTTCTACATTGGATTAGGACTTACACCATGATCAAAAATACTTTGATTATTAAGAAAGATTTCAAAATCAACTATAGACACACACGCAGCTCCTGGCACTGAGTGTGTGCTGTGTGTGTCTGTGCTGTCACACTGAGACACAGCAGGCAAATATTTCTCACTGAGAAGTAAATATTCACTCAGAGATAACATCATATGCACCCTTCTAGCTCTCTTTTCCCCTTCTTTCTCCTTAACTCTATCTCTCTCTTTATTCTCTCAGGGTAAATATGTATGTACATATCAATCTCTCTTTCTCTCTTTTTGGTTAAAGTATACTTCAGTGACTACTCAACTCCAGTGCTTATCTTCACAGAGCAGACTTTCTGTGTGTGTGTGTGTGTGTGTGTGTGTGTGTGTGTGTGTGTGTGTGTGTGTGTGTGTGAGAGCGAGAGATGCCTCATCCACATCCTGCTGTCTGTAGTTCACTGTTCCTGTTGCAATGTCTCACACACACACACACACACAGGCTAAGTGCATATCGCACTGCTTACTCCTTGCAGTGGGGACATTTTGGGGATCTTGGTTAGGATGTGGCATACAGGGAGAGTTGAGTGGCCTTTTTTTCTAAAACTACAGGCACTGAACAGATTTTTATCACGTCCAATGTCGTCAATACAACTTTAAAGTCTACCTAAAAAATGCCATTGTTTCATTTTACACGACACACTGTCAGCCCAGCAGAGGATGAGGCCATGTATTTGCATTTGGATCAACAAATGTATCCTTGGCCGTCTACAGTTATCACGCCCCTGAGTACATTAAAGCCACTCACGTTTTCAATTTGCATTAAAAACAACCGTTTTTAAATCAAGGGGTTTGGATTTTACATAATTCATATAATATGACATTTTTATGTTCCATCCCAGCATTCGGCACATGCAGACATGCGGCATATGCATGGGCTGATTATTTCACGTTGGGAAAGTATCCTTGGGTCCATGTCAATGAAATAAGAAATGAGGTTTTTTTGGATTTGTTTGCTACTCGTTTGCTAAATTCTATTCACAAAATGCCCAACTCATGTGTAAGGAACATGTGCTTCATTTATCTTGCCTTGATGACGTTACAGAGAAGACCTATACTTCTCATGAGGACAATGAAAAAAGAAAGAAAAAACTCCATTTTGCCCAAGAGGAAACTTCTAATAGAACTCAGTGTGGGCCTGACCTGCGCTGACCTGCGCTGACCAGTTTGTCCAGACATGTGACCGCCGTCTCACGGAGGGTTTAGCGGAGAGGTCTGAAGGCCTCTGCAGAAACACTTTCAGTGTCTTATGTTTTGTGAAGGGTGTTACTCCTGTCCCTGGTGTCATGATAAAGGTGAACCAGGAGAGAGTCTCCACGCTCATGAGAGTAATGGGTATCATGACATGACCTATAGTGCCTGTTATCTGTTCCCTTCCATTTGGGATAATTGTACCGCACCTTTTTCTTTGGGTTGACCGTGCGTATGCATGCACCATCTCTCATCAACTGTGCAGAAGATTTTTTTCTCCTTCTCGCAGCCACCATTTCATATTCATATTAAAGTATAGGCGGAGAAATGTTCTTTATTTTTCATTGATGATAAATCCCGCAAAATAATCTGCAAGAGATGCATTATCACAAACTCATTAAAACCATATTAAGATATCAAATAACTTTTAGCTCAAAAATTTGATAAGGAAGGAAGGAAATTTGCAGAATTCATTTATTTATTTAAAATGTAACTTTATATTTATGAACATCTGTTCAGGAGGAGCAAATGTGCTTCGAGGCGAGAGAATAACTGAGGTGAGATTTGATCTAGTATTTACCAGCATTGTGGTGGTACACGCAAAAGTGTGCCAAACGCACCTTGAAACAATGGCAAAAAATAAATAAAAATAAGTCTGAACTGGAGCATTGTAACCATGCACAAATGTAGACATAAAAATGTGTCAAGGAAACAATAGAGAACTCCATCAATGAGAACAATACAAAGGTTTCCAACTCCATCACATCAGCAGTGTTTCAATGATGTAGTAAAACCACTAACAATCTACTATTTGAGACGCAAACATATCAACATCTGAGAATGAACTTGGTCATTAAATTGTGATTTACAAGGTTCTTTGATACTGAATTTTGTTTATACACTAACTTGTCCCGGCACCAGGACAAACCCACTGAAAGACTTGAGCAAGATTGATGGGACTCACTTTCTAGTTTAGATGCAATGACACTACAGTCATGTTTATATATAACTAAACAAATCCTAATCAGAATTGTTTGCAGTGGTTTCAAGCTGCACATTTAAGATAGCTAACATTAGGGTGGTGGACTCTTTAACCCTGACCCCCTGCCGCTCCCAGGTTAGAGCTACAAATAGAGCTACCTACAATTAAATAACAAAAATAAAATATTTTCAGTAACAAGCTGATAAAAGTACTGGATGTGTTATGAAATTTAAGATAAACTTTTTTTTTTTTAAATCCTCGTAGGTTAAGTCTCACATTCAGTCACTCTATTTCTGTTCTATACCAGCGCGTGATGCGTCACCTTGCATTACAAACCTTCTTGCTATCAGGTGAACTTGCTTGTACTAAGTTAGTGTAACAAATATAAACACTGTTTTTGTTATGTAGGATGTTTTTTTCAGAGAAAAAAAAAAGTTTGTTCGCCACAGAAAAACTCACAGCCCGTGGAGGGGGCTTGGCAAGTCACAGAGGTTGTGATAAGCTATTTAAGGGGCCTTTATATTTCATTTCAATCAGAGCAAATCCGCTCTAATTAAAAAAAAATTCATTGTAAACTACTCAACCTTTACAGGAGACTTCCCATTCCCAATAATCAGGTGAAGTCATTAATGAGCGTCCGCTAGCGCTTAATTTCTCTCCTCACTAAGTCCACTCCCTCTTTTGCATTTTTATTTCCTTTGGTAAGAACAGAGCAATAAAACGATAAGAGAAGTTGCCGGGGCGAAAACCTTTAACACTTCGAGTAATTACTTCTCTTTGCGTCTTTCTTTTTAAATTAATTTTAATTACAGGCGTCAGCATTGCCTGTAAACGTCCACTTTCTGCTAATCTAAAGTAATGTGACTGCTAATGGAGTGGAAAGTGAATGCGTTGAGCCAAGTGGCCTCTTGACTTGAAGAAAGTCCCCCGCTGGCTCACTTACACAGTGGTCAAGGATATGTATGCAGGTTGACATCCGTGCACATGCACGCCGGCCATAAGATACTGTATGCTGAAACACTTACACACAGAATGCAAATGTGCCCCATGAGACTGGCATATTTCACAAAACCTTTTAAAACTAAACCATTTGATTTGATTGGATGCTTCTGAAGATGAGGACGTCCCTGAGTTGTTGCACGTTTAGTGTGTTTTGCACTTTGATTCTCGTTTTTGTTGTTGTTTTGTTAAACTTGCACGTTGTGTTGGTGCCTGCCTTGGCTGGAAGTCCCTCTCTAATCTCAATGGGACAATACATATATAAGTATCGCATCACTAAACTCTCCCATGCAGAAACGTTCGGCCAAACTGAAGAATCAACTGGGATTTTAAAAAAGCAGACACACATAAAGGCTGGTTGTTACTTTTGTTCTAGTGTAATAAAGAAAACACATTTTTGACTATTCTACAGTGTATGTGTGCTGTGGTGGTGGTGACCTTTCTTTTATGGAATTACTTTGATGCCGTAAGGACTATACACGTCATAACCATTGTGAAAATAGGTACAAAAATCCCACATATGATTGTAAATGGATCACAACCATTTGGAAAGATATTTATCATGGAAACGACTGATGTTGATCACAAGGCATTCAAAGAGGTCATTGACCTGAGGGAGATTATGTTCTTTGTCTACTTCAGTCACCTGCTAAGCTGTTTCACGTTCAGTCACTGTAGTGACTTATTCAAAATTCAAACAGGAAAACGCAAGAAATCACCTATATCGCAACAACAGTTCCACTTGGCAACGCCTCGGCTGTTTGCTGAGGCATCAGCCATCGTACTTGGCTGGATTCTTGGTCATTTATTGAACAGTTTCCATGTGTTGCGGCGGCGACTGTGATTGGCTAGCCACACCACTGCAATGCAACAAAGTTGGAAAAACTAGGTCATGGTTAGACTTTCCAGTCACAAGTGGCAAGTATGGTAAAAGTGTTGGTGCAAAGCAAGACAGGGCTGAATTTCAAATGAGACGTTTTTTCATGATCTGTCATTTATAATGAATTATCAGTGGCTGCTGTCTGCAGTCATTGTTTCGTCAACGTTCAGTTTAAATACCAGGATAACGGTATGTATTACGAATGTGACTAAGAAAGAGCACTGAAAAATATTGTCACATTATATCCTAAATGGACATAGCGTATAGCGTCAACATAAATGACACAAGTGTTTAAGAGAAACGTAGGTAACGCTTAGGATTAGAGTAAAGCTTGTTATAAATATGTTGGCGTACAGTTGGCATTACACTGGCTTCTTCAATCATTTTTTTCAATTTATACATTTTTTCATTATTCATCTTGTGTTTGTAGTTGATTTTGAAAGTGCATCACGATTACAAGATGTTGGATTAAAAAAAAAAAAAAAAAAAGTGCTTTGGAATATTCACGTGCTGATGCTCTGCTGGAGGCTCTGCAGAGGGTCGAGCAGCGCTCTGGAGGACGAGCGTAGATCAGTGTAGTCTCTCTGGGTCTCTAACAAGATGTTGGATTAAAAAAAAAAAAAAAAAAGTGCTTTGGAATATAACCAAATCAGAAAAACGACCAAAAAAAACCCCTGAAAATCAAAAGCGTGGGTTAAAGCATTAACAGTGTCAGGACAGACGTGTGGAAGAAAATCAGAGCACCACGAGAAAGTTAACTGAAATATCACGGTTGTTACTGCTATCCCATCAAATTTCAAATGAAAATGACTTTTTTAATTTCAATATTCACAGCAAGAAATTTTCCAAATGAGCTGACACAGCAATACCCACACACGCTGCAACTGCACGTCATACCTCCTTAATAGCTCATCGCGTTGCAATCCTCCAATCCGCCATTTTGAGAGATCTCAGGACCAAATATATTCTAAAATGTCTGCCATGAGAAATGAACTAATAATCCAGTTTGGAAAAAAAAAAGACAAAAAAAAGACAAAAATGATGAACTCCAAAGTCGCGCTGATGTTTGAAAAAGTCCCCTGCAACATTTTTCATCTTCAGTTTAGTTCAATTACTCTCTGTGTTGAGAATTTGTGTGGTGATTTTATCAGTGTTCCTTGGCGACTTGATGAGCTTTGTGAAAACTCATCCCTGGGGTAGCAGAGCTGTGGGCACATAATAATGTCATCTCTCGCCCCCTCTCTCTCCCTCTGTCTTTTCAGAGATTTGTGTGTGTGATAGAGGCCTCAGTGAGAGACCAAGCGCTAACCTTTACTGCATTGGCTCACACTTAATCCCCTCACCCTGGGGTGACTGGCACACACATACACACACGCACACACTCGCACACAGAGGGCCGCCACCTCTTGTCAAGCACATTGTTAAAGCAGCAAAGTATAACAAAGCACAGTAAGATTCACTTGGACACACCCTTGCCGATTGCTGCATTTGCAACATTAGTCTTCGTGTTTTGAGGATCACATTGAAAATATATGACCTAACATCAATCATCAAATCTTTCCACAGCTTTCCAAGTATTCATCAGCGTGTCTTGTTTGCACGGTTTTTCTTTCCTATCTAATTTGGTCTTGATAATCAAGCATCTTGGATCATTAATAAGGCATCACAATGGGACCATAGCCATGTGCCATCCGTCTTTAGACTGCAGTCAAACACCCAAATCTATATTTCTGAAGTGCTTCACATTTTGCACACTTTATTATACAAGAGAGGATGAACTGCACAGTAGTCCAACTTCTCCTCTCCATGAAAAAGTATGTCAGCCTTGTATATATCATATTATTATTATTTATCATATACAGTATTTCCATTTTTTTATTCTTACAATATTTTTTCTTCCTTGAACTACTGTGAGGATCAGTAAAGCCACAACTTATCCTGTCTTAAGCATACCTACAATACATATCTTTCTTTTGTGCGTCTAAATTCAATAATAATTGATGGATGGGTCTTTACTATGATGCATATTTTTATTTTTTTGAAAATGTGTGTTCACATTGTGGTGTCAGATCTCTGCTTTTTCTGGTATTTGTCAGAGTTGTGTGTTGTCCCTGTCCCCGACGTTAAACTCAAATTTTGAAGTAAATTCTTGAATGGCATCACTGTTATCATTAAGTATTATAGCAAAACTCAGAACGTCTGTTGGTGTAATCACAGGTAGAATCACTCTGCTGGGTTGCATTCTGCCTGTTCCCTGACGCACTTTAGCTGCTCTACCCCACTCACACACACACACACACTGATTCTCAGAACTCTGAGGACAGTATCAGAGGGTAACAGTCATGACATTGGCTTTTACAAAACAACAGCGGTATCCGCAACTGGAAGCATGAACATCAAAACAGACACACACTCTCACACTCATGTCTCACTCGCAAACACACACACACGCACACGCCTTGACACTGTCAATAGGAGGGCAAGTATGGTGGGTAGGGAGCTGGACCCCATCTGTGGAGCTGTGGATTATGGGAAAGCAGCATGATGTAAAAAAGGGTGTGGCATGAACGGTGGGGGTGGGGTTAGGTAGAAGAAAGATGGTAGAGGGAAAAAAAACGATGTACTAAAGAAATTAGCTGGTATCAAATGAACAGGGAAGGGCAGAAGGAATAAAACAAGGGAACATTAAATAATTTATAAAAGAGAGATCAGGGAGTAGAACAGATAAAGAAAATGGGAGAAAGTGATGGGCAGAGGGCAAGCTTCAAAAAATGAGTGAAGAATGAAGAAGGTAGTACAGAGGAGAATGTTGAGGGTAAGGTTAAATAGAAAGAACATTTTTTTAGCAAGGACAGAAAGCAGAGATGGAATGCAAATAAAAAAAATAGAGGACGGGAATAAATTTGACTTACATTGGCTGTTTTCTCCTCCTTCACTTCAGCACAGATTGACTGAAAGGTGGAGGGAAGGGAGAGCTGCAGAGCGAGAGAAGAAGTCTGTTGAGGTCACCCGTTTTTCAAAGAGAGAATTCCACAGAAAAACTGTAGCTAAAGTGAATGGAGAAAAAAATGCTCACAGATATGTATTATTTATGCGATTCTCAGAGTAACAGAACATGTGATACTGCAATACAAAGATCCTGGTTAGATGTTGGAAGAAAACCATTTTATTATTTTTGTAAACAGTGATTCAAGGAGTACGCTTCAGAGAAAACAAAATAGAATGAAGTGTTTTGATGCAGCATTGTGTGTCTTTCCATCTGAACCATACAGTAAAGTACTGTACACACACACACACACACACACACACACACAAAGGCTCAGTAATAAAAATCAAGTTCTTTTAAGGGTGCCTCCATGTATACTTGCTTGTAAGGTATATATATATAAATGAGTTCATAATATGACAATGCATGTGCAGCGTGTGTGTGTGTGTGTGTGTGTGTGTGTGTGTGCTGGGGTGGGGGGGGCTACTGTATTACAGGGCCCATTCTATGAACAGCAGCTCTCCTGCGCCATCTACTGACCCAGAAACAAAGGACAAAACCACAGCAACACTGAAACCTCCCATTGACACCAGTTAGAGAAGGACAGCAGAAAACGGCATCGATGGATCGATACAAGAGTATTCAGTACACATACAGCAGTCAGTGATGGACATGAAGTGAACTTGTGTAAATAGGTAAGGATGTTAGAGAGGAGTATCTGGAGGAAAAGAAGAAAGGAAGGAAGAAAAGAGGTAAACAGATTTAAATCTTAAGAATAACAGTCTAGAGCAGTGGCAATAGTCGGTTATTTAAAGTTTGCCTGCACATAACAAGTATCAAATCTACACATAAAAAAATACTTAAACTACAGTTCAACAGGATATGCCCATAAAAAAACAGGTGAAATTTCAACAGAATGTAAAATGCAAGTGCAAATACAGGTGGTGTTTTAAATATCAAGAGTGTATGTGTGGAAGTTGTTTGACCAGGGCTAATCCCGGGCACATTTGTTATTTAATATGAAGTTTATATAGGATGTGGTAAATATTTTAGTTAAATTATTAAGGAATCTTTGTCAGAAATTGTTCAAGAAATACTCCTCTCCCCTTTCAATCTGTGTTCCTGGAAGTGCAGTATTTGATTGAGAATATAAAATGTATTGACACCTCCTCCTGTGAACAGCTGCCACTGTTAGAGAGTGAAACTGACTGAATTTTATCGTGCAGCCGTGTAGTATTTGGCAATCACTGTGCTTGGCTAGCAGTCTGTTTTTTTTTTGTTTTTTTTAAATACTACTGAATATGAAATTAAACTGAATAAAAAAAAAATCACATCTAAAAATTGTGAGTGTTTGCATCAGATGGTTATACTGGATTTGAAAAAAGGACATTTCTTAATACATCCATTTAATACAAATGAAACCATATTAAGTTAAAATTAAAGAATGAAAAAGGACAACCAGGGTAAATGTGTTCCCACTGTACAAAAAAAAATACCTTTACACACACTTGCACACACTCGGTGTTCTGTCTCTAGTCAATGGCCATAACAAAGTACACGATAGTTATTGTACTTTAAAGGAGGGCCGGATTCCTTCAGATTCAGATTTATTCATCCCCAGGGGAGAATATGAAGGTTTCTAACTTTTGAAATATTGTTACTGTGATATTTTTGATTCGTAGCACAGTCAGTAAATGTTCAGTGTGGCCAGGAGAGGTTTTTTTTTTGTAACTGTAGTAATTATTAATGGTTAAGTATCATAGCTTTATTTCAATTCAGATATAAAAAATTGAAATCAATTAATTTGAATATTTCCAAAGGTATTCTGGTTTTTTTATTTTATTTTTTTTTTACTTTACCAGAAAAAAAGATCTGTACATTTAATTTTTGAATACTGTCTGTCACATTGATTTGGCAAATTATCGTAGAACGTTAACATTTGTTTCACCCCTATGTTGTAATTCTGACTGAACCAGTTTACACTGTGGAGTGGATATTGTAAAATTCACTGATTTAATATCCAACATGCATATTACAGAACATTTGATTATTGGAGTACTTCCACACAGCCAGGCTGACTAACATTATGAACCAGACAACATGATTTAATTCTTCACTTGTTCGTAATCTACACCGTTAACATGACCTTTACCGTCTTTGGTAATGGAACAACACATGTGAGCTTGAAGAAGGTTTCCATTAAACTGAAATAAACCTTGTGTGCTTAATCCACGGACCCTTTGCTGAGCAGATGGATGCATGTTCTAGAATGAATTACAACACATTATGGGGCAATAACTATAAAATGACTGCCAGAGGAAAGTGGAATGCTCTCATCAATTCTCACGGTCTGCAGTGCATTTAGAAAGGTGCTACAAACGGCCTGCACTAATCGTTTATTGCCCGTCATTTGTTATCCGGCTCTCTTGCTGCAGGTTGAGAGACAGTGAGGCCGGTCATCAGTCAGCTGTCTGCAGCTACTGACAGAGCAAACACTGAACCTTAACATGATGCAGCTGAACCAGAGCGACTACAGAGGCCAACGTTGCTTCTTTACCGTTCACTGCTCAATTTTGAGACTTTGAGTCAGTTTGCTCCAGTTTTTTACAAAGTACTTTGAAGGAAAAGAGCCCAGATACACATTAGGCGATTATTTCATGTAATTGTGTCTATTTGGGTGATTTCATTCCAATTAAAGTTGACATTTTTTCTTATATTCTGTGTCAATAATCTCCACTCCACTAATTCATATTTTTTATTTTTCTGGTCACTGCAAAACTTCCTGTCATTCAGTCCATCACCATGAGTGCTTAGGACTTCGAACTCCTTGGAAATTGCACAGATTCTCCCTCCAGCTGGTCCACTACTACATCGATAAAGAACATATTCAAGAGATGTTTATCCCCTCCTCCTCCTCTTCCTCCTACAGCTATTCATGTCTTCTTAAGTCCTCTTTTCCCACTAAGGGCCTCCTGTTGGCAGGTGACAGCTCGGTGGATGGCCCCATGGCAAGCTCCCACATGTCCTAAAAGGGGATGGGGGGATGGTGTTAGTACAGAGACAAGGGGCAGAGTCAGGGGAGCTTCCTCCTCCTGCTCCCCCAACCCCAACCCAGGCCTAATGGTGTGGAGCGAGCCCCTTCACTCCCACTGCTCTACAAGCATCAAAACCATGGACAGAGAGGCAGTGGTGAAGCCCTGTTCTCAGTTCCACTCTGCTAAACAGGTGCAGGCGTAGGGGTGTGAGTCAAAAGGAAGTTTTATTTTACACACACACAGGGCCGCCACCTCTTGTCAAGCACCATGTTGAAGCTGTGCAGGACTTTTAGTTCCTCAACGTAAAAGACATTTAGCTTGCAGAGTTTGTGTGTGTAAGTGTGACTGTGGGTGGGGCGAGTCCCTCAGAGATGGACAACTTGCGATGACAGACACTTAATCCCTGTGGTTGTCTCGGTTTGAGTTTAAACAAGGAACCAAGTTGAAGTGTAGTTGACCCGTCTTACAAGTCCTAACCCAACTAGAGGCACTGTCAAATGAAAGCCCCTGGCAGCATTGAGAGAGAGCAGGGGCTTAAAGTTGTGCTAGGCTAAAGCTTTGAGCTGATATTGGCCTTTGATAAAAAAGCAGTTTGGTCCCAGCCAGTGTGGACTGTCTCTGATATGATGAAGGTTCCTGCCGACCGCAGATACTCATTTCATTCCTATTATTCCTATAACTGAAGTCAGAGTAAAAAAAAAAAGAAATCATTCCGATGTGATGCAGGAGGTTTATACTCCCTCATGCTGTTGGTTCATCTACCACCCCCGATGCTTTTTCCAATTCCAAAAATCACAGCCATATTGGACAATTCTGCAGCACACAATTTCTGTCCAGTGCCAATGTTCTGCACCAGAGCAGGAAGTAGTGATTCTTCATGGTGAAAGAAAGGGAAGGTGGGGGCTGTACAAGGGCTTATGTAGCACAGTAGACCAGAAACTGTGCTGTGTCATAAATAACACATGCCGGTACCAATATCTTGTCCTATAATTTAAAACTTTCCTGTTCCAAATCATAGGATACCTTTTAATAATAAAAACAACTCCAAATGTATACTATATAGATCCCTCTGTCTCTCTCTCATATGTATATTTCATTCATGTATCGTAAAGGCAATTTGCCACATGTACAAAAACAGTTTTCACATGTATCGCAAAAATAATGACTTGAACTGTGATGCTGTTGTTCTATGCGACAATCAGATGGAGCTCTGCTGCCCTTCATAAGAAATGAAAGATATTCAAATCATTGATATTTAGTTTTTCTGTCAATGAATCATTGCTGGAAAGAGACAAGAGAGAATTGAGGTAGCTCCATCAAATCTGGATCTGCCAACTACTGTTTAAATTGTACAGTGGAAACTGGTGGAATCTGGTTTATAAATCAATGAAATAATTAATTCCCAGTGCATGATGACTTCTCAGTTTAATTTACACATTTTCACATATACCACATGTTAATTGCATTCCTTTTGGAAGATGAACAGCCTGAGATATTTCACTTCTCAGCAACAAAGTGAATGTGTTTGCACTATAATTGTGTTTTGGATCTCTTCAACTTAAGGGATTTTTTTTCCAATGAAAACTTTCCAGTTGAAGCTCCTGCGTCCCTTTAAGATAAACAGGAGTGTACACTGAAGTCATGACTTCTTCCTGCTCGTGATCATATTGCCACCTAGAGGTAAACACACAGGAAGCAGCTTCTTTCACAAAATAAAACCAGTTAATTAGCTGGAAAATCCAAGGTTCAAACTTCAAACTAAACAAGACCAATTCAGAGATCCTATTCCTTCTTATATGGGTGAAGTGCAGGTTCTACCAACATATAAATGAGAACATAAATGGAATAAAGATTAAGTATTTTTTCCAACTAGTTGTTAGGTGGTCCCTGCATGTGATTTTATGACATTGACTGAGTAATGTTTAATGAATCAATAATTAAAAGTAAAACAAATGACATGTTACCGCCATTATTTGTCCAGAGAAAATCATCAAAGACCTGTAACTGAAGGGTTCTTATATGGTTCTGTAGAAGACTTGTCCTATACAGTCTTTATTTAGTTATTAAAGTTACGGCTCCAATTGTCAATGATTTCCATTATTAATAAATATGCAAATAAATCTATATTATTGTGTTAAAAAGTGACTGATTTAAAGGAGAGAAATAATATTGCTTCCTACATGAGCCTATTGTCTGAATTTTCAGTTATTTATGGAATACATCAATTTATCTACTATTAATGGCCCTTTTAATTATTATCTACACATTATGGTTATTTGATGAAAGGCATTTTAAGAACGTCTTTTGTTTTTTGTATTACATGATAATAAATTCAACATGTTTGCATCACCTTTAGCTATATATGTAAATATATTTTTTATGCATATAAAATTCACATTTTTCAGTCGCTCTTTAACTGAAGTAAATTAATACTTTATTTGTGAGGGAAATTTGCCAGCACTTTACAAACTCTCAATGATTTCTATTTATTTTAAAGCCCCTTTAATTCATTTCCCCCTTCCGCCTCCTTCCTCCTCTGCCTGTGGTGACGACTTCAACGATTACCATCAGCTCGCGTGGCAGAGACATAATGGAGTCATGGAATAAAAATGATTTTCTCCTCATCATCTACATGATTCCTTTCTTTCTCACTCTGCCTCTGTGTCTGAGCGATGTGTAATGACTCCGGTTAATTTCTCAGGGGAGGCGCAACAATATGTGATCACTGCCACATGCACATTATCTCTGCTTGGCCACCTGTGTCAGGCTGCCTATCTCTATCGGCATCATTCCCGTGCTATTTAAAAAAAGTGCACATTCTGTGTGTAACCTATAGCTGCATATCATTCCCTAAGCTGATAACATTAATTATAATAATAGCTTAGATTTGAGTTGCACCTTTCAACCGAAAATAACACAGTGTTAGCCTATTGGTAGGAGCCTTGTTGCTGTTGCAGACATGCAAGCACCAAAGTTAAATTGCTCTCAGCTGTCAGTTTGTTTCATTGCTCTCAGAGGTCACAGTTTAGACTAGTCTATTTCTCTCTCTCTCTCTCTCTCTCTCTCTCTCTCTCTCTCTCTCTGGCCTGTAGCAATAGAGCAGACACCAAATACAACTCAACTTGTCATTAATGTGCATGGGGTCAGTGAAGTGTTTGATACAAGGGGAGAATCAGCCTCCTGCCTGGTGCTACATCAATACCTTTGACTCAAATCTCCAATCAGCTTTGGGTATCAACATATGCACAGGGCATGCACCCTGCTGAAGTTGATTTTTATTTTTATCATTTATTTATTTATTTTTTACTGTTCATATCCAGTTCTGCCCTTTTATTTGAAAATCAAATAAAACTATTCAAACAGGTACAATACAGAAGTAAGGAGCTGTTTTCTTTTGACTGAGTTCACTGCCCACGCTGCTGATCAGTAACCCCCTGTGAAGCAGT
Source organism: Pseudorhombus dupliciocellatus (assembly GCA_016785235.1). Taxonomy (NCBI): domain Eukaryota; kingdom Metazoa; phylum Chordata; class Actinopteri; order Pleuronectiformes; family Paralichthyidae; genus Pseudorhombus; species Pseudorhombus dupliciocellatus. The sequence continues at coordinate 1,250,933 of JAFBJW010000232.1, forward strand.
GCAACGATGGCACAGCGAGCAGTTTGCGTTAAATGGAGGTCCACTGGAAAGCTAGTGTTTCATCCAGGACAGAGCTCTCACCATTAGTGACTTTTTTCAGGTCTTGTGAAGCCAGTTGAAATTGTTAAAAGAGCTCTCATTTTCTCTGCCTTGTGGCTCTCCACTGGCAGTACCTAACCTTAAGAGGAAGCTGCTGAACAGACACACACACACACACACACACACACACACACAATAACTCACATTCTATGGTATGTGACCCCATCTGGGCTGACTCTGACATTTCCCTCCTCTAATGCTCTTTAAATGGGCTGCAGGGCAGCTGGAGTCTTGTAGCCTGCCATCAGGAGCAAAGAGCAAAACCAGAGGGCAGTGCAAAACATTATCTCTCCAGGTTTCTCCACAGGTCTTGTTTTTCTCACCGTTCCTTTCCGTTTCTCGTGCAATTTAAGGTATTATTTCGCTGGAAATTAGAGAGACGGGTAGTGGGAGTACTTCTATGTATGTGTTCCTATGATCCGGGGGCTAGACACCACAGGTGCTTGAAAAACAGTCTGTTAGCTACTAAGTCTTCGCTTTAATTAGTACCCTTCCACGCATGTCTGACTGCTAGTTCATTGCTCACTGTTTATTTGATTGACCCTGATGTATGCATTTATTTTATCCTAACTCTTCTTCCTCATGCTGCTACTGTCTCCTTATTATTATGAGGTGTAGTCCAGTGAGTACACAGGTGGACTGCATATACAGTAGCCTCTTCAAAATAACCTCCACCTGCGACTTAATCTTAATTGTTTTTGTTTAGGAAGGGAGCAGCAGTTATAGCATGCAAGCCTTCAATCTTCTGCAGTGAGACACATTCACAAATAGGGGACCTAAATTAACAATATCATATGTATTAAAATGGGTTTTACGTTATTATTCACAAAACCATGTGAGTGTCAAATAAATTGACTGAGAAAAACATTGCGGAACTCAATAATAATGTGATTTTAGATATTTGGTTTCCAGATTTCTAGTATACTTGGATTATATTTGAAGAATTATATGTCTGAACCCTATCAGCCTGTTTTGTTATGTTCCCACAGGCTCATATATCCACACTCTAACTTTTGGTCAATTGAGCACGTTAGTGTTCTAACAGCCAGGTAGCACTAACCATTTTTGGTTTCCCATCTGCATGCCCACAGACAGTGAACCCTGAATTAACTCTAAAAGCCCTTTATGAATGTGTGTGTAAACGGCTGGATGGTGATGAAAGGATGCTGCTGTAAAGGACGTTGAGAAGTCAGATGCAGACCATTTAACTGATCAAAAATTGATACAGTTCGCACAAGTCTTGAGATTTTACATTCAAGAGGCTTTAACATGCTTTGTTGAGGCAATCATGATCTGCTCCTTTGACCCCTGAAATTGAATCATTTTTTATGACAAAAACCAATCAGTTCATTTCTGAGTCCAAGTGAATATGTGAAGACATTCCTTCCAGCTGAACTTGAGAAGTCAAGTTCGTGTGAAACATGAAACTACTTTGTGAGGCCACCATGGCCTTTCTCATCAGGCTACTAAGATAAAGTGAATATCTTTGGTGTACTTTTTGACTCCAAGCAAATGTGCCAAACGTAAGAGGAAAGCTAGACGGTGTTCCAGAGGTATCATTGTAAAAAATGAAAAATCTGATCTGTCTATCCTTGAAACCAAGTGAGTATTTGTACCAAATTTGAGGCAATTCACTGAATGCATTCAGTGAATTTCAGGACAAACAAACCGAAAACTGGATGTCACCAGAGCAGAGGAAGCTAATGTGATTATACTTTCAGGAGGGAAAACGTACGATAAAGGTGAAGCTATGTTATACACAGAGGACAAATAAATGCTGTACTTCTACACCTTTAATATTACAAGGACATCAAAGTTTCCACAACACCATTATTAATTCCTTCCCATCTCATCTTGCCTCATATATCTTCTCTTTTCTCCCCCCAAACCCCTTTACATCCATCCATCAACCTTCCATTCATTTATTCTTCCCTTCCCCCTTCCCCCAAAGTGGTGCCAGGGGTCATGATAATAAAACCTAGGACTCATAATTATTATTACATACATTCCCATTTAAATGCTAATTGAACTTGTAATTACTAGGCAGACAAAACACAGACACACATATACATAGAGAAAATGCATATACAAGCAAATACGTCTACAGTACATAGACGGCGATATGGGGACACCCGCCTACACACACACACACACACACCTATTAATAATAAGATATTCCAATTCCTTAATTATAATGAAGTCTGTGATAGCCTGACTAGCCTCCCAGTCATTTGTGTGAATACATTTCCCTTATGTCATTATGAACATATTTCAACCCTGTGATTAAAAGATGATTCTTGATTTTTTTTTTTTTTCCTGCTTCTTAGGATAATGAGGCTAAAGAACTTAGTCCCAGGGCTTTTTCTGTCACGGTCAATGCCAGAAATTTAAGTGATACTGACTCAGATGTACCTCTGAGTTCATACACTGTGTGTGTGTTTGTGTATGTGTGTGTGTGTGTCTCAATATAAGAGCCCCCATGGTTGTGAAGTACATTAGTACTACCAGGCTGATAAATCCTCAGGGGCTCAAGAAGCTCATCACAAGGGCCCAGGTGTGCTTCAGGCTGCCGATATCTAAGTCCCAGGCACTTACAGGTGGGGTGGGGGGGGGGGGGGGGGGGGGGGGGGGGGGGGGGGTGCAGGGGGGCTGACTACTTCAGTTTCATCCTAGGTTGTACTGCACTCACATCCATCACACAAAGAAGGCTGTCAGAAGCTTTGATAAGACTTCAGATTGCATCTTGAAGGACATGAGACATCTATCCAAGAAGTTCTAGTGCACCACTCCAGCCCTGAGGGAAAAGCATTAAGTGCTGAAATTATATTTTTCTTGACAAACAGTTGTAACAGTATAATATAGTTGTCTATCACAACCTGTACCCATCCAGTATGTTGAAACCACTGCATGCTGTATATAGAGTATATACTGTATGTGTTCACTGTGCAGACAGCAAGAATAAACTATTGACAACCAATGACAAGATTAGTGTTGGTTACTTTAACTCCCTCACCCTGACCACGACCACCTCCCTGACTCTGGCTGCTTGTGAATAGATGTTCCTTCAATTTTCCTTGGACTGATGAAGACAGCACCAATTGGCAAACCATGGAAACAATCAACTCTGGTATGTCCAGGATGAATGGTTGTCCAGGGAACAGACAGAAATAGAAAGGCAGACAGAACAAGGTGGATGAAGTGGCTACATCTTTCTGCAACAGGCAGACTGTGTCTGAGTGTGTGTGAGGGAGAGAGAGAGAAAGCTACATTCGAGTCCATCACAGCCTCACATTGATTGAGCAAATATAGAAATAGCGCCCAATAATCACACTCTGGCAAAATATGTCTGGATAGAAAATCCACCCCTCTGCTTATTTTCAAACAGACAAGAGGCATGCATTCAGCTTATTTGGTATGAAGTGATTTAATCACATTAGAAGAATAAGAAGGCAGTTATTGGGATGATACACCTTTGGGAAAAATTGGAACAGTGGTTTTTCTGTTGATTGTAGCCATTCAAAATCTTAACCTTGGCAATTGAAGCTTTGATAAATGGAGAAAATGACTTCCAGTGGTGGCCAAGGCTATGTGAATTGAGGTGTGTTAAAGTCTCCGCAATTTTGGCACATCCAGTTTTCTTTTTAGTATATATTTTCGGCTTCTACTGCCTTTAATCAATGCTAAGGAAACCAAGCTGTGAAGGGGGGCAGAGAGACAGCGGGGGTTGACATTGCAGAAAAAGCAGGTTGGAACCAAACTTGTGCCGCGGTGGGTTGTGGCCTCGTTGGGGCCGCAGCTCTACCAGGTGTCCCATCATAAGGAAGATATTTATCATTAACAATATTTCCCATGTTGTCCAAAGTTACTACATGAATGACGTGCATCTTCTTTTAGAGTCCTGGCTACAACCACATCACTGCTTTGTTAGCTCCGCTAACCTTAGAGAGTCACTCTGTAAATTATTTTTAAATAATACATGTTATGATAATGTTATTTTGAGAATTGAAGCTATTTACAATCATAAAGTCCTATTTATCACATGATCACATTTTTAAAAACCTTTGACAGATTGATTTAAGACATTTATCATTTTATTTTTCAGCTTTTATTTCAATTTTTGATTTATTAATTCTGTTAATTTTTAAGGATCTGGGGGAACCCTGTAGAGAAGCACAACATCACTGGGTACAAATCCCAAAATGTTGTTCCTGGCTGTCTGTTTCAATTCCATGACGTCTAAAGCCAACAACTACTCGACTCACTGTGACTAAATGATCATGTTAGTTCCCCCTCACATTCTTTCTTTACCATGAAAACAGTGAACCCTGCCCTGAAATTGGCTTCTGTATAGCAAGCTTGAGACAGGATTGTTCCCTGTTTGCAGTAAAACTTTACTTTACTTTATTTATTTATTTATTATTTATTTATTTCAAATTAGCACTTCTCAGTTTAACAATATACTTTTTTTTTAAATTATGTATTGTTTTAGTGGGTGTGTGGGAAAATCTAAACAAATCAGAATTTAGGAAACTAAGGAAATCAGTCTATACATGTAATTTAGATTGAGATGACAATGATGTACGACAACAATTTGTCAAAAACATTGTGACCATATTTTAGAAATAGCAGTTTTTAGCCACTGGAGTCTTAATAAGAAATGTGCACAACCTCCTGTTCCATTGAGTGTGTCATACCACAGTGTCAAGAGACTGGGCTGTTGGGTCAGCTATATAATTTCGCGTTATGAAAGGACAGAAACCCCCTTGTGACCACTTTTATTCTGTTAGATCTCATCGATCTGTGATCCTTAGTGCTTTTAAACACTTATTGTTTGATGGAGAGCGGAGATTTATCGCTTCCTCAAACTGCTGCTCTGGCCCACTTTCTCCTTGCTGGCTCGGTCTAATTTTACTCCTCATCATTTCCCAGAATGCCTTTCAACTGAACTTGTTGCTTTCAGCTCCATCTGGGGAGAGCAATAATGGCAGCAATAGCAGAGCTTGCACCTTATGCTTAACAAGTTTTGAAGCTGCAGTGATCTGAATTTAACTTTTTGAACATATTTTAGTTTGAATATTTATGCCGTTTTTGTTTTTAGCTCAAATAGTATTTTGATGTGTCAGATTTCAGAAAATGATTATTTTTGCAGTTGTGTGAGATACATGTACAGAGTTAGGCCTTAAGTGATATATTTTTATCTTATTTTTTCTTTATTTCATATACTGTACTTTTACATGAAGTTTTATATTTTACTTCTGTCTTGTTAGCTTTAATATATGTGGTGGTCCTCCCTGAAGATTGGAGCCATATCTACTGAATTCATATAAAGATTTGACTGAAGATTCTTTTTTCTTTTGTACCTCTGCTGCTAAAAGTAAATATATTTTTTAAAATGTATAAGGCTGGATGGAAGTCGGTTTGGTCTTGTCCATTGGCTGAAGCAAAGTGTGGATATCACACTGTTCTTATAAATTACAGTGTAGGACTGGAGGGCTCCTGTCTGCAGCTAATCACGTCCATGAGAAATAGTCACATAACAGCCTGATGGAGGAGGTAGTGGAGCGTGCGCACACACACACACACACACACACACTTGGTCAGCTACATTCAGCTTATTACTCGTATGCACCCTGAGAGAGTGCAAGTGAGAAAGCTGTAGGCAATATCTACAAGGATATCACATCCAGAATGACTGCAGGCATCAGTGCCACCTCTGTGTGTGTGTGTGTGTGAGCATGGATACGTGCTTGCTATGGTATTCCTTCCAGAAATTGCCAATGTCTTTCTATTTGAAGCTTGCATTGACATGTATTAACTGCAGAAACATGCATGAAGAAAGAGTTACCCACCAAACGAGTGCTATGAAAAAGCTCTGACCACTGGAAAAAGGTGCGCTCCCTTAACTGACTCTACTCTGTCTGGTAATACCCAACCTTAAGAGGAAGCTCCTGAACGCACACACACACACACACACACACACAGGCAGACATAGAAGGACCTGCAGCAAGAGATTCTCTGTACCTCTCGAACCAATCTACTTTCCTGCTGCACTTAACACCGACACTCTCGCTGTCTCTCTCTGGTCTGTGTACTGTGAAATGAGGAAACATGACAGCTGAGTATGACTCCACTACAATGTCCAAGGAAACGCTTGTATATCTGTTCCATCACAACTAACTGACTCCTTCATTGTGTACAAGTGAGACACTGAGCAACAGTTCATCATTTCATCATTAAATGTACTGTGCAGGAGAGAGGGTTTTTTATATAGTATATTTATATGATGTGATGTGGAAATCAATTCACGGGATGATCAAATCATGTGGAAGTACAAAAAGACACAGACACACAGCCTTGACCATGTGTATTGTTCAGACATGTATTTGTATGAGTGATAGCATGTGTTTTTCTTTGTCTGCCTGAGCAGAAAGTATCTTTGGATGGTGTCAGTTTGGAATCCAGCTATACTGTGAGGAACCCTGGAGCTCTGTTTGACCAGGACAGGTCATTTAACCAACAAGCAAGTTTATAGATGGTCTTTCTTTTTTCAAACAGAGCAATATTAGGAAAATTAGATTGGATTGGATAACCCCAACAGAAATTTACCTAAGGCAAGAATTTTTCAGGGCACATCAGGTGAGCTTTATCCTGCATATCTGGTGGGCTCCACACTGATGATACACCCATACACCTAAGTGTGCATAGCTGGTGCATGACAGAGAGAGGATCAGTGTGTGGGTGTAAATCAATTCAAAGCAGGACCAATATTTGGAATTATTGCTGTGAAGAAATACAGATAGATCAGAGGGGAAATCCTTAAAGAACCCGGTCAGGAAATAATCAGTGAGAAAAAGGAGGTCTTTCAACAAATGTCCATCATCTACTCCATCTCATTAGTACGCTCATTAGAGACCCAAACATGATGAACACGTGAGTTCACAGTGTTAGTGCAAACAGCAGACAAAGCAGCCAGGGGTTCTTTAATTCACAAATAAGACGGTAAGCAAATAAACAGCAACATGATGTTTATCATGTGTCGCTGAATTATTCAATTTGAATCCAGAAAGCTACACGTGCATGCTAAATGTCAGATGGTAAATCACAGGGTGAAAAAAATGCATTGGTATCCACTGAAATGTAATATTGACTATGATGTCTTTATGATTATTTTATTAATGATCAATGATCGTGATACTTGAAATTCATTGCAGCAGAGGAAAGCAAGCCTCCAGGTGGTCAGACAGGAGAAGAGGAATAGAGTGAATGTGATTAGAGGTGAATCGTGCATTATGCACCAGGCAGCTATTTTATTGTACATCAAGATGTGTTTCTTTATGGTTTTTAATATGGCGTCATCTCCTAAGGCTCCTCCATGCAATTACTTAGTGACAGTATCATACTTATAAAGCCACTACTTTACATCCCATTGTGTGCGGGGGAGCTTGCAGCAGCACAGTGTGTGCATGTGTTGATACAGTATATACATAGTTAAGCATTCATATGAAAGGCCAAACACACTATGTCTAAGATATACAAACACAAGGGAGCCATTATGCAGCTCTATAAATATACATACATACAGGTCTGTATGAAAGGAGAGAAACATACACACACTGACAGACACTTATGCATATTAACTTAAACAGGTCCACACTGTAGGTGACACTAATGATGTAGAGAAGAATTTCTAAGCTATGCAATATGCATGTCTGGAGTGTACTATGAATAACACTGCCGAACAACAGGGGGGGGGCTGCGGTTCTCTTTTTCCTTGGGGATGGTAAAGTTTGGAGCATTGTCCTTGTAAATATGTATTGCCTGTTTTTTTTGTTTTTTTTTTCCCCTGTGGTCCAGGTAAAAAAAAAAAAAATGAAGCTCCATCAGTGAGCAACGACCACTCACAGTTTTGTGGGGGGCCTAATGTAAAGGGTGGAGGGACCTTCAATTAGAAAAGTTCAAAGTTGTGACATATTGCAGCTTCTTTTTCTTTTTCTCGTTTCTTTGTACTGTTTCCTTTATCTGTACCCTTTAAATATCAAATGAGTCTACATTCTGTCCTTTTAGTCATCCTTCCTCGTTTCTCTTTGTAAAGACTGAAGTATTCATAGACTTTCTACACAAGCCATACATGTTCAATACTCATCCTCCAGCCAGGATAGAAATACACCTCTGTGTCCTCTCTTGGTAAGAAAACTGCAGTTTTGAAACATGACGATAAAACCACCCTACCAGCTCAGTATTCTGTTGCTGACTTTTATCAGAATTTTGGTTTCCAACATAGAGACACATATTATTGTTGCTTGTGACCACACTTGAGAGATTGCATGTTTACCACACTGACGTTTAAATAAGCAATTTCAAGACACAATTTCAACCTCACAGAGAAGCTTTAGGAGCACGTTTTTGACCAGGTCAACTTCATACTTGGCAGGAATATTTGCTAAAATCTGTTCATCCCGTCTGACACACCTTGCACTCATCTGAGGACACTTTTAAACCCACCACGCTGGTATCTGTTGAATTAAAAATTGGCTTCTTTCAACATGACTATCACCCTGAACTATGTCTTTTTCCTATTGGTTTGGTCCCGGTTTGGGCGGCGGTGGATCAGAAGGTAGCATGGGTTGATCGCTTTTGGTCTTTCACCAGAGGCACCATGTTGATGTCTGTCAGGATCTCTTCATGTCTCACCTGCGATACGAGTTTCATCCATAGCTAACACCCAGAGACCAAACAGCAATATTTTCTTCCTAGAAGTTGTGCAGTGTGAATTGGTTCCCGAGGGTCAGACTGGCAATTCCAATTTCCACTGCACCACTGTCAGGTGTCAGAGAAATCACCTTTGGTAAAACAACCTTTACTACGGCCTATGATGACGACCAGATGTTCCATCCAAGCAACTCTCAGGGAGGGTTGGTATGACTGTAACTCCTGTGTTAATCCCCATCCACTACAATTTCTTCCTCTTCCCCAAACATAAGGGTCACCTTTTTTTTGGAGGTTTTGCGGCCCATGTCAAACTGTCAAGGTGCTGAACGCCATATTGTGCCAGCTGATGCATCACCCACATGTATGTGTTGTGTGTGTTTTACCACCATCTCATTATGGTTCAAAATTTCAATGCAAATGAATGCCCCCCCACCCAAACACATGCAAAAAACTCCTGTATGCCTGCGAGTATGTGCTGTATGAATGTGAATGTGGATTCATGATTGGTACGGTAAACTCGGAAAACCAACATGATGACGAGAAATTCTGCTTCCTGTATGTCTGCCACACACTGCTTTTCTACAAAATGGATCACCTCTGCTCCTTTGCTGAGGATCTACCTTCTTCTGCAGGATGTTAACAAGTACATACATGTGTCATGATGCTGCTTGAAGTACAATGAAACTTTTACTGTTCTCACACCCAGAGGAAACAGAAGGTCCTTGGTTTGAGTACGAACACATACACACATGGGATGATGGGTAGAGAAGAGATCTCACCATACTGTGTGTGGGGGCATGTGCGTGAGAGTGTGGCCGTGTCTATGTGCTTGTGCATTTGTGCATGAGTGTGTTTATGACAAGTCATAAAACAGAGACAGCAGCTATTACCCCAGGAGAGGTCATTTGGATGGACATGGCTACCATTCATAGACACTCCCAAAACACAGCAGAACTGCAGCACTGGCCCTCAGATCAAATAAAGCGGCACCAAACACATAAAGAGAGCAAGACAAAGAGAGTAAAGACACAAATATTCATAATTGTTTTTTGGCGGGGGGGGGGGTCCTTTTATGGTGCACATTTATTTTCTACTTTGTCAAAGTAAGCTACCAGTCTGTGTCATTTCGGAACTACCATTATCTTGTTGGTAAACAGCGAATCTGAATAAAAGTGACAGCAGTAACACTCTTCAAAACAGATTGACCCAGAACATAATGGCCTTTAATATCCAGCTCTATTTTTGTTATGTGGCTTTGAAAGCACAGCAGAGCTTTTTATTATATGTATTAATTATCACCATCAGTCAGGGAGGGATCAACCTTTAGTCTCCGCTCCTGTTCTTCTTTATGAAGAAACACTCTCCAATTCGGACAGAACTGCTAATCTTTATGTGCTGAAAACACTCATGCCACACACTTGCCACAACAGGTGGGTTCATCAAAATTGCTGCGGTTCAGCCATAAGGTAATTTTACTCAGTCCTACTTACTGCAGCACTGCAGTACTAGAGCGCAGTCTGTGTGGATCCATACTTCAAAACATTCCTGCACAGACAAAGTGAGTAGAGCTGCAGAGCCAGCAGGGGAGATGTGAATACACTTGTCAATCTTGTTCATATGCAGTTTTTTTTTAGCGCTGGACGTTTGTAAAATGTTATCATATCTAGACAGAGTTACTATGTATCTGTTTATGTTGTTTAGGTCTGTTTTTAAACCTTCACCTATTCCAGGGCAAATCAATCTCCGACAGTCGCTCACTGCTCTAAGTGATGTTAACAATGCATTTAATGAGCTGGCTGTGTCCCACAGCTGTTTGCAGCATTTGTGGAACGTTACAGCTCAAAGGCAATGCATATTATTTGTCATGCAATATAATTAGAATTTACAAAAGCAATCTGTTGTCCAATTGTACTCCTCTGTGTACAGTATGTGTGTGTGTGTGTGTGTGTGTGTGTGTGTGTGTGTGTGCAAGAGAGTGAGAGAGAGTGAGAGAATTAACTCAAAATGTTGCGACAAAGCAGCGTGGATCATTTGTTATTGCTTTGACAGGAAAAATGTTTTAAATATTCACATATTCAAGTTAATGAATTGTAAATGAAGAAGATAACATTTCCAGTGTTTCCTTTCTTCTTCAAAATATACCATCACTAAGTGACAACATTCTCATCCTCTGGATTTTATTTTTTGCGAACGTAACAGCTGGACTGGTAATTTAGGCTAGTGTACTACTCCCAAAATAACTGTACAGTTGAGTCATCGGGGCTGTGTGTGAGAGTACCACAGCTGATGGACCAGTGTACACGTTTGATTTACTTCACTTCTTCACGTTTCTTCATTGCTTTCATGTTTGAGATTGACAACGCTCTGATGTGCACAAGCAAGCTCATCTTCCCTTCTAGGTTGTGCTGTGTGATTAGCTGCTCTTAGGTGAATTAATTGCAACCATTGTTATTCATGGAAGAACACATATTTTAACACTGATTCATAGAGAAGATATCAAGTCAAAGTGATGACATCAGTGACAGTCCAAGCTGAGTTTTAAGTCTTCTACAGTGACGGCATTACTCAGGTGATACACTACCTATGATATTTTGCATGTTTTTAAAGAGATCAAAATCATGAAGCAAAAATAGACATGACATATTCGCTTATACTTCACTTATAAATTGACAGTTAATTCCAAGTCCATTCTGTTGTCTCATTCAGTCATGTAATGGACAACAGATCTCAGAGGGAGCAGGCAGTACATAAGCAGGGGACACACCAGTCTTTGTGATGTCTTTTTTCAATTAGGAGTGAGCCATTATTACTGTCTGCAAGTTTAAAGAATGTTGTACCAGAGTCAAGGAGTCACAATGTCGAAAGCATGATCACCTCTGGTTAAGGTTTAGAAGACTAGAGGCTCCTCCCTGTGGTGAAAGGTGTGAATAGGAGAGGAGACAGAAACCGACAGGAATATACTGCAGTGGGTGGAAGAGGGAAACATACACACTCAACTGATAGAACTCAAGTAAATAAACTGAAACTGCTGTGGTGTGTCACGTTGCTGTTAAAAGCCCCACGGCATTGCCCTGGAAGACGATGTTGACCAGTGAGACCAGTTCATCTGATCATCTGATCACTCTACAGCTATAAAGGGACGAGAGCATGAATACTTTAATGTGATAATTAAAAGTGTCCAATTGCAATGGGAGCAAAACATGATTTTTTGATTTTATGAGTAGTTTTTTTTTTTTTTTTAATCAAAGCACTTCACTCACTGACATGAACATATGAACATAAGGGAGAATCAACCTCCCTCCGGTGTGTGTGTGTCTGTTTGGGCGAGCGTGTGTTTTCACTAAGTGGGGCAAGGCAAACAAGATTTGAGCCTCTGGATCATTACAGATCATTTAGTCATTCATCACTGATATTACATTGCAAACCTTGTTTGTCATAAACAGAGAGAGGGAGAGGGAGAGATAGAGAGTGCGTGTTTGTGTGTGTAGGTGTCTGTGCAGGCTTGTTTGTGAGTAATGATACACAGCTGGCTGCTTGTAATACAGTAATATTGAGGTAGGCAACAATCTCAAGCTTTTACTGTCAGACAGATAGAAATGTAAAAAAATAAAATAAAATAAAGACAAATGTGAACAACCAGCACAAAGACGAAAAAGCAAAAGAAGAGGAAAGAGACCGGGCAAAACCGTGAAATACTCAACACTAGGCATGATCGAGAAGAATGAAACAGGGAACTTTAAGAATGTGGGAAAAGAAAAACAGCAACTGAGCAAAAGACAAGTATAAAGAGACGGAGAGCAAGAGAGAGTGTCCATAATGACTACTTTAGTAGTTTGGAGGTGGTAATTAGGTTAGCCTCCGGGCTGCAGGTCATGTAACACTATATCCCCGCCAAAGCAGATGACTCTGAGTTTATGTGCATGAGCACATTTGCAGGAGTGTGTGAGAGCAGCCTGTGTGTGTGTGTGTGTGTGTGTGTAAGCCAACCCCGATGTAGCCAGAATCACTTCTCAGTGGGAGTCTCATGAAAATTGCAGCCCAAATAAAATTATGTTGTAATTTAAAAACAATTTATCAAAACCAGTTTGGTGTCACTCCCATTGGAGCCATTAGGGCTTCTCACACTCCCAGAAGCCAAGAAGGCGGGTTGCAGTAGAACAAAATGAGAAGAAGGCTCAAGGCCTGTCAATGGAAATCTCTGTAAATAGTTGTTATCTGTATATAAATTGACATTCTAACAACACTTACTGTGCTTGTGAGGAAAATTTGATTATTGGACCCAGTTTTTTAGATAAAGGTGTAGGTTACTGAAAAATGGAAATTCACTCGTCATCCATTTACCACTGTGCTGATGGAAGGATATGTGAATTGAGCCTCTACTTTCGGAGTTTCAGGGGTAAACAGCTTTAACAGCATAAATGTTCTCGGATATCTTCCTCTGAGGTGCATTCAAGGAATGAAGGTGAGGAGTTAAATCAAGTCATTTCAGCAATTCCACAAAACTACATACTAGAATGACTACTAAGATTGAAAGTACAAAAAGTAAAATTATTAATAACAGAGGTCTGTATGCAGACTGAGGTGAGGCAGGTTTGGGGGGCAAAGCTATAAAAAACAAAGACACCAAGTGATGGAGGCTTGGTAAGGCATTTCATAAAATAATAATTACCAGCCATGTATTTATCTATCACAAAGAGCAACTGTCAAAGGGAGGGAGAGAGATTATAATAACCAGGCAAAACAATAAATGAGCTATGAGAGCATTTGATGGAGATAGAAACATATGTAGATCTGTTCCTTCCAAAACCATTGAAAGGTACATATGAGGGAATCTGGGATTTGTTTGAGGTATGAAACAGAGGCTGAATGTCATAAAAAAGAGTGGAGGAAAAGAAGAAGCCTATAAAAGAATCTCCATATCCCTATTTCTAATTAAAATGGACAGGTATTCCATTAGAGCTGAGGCATGATACCCCATGGTTAAATCGGGATAAGGCTCATGACATCAGAGGATACTCAACCTTACTTATCTTCAACTATGTAATTTTTTTTCAGTCTTTCTATCTTCATTAATTTGTAGACTTTTATTAAATCTGTTTATTTTGTGACTATAGAGCCTATACATGAGGTGATGAGCCGGCCAAACAGCTGAACACTCACTGATGTCCTAATCACAGTGGATGTGTTATTCAGTTACAAAAAAGATGCTAAAGCTCTGTAAATGTATTACAGCTGTGAACAATAACCTGCATATGTGGGCTATGGTACTAAATACCATGAGAAACCTGCAGACCATCCTCACACATGACAGCTCCATGAATCACCAGAAGTGGCCAGCAACGGTCAACAAAAAGGCAACTGGCATGGCATGTTGAAGAGTAAAATACGCTGTGGTGCAATAAAACAATATGAAACAGCAAGGATTGTCCACCATATTAAACATCATTACTCCACACACACACACACAGCTAGTCAGACTAATATGTGTGACCTATGGTGCTGGCTAATGGCACTGGGGACAGTAATGGTTCAGATCAAAATAAATGAAGGCAACCCTTCACTTAGTCACAGTCAAATTTAGCAAGGCAACAATTTGCGCGTGCACGGCACACACACACACACACACAGAAATAGAGCAGTGCGTTATCTGTGCATTTAAAATGACATTGTGTGTTTGAGTCTTTAGGTTAGAAATCTTCAGGGCATGTCTGATCGCAGCCATGCAAAATAAAAACTAGACTAGAAAAATGTTTTTTCAACAACACTCGCGTGTGTGTGTGTGTGCATATATGTGTGAGTCAGGTTGGGCCATGTTGAGATAAAATACATCCTGTAGAAGGAGGAAAACCAATATCACTAATTTATTCCAATCGAGTTCAATTGGCTGATTTATATGTTAAATGCTAAATTAACCTTTCACACCTACATATGAATAAATTAAAGCATTTATCAATCCATAGCTATTTCTCTCTCTCGCTCCCTCCCTCCCTGAAAAGGTCACAAGATAATACATGTAGGGGCTGAGATAAACACTTCTTCTAACTAATACATACAGTACATCCACAATTCCACAATTCCAAGTATCCCTTAAATTAATAGTTCCCGAAATATGAAAATTCACACATTATCCACTAACAACTATCTTAAGGGGGGGTGGGTGAAGTGTTTGAGAGCACAAAACACATTCTACAATAAAAACGTGAATTGCCTCTATACTGCTCCTGCGGTGCCATCCAAGTGTCAGTAAGACCTGACAGTTGAGATACTTACTGCAACGTTGTGCCCCATGCTGGACGAAAGAGACTCCACTCATGTTCTAACAACAAGCTCCAAAGCCTCTCTGTGGCTCTACCCCCTTTATAGGCTAAGCTCCTCCCACAAGTCAAACCATCAATATAAATATCAATTAGCACATCTGTATCATATATCACATTGCTATATATAGCTATACATACTTTTCCCTATTTCAGTTCACCTAGACTGTCACATAAACATCATATTATTTTAGATGCCCAGTTCTAATAGTATTTCCATGATTTCATCTAAAACACCCCTCTGGAATGGCTTGTAAGTGGAACACTCTAGACTCCCCTCTCTACAAATGTAGTTGGAAACTTCCTCTTCTGGTTTGCCAGTGGGACAGACACTGAATGAAGGTGAGGCTGTAGACCAGGGCTTGGGATGACCCCATGACACTTACAACATAGTTTAGTGTATAGAATCTTACAGTAAGCAGTTAACTCCAACAGGAGCCAGTGAGTGTCCTGTCAGCTCTTGAGATTGTGGCAGAGGAATGGGTGTCAGACACATTGTTATCACTTCTGTTTCTAGCATTACACAGGGGACAGCAGCAGTTTGTGGATGCACATATGTGTGTGTCAAAGTCAGTGGGTGCTCTTACGACCAATGTCAGATTAAGTTATTAGACTTTGGAGCAATTATCACATAGGACAGACACCTAGGTCGACATATGGAGTGAGTGGGAGTCAATTATCACTGTGTCACTGCTTAATTTTCACTGTGGATCTGATATAGCACCTGATATTTGACAGTATGGGAGGAAATGAGAAAAAGGAGCTAAGACCAGAGCATACTATTTTACCACGGTACCACGACTGCCCTAGCTATGGTTTGCTTATCTTACAGCATTCTATCTGGAGTGTTCTCATCAAGCATGAAACAGAGGTGATGCTCACGTCAAGGGGATGACCAAGGTTGTGAGCTGGAACAGACATATGATGCAATAAATAATGTCTAAAACTACACCTGCTAAACCTTTAGCGCAATAATACTTATTGATATTAATATTCCCTCCAGCAATAGCCGTGTCAATTTGTAGTTCAGACATCTCAAGATTATCTTTATCAGCAGAGGACAAGTGTGTCACAGATCTTAATGGTGGAGGCCGTTAGAACTTCAGATCTTAGCTACAGAAATTGGGCAACAAATGAATACATTCTAAAATACAAAAGCCAGGCCAGCACATTAACTGCTGGCCCTAGATATTTATAGTTAAGGAAGCTGAGCTTAAGCATTTAGCTGTGGTCACTAGGCAACAGCCCAGTTACAGTAAAAGTAAGAGGGACCTCACATGTAAGTGGAGCCAGTTTACCAGGTGTTGCTTGGTCCACAGAAGGAAGGTTTGAGAGAGAATATTTAAGATTCTGTTTCTTTGAAGGCTTTCCTGTTTCTTATTAGAGCAAGGACATGAACAGTATCAAGAGTGGTGGGTAAGGACAATAGCGCAAGCTAATGAATGCCGTCCTCTGAGGTGCCAAATGCAAGGAGAACCTTTCCAGGGAGGTTGTTTTGTTTCTATAACCGTTGTGGTTTACAGTGCCTGCGATTGATCAGCAGAACCCCTGTTTTCATGCATCAAGGACATTTTCTCCCCTTGAACTTCACAAGTGCTTGCAAGAATTCTGTTTTGACAGTGCATCTAACATGTGTGGAGATTTCAAAGGGTGGGGGGGGGCAAAACAAAATAAAGCAGAATGTCCTTGCATGTTTTATGCTCATTAGGATCCACACATGTCACATCGTTCTGCACTCACATCTTTGAGGGGGAATCTAGACTAATTGCAGATAAATGGAATTATCAAAGAGTTTCTGTTGTCATCAGACTATCGTCCAAGAGCCAAACTTTCTTTTCTCTTTGAGGTCTGGACGAAGTTATGTGCAACTTGCTGACCAACTCAGTGATGCATTCACAGTGCGGCATTCACGGCTTGAAGCTGTGTCAAATGTTCTTCTGTACAACTAGAGTGAGAATGCAGACACCTCACGTGTATCACTCGTAGTTGCTACAGCCAATATAAAATGAAATGATAATGAGAGGTTCCTGAGACAAATCATGGTAGAACTTAGTGGATTCATCTTCCCTTGCTACTGTATAAACAATCAACATCTCTCTGGGTACGGCATCCACAAAAAGAGCCAAACTATTCCCTGTAGGCTTTCAGTCTATGGCACTTTTTAAGAATCCCCAATGAGTCGACTCTTATTGTGGAAATTCATCTGAGGTCAAGACAGAAAGAACCAAGAAGCTGTAAAACACACACACACACACACACACACACACACACACACACACACACATGCGTTTGTGCAGCTGCCCATGACTTCCATTCACTGTAGCATAAACTCAAATCCCACCTCACGTCCACCTTAACCAGCAGTCACAAATATCACAAAAATAATTTATTTTCCTTAATAGAACCGTGTTTGTTCCCATAAGGACCCGTCGTCCCAATTAATTGTATGTTTATACCAGTCCGAAATAGTTGTACACTCACACACGCGCATTGTTAGTGTGTCAGCAGAGGGATAGGGTTATTGATTTTTGCTTGGTGTTGTTTGGAAGGCGTGGTTGTCAAAGCAGCCCTCGAGATGATGTTGAGATAAGACTTTACACGGCAACACCAGTCATCTGATCTGAAAGGAATGAAGAGCCGTTTTGAACACACTCAGTGGCAACACAGCGAACACACACTGACTCAATGTTTCAGGGTGAGCAGCACTGCTTGTATTTGCGTTTGTTTCAGCACATCAGCGCGATTATGGCAGTAAGCAACTGAAGTAATTAGTTAGTGGAGAAGATCTGACTGTCCAGCAAATAAAGGTAAATGTAAAACTACAGTACACTTTGTCTTTGTCTAGCTGACAAAGAATATTACTTAACTTGAATGCCAGATAAATCCAAACCTTTAATAAAATATTCAGCCCTAGTGTCTAAAAAAATGTGTATGGCAACATTTTTATTGTACACTCAGAGGCACTTTGGCTGAGTGTACTGCCCAGACTACAATAAGTGCAATGCAATTTAGACTGAAGCATCAACAATTCCTCAAGGGTACAAATATTTAAAGCAACTGAATATTTGCTTTTGATTATATCAGGTGCAAAGGCTGTAGATATTATACTGTGTCCCAAAATAACAATCCAGTCATTATTTCTCATCTCTATGTCTGTCAGAGGGAAACAGCCGATACTATGGCCGACAGCTGAAGCAGGTGCAGTGCCATATATGGCTCCTGGTTGAAAAAAATAATCTCAGACAGGTCCACTTTTGGAATGGGTTATTTGACACTGTGACTGCCCTGTAGTAGTTTGGTTTGGCAGAAACTGTCCTTTCTGGTGGATCTCAATGTGCAAATGCAGGACTCTCTCTGGAAAAGGCTCATTTTTATGTAATTATCATTCAGTCTTAGCTGGTGCCCACTACCACTGTCATCCGCTGAGCCATAACTGGATTATGTAGACATCTTTAATTTTCTCAACTATTTGTCACGGAAAATATACAGTGTTTACTTCTGAAATATTTCTTCTGGTTGACATGCAAGTTGTCAAACAGTAAACAATGAACTGTGAGAGCCAGATCATCTGTGGATCCCCACTGGTACGGTCATTTATATATATATATATATATAAACTTTATTAAACCTAATTTGATGCCGTATTGACATATTTATAAGTTACCAATTTCAGGGTGTACTCTACAATATGCAGCTGTATTAGGTAGGAGAAGTTGAAAGAAATCCAAAACCATCTAGAATTAATCAATTGTGTTTGCTGCAAGACAACAAATGATGTCCTTTTACATCAGTTATATCAGAAATATTTCTGGACACATCTGGCAGAAATAAAAAATGTTTTTTTTTTTTTTTTCCAGTTTAAAGATGCCACCAACCAGTCACATTGCAGGCTCACGTGAAATTTTCAAACTAAGCCAGATGGGGATTTCCTGCATGTGTCAGGGTGTTGCAACATGAATACCCACGTCTGAGAGACAGGCAGCCGATGAAAATCAATAACTACCCTGGAGGAGCTACTAACGTTTGTGAGCTGGACATGAATTTGGACATTGGGGATGCATGTGAGGCTGCTGAACCAGACTGAGGTAGGGAGGCAGCGACATATAGACCTCGAAGAGTGCAATATTAAACATAGAAATAAGAAGAAATGAAAAAAAATCACGTGGACAAATGTGTTAAATATATGAAAGACAATAATTGTGGGTGTGATATGAGCTGATTGTTTTGCATGAGTTATTTTTCTTATTTAAAATGGTGTTCTTGAACACATGACATGCTTGAGTTACTTTTTGTTTTACAATGACATTGTTTGACGTTGCAGTCACCTCACGTCCCCTCTGCTACAAAGTTGTACCTCTGCCAGATGTAACCTTCTGTTACTGCTGGAAATAAGCAGATCACAAATCTTAATATATCACCATCAGCAAAGAGCAACTTAATTGTTAGGCAGGTTGTTTATCTATTTGTATATTCAATTTCACTTGTGTTTTTGGGATTTATTGTGAAGGGCAAATGGCGCTGGCGTTTTTGGATCGGAATGTGTCCTGCAAGAGCTAGCATGGCACACAATCGAAAAGAAAACAATATTGCTTTGTCCACAATGGAATTAGCTTGGAATACTTCACCTGCCAGCTGAACAAGATGGAGACAGGCTAGAAACAGGTTGATTAATGTTATTCCCAGTGATATATATCATTGGTAAAAAAAAAAAAAAGGACTGCTTTCTCTGGATCAGCTGTTTTATGACTTGCTATGTTTTGCATTAACGCAGAGGAGAGAGAGAGAGAGAGAGAGAGAGAGTCATGTACTTTCTCTGCTACATTCTTCATAATTTAGCAGGTTCAGTCCCCATGCCAGTGACCTTACAATAAATAAGACATTGCTGATGGACCTTCTCTCCTTCAAACACATTTTCTCCCTCTCTTCTCTGAATATGTTTCACTGCATCAGTACACACTATATTCACTAAAATAATATATATCTGTGTGTTGAACGATCATGAAGGATCACGTCCTGCTGGCATATTTTTTTCTCACATATCTCACTAATGCTTGAGCATTATTGCCACCAAATGTGCACTTTCAAAAATAACGAATGTCTCTCACATCTTTGTGTGAATCTTGCTGGATGTGTTGATGTGTGGCCACTGTTCCTGCACACACAGCCTGCAGCATTTATGACTGAAGCTACTGTCATCTCAGCAATCCCATCATTTCAACAGCAAACACTCTATCATAGTTGCTTTAATCGTCGCCTCCATTGATCGTGATACAAAATCAGAGTCTCTGTGACCTCTCAGCATCTTTATCGTTTCTCACTTCTGTATGTAGGTTTCATTCCTGTCCATTGTTTGTGTTTTTAGTCTTCACACCAGCCCCTTTTTCAGCTGCTGACCAGTCATCTGGCTCCATATCATCTGTTTGTTTTCCTCTGTGGTGTCACAACCTAATGACTCCAGGGTTCACAGTCAAAATACCTCCTTCTCCAGGAAATGAAGGGGAAAGCATAGCTGCATTTATATTAATAACTCTATCAGCATAGCCTTATCTCAGCAGCCATCTCTCATTCATTCAAAACTGCCTTGTGCATCACAGATTTGTGCATGATGTCAGTGTCCTTGGTAGAAAGCTGCATTCACTAAATCGAATCCATTATTTACTGCTGTTTGATTTTCTTTGTTTTCTAACCACAAAAAAGTTAAGCCAAAATACAAAAGTAACACACACACACACACACGGTAATGTCAGAGTTTCACACACTATCATACCTGACTCCTGGCTTTGTCATAAAAGGGTTGTGGAAAAAGTCTGTCGGACAAAATGTTTCATACACACCACAACAGCAATGAGCATTTTTCATCTACTGGCCGGATGAGCTTGCTTGACATTATACACCACAAGGTAAATGTTTTTGCTTCATGCCTCATTGCTTCTTCATCTTCTATTAAACTTCCTGATACAGTACGACATAACAACAGAAGCATGTAATAATACAGTATCAGGATGAGTTAGATATGCTATAGTAGAGATAGCAGAGATATGCTACCAGCCCAAAGCCCATTATGCCTGCACTGCTGTATGTATTTATTACTGGACTGCACTATGCTGCTTTGCTATAGTCAAATTAAGACTCTGCTCATCATAAACTGTCTTCTGTTCAGTCCTTTAGCTGAGGCTGACTGTAGCCAGCAATGTTAGTACAGGACTATTTATCTGTGCTCTCTTCTGATTGGCTGAATTACCAGAGGGCTGCCAAGCAGCAGTGCACATATTTCTGAACACTGCCTCATCCTTACATCAGTGAGAACTATTGGAAGGTAGAAACCCATTTCTTTCAAGCAGAGACAGTCATGTTGGAGGTGGAGTATAAATTAAAACTGTGGAACACCTACATTTAAAGCTGCTGCTCTCAGGACCTTCAGTAGTGCCTCACCTTCCCTGGTCTATGAGGGTCCTTCCCACATTCAAAGCTTTTCAGCTCACTGACAAGCTACCAATGCATTGTTTTAACCACGTCCCTCAGATCCAGTCGCCATCACAATCCGTTATCATCTCATACTGTCTGTTGTCATGGGCTTGCCATTAATACTGTCTTTAGTTACAATATCTTGCCCGATCAGTGCCAAAGTCCAAATCAATCAGATCTCTCGTCTGTTTGTTCACCCAGTCTAATTGTTTTAGTGACACATGAAAGAAGTCATACAAGTGCAATAAGTGATTTTAACCAAAAAATGGGTGATGTAGGATAGGTAGAATACTTGCGATAGAAAAAAGCTATGCTAAGCTATATACGATAAACAGAAAATAGTCTGAACTATTTATTTAGCTATTAATTATTGTTGAAATTAATTGAGGTCACATTACAGTGTGTCAAGAGAACCCTCCAACTAGAAAGTTATAATGTCCCATATTTGCTGAAAAACGTGTTGAGTTAAATGCATGACTGTTTCAACGGCTTATTATCTCCAACCCAACTCGATTATTAATAATGACAGTTGTATCAGCACCTTATGAACTGAGTTTCGACAAAAGCTGAACGCTATAACCTTGATAAACACAGGATTTACTGCACGTCTGTATGTCAATGGATTACTTTTAGCAGACACGGCAAGAGAATCTCTTAGTCCACTATCATTATTCCATTTGTACTTGGTAGAAAATAAATGATACCATTAAAAACAGGAATGCATCAGGGTTAAAACCCCAGACACACAGAAATGTATTTTTTTTTAAACATTTAAAGGAAGAGAAAGACCACAAAAACTGTAATGCCTGCAAAAATAAATTTCATTAAATGACAAAATATGCTCAGCGAAACAACACGGCCAAAAAATTGTATGTAATCATGTTAATCACAATTTATTAGCTTGATTTTATTTGCCCAAAATTGACTAGAAACTCCCACTTAGCTTGGTGTCCCAAGTATTACACTGAAAATAAGTTAACAGTAATGTTCTGTAACTTAATTAGATGTCAGAATGTATTGATGCGTTGAGAGTTTAATCATCACACACGGAGGTTGAACTGTGTATGTACGAATCCTTCTAACATGGGCTGCTGCGGCTGAGGGGTACAGTGTTAGATCCCTGTTAGATCCCCACTCTTCCCCTCTGCCTGCCCAGTGTCCTGGTGCATGCTGATAAAGCCCAAATTGCCCTTAGAACAAAGTTCTGCTAATAGAGGCATTGGATCTGTTGGATCTCTGAATCATGCTGTTTACACAGGTATAATTCTCTCGGTTAGAGGTCTGTGTTTCTTTATAGACATGAACTCTACATGCCGCCTTTAATAATTATTTAGATTTTTAAATTCAGAGACATGAGGCGTAAAAATGTAATACTAAAGACCGGATACTACTTTATAAGAGAGTACATGTGACAACAGTATTCTGCTTTGGCATTTGCAGTTCTCAACCACCTTGAGCCTGTAATTTCAAGTTTACTTAAGCAAGTCATCGTCTTTCCACAGCTGCACAACATTCATCAACACACTAATCACTCCTGAAGAAGTCAGCTCGGCTTCAGTCATGTTTTCAGTAGCGGCAGCCATTTTTCAATGCTCAATAGCAGCAAACTATTACTGGAAAATAAGGTGTCCACTAAGCAATTAACCTATATAATGCAAAATATATATATAATATCATATAAATAAATAAAATAAAATTGATACATAGACACAGCTAACTTACATTTCAGAATTCAGTTTGAAGGGGTTAAACAAATATATTGTACATTGTAAAATTATGTTATTAAATTACATTTTACAATTTGAAAATAAATATTCAGTTGATTTTCTGGATGTATCGTGTATGTATGTGTCCCATGTTGGGAGGGCTTTATTATCATGCTTTCAATACAGTTGCAGCGTTCCCGGGTTGAAGTCCCCCCCCCCACCCCCACCCCACGCACCCTGTCTTGTCCTCTCTCTGTCACAGTATAATTAAGGCAGAAATATTCCCTCGAAAAAAGTTAAATCATAGTGTCAGTCACACACCACCCCAAGCAAAATCACACCATCTCATGGATCCAGTTAATTAACACATGTGTTGCTTTGGTTAATGCCTACTTATTTTCGGGCTGCACTGAGCAATGAAAGAGAGGTGACAAAAAGGGCCTCAGGGTCCGGTGACTGGTTCTGTTTCATGCATTAGTGGAAAACACGCTAACGAACCAAAGTGATGCTTGGGCGAGCCACAGGAGGAGCGTCACACACGTCTGACATGTTTACCTGTCAAATCACATCACGTAACATGCCACAAAACAACTGAATCTGAATGTTAAACTCAACTCTTGCCTCTTTGTTTTTAAATGAAGATGTTAATTAATGAAGACCACATTTAACGTTTCAATTACCCCTCACTTTTCAAATGTAAGTGAGGAGATATCCTTTGAAGTCCTCCCCCTCCTTCCCTGTCTCTCTCTATCCATCTTTCTCTCTCTTGTTTAAGTGAAGTAAGTGAAGTTTGTCATGAGTTTGTGCGCGTGCCCCCCGTCCCCCAGCAGCCACCTGGAGCACGGAGGAGCACGGAGGAGCAACCAGAACCCCAGCAGCTGACCTCACAGCCTCTGACCTGGTCTGGAGTTTTTCCCAGTGACACGCAGCCAGCCCGCACCCACGTGCGCCTTCCGCAACCCCAAGCTTCCACATGCACACTCAGTGATCAACTTCCTCCGAGCGCAGGCGCACACTCAGTCACACGGAAACGCAGCCGAGGCCGTCCCAGTTCCTACCTGGAGCCGCGCGGCGCCCGGTGCTCGCCTGCCTCCGCCGCGTCTCGAGCAACAGGAGACCAGATGCTCTGCTCGGCCCGGCGGCTCTGCTCTCCTCCTCCTCCTCCTCCTCCTCCAGCAGGTGTGTGTGTCTCTGTGCGCGCGCGCGTGTGTGAGAGGAGAGCGATGGAGGCACAGGGTGTGTGAGAGTGTGTGTTACCGGGGGGAGCGCGAGGCTGTCGGTAACTGGATGGAGTCTGGAGGATCACTGAGAGGGAGGGTAATATGAAGGCAGCTCTCTCTCTCTCTCTCTCTCTCTTTAACCCTTGTTGAACCAGACGTGACACAGCTGACCACAGCACGTGGGCTGCCTCACTGTGCCGACCTTATTATTTTCATGATGTCACGTGTTCATGTATTCTTTCTGTTGACTGCATCCAATTGAATATATGTGAGTGTGTGTGTGGGTGTATTATATATATTATAATTGTGTTGACATTTACATTATTTTATCTGTCCCTTATCAACACATTTTCTGACATATATTTTAGCCTTCAAAACAAAACTTCAGTTTTTAACTGCTTGGAAAGTGAACGTTGAGGGAAACAATGAAAACTACAAAACTACTTCAATTAGACTTCTAACATTGTTTTCATTGAGTGAGAAAAGAAATGAAGTGTCCCACATCAGCGTCCCTGCTAATAAGAATACTTTTTAACACACAGTTCTCAGAGTCCCACTCATCTGCCTCTGACTGGACTTGTGTGACGCTCCGGGAACACGTGCGTCCTGCATTGAGCTCCTTATTGTTTGTTTACATGGTTTAGAGGCTGAAGTAATCAGCTAATTTGGCAATGTTTGGTGAACACTATGACATTGGTATCATAACAGCAGCAGCAGGATGTTGATTATAGATGGTGTTCAAGTTAATTAAAGGGAAAACATTTACAGGCAACTCAAAACAAAAACAAAAAGCCAAAATGCATTTAAGGAGCAGAACATAGTTTTAGATTAACACGGACAAATAAAAAAAGTCAATCTGCAAAAGTAATCACGTCTCTAAAATCCGGGATTGGTTATGAGGCATGTGTGTTGCACATAACCTGTCATCTTTCACACAGCAGCCACCTGTTTCTGAGATCCCTAACAAAACTAAAAGCAACCATAACATGTACTGTAACCTCAACAGGATGATGCTTTCACTAACCAAATGACAAATAATGGAAACTAACACTAAAACTGAAAATGAAATAGGCCAAAATGTGATCACATTCTAAATGTTTTAGAATCATTCAAAAATCATGCACATGTGTAAGTTTAAAAAATATACAGTTGCTGCTGCCTGAGGCCCTCATTGGCTCAAATTGGAGCTTCATATTTGAGTTATATCTGATGGCAATGTTTCACAATGATCTCACAGGTGACATTTCAAAATACTGCACGTGATATTAGTCGCACTAGTTTGGACTGGAATCCTCAGTCATGATGGAGTCAGAGTGTGAAATCAGAACGATATCCCTGCAAACATGTCGATGTGTTTTTTACTGCCTTTGCACCAGTCAGTCATTTGGTAAAATAAATGAAAAATGATGTGTTCACACAGTATTTCTTGCAAATTCTGGGAAATGTTGGAATTCTCTTCATTTTTTCAAGGTCTTAAAATTTAAAATAACTTGAGGTAATATTATTTGTGATAAATAGTTATTGTAAGCATTTTAAATTGATGTAAATAATTTAAGCAATACGATGTTTTGCAATGTTTTTGTGTTCTTTTAATAACAGATAACACTCATTAATGGAGTTCATTTACACAGAGTAAATTGGAAAGAAGCTTTTTAATCTAATCTATGTGTTAAATCTGTTAAAGACCTTTGCATCTACTTCATGAATAAATCCCACTTTGTTTAGGGAATCCTGAACCGAAGCTTAATGAATGATCTCTTTATCATAAAAGGACAGATACGATAAGTGAGACATTTACTCAAAATACGGAACCAGAAAATGAAGTATTAGGAGGTGAGCCTGGTTTAATTCATTCTCATGACACAAAGTCAGAAGCAATTAGTTCATTGTGATTCAGAATGATGCGCTTATCATTCACGGGAGTGAAAATTAAACAGAGGAAGCGATGGAATGATAAAACATGGAGCCTGAAATGAATCATCTGTTGTTCCTATAACCAGGGTCAGAGCCAAACACGGGTGCCGTGTGAAAATGTCTGTGTTGATTTATTTGAACACAATACATGTTCCTCTCGTAAAGGAGCGTATTACTATTAATATTATTATCGGCCTATCAGTGTTTTGATGTTTGATCAAAATTGAGGATTTTCTGCTCAAGAAGAAATATTCTCAAGGATGTTTTGCTAGTAAATAATGCAAAGCACATATAAAGGTACCACACTCATCACTCTCACATCTTTCACTGTTAAATTAAAGATGAATGAATGAATATGATCGTCCCTCTGAATGATCATGAAGGAGCATTTCATTTCAATACTTTGAAAAATGCTGGAAACATATCTGTAAATGTATTATTAATCCACCTATAATCATTTTGACAATTACCATTTATTGTATACAATATGTAAGATTATATTTGGACTGAATAATATATAATGTATAGTATTATAGTAGTTTAACATTTTTATTACCAGCCAAGGGGACAGAATGAAAATGTCTGTTCACCATAAATTATGTTGAAAAGCCAGGCTGGACCCTGCCTTTTCACAAATACAGTATTTTAATTTAATTTATAAATCTTATTTTATATAACCAGGTGATTTTAATGCTTAATGTGTTTTTTTTTTATTAAAATCAGCAAAAGTTGTGTGTTTTATAAATGTTTATGTGAGAGCCTATCACACTTGTCCTCTGCCAGTGCTCCAGTAGTGTAATGCATTGGATATAATAAATACATTATAATAAAGAGCAAGACACTGGTTGCATTTAGGTAAATTAATATGAACACTAGTTCACTTTTCTACAGCCATTTTATTTTATGAGATAGTTAGTAATTGGAACCCTCACAATATTAAATTCTGCAGATTTAATATAACTTGATTAAGAATGGAAAGTTATTGATCATTGAAAAGAAACAACAGCTCTCCTTTATGTCTCCCTGGTTCATCTTCATAAGTTGTTCTGCTGGAAGACAATAGAAGTAAAACACTCCCTGCCTTCAGCGCTTTGATCATATGTTACACCCGAGATTCGCCCTGATATTGTTTGACAGACATAAAGATGTCACGCAGGCTGGAAAAAGCATGTATCGAGACAGGGAGCTGGTGAGCCTTGCCAGTGCGCAGGGACTGGGGGAAATATCTAATATTGTGTGGGGAGCACTGGGACAGTGAATGGGTGCTGAGGAGGAGAAACTGCTAAGACTGGGTTTGATTTAGAGACAAAGTAATGGGATGCACACACATACACATTTGACTGCATGCACAACTTTGAAAATTTGGATGAGAAAGTGTTTGCATACTCATGTGGACACACATATTATTGTGTGGTAATGAAAAACTGTAACTCATAAGTACACACACGGTACACATAGTAGGTTTCATGCACGAAAAAATATCTTTTGCGCAATTGGACACACATTGTAGATGCGCGTGCGTCCACACAGGGGTTATGCACAGCAAGTGCTGTGTCTCTGTAATCAGGAGTAAGTGTTCCGTGGTGACTCATTGGCCATCTCTCCATCCATTTAGCTACGAGTCTCGGCAGACTGCAGTTGCCTGCTGTGTTTATTAAAAATATAACAGGCCTATTATACTCAATAGGTTATTGTTCACCCTGTAGACTGAAGCAAAGCCAAATACCACTGAGCTGACAAAAATAAGGCAATTCATTTCCAAAATGAACAGACTGCTCTGCTGCTCTGTGGTGCTGCTGTCAGATGAAATCCGCTGCTGTCCAGTCACCGTGTTCCGTCTTCGAGGGAAATGAAAGTTCCTCAATGACCAACAGATATTCAATATGGTTTTATTATGAAAAATATTGGACCAATAGGACCGACCACGGAGGGTGGTTGAGTTCAACACTGTAAAAACCTGTCATGGTACGGGGGGGGGGTGGGGTGGGGGAGTCTGGGGGGGTTTGGGGGGGGGGGGGGGGGGGGGGGGGGGGGGGGGGGGGGGGGCGTTCAGAGGAGAGTATTTGTGAGGTGTGATGGACTACCTCAGGGTTTAGGTGCACAGTCCATTTTTTGCATTCAGAATCAAACGCTGCACTCATTGGCTCACCTTGACCAATGTCAAAGAGTCACTTCTAAACGAGGTGGGCGATGCTGCATCACTTCCTCTGAGATACAAATGTACAGTATCCTATCGTGGTGTCACTAAATCTATCAGGGATTAGTATGCCATTTATACGGGTCACCATATGACAAAATACATACACACACGCACACACACAGACACACAAACCTTGAATGCCCCAGTGTGTTTTTTTTTTTAATTAATATACATCACATTGCTGAATGCTATTAATGATTTCTGTCACAGAGACAAAATCATTAGGTCTTTTTTCCTCATTCTGTCTGTCTATATTCTATTCATCTCTCTCTCCCATGCACACACACACTCACACACACACACACAATGTCCGCCTGCTGTGCTTATTAAATAGTTGGGTTTGTTAAATAGTTCAGGACCCAGTGGCCTATCTGCTGATGAAAAGAAAACAGCAGCCACACACACACACACACACATGCTCTATGCTAAGTATTGAGGGACCATGTTAGGCTCTCAGCTCATAAAGTGAAAATGTAACAAGGCAGACAACAGTCAATGTAATAACTGTGAAGATCGGCCCAGCTCACAGAATGGCACATAAGAGGGTTTGAGCATGTGTGTGTGCACGCAAAAGTGACACACTCAAACAGAGAACATAAAAATAGGTTTTATGATCATTATTGGAATTCCCTTTTCTTCAGCAGCTGAGGCTAAATGAGTGTGGCATAACGCACACACACACTGATTGTGGGGGATGTAAAAACATGAGCCTTTGACACACACACTGGCTTCTTTTACACCCTCTCCCCAAACTATCCCAGTCCGGTATTTTACATATGAAAATCCCTTGTGCTCTCTCTCTCTCTCTCACACACACACACACAAACAATATTTGAGTATAGCTTATGATGAGCAGAAGAGACTTTCCCTGGAGACAATTACCATTTGTTGGTGTGTAAAAGAAGCCCCACACACACAAACACAGTCGCACGCACGGACAACCACACACGCATGCTACAGTATCCCTCCCTCGCTGTGCTGACAGGACTGTCTGTAGTGGGCCTTTGTTAGTTCTGGTTGGGCAACCGTATTTATTGTGTGTGTGTGACTGTGTGTGTTCACCAGTTTAAATTAAATAAATCACTTTCCCCCTCCTGCTTCATTAGTATATTTTCCATGTATTGTATTTTGCTTTCTCATTCAATTTAGATTCATAGTCCTAAGATGCCATCATAAAACTTTCCCTTGTGCTGTTGTTCACAGTAATGTTATTATATTTTAACGGTTAATTCATACACAAATAAATGTTCAGATACATTTTATTTACTCAAAGTGTAGAGTTGTCAATAAGTATTAAATAAGCCATGTCAAATAGCATCTAACTGTAAGAAATAGAAAATATTGAGAATAAGAATCAATATTACATCAAAATAATTATATAATTTTTTCCATGTCATTTTTGGGTAAATCGAAATCAACTATTTATTTATTGTTTTTACCTGTTATACAGATACAACAGAAAACAGAACAATCGATTTCCTTTGACAGTGCTTGGGCTCTTTAAAAAATGACAATTTTTGCATCGAACAAAATAAAATATATGTAGGTTTTATTCTCTCCGTTCTTTTGCTCAGACATGTTTGTTCGGTGCATGTTCTGTGGCACGATCACGTCTGCCCCTCACTGCTTTTCATTACATCTCGCTCACGAAAGCATCGTGGGCTGTTCAGTGCTTCTTGCAGATTTAATCGATACACTTTTTCTACCATTGTAAAAATATAACACAGGTACAATTCACCACATCTGCTTACGTCTGACTTCAGTCAAAGGGCCACTGAGAGGTCTCTGGTGGGACAGGACGCTGTCCTGAACTGGTTGTCAAACCCAATCACTTCAAACAATGTTGTCTCTAAAAATATTCCAGGCAGTGATAATGTTTTCTTAACATACTGACAGACTTTACTTCTGCAATATAATCAATATCATTTTGATATATTTAATTGGAAAATTAAAAATAGTGTATTTTTAAATTTTAAGAATTTGCCACTGCGACTTTAGTCCAAACTGCTCCAGTGTTGCAGAGAGCAAATGTTGATTTTGCTGTCATCATTTATTATTTATAATTTACAATATTTGTAATGAAAATGTCAAATTATGAACTACAGAAAACATTGGGGGACATTGCAGGGTTAATATGTGGCATTAAAAAAACATTTCAATTTTTTTTGTTTGTTTCACAAATAGTGAGAAAATGGAAATCACGTGCTTTGAAGGAAATGATAGTTGATTAGCATTATTCCCTTTGCTCTCTCTCCTCTCTCTCTCTCACACACACACACGTTGTGTGTTGATATAGGAGGTGAAACATTTATTTCAATTTGTTATAATAAAGTTTTATAAGTGTATCAGAAACTGAATTGGTAATTATCTGCTCTTTCACAAGTAAAAAAACTTGATGTCAGGGCATATGAATTGTGACCGACACAATGCCTTAAAATTCATCAGCATAAAATTGCTCATTCATAATCTTATGCACGAGTTTTCTTTAATCATAATATAATCTTTGCTGCAAAAGATTCTGAACCAAATCCAAACCATAGAGTGCATCATTAGTTAAGTTAAACTTAACTTAATAATTACTTAGTCATCATGTGAAACTTAACTAATTGATCTTTCTAATGAGTTCAAATTACGCAGTGGAGGGCGTTCAGGGTCAGCAAGGCCTTCACTGCTGGCCCAAACATAAGCACTGACCTACATTTACAGCCTAAATTCCACCCTGTCCTTTAAAAATCAGAAGTGCTGTGCCACAGAAACAGGCGTCATAAAAACGAGGCAGGAAACACAGGGAAGCTCAACACAAGGCTTCACAAGGAACAGGTAATCCTCAAAAAGAGGCTTTCACTGAGAAAAAAGACCTGATAAGTTACCTCGCGGTGAACTGCAAAGAAGTGAAGAGCCGGAGTATGTGAGCAGATGAGCTTCAGGTGTGTGTCCTGGGCCCGCCCCTATAGGAAGGAGGCAGAAGCACACAGGGAGGGGAGGGGGAGACAGGAGCAACACATACGTGGATGTGACATCCCCACTGAAGGCCCAGGCACCAACGCTAAAATTATGAGATGACCACAGTGCATGTATGTATTTATAATAGTAATTTACATTGAGTAAAGTGCAAAGTCAATGCTAGTATTTTTTTAGATTTAATTTGGCACCTACAGATGGACTAACAACACATACATGAGATGTGAAAATGAGAAAAAGCAAGGCAGTGATTTATACCCTATAGCTGGTTTACACATGAGCCAACATTGAGAAAAGCACCATCAACACTTTGAGTACAAAATCTGTATTTTACTCAGGGGTCTCATGATAAGATGTAAAACAAACCATTTAAAATAGACCCTTGCAGCCAACCTAGGAGAAATAATATGCTTCTTAGCAGTCGTTAATGCCTTATTTGGAAATGTGGTTGTTCTGGGAAGGAGCTCTTTTCTGGGATATGCAATTCAGAAGGACATTCGGAGCAATTTGAAAACATCTTAGCAACAGGACGTAATAGAGAGGAATTGTTCAGCAATACCTCATGGATCCTACACAGCCACAGTACAAATGTTTCACTAATACACATTGACTACAGTTCAGTGTTCAACACCATCATGCCCCTGAAGCTTTTCACCAAGCTCAGAGACCGTAGGCTCAATCTGCCATCTGTGATTGGATACTGAACTTTCTGACGTGCAGACCCCCTGGCGGTGCGAATAGACAGTTCATATCTCCAGCCTGACGCCTCCCAGGGCTGTGTGCCCACACCTCTCCTGTACTCCCCGTTCAATTGCCAGCAACAGCTAAATGTAGTTGTTGTGCATATGACAATAAAACCCTTGAATCCTTAAAACCTGTAGGTTGTCAAAGGGGTGCTTGTGATGAGTCTTCTGCATACTTAGCATTAGAGCTGTGCTTGGCTGTGCAGTCAAGGATGAACAGGGAATACATGTGAGCGATGGTGTGCCTGTGTTGAGGATCGGGTGGGATGAGATGTAACTGTATAAAATCATAATTACTTGCATCATAAATGTCCTTGGAAGAAAAAGCAAAGTCTGTGGCAATTTAACACATTTGTCACAGTCATTCTCAACCACACTTGGAGGTTTCTTCCATCTTAACCTCTGGACTTCTGGCCACACTAAGCACAGATATCCCTGTATACTTTGTACACACCTAGTCTTGTGCTGCCATGATTGGTGCCTGCTCTCTCAGATCAGTATTTTGTGCTTGTTATTCTCTGGAAGGACAGGACCCTTGGATGAGCAGGAAGAGTTTGAATAAACAGGGTTGATATCAAATTCTCCTGCTGTGTGTGCATACATGTATGTGTCTGTGAGAGAGAAGGAAAGACAATCAGGCCTGTCTGTGTGCTGTGCTCACTGGAGCTTTTTATTGAAGCCCTCATGCATCATCTTTTTCCTTCTCAGATATTCAGTTCCTCCTTTGCTCTATTCTTCTTCCCCTTGCTAACTTCTCAGCTTCTTATTTTACTCATTCTTTCACTTTTAGTTCATTTCCATTTCCAAGCCCCTTTTCCCTCTTGATCATTCTCTCACTCCTACACTTGTCACTTTTTATTTTAGGCTGTGTTATGTGAGGGCCATCATCTCTGCTTAATCTTGGGGAGGGAAAATGACAGGATGATATTACAGAATTGGATTTTAACTGCTGTGTCGTCACTAACTCTACAATGTTTAATGAGCCGGGTGCAAGTCATGATAAGAGATTGCTCTGGCCTAGTTTGTTTTTCTGTTGCAGTGGCAATTAACTGTTTGCCCACTGGCCAAAACAAGCCCACTACCATTAATAGCTTGCCCTTCAGAATGTTTCGATTATTCATTGATAATTTTCCATTGAACTGAAACAAACATTCCCAGGACTCAAGGGGGCTGCTCTACATCGTGGCAATAACACTCATAAAATTGCTTTTCTTAAGCAATTTCTTTGACAAAACACCCACACAATTCAATTTTATTTTATTTGTATAGTGCCATATCATAACTATATCATCTCAAAGGACTGTTCGTGGTAAGGACAAGACCATCAAATTATAGAGCTCCAAGCACATGGCAACTGTGGAGAAAAAAAAAATCCATGAACTGAAAGCAGCCTCTTGCAGGTGGGTGGAAAAAAGGGAAGAGAAGAGAGAGATGGGTGGGGGGTGGGGGGAGCTAGAAAGAGTTATGTAACCATCATAATTCAGACTGGCAAGTGTGTTATTTATATGTATATGTTATTACTTACATTTTACCCATGCATATCCAGACCAGGCAACAGCTTATACTAGCTCAGTTGAAATTATTATCAGTTGAGTTTTGGACCCAGTGCTGACTACTATCAGAGGGCATGATAATTTGCTCGATATGCAGAATAGTAGCATCTAAAAGGGGTGGGGTGTCAAGAAAAAAAATCCATGAGCTGAAAGCAGCCTCTTGCAGGTGGGTGGAAAAAAGGGAAGAGAAGAGAGAGATGGGTGGGGGGTGGGGGGAGCTAGAAAGAGTTATGTAACCATCATAATTCAGACTGGCAAGTGTGTTATTTATATGTATATGTTATTACTTACATTTTACCCATGCATATCCAGACCAGGCAACAGCTTATACTAGCTCAGTTGAAATTATTATCAGTTGAGTTTTGGACCCAGTGCTGACTACGATCAGAGGGCATGATAATTTGCTCGATATGCAGAATAGTAGCATCTAAAAGGGGTGGGGTGTCACAGTGTCACAGTTTTATGCAAAAACATGATGGCGGTCTATCAACACTTATTGGCAAATTTCACTCACATGTATCTATGGCTGTTTCTACCTCACACTGCATTTTTTTCCAAACCCAACAAGAGGTGAAAGTCAAGCGCCAACCTTGAGACAGTTGAAGGTTTTTGATTCACCTGATCTGCCATGCAGGACTGTGAAATAAGAAGGTCGCAGCCACAAAGGTCACAGATTTGAAGCTAATAGTTGTGTTGGAGGTTTTTACACTGAAAATATTGAATAAAATTTACAGTGTATCTGTTATCAAGGCTGATCATGATTTAATGAATTTCAATGAGCGGTGAAAATGTTATTGCCTATGTCCTTTGCATGAAATATTCCTAAAGAAAATTAAATGTATACCTTTATAAATTGCATGCACGCACACTCGCATGCACACACACACACACACACACACGCTATATAAGATAAGCAGTCAAAGGTTATTGCTCTTTTGACACTCCCACCATGATCTTAATAGGGTCAAATTTCCTAACTCTTTCCTTTCACTCAAAAGAAGTGACATGAGTTGAACACAGTTAATAATAAATGTTATTATCCTGTCAAGTCATGATTATGTGAGGGGAGGCAGGTTTATTCCTCCAGTACCTAATTAAAGTCTGCAAGTATTTTTCAGAAATAGACTTCAATATTTTGAATAACCTGGTGAAAAACTAAATAAAAACCTGGGTTTCATGGGGGGACTATTTGGCCTTGTTGAGATATGAACTGTGTGCCTGTCATCCCCTTCCATCCCCTCTCAGCCAGTCCAGAACAGAGTGAGCGCTGTCAAACTGGACATCCGAAGCATATCTATAGAATCGGGTCCACACTTTCACCAGAGGTTGCCCGTCAGCAATAACAGCAACACACTAGGCAGAATGACAGTGAGGGTGAGTGGAGCAGGAAGACCCAAGTAATGTATTAATTCTGATGCCATGTGCATGTGAACATTCTCTAATTAATAACCTCATGACAGCTTTTGATGAGACTGTATAACGGCTGCGCATGCTCCTCCATGCCCACACATGTGGATCCAGCTGACAGTAGAGCCGCAGTGGACAGTGAAGCACGTGAAGTTAACAGAACCAATCGGTGGCGACTGCACCTGTTACCGTGCAATAGAAAGTAAATTGCCAATAAAGTGCTTTACTGACCAATTGTCCGAGAAACATGAAGATAAATAATCATTTCGATGTGACACTCCTTCTGTCCTTTGTCCTCATCCCTCCAGTAGAGTAGCGAACTCTAGTCAGTTAAATCTAGTTTGTGAGTTCAGCTAGAGGCCTAATGCACAAGCTAGAGCTAAGGTGCCGACACAAACAAGGTCTTTTTACTCACACATTACAACATTATATCATTGAGATGATTGACAGGTGGCCGGCGACAGAAATACGATCACATAAATATAATTGTATTTCTCAGTGTTGGCTCGTGTGTAAACCCATGTTGTATTACTCTGTTGGTTCTATAAAGATAAAAGATAAAAAATAAATACTTAGCAATTTTATTGTGATATTTGTCACGAGTTACAAAATAAACACACTGAGCACCAATTAAAGAAAGTCATGAAACCTGTGTTGTTTACAATAATCCATTTCCCACCTTCTAGTCCTTAGATATTACCCACAGCTTCAGGTACGGCTGTAGAAACAGATATATAAATCATAAACCTTCAGTTGAGCTGGCGTGTCCAACAGCGCCCTGAAAACTTTAATATCTTCTATTATGACTGATTTAATTGTGACACCTACATCTGAGAGTAACTCATTTTCTCTCTCTCTCACACACACACACAGTAGAATGAGAAGTTGGCCATGTTCATGTCCTGGTAACCAAATGCCTCATGTGTCGTAGCTGCTTGAGATGGTGACTGATCCTGACACTGATCCCACATTTTGACTGGGACCAGCCTCTCACACTGACATAAAGCAGACAAACAGAGCACATCTGATTCCACATAACAAGAGTAATCCCATCACTCTTTTAGCTCAACCACACACATGAACACACACAGAATGGGATTTGACGAGTGGAGTCTGACTGCATGAAAGTCTTTGAAGGCGATCACCATACTGATGTCTTTGGACTGGAGCTCCCATGCAATATTATGTTGTGTTAATGAATACACATTTGTTTTGGGTAAAATTAAAATATGCTATTATTATTATTATTATTATTATTATTATTATTATTATTATTATTATTATTATTATTATTATTACATAGTTTTAATAGATACATATGTAGGGTGGCTTCCATTGTACAATAACAATTAGGGCCATGCTAAAAAGAATCACGCATGCAAACAATGAAAAGAAAGGAAGTAACTGCAAAGTCCACAGAAGAGTACACGCTGTAAATAAGCTGCTCTTTGTTCACTCATTTCTGAATATTTGTTTTCTGCTAAGAATATGTGTTTCTCTGTTTGTGTTTAATTAATTGCATCCACTTGATTAATGTCTTTGTTTAAATTAATATTTTTTCATTCAAATATTTGTTTCATTGTTCCTTGTTCCAGTCTGGGGATTGGGGATCCTTCAGTCTGTCTGTTTCAGTTTTGGTGTATTGATGCAGCATATCTTTAAGTTGTGAGAGAATCAAAGCTCTTGACCGAGCTGCCATCTGTCATCATTGTTGCACGACTCTGCCAGAATGACTGAGTGACTCTCAGTCTCTCACATACTCTACGTAATAACTCTGAAACAATGTTGTTGAGTGTGTCTGTCTCAGTGTTTTCTGAGGTCACATTACTGACATTGACTTTAAAAAGTGGCAATCAAGTTGTCACTTTCTACTTTAAATTCAAACAGTTTCACAAACTGCACAGTTCCATTGGCGTTTATGCAAAAATCAAATGAAGAATCATCCTCATGATGTTTTCACTAGTTTGGTTCATCTAAGTTGGCTGAATAGTAGTTTACACAAAGGACTACTACTAAGTGGAAAAGGTACTCTGGAGCTATGTTTCCACCTCAGCTGACCTCTGGCCACTGAACAGCAAAAGCGGTTGAGCAGTTCCACTGTGGAATGCAACGAGGCTGCTACAGCATGTAAAGGAATCAAGCAGGCAAACATCTGAGTGTTTGGAGCTCAAACAAATCCTTCAGCATCATTTGGGCTGCGTGTGGCCACTGTGGCAGAAAATGCATCACATTTTGCGAAGCCTTTTAAAGCATTCCCATTTTTTTTTTCTGACTGGGAAGAAGTCCTGCAGTTTAAGCGCAAAAATACATGTAAAATACATTTTAAATGCAGTTGTCATTTTTTAAAAATTCATTGTGTAAATTTAAAAGATGCAGTGGAATCAAAGCGGCTGCGTTCACGTGAGCTGCCATCGATGAAATGAAAAGCCCTAACCCTCCCTTCCATGTCAGTCAGTCAGTATTCTGGGTTCCTGGTTAAATATACTGATAAGTGGAAAGAACTCATAACCAGTGTTTTGCACACTATGTCGCGGTAATGAGGGTGCAGTTGCACACACACAGGGTATGCTCTCATGTGCAACCGAGTGAAAGGCACAAGACTACAGAGAAAGAGAGTTCCCCATGTGAGAGGACGGCGCTGAATGCCTCTCCCGCAGGTATGTGCCCAGCTGCAACTGAAACTGAAACTACGCAGTGGATAAACCAACGGAGGAGAGACTGAGCGAGCATCTTGAACTGCCACAAATCTGTGGCATTGTTGTGCAGTAAAGAACATTTAAATCACACCACAGATACAGACTTCTTCACAAACCAATGTCAGTCTGTGATGCTTCCATTACAGCTTTTCTTTTTGCAGTGTAATTTATCTCTCACAGTTCAACGGAAACTTGCCAATCGGGCAGCTTTCACTTCAGTTTCACCACACAACCGTTGGTGAAGGTATGTTCCTGCCAAATAGTGTCTCTGTGCTTTGTTCTGTCAGGATCTGGGATGTTGTCGTTTGTCATTCACTTCAGAGGCAGCAGCCTGTGGAGGAGCCAGTCTGTGCAAACACTGCACCAACCCAACCAAAATGACACACTCTGGTCTCACTATTGCGTCACCAGCTTGTCCCACTCTTACAGGCTGTCACCTAGCAACAAAGCTACAGGCGAAAAAGTTATTTGGTTGATGAAAAATGTTGAAAATAGGTTTTCACCTGTGTTCAATTAGACGTACTGTTGAGTGCTCCGCATTCACGTTTGCTCACCTCGCTCTTTGTTTCGTCACTTCACCTTTAATCTGAACACCTGCCTTACTCATCTACTCCGGCACAAGACCCAGACTGTCAGACCACCCCCTGCAACAGTATCAGCACTTTATTTTGAAATGGAATTATTTTGTTTTCATTCCCACAGCTCCACTGCCCACATCACCATTCTCAACCTTCTCCACTTCCTCACGTCACTCCATGTGTATTCAGTACCTGGTTATTAAACCCATCAAAGCATTCTACTGCTGACTCCTTGTCAGCGTATGCACTTCCTTTCAGTGTTAGCAGCATGTTCCTGAGTCAATGTTTTCATTTTGTGAACTCTGTAAGGCCTCAATAGCACACACACACACACACACACACGTATTTATTTAGTTGTACAAAAGTTTAGCCTTCACTGAAGAAATGGTGTATTTCATATTTTTGTGAGTGAGTGAGTCTAATGTAAAAGTGCCTTTTACCTTCCGTCTCTTTTCGGTTCCTCGTTCATCAACTGTTAACCCCAAATAGAGTCTT
Organism: Pseudorhombus dupliciocellatus; assembly: GCA_016785235.1. NCBI lineage: Eukaryota > Metazoa > Chordata > Actinopteri > Pleuronectiformes > Paralichthyidae > Pseudorhombus > Pseudorhombus dupliciocellatus. The sequence continues at coordinate 1,289,993 of JAFBJW010000232.1, forward strand.
CTGTCGTTCTCCCTCATCTTTCTTTTGCCTCCCCTGTGTTTCGCTTACAAGTGATCTAGTCTTCCTTGCGTCTTGCTGGGCAGCACATAAGTGCTTTGACTGGCACAAATGACAGAAACACAGGAGGGGGTTCATTTCATTCGCAAACAATGATCTGTAAAAGAACACTGGATGAGATGTAAAACAAGCACTGTGCAGGGACCACCTGGGTGGACCTGGAAGTGGCAATTCAACGCACCACTTACTGACACATTCAGCCAATTTGTATTTGGAGGTAATATGCACACAAGGTGGAGAGACTATAATCGAAAAGCACTCGTAACAAAATGTTCTATATAGCAGTAGGGAATTGTTCCACAAGCCTTAATCAACTTGTATCATGGTGGTGCTTTAGGAGATGTTTGAGTCATAGTAAGAGGTTTGTCCAGTTAAAAGGGAGTGGAAAAAAGTTCCGGATATAAAGGCCAAAGGCTGCGTGATGTAATAATTGACCCTACTGAAGATAAAAACATCACATAAAGGTGAACTTTTCAGTTTTGTGCAAACTCGTGATGCTCTAACCGATTGCACCATCCAAAGCAGTTCATCTGCATAGCTAGCTCAAGCTTCACAATAAGAATACATCAGCTAAAGATGTGGCTGTTGTTGAGAGATATACAAAAATATTAATAGGTTGAATATAAATATATATAAATATAAAATAAAAAGATTGTGACTGCAGGGAGTGCAACTTGTCTCCAATTAGTGTGTGTGTGTGTGGTCCTCATCTCTATGCCTCCTTGGAGATGAGCTCTTTTCAAAAGTAAGTTAGTACAATAGAGGTGTGAAGTGTCACCACTTTCCATTCAGAAGAAGTTTCCGCTTGTCTGCCACCTGGATATTGCTCTGTTTTCTTTTATAATCCCTCCATTTGCCTCTTTATTTCTCTCACATCCTACCTCCCCCTGTCTTTGTTTAGCTGACTTGGGTTTTTTTTCTCTCCCCCCACATATATCAGTCTCTGCACAATACCTGCCTTCTTACCCCCACCCCACTGTTTTTTTTTCCCTTTGCCACTTTCTCCTCTACCTTTGGTCCCCCCCCCCACCTCGATGCAGCTACACAGCTTGACTGAGTTGATGATATGCTCGATCTGGCTCAATTCCACATTCACCGCAATATTTCTCATATTATTATTTATTTACTTGGGTTTTTGAAATTTTTGCAGTCTCTCCAATCCAACTCCTGTATTTGCATTTTCTGTTTTCTTTGGCAGCTGTGCCAAACTTCTGAAAACTAAATGTGCTGACTTGTTCCACTGCTACAGTCCTGGCCACTCGGCTAAGTGACTACTTTGTAAAACGTTAAAGTGCAAACTGTTTCTAACTTTTCACAAACTGACAAAGCTTGGTGTTCACACACTCTTGCCACCTTCTTATAACAGTGTTGGTAATGATTGTTAGAAGGTAAGTTGGCCTGTGTCTGTTCATGTTTTTGACATGCATGCATTTCTGTCTATACACACAAGCCTTTTTCTATTGTGGGTCCCATGATTCATAAAGTCATTATATCTTGCTATTCCAAAAACAGATCCAGTTCTCATCAAATCCTCATAAAATATCTAGTGGCTTTCTGGAGGGGCATGGTAGGCTACACTTTCCCAGCATGCACTAGTGCAACAGATATGTGCCCCCCACACAGTTCTTATTGTATATGTATGTTTCTATGGTTAAGGCTGTCCAGGGTATTTCTGCCGCTTCCATACTTCACCTATTAGTGCACAAGTAGTGACAGAAGTAAATGCAGAGTCATTTCAGTGTTCCCCTTTTAAAGACTTTTAATGTAAATTTATGGACATTATTAGTGAATATTTTTTCAAAATTAAATAAGACCCATCAATCAACGAGTTCCTTGCTGTGTTTTTATCTGCAGTAACAACGAGGGGTTCTAATTGGTAGGAAGGTCCAATGATCCCAGTTGTCTTTCACATTTCTCATTCTCCTCAAACCAGTGTGAAAAAAAATCACACAGACATTGTCAAAGCTCTTATGCATGAGGACTGAATTAAAGGAAATGGATTATGAAAATGTTATTTCAGTGCTGCCGGGTGTCTGATGATGAGTCCAAATACGATGTGTTTTGCAGGACTTCTGCCTCAAAATATTCACCTGGGCTCCACTAATCAAAGATACATGCAGGGGCTCATACTGCTCCTTTCAATTCTACCCAATTCCCCTAACACACACCTTTGCTTCTAATCTCCTCTAGCTCCCTCATGATACAGGTCATCATTAACTACATTTACATTCCACACAGTTTCATACTGGAATGTTTTGTACGCAACATAAAAGATCCTCGGTCTCACGTATATATTAAACCTTAGACTGGACAGTGGAAGCAGCAGGAGAGAATGGGGGGGATTTGGAGGCACAGGTTGATCCACTAAATATAAGGTTGGTGGGTCAATACCCAGCTCCTCTAGTCTGCATGTCAGAGGTGTTGGGTGAGGGACAGAATCACAAATTGCCCCTGACTGCTGTGGGTGGGTAAATGTGATCAAATGAATGCAGCATCAAGCATTAAGACAAAGAATTCCAAAGATTGCTGAATGCTCCTAATTGTAACGTACGAGTAGATATACCGAGCATGGCATCACACACTCTTGCTGTAACTCTACCTGTCTACCTGCTATGTCTGATGCTAGCTCTAATAGCCACTCGTGATGACAACAAAGCTCAAACACAGTTTGTTTTTTTTTCCCCAGAAGGCTCATCTACTGTCATCTACTTGTCACAGCACAAACCCTAATGAGAAAACCATGTCAGGACCTGTACACAAACAGATCAGCTGTCAAGCTTCTCTGTTTCCTCACTTCCCTCGTATCACATTAATGTCTCATCAGTACATTGCTGACCTCACTTCCCCTGAGGCCTTGAGCTTTGTCATGACTGATCCAGGAACTTGGCTGTAAGCTCATTATGGACAATTGTTGCAGCTAATCAAAAATTTGACTACCATATTTCTAGATAAACCTACTCACATGCATCCTAAACACTGTCTTCTCATGAATTTAGTAAGTCTGTCATTTGATCATTTAGAGTTTTCATGTGTTCATGTGTGTGTTGTTTCATGTGTTTGTTCCCTTCCATCATTGTTCCTTTTTTATAAGGAGGACACAAACTAAATATCTGTATGCATGTCCTTTAGGCCTAATATTTGTGGAAATTGTGAAATGCTGTCATCATGTGGTGCTATGGCCACGGGTAATGATGCACAGTAAATGTTTCAGCACTGTTGGAGAATAATGACTGACTTCACAAAGAATCCATTTCTCCACATGGAGGAATATTGTTTAGAGAGCCTAATATTTATGACCTGCTCTGTGATGCTTTGTGTGTTTTTTTCCAGAACATGTTTTTGTGTATAGCAAAATCTTTGTGTTTTGAGGTTGTGAATATTTTTTGATTTTCATATTGCAAGGATGAATGATGAATTATTATTTTTATTTTAAGACAAATCTGAAAATTACATTTTAAGTGGAAAACCAAGACAGATTAAATGATCCTATACAGTTCAGGGATTGAGATTTAATCTGCGTTGCCCTCAAATAAAGAAGCTATGAACTCTTTATGAAAACGTAGCGTTTTGAATCAAGAAATATATTGCACTACTATACAAAGACTTAAATACTTCATCCACATTTTGTTGTTGATGCCTATGCATGCATAGTGTCTCATACGTTTTATAATGAAAATATTGACTGGCCTGTTTTCCATTGTGTTTGTGGTAAATGGAGAAGAGGTGGTTGAGTTTGTCATTATGTCTGTTAAAATAAAAGGTGTCAGCACAAAATTTGAACACAGGATATTACCACGTTAATCATTTGTTCTCTTGACAGATTCAACAACAGGCCATTAGATGCAATTTTTAGTAACACGAGCATGTTAATATTTGTATCCAAGTTTTGTTTTTGTCTTGTCACTGAGGATAAAACTTGAGAATGATTTTTGTTTTATCATGGTACACACATTCACACAACCCGCTGTTCATTGTGTTGCTTTTCTAAGATAAGGCCAAAATTGGATCACTTTGTTTTTCTTTCATATATTGAAGATGTGCACTCAAACTAGTAGGTATTTATCATTTCTATGCCACTAATTGTGTCAGATCGGGTGATGGAGCGTTGCATTCAGTCAAATCCATTGTTGATTTCAATGAGGGAACATTTGAAATGAATGCAGAGGAATTGGATGGTATCCAAAGTTCAATTGACAGTCTTAGTGTTGTAGAGAATGCCTCATGCTAGAGCAGGAATCAGAGCACTTGAAGTGCCAACAGCTGCTTTTCAAAAAGAAACCTGCACTGTATGGAAAAGATTATAGATTTAGCACTGAGTAGGTAAAGTTGGACAATTGGGAAAGAGAAATAACATCATGTGCAGAAGTGATGACCTGGCATTGCTTCCAGCTGCTTTGGGGAAAGAAAACTTGACCAATAGACCTTTTCACTACAGCCAGTCCAGGGACCAGTAATGGCCAAGCCATTAAATGAAGGCTCTTCAATATGAGGGAATTTAATTGTTGCCCAAACACTGTCCTGTTCCAGATGACGTTTAATTGCCTGTTCAAGAACTGAGAGCAATTAACTTGCCACTGCTATCCTCAATGCATTTGGCATAGGAAAAGATGAATGCTTGCCGTACCCACCATTGGGGAGGAGAAGCTGAACATGCTACGTGCTAAATAAAGCAAATTGAAGCTTTATATAACTGACAACATCAAAGGCTTTTGGCCTACATGCATAGAAAAGTAGATTAGATTAAACAATCAGGTGATTCCCAGGCAGTTGTAGTTGGAGAGTTTTTCCATTTAAAGTGAAACCCGTCTTTGTAATTTGTGGAGCTGTACATTTGTGATCTAGTCTCTTTAAAGTCTCCCAATTGAACACTTTTGTGTTTTCAGAGATGTTGAACAGAGTGAGATTTCATTTAAAAAGACACTGGACACTAATGCTGGCAAGTTATATTGAAATGTTGCAAGACAGGGAAAAATACTGTGGGAGCCGGGCAGCTTACATGGAGAGAATGCTCTTCTCCATGCATTTGCAGAGAATTTGATAATAATCAATGATTTTTCCAATGTTCTAGGGATCATATTGTCTCTCAGTCTAATCTCTCTCTATTTTTCCTTCCCTCTGTCTTTCTCCATCTCAGCCTGGCCATTCAGAGCTGGTTTCTATATGCAACACTGATGCAAATTCACACAAGAATATGCATAAAAATAAAATCATCTATTTTCAATTCTTTAACTTTAAACTTTACAACAAAATCTATCACAATTTATATTCACTACATTTTCAGTTAAGATGCAACACAAAACCATGAAACATATTTTAAGAAACTGTTTAAAGGTCGTCTGGGCTGGGGGCTAAAACTGTCTATGTCCCTAGTGGTGCGAGAGAACGCCCACAACATGATTTAAACCAGTTACCACAGGCCAGGTGACTGGTAACCATACAGTGGCCCAGAACTAATTTGTCAGAGTTGCTTTAGTTAGAGTGTGTAACCCAAAAGTCCCAGTCAGCTTGAAAGGTAAAACACCAATAAAACCCAAAGAACACCTGACATCATCAATCCTTTGACCTTTCATGCCTTTAATATTTGATACTTTGAAACTCTGATATTGTCATGAGGCAACCCACTGTAAAACTGAACAAAGATGCTCATTAGCGCTGTGATGATAAAAGAGAAGCAGTTATGGCTTCAGTGAGATCACTGCATGTTCTGAAAGGAATCAAAAGAAAATAAAATGAAGTAGGTGGCGCCACTGCAACTATCAACGGGATGCCAGCCGCCAATCAAACCAACAGCAACAACAATCTGAAAGGAATCTAAATCAGCGCCATGCCCTTCCTGAACCTTGGAAACCTTGTAGTAGCCAAGGCCACTGGACTTGTAAAGAGCCTATTCTACTATTTCCTCCCACCTGCAGGGAGGCTTTTACATATCAGTGAAGATGAGGATAAAAATTCAGCACGCATGCGTACCACTGAATCGTCTGAATCAGAGAGAGAAGCACATACATTGGCCACTGCACAACAAGAGCCTCCAGCTGTTTGCAACGATGATGACATGACCAGTGCTAGAACTTTGTCTAAATCTGCATTTGCTCTACACTTTGTCATGACGGAACTGGAAATTACCTGCCCCTCTTCTATTTTGTCGGGAGCTGAGCCACAGGAAGACAGCACTCCTGAAGATGTGTACAACTTCTCAGAAGTCTTATTCAAGGCTTCATGCAATCTGTATAACTCCTCAGAAGCACTGCGTCAGAACATGATTTTGGATGCTTTGTTTGACACTGGAGAGTTCTTCCTCAAGACCCAAAATCCCTATAAAGAGACCAGTGCTGTATTTATGTTCAACATGGCTCAACATTTGTACAGCGCTGCATGTGCTCTGTTTGATGTCCATTCAGCACTGCTTTCCATGAGCAACGTTGAGGAAACCTGGTACCATGCTGCAGTCGCGATGAACAAAGCCGCAGCAGCACTGCATGAGAGCGGCCATGCTAGAGCTGTGTTTGGTGCCACAGCGCCTCACTTGTCTGTGAGAGTATCTGGGATGTGAGAAGTGCTGCAGTTACTCGACACCATGTATTTGTTTGACGGAGCAGGTGATGGTCCATCAGAACTTCATCACAAACCTGGGATGATGGAAACTTCAGTCACAGAAGATGGCTGCCGTGGCGAAAACTTTTTTTTTTTGTTTTACCTTTTTTTTTTCTTTCCCTTTTCATCCATGATGATAGAACAACAACCAGAGAACAACTTGCTCACATCAAGTCAATGAAGAATTGTATATTGGTTTGTTTTGATATTGTGCTGTAACGTTTTTGCTGAGGTACCAAAAATTTGCCATAATAAGCTGCCAGTTTTCAAAGTGAACTTCAAATAGTTTCACTACAGTGAAATCATTAAATACAGTGGCTTTACTGCGCTGACATCTCTGCCACACAAAAATATGTAATTGAATAAAAATCAAATTGAGCACTTTCTACATATTATCTATGTCTTTTGTCATTTTATGTTTCTTGTATTATGTGTCGCTGCTGTAGCAACATAAATTTCCCCATTGTGGGTTAATTAAAGGAATCCTATCTTGTCTACTCTATCTTATCTTGAATTTAATGATAAAATAAATTGCATTTGACAAAGAGCAGTCAACTTCCTTTACACATTACACAAATCAATGTGTCATTGTCTAGGCCTCCGATTCAACCCAGCCCTAAGGGAGTTTATGGTGAGAGGGGAAACAAATAAACAAAAATAAACACCCAACAGTACCAAACCCAAGGCTTTTTACATGTTTCTCTGTGTAGCAAATGAAAAAATAAATGGGAAAAAACAAATATGGCCAATCCTTAAATCCCCTTTGAAGATCAATAGAAGACCTCAAAATTCAGATCTGCAGAACATAAACAGTTTAGCATCTTAATGATCCACAACCTGGAGTCCTAGCTAGACTGAGAATTCATATTTAGAAACAGCTAGAGGGACTTTTATGTGGAATGTGCAAAATAAGCCACATAGCTTTCTGCTGTACAGTAATCGGACGGTTGTCTAATACTGTATTAAATTCAGGATATATTTGGAGTCACAATAAATTGCCTAACCATGCCATTTATCTTGTTTGTGCGATTGCACAAATTTCTGGAAAACACAAATGAAAAAATACAACCACTTAAGCAGGGCCATTCCAGTGAGTAGAGGGAAGAGATTTTTCTGTCCAGATGAGGAATGCTTTGCTAATATGACAGACGTAATACCAGTAACGATCCACCAGACAAATGATGCAACAGCTGATTGAATTTAACATCTACATTAGCCTTCTGATGTGATTCAGAGGATGCATGCACACTCATTTTCCACCACACACACACTCATATACACACAGCAAACCAAATGCATGCATGCTCTTTTTATGCACTTACTCCTGCCTTTTTCTCTCCCCTTCTTTACACACTCACACAAAGGCAAATGTGTGTGTGTGTGTGCATGCCCATAAACACACGAACACACATACACACAGTTATGAATCCCATGAAAGTGAGATAATGATAAAAGATGGAGGGAGGGAGAGGATTATTTGACTACTGTGCCAATATTAGCTCCTCATTGAGCTACCATAATGCCAGTGTACCACATTTTAAGCAACCAAAACAGTTCATCTTATATGAACAGCACATCATTTCCTTCATTTTTCTTCTTTAGAATTTCATAGAAAAATCTAAAATTATCATCTTCTACAATAAGCTCTACTTTATAATCATCATTGTGGTTAACCAAATACCCTCCCTCACCCTGTCATTCCAAGAATGTGGGAGAACCCATGGATACTTTCAGGTAACAGAAGGGCTGTATTTTTTCTAACTAAATAAATGTTCCAAAGCTCAAGGAAATTTGAGTTTTGAAACCGAATTCCCTTTTTTTAAATCAAGCACATCATTCAAATGTGTTGCACGTAGCCTCTAAATGAGCAGTGGGTGGGTGTATTTAGGTATCAAGCAGCAAACCAAGCGGAGACAAATGGCATGGATTGACTTGGCAAGGTAAGAAATAACTTTCTACAGAGAAAACAGGTTCACGTTTGCAAAATAGCAGATCATTGTGTGAGTAAGAATAATGTGTATGCTCATGTGCACCTCACTGTTCGATGTGCCCATTTAACTTGATAACGACCCTGAAAATTATGGTGAAATAGTTTTGCATAAGATTGAACAGCCAGTGTTTGCTGTGTTCTTTGAGAACTGCTATGGTGCCACTCCTGTTGGAGATAAGAAACTTCAAGTGTTTATCATTTAAAATTTCAAATCTCCCTAACATAACCGAGAATGAGTCTGTAACCACTATCGACTTGTTGTAGCTTGTTGTAGCAAACTAGCTTATTCAATGCATTTGCCGCATCTAGTACATTTGCTCGTCGAGCTTGAACTTGTTGTGGCGAACACTAAGGTCAGTTACCTAATGGGTGTGAAACAACACCAAAAAAAGGCCAGTCACTCAGTTCAGAGAAATGATGACAGATTTGGCAGGAGCTATTCTCAGGAATTTGCAAAGTATGGGGGTAAACAAGAGGAAACACACTGGGTCACAGTGACCTGGCTTGGCAAAGCAATGTGGTAATTGTTCTGGCCTGATGGGATGTGGATAGGAGATGGTGCGGCCCGTGAAACACACACCTTACAATTATAAAAGCAGTCAAGAGCTAGAGTTGGGGTAGAGCTGTTTCGGTGTTGTTGTATGCTCATATGCTACCTCTGGTGCACAGGCTCCACAAGCCAGTCCTGCCAGATGCATGCGAGCGAGTGCTCCTCTCCTCTTCCTCGCTGAGCATCTGACGATATTAAATTATTTTGCCAGCAATCCAGAGACCCCAGTGCCTGCCTTGTCAACTTCACCGTGTCTTTCTGACTTATCTCTCTCTTCATCTCGCTCTGACCAGGGAGCCGGGCGGAGTGCACAGGCTATGATAGCTCCTCCTCACCTGTCAGTGCCTGTGTGCTGCCGTCTGTGCCCCCAGATGCTTTTCTCTGTGATGAAGATGTATTTTTCTCTACAACAACTTAGACATTTTTTAGGAGACAAATGTATCTTTTAAAGTAGTTTTAAACAGAAGGAAACATGGCTGCAGGTTTACAGCCTTGGTCTGTTTTCATTGGCCAGGTGTGAATGTGTCCTCCATCCTCTGCTATTCTTAGTTGGTCTGTCTGTCACCGTGGTCCCCCTGGATGCCATGCCTTCAGACAGACAGTTCCCATCTGACAGGCCATTCTTACCTCCCATCCAGACAGGACTGATTAAATTGGTCATGGTGGAATTCAACTGTATTGTGTTTAATTATCACGGATGTCATTCTATAAGAGCTGCCAAGGGATGTAAACATGCTGAGGTTCCCATTTGGCCTGGCAGAGTGATGTTATATGACAAAGTGCAATATGGAAACTGTGAGGCGTTCAGTCTGTGAAAGCAACCCCAAGGAAGGAAGACACAGACCAGGACTAGCCAAAAGCTCACATAACTTAACATAACGTGGTTTGTTTCGAACACTAAAATGCTCAAGAAGAGTTACTTGTCACTGTTGCAGACTTCGTAAGTTTTTTTTAATTGTTATGAGTCAAGGAATAACTGAGTTCTGAGATCTAATTGTAGTAATCCGTGCGTCATGTTGTGAATTATCATACTCGTAAATGCCCCATTTACACTGTACATTTACTAGAACACGTCAAACAGAATATTAATGTAAACGTGCGCATGTTACAGAGAGCTTTGTTTCTTTTGTTATGAAAACACAGATGAGCTGGATGCCCTGTTTGAATGTATGTTAATTAAAAAATACACTTCAAATAACTTTGAGTGGTCATCAAGACGAGACAATGCATACCTTTCACCACTGTATGAAGAGAGAGAATGTGAACTGGAAACACTGCAGGATCTCATGAACATATTCAGAAGCTGTTTTTACACAGACTGTAGAAGTCACAGATCTAATGGAATTACTCACTACACACCAAATATGCAACAATAGCATATCCCTGGCAAGATATCTTATTCTTCTGGGAGCTGGAGCTCGAGGGTAAAAATGTTATTTGCTGTCTCAGAGGTTTGACATTTGTTGATATCGACACATCAGAGTGTGTGTCTGAAAAAAAAAAAAGGATGAACAATGTGGATGTTTGTAGAGAGAGGGCAAACAGGGCAAATCTCTACTACTTTCCAGAATGAAATTTCACTTATCATCCAGTGCATATCATCCAGTGCATCTATCACTCCTTCAGGGCGAGGTTCAGTGCCCTGTTCAAAGTCACTTCTGGATGCAGAGCATCCTCCAGTCCAGTTAGTAGACAACCTTCTCTGCCTAGGGCCACAACGTGTGTGTGTGTGTGTGTGTGTAATGAGTATAGTGGGCTGTTGACTCGCTCATGTTGAACCCTGGAAGTGAGAAGAGACAATAGTGTAGCTGCAAAGGCAGAGAGAGTGAGTGAGTGAGTGAGAAAGAGAGAGAGAGAGAGAGACAGTGTTATGGACACAATAACACATACATATGTAGGCAGACCACCCCCTTCACACACACACACATGCACACACACTTTGTGAATCAGTGAGCTAAAACTGTCACAGTGAGAGAAGGTTCCACTAGATGCCAAGTTGTATCCCAGTGGATTAGAAAAAATGTTGGTGGCATTTGAGATGTGCGTGTGCGCGCCCAGACACAGCTCAAGGCTAAATCTATGGTCCACAGCTGGATTCACAAACCCCCAGCTGCTATCTCTCTCACCCTTCAGTCTGCTTTCTAATTAGTTTGAAGATTTTGCTTATGCTAGTATGCGCAGCAGTTTGACATTCTCAAAATAAATCCTAATATATGGTGGCATTTCTTATCAAATAACACAATGTTACATCTGGTCGTACCAATTAGATTCTAGGTGGATATTCTAATATACCGGTAAAACTGCATCAGTACACTTGGTCTGGTCCAGCCCACAGACATGACATTACGAGTCATCAAACACTCAACCATGAGCTTTGTATTGTGGTGCCGCTGTGTATATCAAACTCAGTCCCTCATTGCCTCTTCAACTTGTTATTTCTCTGGGAGCGATCCAGTAGATGTCCTTGTATGATCCTGATTTTGAGTGCTGAACCTTTGCAGGATTTTTTTTTTTTTTTACCCACGCTTTATACAGTATAACATTTTTAATTACATTTAAGGGAGAATAATTATTTTGAATTTAAAAATAATTTTGCAGTTTGTAGTTTTAGTTTTGTGAACTATCCACCGAGACAATCTAGAAAACAAAGAAGAAGAAAAAAATACACTCATGCATTACATGCAGTATTATTTGTTACTAACTACACTAAGTGGGGATTGTTTTATCCAACCAATGGTGCTTTTGAAGTTTTCTGCTCAAAAATGAGTTCAAAACATGTTAAACCAAGTATAGTGTGTGAAATCTAAAACTGTGGTCTTATTTCATATTCAATTCTGTTTACTGAAGAGTAACAGACATTCAAGAGGGCTTACTTCCATTTCAATATATTTGCTGTGAGGTGGAGACAGGAAGAGAATGGATCAAAGGCAAAAGACAGAAAACCAAGAATTTGTGGAGTTCGTTTTCTCTGAGGTGATAAAACACTCAGCAGAAAGCAGTGTGGAAAAATGGAAAATAAGCACTTTGCAGTTGCTCATGCAGCCGAGAAACTCCCGCGCCCTTTCTTTTAGACAATTAGAGTGCGTGCTGCTGTTGCAGAAAATATAAATTCACGCACACGCACACATGTACACGCACACGCACTGTAGGATGATACTTGGGTTGAGGTTTGAGAAGGAAATCATGTCTTTGTTGAAGCGCTCACATAAACAGAGTCGATTCAAACACATCGTGGATTGTAAGATGTCTTTTTTTTGGTCCACTGACAGCTTGTCAGCTAGGGTTCAGTGGTCATGGAAATTATAGATGTTTTCTTGCATGTGTGTGGTGCAATACTGCTGATCAGTCCATCTAGTGATATGCTCCAATAACGACACATCTACTTCCCATACTGCCATCGACAATGAACCTGGCTGTTTGTGTGTATTTCTGTGTGAATGCATGCATGCGTTTGCATGTGCTCAAAAGGTCAGAAACACGCTGTCCTGACCACACTGGTGTGAAGGCCAGGTCATATTCCATGAAGCCATGAAGAAGCCAAGAGTTGGTTTTAGAAAAAACACAGTATAAAAGCTTCACAGTCGTCAGTGTGAGGTCTAATGTTTGTTATAATTTGTTGCTCCACAAATAAAATGCTGTTAAATACATTTACATTTGAACAGTTGAACAAACACGGAGCCGGGCTAGATGAGGTGAGTGCAGCAGAGAACAGGGAAGATGTGAGGCCATACCAGGGCACAACTTACAGTTCAGTGTTACTACATTGTCTTTATGTCACTTTATGTTGTTGCATTCACAAATGCACATTCATCACATTCATCTGTCTTTCTCCGTACTCAGAACATGTTGGCGCTAGATAACCTCACCATCATCTGTCTACAAACTTGTCCTGGTGCAACAGAGCATTTCTAAAGGGGGGCCTGGGCCTTGAGAGTGTCATTGGCTGCAACTGCTTCATGTAATTGTTTGGTGTATGCCAATGCCAACCCTTGAAACCTTGAATCCTACTTGTTTCAGAACCTGTTATGACCACTGGATTGTGATTTCCTAGATCCTTCAAGTTGCCTTTGTCCTCTTTCGATCTGACTTTTGGTACAAGTTCCTCAGCTTTCTAATATAAGTCCTTGGGTGATTTGAAACTCTCTTTATTTATCTTTCTTAAAAGACATTACAGTGTGCGAACAAGCTGAGGTTGAAAAGAATTTCAGCTAAATTATCCTCCTACACGACCACTGATTTCTGTAAGGAGTGAAAAAGAAAAAAAGAATCTTTCTGTACTTCTTCTTTGCCAAAGGGTGTGTACTCTTGTAAAGGCACACAGAATGATTCCATACACAACAAATAAGGGAGGGCTGGGTGTGATGAAATGTAATATTCATTAATACAGCTGGCTGCCCTTTAGTTATGGTTATAAAAGGCTTTGAACTGATGAAAATGAATCATTTCAGTGACTTTGGCTGATATTGTTGTTGGCCTCACACAGGTGGGTGCATGCAATGTGAAAAACTAGAATTATTTAATGAGCAGTATAGAACTTGGATAAGCAATGATTTCCATCACATCACTCAGAAAAGCTTTCATGGGCCATGTCATGGGTTCTAGACTCACATGTACATTGCAGCACTTTTTGCTTTTGATGTAGGTCCACAAGCCCTGCTGCTCTTCCAGAGACTCTCCTTTCTCTGAATGCTGCAAACTAAAATAGACAGTGATAGTGATCTTTTACTGTTGAGTATGACACATGAAACATGAAAATGTAACTCTTCCTGTGCCCACGCGCTCCTATTGTTTCTGCCGGCTGAATCCATTCATTGTTTAAACAAGGTTTTGATTGTTATCACAGGTTGTGTGCTTTTATACAGCATTGTGCTACAGTGAATGCATATCCAGCTGCAATTTTATTTGAGGAAATTCAGTTTTCACAATCCTCACGTAGCAGCAGACTCTGCCTGTGTGAATGACAGAGACCTGCAATGTGCGGCCAAGGCGTTGGAAAGCAGCCTGGAGGTGCCGACCTTCTCACAAAGAGAATGACCTGCTCTTCCTCCTGAGCCACAGCCCCCCCTTTCCAACTGGGATGAGCATCTGAAAATGCTTTGTTTGGATTTTTGGGGAAAAGGGTGGAAACTTTAAAACACACTTGGCATTATTTTATTTTAGAATTATTTTAGAAATGAGTTGGCTTAACATTAATTTGAAACCACAAAGATTAATTGATAATTACAGCACTGTGATATTTCACCATATTGATCGGTTTCTCTTTTTGAGCCACATGGATCTCAGTTTCCAGATTTATGAATTATCCTGCACCTTTCTGTGTAGTCGAAGCAATCATGTTCATCAACACATTACAGTACAAATCCCCCCTAAGAATTCCCCCCTTCATTTAGGCTTTATCCTGCTGATTCTGACTAAAATTCAACAGTGAGATGCATCCATCACACAGCTGATAATAAAAGACAATGGAGACACTGCTTCCGGGATTTTATTTTGTACATTTAGCAGGAAAATGACTCTGAACTGTCACAAAGTGAAATTCTCTGATGGAGGCATTTGTGTGTAAGTGCTTCTTCAGTGTGTGTGTGTGTGTGTCATCATGAATCATCAGTTTAAATGATCCTGGCATGCTAATTCCTGATGATTCTTTTCCATGCTGTTATTATAAAAGTCAGCACAACAGTCATTAACAGCAGAAAACAGCTTAAAACTTTACCCATCTGACTTCTGAATGAACCCAGCACAGCACGCCATGAAACATGACCCTGTGTGGCTGTGTTCATATGAGTGTGTGTTACAGTGTGTGTCTGTGAGAGAGAAAGAGAGAGAGAGAGAGAGAGAGAGAGAGTGAGGGAGAGAGGGAGGGAGTGTGTGTGAGCCCCGTAATCCAGGATTTATTGGCCATTAGTACAGCCTGAAAGTCATTACGGTTCATTTTGCTGCTGGCTTGACGTTTTATTAGGATAAATACAGGCTTTTTGGAAATGTGCGTGAGTGTATTTGTTTGTGTGTATAAGTGTGTGTGCACACTTCAGTGTATATGTGTACGTTTGCATGTGAGTATGTGTGAGTGTCATTTTATCAGGACAAATTTCCCCATAGGGATCAAGGCCATGATTTCTGAGAGCAGTAAAAAGACTAAAAACCCTCAAGAAAGGAGAGAGGGGAAGATAATTGAGGAACTGACAGATGGATCAAGATAGAAAAGAAGAATATACACTCGGGGCTCAAGTGTGTAAACGGAGGGTTGCTGGTTCAGAAGAGTTGTATTTAATCTCTTCATTAATCATAGATGTGTCTTGAAGCGGAACATTCAGTTTACCTGTGTCAGTGCCATCTCCCATTGTGTTTAAGAGCCAGATTACCCTGTACCTGGAGGACTGCGACTACAAGGGTGTCATCACCAGAGATAGTTTGGGAAATTTGGTCGGGCACTTTTTGAGTGTGAACGTTTCTTGTTTTATTTTGAATTAACGAGCACTCAGCTCCGCTCCCAGCGGGGCTGCAGTACCCTCCAGTGCCGGCTGAAACTTTGAGTGTCAGACATCATGTCCCAGCAGATGCCTCACCAGTTCTTGCTCTCCGCTCAGTGGTTTGTGTTCCTCTAGTGTTTCCTTGAATGTGACTTCTTGTGTTTTTTAACCTTGCCTCTGAATTTGACTAGATTAACCTTCATCCAAGAAACAGTCAGAATTTTGGTTTGAAATCTATTTCTATTTCTATTTCTCTCTCTCACACACACATTCAGGAAACACCAGACAGACAAACCTTCCAGCAAGGGGTCAGTTAAGCCATCAAATACAATAAAAACACCCACAGAGATGGAGGAGTGTGACCTTCTGCAAAAACAGGATAACAGATTAGTATCACTATGTTCCCAAACTGCTGACAAACTGACAAAATGGGACCAAAAATGTTGACATTACCAAAAGCCACATTTAGAGGTACTATGGCTGAAACACATTTTCAGTATAATTGTTGGCTGACAGCTGCTGTAAAGCGCTTCTGTGACTACACTTATTTATTTCCAAAGTCAAAGCGACTAATTGGATGAGAGTCCTAATTGGCTTAATGTAATTATCCTAACAAATAAAGCAACCCCAATTTGAAGCTGACAGACCCACTTTCTTAAAATGCAGTGAATTAATAGTTTCTTAAAATGTTTAACACAAATACAAACCAAACCAAACAAAAAATGAATATGATAAAAGCCTAAGGCTGCAGATGGTCATACTAGGTAACTATAAAAATAAGGCATGTGTACAAACAACCGTGTTACTGAGGCAGTGGATTGGCAGATCCAAGCCCGATCCAAATGTTCTGATTGGAGGCAAGAGGCAAACTCATGGAAAAATACCCCCAAGGATGCCTGAGAGGTGAAAAGGGTGAGCATTTTTGAGATCTGACAGACCAGAAGCTGACAAACAACAATAGTCGACTCCTGGCCATGAGTAGGTGTTGAAAAGTCTCAGGCCAGGTAGGGCCAGAAGTTTTAGCCAAGCTCCTGCTTTACAGAGTCCAGATCCTGTTACTAAATAGGAAATATTCTGACTGAAAGTGCTCTAACATGTATTTAGGGTGGGTGAATGAATGTTCATGTTAAAACCTGCTGGGTGGGGAATTCCAGCTGTAAACTGACCACCAAGCCTTAAAGTGGGTGCATTCATGCAGCATCAAAATGTCTAGTGTCTAACCCTCCTGCCCTATCACTGCTTGTTTATCTGGGCCTGTTGTTTGTGCTTAACATTAAATAACCATGTGCAACCAGCTGACAACCCCGGTAGTCAGACAGACAGTGTTGATGACAATTTTGACTCGAACTGGAATACACTGACGAAGAACCCCCATTGAAGTGAGGTAAGAAGCAGGGGAGGGATCACTAACTGATATACAGCCACAATGAGATATTTTGTTGAGCAAGAGGTGGAATGTGACACCAAACCCAGAATAGCACATAACAGGGATCAACCAGAAGAGCTCTGGTTGAGGAAGAAATGTCTGTGTTCATTTTCCCATTGACTTTTTTAAGAGTTTTAAGAGTGGAACCAAGGTGAGCAGCTGGATGCAACATGGCCATAGAATACTCGCTTTGAAGCACAAACTATTGGAAAATGAAAAAAGGTATAACATTTCATTCAACACCCTTCTTCTGATTACATTATATTGTGTTATTTTGTATGTATTTATAAACGCAAGAAAAAAAGATGCAGCATGATTAAAAGAAAAACATGATTGCTATGTGGTTAGATCTCAATACTCCATCAGGCGAGTCTATAATTAGATAATCTAATGTTATTTGTCTTTGATCCTATAACCCCATTCCCAAGACAATTTAATTGCTTGACAGGTTTGGAATCTTCAATAATTGTGAATATAAAAAATCTCTGCTCATAGAGACCTCACTGGAACAAAATACAAAAGATTGGGATGAGGAGTTTGATGGCTCAATAGATGACTGGAAAGATAGGGAATGGCAGCACATCTTGTTCAAGGCTCAATTTAATACAATATAAAGTTATCCAGTGCGCTTACTTCACCTATTCCAAACCCTCAGAAATAGGTGTTGTATATCTCTAGCAATATGACACATACTGATCTTGATATTAATGATATTGTTGGTTAACTATTGCATTTTTCTGCCTTTGAGAGGCTCATCTTACTAACCAAAGACAGCCTCAGTTCTTGTCAAAACAGTAAAAGCAACATGAATTTGTGACTGAGAATCAAGACAGCCATAACAAGCACAAGCAAAAAAACATCAAATTTAAAACAAGGTTTAGTTGCAACTTTAGATGATACTTGTTAAAGTTGTACAAGTTTCATATAAACGCAACTCATTGCCATTTGGAGTCACCAACGATGCAAACCCATCTCCTCTCTCAAAAAATAAGAAATGCATTTCAATTACAGCCACAGCAACAATTTTCCTCTCCATGGATCTAAAGTATGCACTGTCAAGGAATAATAAATTGCATGCAGCATGTTTATGTGTATTTAACTTTGAGGGATGTCATTTTGTTTGCAAATGGCATTTAGAAAAAAGCTAATGTTTACCAACTTTTCCTCTGCTCTGTGAAAAAGCCCGTTGAGTGAAAGTGGTTCCAGCATAGAGTGAATACATTTTACTTTTATATATTTAATATTTCATAGCGTATATTGCTAGCTTTACCAATTAAGATCTCCCTTGGGGAAGTAGGACTCTGGCTCAGGCTCCATCTCTCTCTCTCTCTCTCTCTCTCTCTCTCTCTCTCCCTCCCTCCCTCTTGCTCTCTCACACTCCCTCTCTCATTCCCTCCTCTCCTATGGCATAGTGTCAATTAAAGTGACATCTGGTGTCACTGTCACTGTCGATAAAATGACATGTTTCTCCTGAAAGCCCTAATAGGATCGCCTCTCCACCACTCAACCCAAATCTCTGCTATAATTGTTTCCCATTCAGTCATCAGCCAGCGTTTGAAAGTTGCCTCTTGTTTTTTTTTTTTTTTTTTTTTTTTTTTTTCGGCATAGGTAAACTATTCATTTTTTTCCAGTGCTCCGCCTATGGCACTGCAGCTTAGTTTTTTTTTTTTTCCCCATTGTTTCAGTTTTCTACACAACACCATCAAAATATTATTTTGTTTTTAAATGTTTTAATTTATTATACATCATCCTACATGGCCCCATGCCCTTTTGTATTTCTCCATTTGATAACTAGAAAATGACCTTACTGATTTCATTCAGTAGGTTCTGAACACTTTCATTAGTCTGTGTGCGTCACGGTTGCTAAGGAATTAGCTTCCTACATCACATCCCACCTTGGCGGGGTTCACTCTGTAGAGAGCTTGTATGTTTCACCACAGCATGTGAGGGTTTAATTGAATAGAATGGAAAGTCCTTTATTCTTTATTAGTCCCACAATGAGGACATGAAATACAAAATATACCACATTAACAAAGGATATACCCCCCCCCCAAAAAAAAAAAAATGAGCATATGTGACAGTGAATGTTTGTGTCTATGTATGTCTCCAGGCAACCCATCCAAGTCAAATGCTCCCCCCCCCCCCCCCTTACACCCATCACCTCATAAATTGTTTAGATGATGGATGGATGATAAGACTTACATCTGATTTATTTATTCTGACTTCCAATTTAAGAGATGGAAAACAAAATTGGCCTTAAAATGTTTGAGGTCAATTAATTGTATGTATGAATGGAAAATGTGACTTTATATAAGAGTTGTAATGCAAGACTTCTGCTGGTAGGAGAGCAATGGGTTTGACGAACAGTTGGGTGAATGTGAATAACTGTAAAGCTAACAAGTTCTTTGCAGACAAACTTAGTCTGCCTTTTTTAGGCATTAGCTCGGAGCATCTGTCTGTCTTTGAGGCAAAGAAAGACATCTGTGTTAAAACACCAGGTGCCTCCAGGCTCAAACACTAGAACTGACCAACAGACCATTTTACCTGTGCCAGCATAAAGCAGATCGTTCAACTGAAGAAAAGAAAAAACTGAGACAATGAGAGAAAAAAGAGAGAGACAGAGAAAGAGTTGGATGCGTAGGATGTCATTTGGATCAGTACCAATAACCCACAGGCCAGCCAACAGTGAGCTTCATCCCAGCCAACATTACCTGTATGAGACGTGTATCCATGAGTTATTTAGTAGTGTGTGAGTGTGTATGTGCGTGCGTGCTTGCGTGCACATACGTATTATTATAACTATAGCCATTTTTAGCTAATCTTTCTCAATATTATAGACAATTATGCCTTTTTCACACACACACACACACACACACACACAAACACTCTCTAATACAGGTGTGCAACTATTTTCTTTGCCCCTGAGGATTTCTGCCAATCATGGAAGCACTACATCAAAATACAAGAGAGTAGGTGTTTTATTTTTATTTATTTTCATTGTTTCCAAAATATATCTGTCCACTGCCCCTAAGAATGTGTCAAATGGAACAACAAATGTCAAAACTGACACCGTTTCACATTTAGACCATATTAAGACACAAACTTATAAATGTGCAGACATATTGCCACAAACTTCTCTGGTCTTTGGCAAGGGATAGTCTGACAGCTCCCTGGGAATTGACTTTAGGAATCCTAGCAAGAGAGAGACAGTGTGTGTGTGTGTGTACCATTAGACACCCATGGGAGGAGTGTCAGTCACTGACAAGGGACTGGTCCATACCCCAAAGGGGACAGCCAGGTTACAGGGAAATAATGTTGGTGATAGGTGAGAGCCACTCTCCTTTCCACTGTCTCTCTCTTTCTTTGTGTGTTGTATGTGGATGTTTTATTGTTATGACAGAATAAGAGACACGTTATTTTAGAGTGAATGAAAATAGATGAAATGGCTCAGTCCTGGATTAAAATGATGTTGACTCTGATTTAACAATTTTCTACTAAAAGTGAATTGTAATAAAAGATTAACAGTGCAATATGTTAACAACCTGAACAATAATTAATACCACATTCAGATTCAGTGACCGTGGAATTGATTGAATGCCATGAAAAACATTAGAAATGGTCAGCCTAGGTACTGAACAGAAATGAAGTCAAACTGCAAACAGAAATGACCGTCAAGAATGCATGAGGTCATTGGAACTGTGCAGACATTGTTAAAAGACATTGGTCCATTTACACATGGAAGTCCACTGCACTGTGAAGTGTAGGTTGAAGTCAAGGATTCTTCTTGCAAAGGTGTACTAAATATCCCAAGAAATATTATTAGTGATATACGAGATTGCTGGAAGAATGAGGCTCAAAATAAAAGGGGCTTGTTGGAGATCTTTACAGAGTTACGTCTCTTATGCTTCGACATGGAAAATGCAGAAGAAACAACTACACAACCACCAAAACCCAACCTATGTCTTTAGATCCACCTGTTCAACAGCAACAGCCACTTGCTACAGAGATGCTGTCTGTTTGTTGAGTGATCACGTGAGTTTGACATGAATAAAAATGAAAAAATAATAGCAACAGATTTTCAATAAATGTAGAAGAAATACAGTATCAGTCCAGGGGGTATTTTCCAGATATTTATTTTTTTAAAGCCTTTGAGTCTTGCATCAGAAGCACATGGTGGACTTGTGTAGCGTGGGTCTGCCTGCTGCTGACACCAGTGTACTTGCGGCGTGAACGTGCATAGTGGAATTCATCCGGGTTATGGTAAATTGTGCCTGCATGCACAGGGTTGTGAAAACTATGAATATTTAACAGACTGCAGACGGGTGCTGCCAATGGCGAGTGTGCTTCAGTGAGAGCATAAGAAAAGAGCAAGTGACAGCGGGGCAAAGCCTTTCACAGTGAAACAACGGTGAAAGATATCTTTAACATTGCGTTAAAAGTATTCGTGTATTACGCACTGAGGCCGAATACTCATATGGTACAAATGAAATATGCTGATCATGTTTTTTTCCACATATTGTGACTTGATTCCTCACAATGAGCACAGCTCAAAAATTGTGATTCGTGCCCTGGTCATTTACCTTGGCTACGGTCACACCATTCTCACTGGTATTCCAAATTAAGTCTGCATAAAAATAAGACAGAACTTAGCTCTGATGCACCAAATCCAGACCACATGAAATCAACAGTGTTGGGGTCTGGGACACACACACACACACACACACACACACACACACACACACACACACACACACACACACACACACACACACACACACACACACACACACACACACACACAGGTGTCACTGTGACTTTCATGATTATTCATGTATATTATGTAGTATTGGGTGGAGTCAATGCAAATACTTTCATATGGCACACGTGACAGGATTTACGAAACCTGACAAAATTGAGGTAGGTGGTTGTGACTGTGTCTATATTTAGTGCATTTGAAAGGTAGGTGCTAATTGGCCCAGCCTTACGCACAGATGGCTGTGGATATTGTGCTGAGGTGGAGACAGCAGGGAGATGATGGAGAGAAGTTTTTTTTTCCTGCTCATGTGGTAATACACTACAATTTATAATAACCACAATGTTATGTTATTAAATTGATCTATATGTGTGTACATGCTGACTGCCCCTTTATGCATTCTCTACTCTCCATGGGTAATGAGTGCATTTTCAGAGATGCATGCCAGTGCTATTCTTTTTTTATGGATTCTATATATATATATATATATATATATATGCACTGACTGTGTACTCCAAAGATGGAAAAGAAAACATGCACAGACTCAAAGGGGAGTCACACAAGCAGTCTGGACAATCAGTAAAAAAAAAAAAGGAGGTTTTTCCAGGTGGTGGTGTGATTTTTCGAAAGCAGAATACCTGAAAACTTGCTGTAGTGCCAAGCAAGAATTGAGACTGACAGCAGACACAGATGGAGCTGTATGCTCCTCAGATAAACTGAATGCCAGGTTTCCAAGATTGCAAATATCTGAAAAAGCTCAGAAATTCGATATGGGCCAAAAATGCTTGGCTTTATTCATTCTGTATAGGAGGACAAGTAATGTTGGTTTTGGTTACCTTTGATATGCAGGTCAGTATGAGTTCTGCTGTGCTGTGTTAGAAAATCAACACCCAAAGGCATCTGATCAAATTAACAAATCAAATGGAATAAGTTATAGCTCTGCCAACTTAATTTTAACCGTCATAAAATAAAGTTTTCATCTTTCAGGAGATTGTTTGAGCAGCCTTTCAGTGACTTTTAACCGACTGACAAAAACAAGTAATTAAATATTCTTGAAGCACTCTTTGAGTTGTTTCAGTCCAACACATCGCAGCTAATCCACACAAGTGTCTTCTTACTTGGGAAAACAAGCCAACCGACTGAAAATAGAATGTTGGGGGGAAAAAAAAGGGACAGCAAATGTTGGCTGTAGCTGCTTGGCTCGCGATACATTTCACTGTGACTAAACTGCATTCTTGTTTAATAACTTTGCAAACCCATGTATGGATGCTGCTGTGGAGAGGGAATGTTCACATGTCTATTTCCAGACAGTGAAAAATGCAAATACGGCCTTAAAGGCTGCCTTTATACAAAGCTGTGCAATAAAATACAGAGCAACATTAGAATCTGGTGCAGGTTATTAAACAGCAGCAGTCTGACTTATCACTTAGGGTCGATTGTGAAATTCTAAACTTTATGATAACAAAAAGTATGACTCAAATTGACAAGTGAAATCTCTGATGCTTCATGGATCTAAACCAAGCTCTCTCATCATATTGGAAAATCAGTGGATTCCAAGTAGTCAGCTGTATGTTGCAGGATGCATGAGCCAGCACCTCCTGCTCCATTGTGAAATGGCAGCACTGATATTGTAATGAATTACACTGTGTATTTGCCATCTGTTTAACAATGTAAAAAAAAAAACCCAGCCGCTCCCGTCCTCTTTGTCACAACATCTGGGTTTTAAATGATTTCCTTTTTGCCAGTCACTGTTCCTCTGGTTCTTACAGATCTCTTTAAAGCTACGTCTTACAAATGTTCATGTGCGTGTGTCTGTGTGTACAGCATTGTCACACTAATTGCTGGGCTCATTTCTGTACTTGTGGTGCAGCAAACCAAACAACAGAATTGTGCGTCAATGAAGTAAGATCCCCATCAAACTACTTCCATTCCTGCCTCTGAGGGGCACTGGCTTTGTTGTAACAGCTGGCTTCCTATTGCCTCCAAGTGTTCAACTACTCTGCAGCGCGTGTGTGTGTCTGTGTGTGTGTGTATGTGTGTGTGTGTGTGTGTGTGTGTGTAGCCAAAACAAGTGATGGTTCTGTATTGGAAGGGTTTTGTCTGAGAAAAATCTGAACATGGACATAAACATACTCGTTTTCTTCATCTACTATTTCTATAATAAAAGTTTACATGATAAAAAAAAAAATCAAGAATGTAAGAACTGTTGTCATGGTGTATTTACTTAACTATTATGTAATTGACTACAATGCACCACCTCTCTTCACCCCTAGGCTGAAAGGGGAATAACAATTCCTTTAGAGAATATATCTGACCGTAATGCTGTATTCACAATTTAGTTGGATCCACTTTTTTAGAAGAAAGATGATCTTATGCTTAGTGTTAGTGGTCTCCAGCCTCGACAAGACAGATCCCTGGACCTCAGCTGTGAGGAAGATGAGGAGGAGGAGGCAGCAACATCAAGACTGGCCTCAAGGCCTGGCACATCACTCCCTCCCACACTGATGTCCGGACCCTCCTCACAGAGGACTGCTACCACACCAAACCCCCCAGTGTGTAGACCTTGTTATCAGGGTCAGCTACACAAACCATAAAGCAGAAAGAAGAAAAGGCAGAGATATACATCTGCTGGTGCTGCTCAGCACCAATGGCTAAATATACTGACAGCAGAAAAGGTCCCTTTGCTCCTCCATGTGCCCAATGTTCAGGAGGAAAATGAAACTGATGATAGAGACACCATATTCTCCTCTTCTCTGATTAAGTGGGTGGACCCACATTCTTTTCCACCTTTGGAGGAAGAGGTAAACATCTATCAACAAGCACATGATATGGTCTGATATATCAACTATGTACCGACCCCAACTACTCAAGACTAAACAAAGACTATATCTATAGGCTTACTGTGGCCTAACATTACCAGATAAACCCACTAATATGTGTGCTCAAGAAGTGGACACACGTGTACTTCAGCAGGAAGAAACAGTTGGACATCATCAAGTATTTTCTCCTTGGCCACATTTGAGGGGCTCCCTGTGGGTAGCTGTGTAACAGGTGGTCTCTGTGGATCCAGCAGTTCTGACACTGTTGTAATGGTTGAAGAGTTTAAAATATTCTTAGGGAGGCCAATGGGGCCACTGAGGCATGTCGGTGAAATCCTGCTTCATCAAAGATAAGCAGTCAGGAAGCATCCTCATGCAGAAGAATATTATTTCAAAATCCATTTCAGCTTGAATCAAACTCTCGCGCACACTACTCCTCTCATTCACGTAGATAGTTTTTGTATTACGTTCGCTTTCATTTTGGTCATGGCTACGTGCATTCCAATGTGCTATTGATTTCCGTTACATGCTATCAGAAGGGTATGATTGTGCACGTTAGAGAGTATAGTTGTGCTTGTGTGAGCACATAGGAATTATCTCATAGTAGTGTGTGAGACAGTATAATGGTGCATGTAGGAGTAGATGGTACATGTAAGAGAGTATGATGTGTATGAGTACACTGCATCTGGAATACAATTGCTCCAAATGAATCAGTAAATACATTTAAAAAAAATAATGCATATCCACAAACCAGGTGCTGTGCAATGCCATATGTTATTTGACAAAACAGAAAGAAAAATCACAAATGGACTAGTGACCCATTCTGTAATCAACTTAATCAAGAAAATCATTTGTATGAAATGCAGAAACTAATAGCTCCAAACAAAGAAAGTAGCAAACCCCACACATACAAAATTCAAACAAACACTACAACGTGTGTGTGTGTGTGTGTGTGAGTCCCTGTGTGTGGTCCACTTCTTATTCAAAGTGACATTTTAAGCCGTTTAGCTGTCACTCAGCAGCGCAGCGGCACAGTGTTGATGACCACCACCACCCCCACCCATGGGGGTTTTGGTACGACCCACTGGAGCTTTGCTTGTTAATAAGGGTCCTGCCATGTCCAGTGAGTAGGGGGGGTTGACAGGATAAGTGGCTATCCTAGCAGGAGTGACACAGCTGAATAAGTCTGGAGTCACTGATGTGATGTCTAATAAGATTTTAAAGGAGTGAAATAGGAGCAGTGTGGAAGTGGAAAGCCAGTTAACTGCAAGTCATTTGAGGCTCTTTTTGAAGTTTCCTGCATGACAGACAATCAATCACCGTTCTGAACTTCAAACACATGAAAACATAGCAACACTACAGTAGAGTGAACACCAGTCAGGGTCTCGGCTGAAAGTTCACTGTCATTTTTATCAAGAAAACTGGCTGAAGCTGCGGGGCAGAGACTGAGAAAATTCACTTTATACATGATTGCTCAGTTAGTTTGCAATTTATGGTCTCTGCGACACAAAAATGACAAAAGAGTTAAATACAATACTTTGAGCAAACAAGAATCAATAAAGACTTTCTCTACACTCACTCACTCACACACACACACAATATTGACAATAATATGCATTGATAGCGCAACCAGTTTAAGGCAGAGAAGGCTAAGCTTCCCCAAAAAACTGGAATATGCCAAAGGTTTTGTTGAGTTTTTCGCTGACTGCTGGATTAAGATTTAAACAGGCTGCACTGATGCGTGGGTCAGGGTTTTAATACCCTCATTCACCCAACCCATTAAAGTCAATCTGCACTAATCATCCATCTAAACCGACCAGAACACCAAACCAGAGCACATGTGCTCACAGTTTTGCTGCTCCTGAATGTCCACCAGTACACATCCATTTAAAAAAAACATATTCAAATTATAAATGTTTCTGTATTGAACTGAACTGCATTGTTTCTGCTACCCTCATTGATATGTATGGGATTGATAATATGATAGAACGTGCAGGTTCAAAAAAAAATAGATAATAATTTATATCAGCTATTTTCTATTAAACTGCTACTGGTAACATCAAACATTGATGATTATTAAGAGAAGAAATGTTGTATTATAAAAAGTTGCAATTAGGCGAATTCTGAACGCATCAGTGGAAAGTTCATAGACAACCAAAATGTCTGATCTTGGAGTAGAATATTAGTTTGCGATGGCTACAGCATTATTAAAATCTTAATGGCTGAGTGGTTTTTGTTTCCATAACAAACATTTGTGGTGATGTTTCCAATAACACATATTTGCTGTTGTAGAGAAGCATAATATAAAGATGACAAAGTGCCAAAGTCTGAATAGAGAATTCTCAATGAGCAGGGTCAGTTATTTTCTGCTCCTGGGTTTAGAGAGCACCACATCATTGAAGGGAGTGTATCTGTGAATCTTACAGGATGACGTGAGTTTGATTTGAACCGATTATTAAATCCTCACTTTATCTTCCCCCGCAGTGAATTTACAATGGGTGCGTTCTGAAATGTACCACTTGTACCACTAGTTGTTTGAATTTAACATTATGTTTGTCTGTATTTGTAGCTGAGACGGTCACCTTTAACACACGAAAACAAATCATTTCAAAGCGTTCAACTGCTGTGTGGAGGACACTGAGAAAAACTGACACCTAGACCTGTAAGTGTTTTGACCTCATCAATGGTACTCACGAACGCTCCTGTGTGGGCTGTATGGCTCAGTAACAAGCGGTATTAAATGTATAAAACACTTCAGGTTTTACTTACTCGAGAACAGTTATTCGTTCTTACGAGAAGTCCAGTATTGGTATATCATATCAAAACTACAGTGGTGGGCAGCAGAGCAGATCATACCTCAGCTTCCTGGGATTATGTGTCTCTTGTAAGGAAACACTTCCCTCTGGCTGGTTGGATTTGTGCCTGCCAAAGCTGTTTGGACGGCTGTCTGCATGCTCGGTTGGATGGCTCAGCAGACTGCTGGACCACACCGAAAAATGTCTGTGACTTTAATCCTCAACAAACTTCAAATGTGCCCTGTGTATCAAGGCAGTTTTAACTCTGTCAGTGCACGTTTGAACAACTCAAAGCTGTGCGTCTTTTGTCAGAACTTTAAGTGATATTCAACTCCTGTTTTAGGTGATAGTACAGGAAAAAAAACATTTTTGGATAATACATTTCATGGTGCATTTGCTGTTTTTAAGATTCTTGTGGAGTAATAACACAAAACTTGTTTTTTGAAATTTCAATGACTGTCAAAAGGGTAATGTTGTTGGACGGATTCATTCTTTTTTTTAGTTCTTGAACTAAAAAAATCTACCTGCAGAGAAGTTTTTGCAACTTTTCTGGGGTAGAGCTATTGATGAGTATTTTAGCAGTGCTGTACTCATCTGATTATGTTGAATATTTCTGTGAGTAAAATATCTAGTTGTTGATGTATGTTTAGTGAGAGATATTAAAAAGGAATAAAATAGTATATCTTTGTGAGACAGACTCACACACACCCGCGGGCAGAAGGCAGCGGCCATACTCCGCTCCTTTTCAAGCTAGGTCGCTCAGGCTAGCGCACCGCGGTGCGCCGCGCAGTCATTCATTCATTCATTCATTCATTCATTCATTCACACACTCATTCCCCGTCACAACAGGACAGGTGGTGTGGTAGCCACTTCCACGTCTCATTCCAACGACAACTCCATACACACACACACACCGCTTTTCACACGCACGGGCACTCACCCACTTCCGGGTTGTCCGGTCCGTCAGCCCCAAGCGGAAGCGCGCACCGCGAACAGGGCCGTATTTAACATCCTGGGGGGACCGCGGGCACAGGACACAACTAAGGGGTGCTGCATTGGTCACGGTGATTTGAATATATGTTTGTTTAAGAGTTTGGGGTGATGGCCATAAATGTCCAGGCTGTAATACTCAGCAATGTGAATGTTTTAACTGGTTGCTGTTAATGGTTGCCAATTAAGAAGAAATGTAGGCACCTCGGTCCCTGTTTGGAGGTGGATGTTGGTTGGTACTGTGAGATATATATATATATACTCACAATCTGTCTTCCACAGACCAGTCAGCATACGGCCAATTACAGAGTGAATGTTCTTACTTAACATTTACTTAAGTGGCTCATTGACTGCAGTACCACCTGGCTGCCTTACACTATTTAGGTCTAGTGTCAGTTGTTTTCATGTGTGGAGACATCCAGGTTATAAAATCTGTAGCCCATATTACACCTGCCACAAGGATTCAAGGCTTCAAGTGACACGTTCCTCACATTATAAGTCATCATGAAGCAATTTGAATGAATCAGCAGCTTGTTTTTGTGCATCTACTGTATTTACACTACTGAGACTACGATACTGTGGGAGAAGATTGAGAACGAGGGGAAGAGATGCGGGGGAGAGTGGAACGATACAGCAGATGAGCAGAAGGAAAGGAAATGACAAAAGAGGAGGAGGAAGAGAGGAAATGAAAGGTGAGAAATGAAGACCTAGAGGATGCAGAGAAGGAATGACGAGATTGCTAGAAGATGCTTGGTTTGCAATTAGAGCAACTTTGTTATCAGAGAGTAATATAATGGCACAGATTCAAATATATCAGATTAATAAGATAGATGTTCATCCTGTGACCTAGAAAACGTGGTGAAGGGGAGCAACGCAATATATGCAAAATTCCTGCCCTATACGTTGTCTCTTTGCCGATTCTTCTCGATTCTTCTTGTGTTGAGCTGTCCAAATACTGTGCGACTTATAAATTAAAATTCTTGTCGTTTTAAGTCAGTTGGCTGGGATGTGCAAGAAGCCTGAGGACAGTCGACCAAAGTCTCTGACGTGGCAGAGCAGGCGGGAGCAGCTACACTCAATAACCAATGTGTTTGTGTGTTGTGAGAAGTGATGGGTTTCTCTATCATTTGAGTCTCTCGGCCTCAATATGTAAAGTGCCTTACGATAATGTATGTCATGATTTGATTCAATACAAATAACAATAAATTGAATTGTCTATATTTGTTGGAAAGTTTCTTAAACAGCCATAGCTTTTCCCTGGCTGCTTGGTTATCTGGAGACATCCTACATCGACATGCCGTCATGTTTTCAAAGTGTGATCAGGAGGGCCGTGATGAAAGTAGAAAAAAAAAAAAAAACTTCTCATGTTCCTGTCAAAAACTGCAAACATTTAGCACATTCGAGAAGAGGGCTCCAGAGAGCATGTGGGGCAGGCAGATGACTGAACCTTCTGTGTGTAAGTGTCTGTCTGTACACACAAGTGTCTGTGGGAGGATGGTAATGTGGAGGAACTAAATATTCCTGTGGTTATTCTCCCGTAGGGAAGACAAGTCTATGAAGTGTGTAAGCTGCTCAAAACGTGTGTGTGTGGGGTGTGTGTGTGTGTGTGGCTGTGATTGACAGGCCGTGACGAGGTGCCTCTCATTCCCATCTGCACGCTGAACTTCCGATCCGATCAATCAGAAACTTCCGGGATGGGAATGTTGAGGAAGCAGGAAAACATGACTCGCTTGCCTGGTTTTACACAAGCTCAGACAGACAGCCCGATCGATCCACGGCCTCATCTCCTCTGCTTGCCTCAAAATGACACCAGACAACTGCTCAGTGGGTGCCGAATCTCAAACACCGTGCCAATGCACCGGAACTTCACTTGACTTCCACTTGAACAGCCGGTTTATAGGCAAGCAAACTCAACAATTAGTCAATTAGGACTGTGCAGGTGGCGGTGGCATGATCAGGGAAGAGGGCAGAGCTGTCCTCTCTGATGGACAACCAGTCCCATCAATATGCAGGACACCACATCACAGCACTGGGCAGCTCCTACGGCGACAGACTGGTCCACCCTAAGGATGTGAAGCTATCGCAGGTGATTCCGTCCTGAGCATCAGTTGACCTCACTATCAGGGACACTACTCAGGTACTCAGGTCTAGTCAATCCATTTCACTGTGAATATCATACTTTACAGCTTTTGTCCTCACTGTAGCACTTCATTTTTTAAGTCATGAAGCGCCAATAAACTTTCATGATATTCCACATGGAACATACCCAGAATGGGTGGCTGTCTACAGATTCACAGGACAGAGGACAGATGTGTCTTTGCTCTGTAGGTCTGAAACCTGTGGTGTCACACAAATTTGACAAAAGATTTAAAATATCTCTGCCATCGAGCGCTGTCGAACATAACACATAAAATGTTAAACTGTTCCGCTAAATGTATTAATTGCAGAGCCGCTACCTGTTGTAGTGGAATTACTTACGCTGCTGCTCTTGTGTGTCAACAGTGGAGGTCGCTCTGCCAAAAGAAGCAGATTCAAGACTTTAATGTCACATGCTCAACAATTACATTTAGCTGTCACTGGCAATGACAGCTAAATATACAACTAAAAAGTAGTTTAGAGGAATAATGTGTGATTGGAGAAGTCTAAAAGTCTTGTTCTGCTCATTATCTCGTCAGGTTCTCCATGATTGGCTCCTTTGATTGTTGCTGGTGGCCTAGATGATGAAGGTCATTTCATCAGCAAATCTGATGGCAAAATATTTATGAGGGGGAACTAGGAAGCACCTGAAGACATTCATCTGTGCTCTTTTATACCTTCTGTCCACTTAGTGGAGTTTTTTACAAACAAAATGATTTCTGCTGGTCTCATTCTGATTCAAGTCAGGTTATTCATCAAGTACAAAATCTAAATCAATTTGTGTTTTCAAATGTGTCTCTTGACTTTGACAAGTTGATTAAATTAAAGCATCTCGGAACATTTTCAGTTTGTTGCAACTCAAATTGCCGTTGTCTTTATATATATAGAAAACAAATCAATGCAAGAAGGAAAAGTGATGTCTTGCCTTATAAAATCTCTATCAGTTGGTGACAGAGTGAAAAATAATGACAAACGCAATGTAAACAAATCACTGAGTGCAGAGGTTTCAGATATAATGCACTGCAGAGGAAAGAATCATTACACTTCCATCAGAGCAGCCCTCACTCAGCAAAGGGCTTGTTAGGGCTTTTTTTTTTTTTTTTTTTTTTTTTTTAAAGAGATTTTCTGTTCCTCCCTTCAAACCAAGAGATATGCAAATGGTTATGAAAATGCAATACCAAACCGAAAACTGTCATGTTTGATTAATTATAAGGAAAAAGGTAACTTTTGAAGAAAAAGGGCAGTCAATGGAAAAAGTACCCAGTACAGATCAATCAGTGTTCAGTCACACACGTACGTCCTTCTGTTTTCCAGCTCACACTTTTCGCTGACATGATAATTCACAAGAAATAAATTACAGTTTAACATGATCGTGTCTGTGTTTTTGTAGACATGCATTACACATGAGCTGGGTGTTTGTGTGTACCTGTTACAGAACTGTTGTGAGACAATTGTCACTAATTATCAGTTGACTGAGAATAACAACCCAAAAATATCCACTGGTGACATATGTGCTGTAATGCTGTTTGTGTAACTGTGAATATATAGAATACACACAAACGATACGGGTTAGATGTCTCTTGTGTTTCTCCTTATGCTATGAGGCTCAAGCTTGGTGCTCCTTCTGATGGCTCCTGGGTTCAAAGCCGGCCGACTCGTTTTCATCCATCACCAGCTTCACACTTGGCACGTGGATTGTTAAGGGTCCAACATGCATTTGCATTTGCTGTGATTTGAACATGCAATACCTTCGACAGGCAATCAGCGGCTGGGACTCAATAAAAATATGGAGGATGTGAAAGTGAGCAGGTGGACACATGAGAATCCCAAAAGTTTTGGGGGCGGTCAGTCCAAAAGGCAGCTTTCTACACTCTAGAGCTGACAGACAGCAAAGAGACAGGGACTGGCTGCGCGGGGCAGGTTGTTATTCTCTAGACACAGGCAGGCAGACACTGGACAGGAAAGGAAACACTAAAGGTGGCCAAAGTTCCTAGTGTAGCGTCTCCCTGACACAACATATGAATATGTATACAATTAATACATGTATTAATACATAATATGTGCATACTCTACCCCTCCATATGGTTCTAGTATTCAGAGAAAAACTGTTTTCTGAGATCTAAGTAACCGCTGCAAATCTTAAAGGAAAACAAATGAAGTTTGCTTCTCTGGTTCTTGGGTGAGGTCTTGGATACTTTGAGCTTTTTCCTTTTATATGGGGAAAGTTTGATTCTTTCATCTTCCACTTTCTCACAAAAACATCCAGTGGCTACTCTCAGTGTTTGAAGAGAGTTGCTGCTGAAGAGATGAGAGCCTTGTTATAGGACCCCAAGAGAGAACAGGCCTATATATGCTGTATAAAACACCGCCCCTTTTGTCTCAGCTCTATATGTACTATACGTTGTTTCCTTATATTCTTTAATCTGATTTTATTCTGATGATAGATAGATTGATTGATTGATTTAACCTTATGTGCAAAACATGTCAATTGGAACCAGTTTGTTTTATCTTGGCTCATAGTCACTTATCAGTGCTTCCAGAAGATGGCAGCATTTAGCTGTCTTTGATATGAAGATGTTTTTGCCGTATTTTCTGGATGCAACGGAATACAAGGCCACTTCAGTTTTGTGAGGGGTTGTATTTAATTCAACATCGCTGTTTTCGTGTAAGAGCCTAAACAGCTACACTGGGAGGGATGGACCATTCCATTCATGATGGCAGATAATAGTAGAAGCATCAAGGCACTTGTGGCAGAAAGAATCCAGGCTCATCAACTGCTGTTTTGTTCTTGTGGTAGAATGATGAATTCATGGCAGATGAACAAAACATGTTTACTTATCTTTAGAGTTGTTATTGAATCTTGGGGTCTAGTAAAGTTTACATTCTTTTGGAACACCAGTCAAACTCTGTCCAGGTCGCCCTTGCCGGCTTGTTCAGGAACCATCGAGTGATTAAACAACCCCTTAGGAAATGTCAGAGCCTGGGAGCTATTTACATAACACAGTCAAAGTTAACACTGGTCAGTAATGATATTTTACAATATGACCGCAGTTTTCTTTTTCAAAACAACATTCTTTCTAGATGCAAAACACAAAGTCAGACAGCCTTCCAAAGAACGAAGACTGAGTCACATATGAATGCAGGGTAACGGGTGGCTGGTCAGACCTCCAGACAATGTGCTGGCATTCCAGTGAATTTCATCCTAATTTTGTGTCCTTACAATAAAACCTCTGCCCTGACATCTGAAGATGAGCACATACAATTTTCTTTTTCTTTCCACAGAGAAAGGATTTTGCACATCCAGTCATTTGATCAATGTGGTTACACAGTACTAGAGCACTCGTGCACTTTATGAGGAACAGCTGCACACCTGCTTGTTTAAACAATAATAAAATCAGCCAAAATAAACTCCAAATTCGGCAAATGTAAGTCAGGAGCTGTCGTTAAAGCTCACAACAACAGGTGATCTCACAGAAATGGTCGTACGTGTCAGATGGGAGCAGCCTTTGTGAAACTGCCCAGGGGTAGAGGTATTTTCACACACACACTCACATACTCTCGAGAGTATATACTCAGAATGCAGACTTGATTGGCCAGCTTGCTACAGAAGCACAGTATAAAGTTGTTTATCACAAAAGGTATCCAGTGAAAAGAAGTTTTGTGAAGAGAATCAGCCTTTCGATGACAAAGATGAGGCAGCGAAAGACAGAAATCTGGGACTGGCAGTGGCAACAGATCAGCAGCAGAACACTGGACAATTTAAGACTGGAACAACAGAGCCGAGCCTGGTCCTTTTGTTTTCATACTTTAGACCTCTGCCATGACAGGCAGCATGAGGTTAGCACCATATGCAAAATTCCTTCTCCAGGTCTGTTCAGGTCAGGAGCACATTTCTGGACCTCTGATTCGACTCGTTGTAATGCATCCACACTCACACACGTGTTCTTATATTTTCCTAACTTTATTCAGGCTGAAATGCCTCACTGAGCACACATCATTTTGACGATATTGAATTAAGATGTCAAGCATTTGATATGACAACCTCCCTGACACTGGACATTCCCCTGGAGTCCCGCAGGCGGGCCCCACTGAGGACATTCTCCAAATAATGTAAAGAGGTTAACCGCCATAAATAAAAGCTCATGTTCCATCAATTTATTTTTGTCCTATGTGATTGATTATCCAAATTCCATGTTTAGAAGTCTTTATAAATGACCTTATATAGAATAATTTGTGTTTGTCAGAGATTTAATATTATCTGAACCAAGTGTCTGCCAGCACTGGCAGTCGCTGTGTTTTCATAACCAGAGCAGAGGAGTAGTAACTCTGTCTCTCTGTTTCTGTCTATAATACACACACACGGACACACACATCACTGCAGCAAGTGAGAGCTGTGGAGATGCTTCATATAATACATATTTTGTTTGACAGGCGTCCTATCATGTTCAGGGTTAGTGGGGGGTCAGATGCTGGAGACGTTGGGGGTATATTGTGACAGGGAGAAATACATCACATACTGACCTTTATTCAAACTCACATTAACAAAACACAATCATTGAGCCTGCTTCAATTTTGTCCACAATCTATGTTGATGCAGCTGGAAAATCAAATGGTTTGCTTTAGGACTGTGTTGTCCACAATCTGCACAAAGGACCTGTTCAATCCATCTTTATCTTCAGGTTCTAGCTGCAGGTTATAGCACCAGAAATCCACTGGATTACATACGTGAATATAAAAACAAAAGTAAATGTAATCCATTTACTAAAATTAGTCAGTAATTGTCTCCTGATTGAATGTTTTCATGTTAGAACCAACATGTTTAACCTTAAATGTATATCAAGGCCTCAGTCACGGTCAGACTGAAAAGATATTCAGTCCCTGATGTGTCCACCGGGACCAGGTCAGGTCAGTATGGTTTCAACCAAGCACTGAGATGTTGACAAAGCAAAATGAAAGTAATTCAGTGTTGAGGTCAGATTATTACAATATATATTTTTTTTTTTTTATTGAAAGTAAGTAGAATTTTTCATTTCAAAATGCTTTGTCCTGCATTTTTGGAATTATTTCTACAATGACCCATTTAATAATGATATATTTTGAGATTTATTTCACTATGAAAACAATCTGAAGGCAGGTTTGGATCGGCAGGTTGACCCTGTTCCAGACCACTGCCAAGGACAATGAAGAAGATTCCGTTGGATTCAAGGACTGACCTTTAATCCATGCTGCCCCCCCCCACCCTGTCTCCACTCATTCAAACACATTGGTCATTGCAGCACACTGGTCCCCTGTTGATTCCCATTTCTATTAATCTAATGAATCGTTACATGATATGCATTCTACAGACAGACAGAGGTTTGTGGAATTTGCAGGTCAATTAACTGACCTGACTGCTGATGGGTCCCATGGAAAATGTGGGGCCCAGGTGGGACTCCTCTGCAGACACTCACTGTAATGAAATAATCATCTCTGCACCACAGAACCAGATTCATTTCTTATTTGGCTCTGAACCAACTGACTAGCTAATGTCGTCATACCTGCTGCTAGACACACAAAATCAGGATAATTGACTCGAAGAGGATATCTGTTGTGACTTACATGCCAATGTCTGTTTCATTGAAGTTATTAAAAACCCTCTACCTGCCAAAAAAAATGTAAGCAACTAAAATAAGTTTTCTATCTGTGAGACGAATGTTAGTCTTTTGATTTGAGTTTCAATAGGGTCAATGATCAAACCCAAATTATTAAATTAATGAAGAAATAAGCAGTGTGAGAAGATGTTTGCTTTTTGATTCTTGTTCAGTTCACAATGTGATGTTAACTTTTGTTCAACTGTCTATGTTTTCATGGCCTCAGACAGTGGGCGTGTTTCTATACTTGGAGTGTTGAACCATTGATCACAAGGCTCAGAAACAGAGACTGGAACAACATTTAGCTTGACAGCCATGACTCTTCTGTGCCGACTATGGTAGCTCTGTGACAGAAGCTAAATCTTTCAAGCCACTGGGACAGAGCTGCATTCCAACCAAACCTCAGTTAAAGATGCTCATGCAGCACTGACTCTTCGTTAAACCGTCATTTAATTCACTCTTCTTTTTTCTCTTATTAGTAGTTACTGTTAAATCTTCTGACAGGCAGTTCCAATTTGCTGGTCTCCAGAATGCCAGCAAGCATTTGAACATTTGAAAAGAGGAAGAGGATATTGTTTTGCTTTGTTCAGCCCTATAAAGACAATTCAATTCAAATACTATTAGATTTTTTGTATTTAGACTTTTCAGACTTTACTCAGACTCAAGTCAGACCAGAGGCTCTCTGTGTTTGTGTTATCTAAGCAGTTGATGGACTGAGAAGCCCTGTCTCTCTCAATCCATCTTAAGTTCTGCCTTTCAGTCTCTCTCTCTCTCTCTCTCTCATAGACTCTCATATACTTGCACGCACATGGACACACACACACACACACACACACAGAGGTCATAAGTCAAAAGGGTTTGAATCACAGGAAGGGAGTGGGCTTGTTAATACAGGGTTTCTCTATAATATATGGTGTGAACTACGCTCCATGTCACTGCATCTCTCTCTCTCTCTCTTTCTTCCACTCACTCAGACATAGAACACAATCAGGGTGTGCAAATATTTTATCTCCTGATCAGCAGACCTGGGTAGCTCTGTTAGCTTCCTTCCCTTTTATAGCAGGACTTGAGGTGTGTGTGTACTGTGGTTGTTTGGTGGAGCCTCTAGCCTCTCCAGCTGTCACGCCTTTACTTCCTGGAGACTAAACAAAACAATACAAAAATGTATAAAGGAACGTCACATGTCAAAAAAACTTCTCAGCCCTTTTTCTAATAAGGAAGTCCAAAAAGCCACCGAAGGTGTGTTGATGCTGCCATTATGCACAAAAAGGTCTGACTCAAACAGTGTTACCTTCTTTCTGCATCTTGGTGCCAGAATCGTCTCCTTTTGATCCCAATGCCTTTCCCATGTCAAAGTTCTCAGAGAGCTGGGTGTGGGCCACTTCCACAAAATGAAATTATAATTCATTATTTCCTGCCTCCAATGCAGAGGATCCATGTCTGCATCACACTGAATCTTGCAATCATCAACTATAAGAGATATAGATTTCAACAGCACATTCGGTGTATTATAAATTAGACCATTTAAGATGAAAATAACTTAAGGAAAGATATGGGACAAAACAATGTATATGCGTGTGCAGTCTAAAACATAGAACACACACTTTAACCTTAACCACAAAAACAAATTGCTTAATCGTAACACTACCCCAAGCCTATTTCTAAGAAAAATCTTAAAACAGTCCATTGAAATTATGAGGACAGAATTCCATCCATAAGGTCTATAAATCAACTTTACCCCCCATAAACCCCACACCCACACACACACACACACAAGAGGTGATATAGTTGACATTCTACATCTGGATATGATTATCAAGAATATCAATCTAGAGCAGCATGTCCTCCACACACACACAAACACACACACTAACCTCTGCACTGCTGTCACCAGAGAAAGAATGCTAACGCACACATGCATGGTGCCTGAATGAATGGCATGCAAGATCGATCCATCTGTTCTGAGAGAGAGAGAGAGAGAGATTGTGTAATAAGAGGAGATGAGAAAGCAGAGATCTAAACTTAATTTTTCTTCCCTGGATTCCACAATACGTCATGAACTCTGAACTCTCTGATATTCTTTTCCAAGGGGACATGACTGCCTCACAGCCACGCTGCCAGTCCCCTATTCCATCACATCCCACAGATGTTCTTCTGGATTCTTGTCTGACACTGGTTATTGAGAATGATTACAACTACATTTGTTTACTGTAAAATATAATCTACTCACTTGTATATAACCTCTGCTCCGTTCGTCTCTTCTGCTTCTTCTGTTACTCACAGTACAACATTTGGTGTCACTAGCAATAAAACAGTGAGATCAAGTCGTCACCCTATGACCAGAACTTGCTTTTACCTCCACACACATATTGGTTTAGTCTTTGATGTTGATTCATTTTACAAACTTAGATAAAGATAACCTCAGTAAAACACACTGGAATGGATTTAATAAATTAACAATAGTCAACAGCCAGTATACTTTATTTTACACATTTTCTTCATATAATACAAAAATACTGATCACAGTGTACTTTGTCAGAAAAGATGGAAACTGCAATGAACAGAGACTGAAAAATAACATTTAATAAATTATATAGCTCATATCTGACCTAAGAATACGGAGACATAATTATATATATAAAAAAAAAATTTAAAACAAATTATTAAGACAATATTTTAAAACATGGTGAGTGTTGACCCTCATTCAGTTCTTCCATTTCTGGACTCCAGGAATTCTCCAGTCACTCTCTTGTTAAGATGTCCTCACAGCCAAGTCAGTGTATTTCCCCTATTGCCACTCTTTCATTCGTTTATCTGGTCCACACACTTAGCTGCCATCACAACTGATGGGGATACTCATGATCCACAAGTCTACAGGGGGATGAATTCTACTTAAGTTTGTTATCCATTAATTAGACTCCCATTAGCATTCAATTAGCCATTAGTCCAGCCGTCTCCAGTGGGACGGTATGCAGCGACACACTTCCTCACTGAAGGAGTAACCTTGTTCACACCATCGCCTCCTAACCTCACAGGGAGGCCTGAGACAACTGCAAAGGAAGATGGAAAAACATTGAATTAAGCAAAGTAACAAATAGACTTTGCAGACATGCATATTCATAAGATGAAAGTAATTTACAGAGTTATATTAAAGAAAGATCTAGTTTTTAACCTGGAAACATACACATATAACATAACGACAAATATCTTCTTTGTAAAGTTGATCAAAGGTGTAATTGTCTGTACAAGCGTTCATGATATTCAGCCCTGTAGTTGTTCAGTCCAGCAAGGAGATCTGACCAACATTAGGTTGGAACGTTAAAACAGGAAATCTACTGCTCAGTTGCTTAAAGTCCTCCACGATAGTTAAATGGGGTTTGTGGCTTTTCATTACAAACGCACTCTCCTTCCAATGATTGAGAACCTTTGCTCTCTGACAAACAGCAGCTACTTTCTTGTGTGTTCTCAGGGTCAAAGGTAACCACTACGGTTTAGATTTCATTGCAGGTAAAACTACACCTCAACGACTATGTGATTTACAGCCCGTGTGTACATCACCGCACAGCTCCTAAAGTGAGTCAAGACAAAAATATCAGCCTTAAAAAAAGCTTGTATCTGGTTAACGGCAGCCCAGATTCCTGATTATGCAGTTTTCTGTTCGACTAAACACGGAGTAGATCTGTGGTTGGGCTTGTTTTACATTGCACTAACACTCAACACCACAAAGAATCTGGAGCCGGTGCATAATTGGCACTGCTTTGCTGGCTGCACAGGGTGCCCCGTGGGGTTGACAGAGTATTTAGACACGGATACTTGAAGAGACCTATGAACCCATGATTGAACACACAGGGGAGTCAAATAGATAGACACAGTATACTAACACAAGTGCCAGATCCCAGACACTAGATTCCTACTGCTACGTTATACTCATAAATCACCCCCAAACAGGGTCACAAAGGGTCAGGAGTGGACAGGATGGATGGATGTGTGTGTACGCGAGTGTGTTTCCTCCTGTGCAGGGAACGGAAATGGTTAAGTGACAGCTAGGAGAA
The DNA here is from genome assembly GCA_016785235.1 of Pseudorhombus dupliciocellatus. Classification (NCBI taxonomy): domain Eukaryota; kingdom Metazoa; phylum Chordata; class Actinopteri; order Pleuronectiformes; family Paralichthyidae; genus Pseudorhombus; species Pseudorhombus dupliciocellatus. The sequence goes on from JAFBJW010000232.1 coordinate 1,330,252, forward strand.
GTCATTAGCACTCTGAGGTCTTGTATTACACACCAGATTCGCGATGATAACCACCTACCACTGCCAGACCATCCACATCTGACACAGCCATTAGCTTTACAAGAATGTGTGTGTGTGTGTGTGTGAGAGAGAGAGAGTGTGTTTGTTCACAGGGGGTAAGCACCCCAGGATGATGCAACCACTCAACCACTGAAATCCAAGAACATTAGCCGCTCAATCCTTCCATAATCATTCATGTAGAAATCATTTCTGCAGAGGATGATATTCATTAAGCTAAATGGTGCGTACATTAACCAACAATTCAATGCTAACACACTCAGCCTCAGGAAGTGCAGAAATATAGCAGTGAGCTGTAGATAATGTCTAAACGGCCATAAAACTCAAAGTATAATAAGTTAATTAGTGAACGGTACATTCAATTTAAGGGATAACTGTGTTCAATAACAATGGAGATTGGAGGTCTAAAGGATCACCCCAGCAGTAGATGCTGTGGTTGCAAGTCGATGGATGGATGTCATATAGGGAGGAGCTGTTATTTTCCTCACATATTATACATTGAAATGAAAAAAGTTACTAAGAGCCACAGTTTCACCTCGTCATCACAGGATTGTCTGACCAGATGTTCACGTTGGATGGCGTGAGTATGGCTCTACAGTCAGGTAGGTGGGAGTTATGTCTAACCAGGACATGTCATTTGACTCACACATAAAGCAAGCACTTGCACAATATGGTGATTAGAAACATCATGGCGCAGATGGCTTCTGAGACATGACTCCATGCTTTTGTTTTCTCCAGACGAGATTACTGTAAGCCATTAGCTTCCTGGGAAATCGGGATTTGCCTCCAATTGATCCAAAATGCAGCAAGAGTGCTGACAGGAACTGGAACAAGAGTTGTTATTAATGCTGTCTTAGCTGCTCTACATAACCTGTCTGTACATTCAAAATCCTCATGTTCACAGCCCGTATCAACCCATCCACATCATGTATCATAATATATATATAATGATGGTAATAAAAAGAAGAATAACAACTTGATTTGACTGGTAGTGTCGAAACAAGGCTACAAAGTGCTTCACACCCAAAGAAAGATCCGAAGAATGTATTATGATAAAAGGTATTCAGCTCAGATTCATTTCAATAGCCAAATCATAACTTTGCATTTCTAGAGACGCCCAACACTTCCCGCCATGAGCAGCAGTTTGGCGTGTGTGGAGAGGAAAAACTCCCTTGTTAACTGGGTGAAACCTCGAGCAGAACCAGACCCAGTGTGAGTGGCCATCTGCCTCGACTGGTTGGGGTGAGCAGAAGTAAAAGTGGAGGAGAGATGGATAGAAAAGAGGGAGTCTAGAACATCACGTTATAGAGTTCATAGCGCTTTAATTGTCCCGATAGATCCCTTTGCTACAGGCTCTAGTTCCCCCTGACCATATTAAAGCACTGAGTGTTCTCCTGCTGTCATTCTAATCAATTCCAATCTTACCTGCATGTAGCTTGATGGAACCTCCGTCCTTTTAAGAAACACTTGTTGGGTGACTCGTTGCATTCACAGGAACACTTTGTTTTATTGAGGGGCTGCTGCCTTGGACACGTCTTGGTACATGTGCACTGACAGGTCTCTTTGTTAAAAACATGGTTGAGCGGGCAGGAGGGAGGAGGCAGGACGTTGCAGACACACTGGCAGGTGCTGCGGTCCAGATGTCTGTTCCGGCCACAGTCTTGAGTTTGAGCATCGCGCCGACATACGCACTGACAGGTTTCCACATCCAGCTCCTTGTCTGGGCCACACACATCCGCTGCATATATGTCTGCAGAGATGGGAGAGGAGACTTAAACAGGGGCAATTTAAATATGGGCAGGAGACATATAGTGTGCTGAGCCATCGTCCATCCATCTTATTAGTAGCACTTATGCTTTGTGGGGGGGGGGGTGACGGATGCAGTCATCATACAGACAAATGGGAAAGAAATTTAGGATGAGAACATTTTCCTGCATGATAAACAATTCTGTGAGAGTCAACGTCACTGACGTGTTATTCTCGTGTTCAACTTTTTAAGACTGATTTGGGCTATAATTTGAAAATGTTGCAATTTTCAACCGCATTTTCAAATCATAGCCCAAGTTTTATTGATCTTTATTGGCCCAATAAAGCCCATGATTCTGGCTGGCCAGCTCTCCTGTTCTTTGTCAAGCGTGGAAGAGAGAGCAGGAACAGTCAGAGAGAGAGAGAGAGAGAGAGAGAAGAAGAGCCTTTCCTCGTTCCCTCGTCTTGAAAACAGAAATGCCGATGACTTCACTATCTCAAAGCAAATCTCATGAAAACAGCCATTATTTTTGAAATCCACATGACACATTACAGCACTGAAAAGTTTCCCCTGCGCTCTTATACAGATCATTTGTTTTGGCTGCTTCATGCAAACCCTGTAAGTGTATTTATGTACGTATCTACGCAATCTGCTACTCCAGGGTCGGATTGTTCCTCTGTTTCTCATTTGTTTAGACTTACCATATCTTAACACAGATACACACGGGGAAACTCACAAATACTCTGAACAAACACACAAATATTTCTTGCGGAACACACTGAACGTTATCCTGGAACAGGGAGCAAATTGGAGAAAGATGGGCTCTGCTGAGAGCGTGTTTCGGGGTGTTTGTTGGTCTGTGCGCGCTCGCCACGTGGGACACATCTCAGATTACTGACACTGCACTCAGATTCTTGGGTCAGCAGTCTTGACAATTCTAAGAGTTACTTGTTTTTCTTTGTGTCAAACACTAGGCTGCTGCAGGGTGAGGAGAGAGTAACTGTTTTCAACACTCACCTCGGTGCTGTTCGGCGAACCTGGGAGGGGCTAGTGGTGGTGGAGGGGTGTTGTGGTGCATGTTGGCGGCTATGCTCACACACCAACACAGCCTGCTGCTCCAAACCTGACCAGGAGGACATGTCCTATTGGCGATTGGACACCTTCAGAGACAGAGACAGACAGAACAGTCTGAGGGCAGTTTCTAGATAAAGATAAAGTGTGTTTCTATCCTGTCTCCACCCCCCCTCCCCTCTGCACCCAGGTGTCAACAAGCCAAACTGTCCTACACCTGTCCTATGTTTGAGTTGAGAGGTAGACTAGGCCCAGTTTTGTTTTTGTTTTGTTTTTTGTTGCACAACCACTCTGACTCCATCATTTTGACTGTCGTGTTTATATCTCCTCTCAAGTCCCATCTAAGGAGTTGAAACAAACACATTGGTCACCCCTGCTTTCACCTGTCACAAACGTGTTTGTGTCTGGGACTTGTAGTCACTGAAGCCACTGGCTCCTCTCTTTCCTGGAGGATAATATTTGTGGGTTGTGACCAAGTAAACACAAATGATCCTCTGGTACGAATCGTGCGAGTAATGGGAGGTGATATTTGTGCGAACCCACACTGGTCATTCAAGAGGATGTTGTTCAGAAAATTCACCACACTTTTTGTTTTTATCAACACAAGCACAAAAACAAGTTGGGGAACATGATGGAAAAAAAATTGCGCAAACCCATGCATCCAAACATTTTGAAGAAAGGAAAAATAGCCACTGAAGTGAGGTGAATTAAAGATTATTGATCCACTTGATCAGTATCATTAAAATAGCAGCATCTGTTCTATAGGCACCCATTGTAAAATATATACAACTTACATTTAATTTGAAACATGATGAGTTGTGGGACTGAGTGGTCATTTTGTGAAGTAAAAAAGTATATATTCCAGTTGTCATAGATTCGTGTGATGAAGGGAGCAGACTGAAGCCAAAACAAACGTCCTCTCAGGTCAGCCTCAGATAGGTCAGGAGGAGGTGAGTCACTGATTGCTCTGCCACTGCTCTGCTGTTTGCTATGTTAACGCCACACAACCTTGATGTTTATTTCCTCCGGTTAAACTGTTCCTGTTTTCTTTGCCATTTTAATAATTTCCATCCTTTCATGTCTTTCATGCACCTACCTTCTTCCACACTGACTGCTTTTCTCACAAGCTGACTATCCTTTCTTTGTAGTTGTAATAGTTGGTGATGGTTTGTTTATATCATATTTTTTGAAAGAGGGCATTATGTTGATGCATTCATAGATAACTTCTAATGAATCATAATGACTCAAGGATTCTTTGGATGTGAATGCTCCTCTGACACAGATTCACACACGTCTCTCACTTATGATGGATTTGCCATCGAGTGTGTCCTCACCCCAGCATGTTGGCTCCTTTGTCCTGTGTTTGTATCGGTGTCAGTCCAGTCACTGTTCCAGCTGAACTGGAAAACTCAGTCTCAGGAGAGAAACTGTGTCTCAACACAGGTCACATACTCTTGATCCATGAAGGAAGCTATTTTTTTTCCGATTGATAGAGTTCTCAATTTTTTTTTACAAAAATCTGTTATATTAATATCGATTATCGGGATTTTTGCTGAAAGTTGATATTTTGGATTTCCAGCTCTCCCAAAAAATACTGAAAGAATCAGCTATAAATCAGGCTGAGAGCAGAGGATTGCAGAATACTTAGATGTACTTAATAGAACGTAATATTATTTAACTTCATTGCTTCTCTTTGTTCCACATAAGAGTCGACACTCCCCTGGAATAATGAGCTGGTGAAGTTGATGGTGTCAGAAATGTGTTCAAAAAAGGTTGTGAAATAACATTGTTTTTGCAGGCTCAGGGAGGGGGAGCTCAGTTTTATTAATCAATTTTCATTCTATAAACAAGCAACGTGCTCTCCGGCATTATTAATATTTTCTTTTGAGTCCGCCTTTGACTCAGAAAAAACAGTGCGTCCAAAATGTGCACACGTCAGCTGCTTTTGGAACGGTTTCAGGACTGTTTATCTTCCATCCAGTTGAATGAGGAGGCAAAGAACACAGGCTGGAGGCATCATTTGATTCTGGGCCAACACAAAGTCGAATGCAGCCAACGCAAAGCTCGAACTGAGGTGATCAAAGCCGTCCCCCGCATGCTGTCACTTGTGTTTATTAGGTACAGCCATAGCTGTGTGTATGCGGTTTATTTAATGGAACAGAATTCATTGAGTCATCCTGTCTGAATACTCTCATAAAAATGGTTGAACGCTAAACCATAGCATAGGTCGGTTCTGAAACCCTCCCTCTGCAGCTGACGACAGCGTCCGCTGGTGTTAACACCGAGACACTGGCAGTTTTGGCTTCGGTTGTCCACCTTCGCATGAGTGCTGTCTGCAGGAAGGCAGAGCTCAGCAAACACCTGACACTGGAGCCAATGCACTCCCCGATCACATAAGAATGTGTGTCAGTGCCAAACCACTTCAAATGAGCAGCAGCCAAAGGTAAAGTCCAGCCCTCGACCCGCTAACCTCTGAGGGCTCTAATTCAATTCAATTTAATTTGATTTGTATAATGATAATAAACATGGTCTGAGGGCATTTTACATCAGGTCAAGGCCTTAGAAATGATAGCGAAAAAACACAGTTTGGCGAACGTGGAGAGAAAGAACTATTATCTTTAACAGCAGAGAAAAGGAGGGAGGAGACTAGAGATTGTGGGGAGGCAGAGAGAGAGAGAGAGAGAGAGAGAGAGAGAGACCAAAGTGATGTACAAGCAATAAGCACAACCACAAGCAAAGATCTAGAAAGGAAAGGCAGTCCAAGGGATGGATCACCTGATCCAGAACTATGGGCTTTATCAAAAAGGAATGTTTTGAATCTAACTTTAAATGCAGACATGGAGTGTGCCTCCTGGGCCCAGAGTGGGAGCTGGTTCCACAGGAGAGGAGCCCAGTAGCTGAACGCTCTGCCTCCTGCTCTGCATATCTCAAAGAGCTGACGTCCAGGACAGCAGACGTTTGGCACTTTCCTGTGCTTAAGTGTCCTTGGGCAAGATGCTGCACATCAAACTGCCAAAATTAATTATATAAAACACCACAATGAACAAAGCATTATGGCAACAGCTGCAGATTGACAAACAGTTGTCAAACATTGTGCCAAGGAAAAAAACAGACACGGGATGGTTTGAATCAAAGCTGCAGTGGGAGACGTACAAACTGAACAGGAGAAAAATGAAAGAAGGAAAATAAATGAGAGACATTTTTGCTAAAGGGCTAGTGAGTGAGACGTGCGCTCTCTCACTTAATGGAGTGTAATCCCGCTCATGTGCGTTTGCACGATCGTCAGTGTGGAAAAGTTCTTGATGCATTTCCCTTTCATAGGAGTTCACATGGTTTCATCAGGAGGATCCACTCTACTCTGTTGCTCACTTATTGTGTCAAAAAGGTGTGCGCTCATACAGTCTGTGTCTCCATAATTGTGTTTTCTGAATCAGTTGAGAGGTTGTTGAGATAAAAAGTAAATAAATTGGGCAAACAGACAGGAACTCTGGAGTTATTAGTGAAAAATGGCTGAAGATTAATGAAACATGCATGGTACCATTTACGCTTCTAACAACCTTTTCCTTTTCAGTGTCCAAGTCACTCAGACTGATGGTATTTTTAGAACATTGAGACCACACAAGACATAAGAAGCTCCCAACTGAAGCTTGGCGTTAAAATGAGTTGGCGGCAGTCAGGGTTAAAATCCAATTGTTTTTTTTTCAGCACTAAAGCATGCGAGGTTCACTAACTAAGTGGGTTAGAAATCAGAGCTAGTCACTCAAAGGTTTGGTGTTGGTTGAGTATGAATAAGAAAACTGTTCATTAAAATGATCTGTGTCAAAGTCCAGAAAGTTATCAACAATCCATTTGTCGTCCACTGATTGTGTGAAACTCAATGCTGAGCAATAAGTGAACCAAATATAATCTGTGGACAGGACTTGTTTAGTGTTTTAGCTGCATTATGCATCCAGTTTCTGGACAGTCAGGGGACATCTACATCCTTCTGTTATCAGAGGACACGAGCCAAAACACCAGTGATGAACCATTTCCTTTTAGGCTCCCGATCATCACAGAGAGGTCATGTAGCACAGCGTGTGGGGTGGAGATATACGCACGAGAACGTGCACACACATTAACGGAAGTGTGAAGTTAATCAAGAGAGAATCAAGTGTTTCCTGAAGTAGCACCCATGTATACACACACAGAGCACAGGAAGTAACCTTTGTAACAATACACTCCATAGTGTGTGTGTGTGTGTGTGCTGGGAAAAGGAAAAGGCTGTTCCTATCCTGAATACACAACCACACCACAGACACAGTGCTGTGTTTAAATGATGTAAGCTGTCAGACAAAATGGGTCTCAGCCACTGTTCCTGAGAAGAAGTGTAGTCTTAAAAAGGCAAGTCTCTGAGATGTTTAATGAAACAGTTGCTCACTTTTAATTTTTACACAACTAATGAGTGACATGTTCCGTGGTTTTACAGCTGCAGCCTTTAATTAAAATGTTACATCCAACTGAATCCTGTTTCTACGCTAACTTCCTGAGCCTGGGATGATGGGTGATCCAGAAGAGAAGACCCACACACTGTGGGCGCTGAACCCTGGTGTGTGTCCAGACTACAGGGGCGATCGGTCCCCTTTTTTCATTCAGAAGCTTCCCCAGCACGAGGGAGAACAACTAAGACAGACTCAGTCCAAACCTGTGTGAGTGAACGCAGTCCTAGCCCGACGCAGTTAAAGCGTACACCAAGTCAACCAAAGTCACGGACCCAACAAGAACAATATAAAATATTTTGTCCAAATTCAGCTCAGCATTGCCCCCAAATTCAGTCAACTCCAGCTCATGCTTTTTGATTTGTCTTTGCTATTATATATTATGACTGTTTAAACTGATTGTGGTGGTCTGCTGTGTATTATTAGATTCTTGTTTTGAAGTTTTTACTTCTTACTTTTTCTTTTCATGTTTCTGTCGTGTGGGCACAAGACGCTGCAGTCTCATGCCCTTTTATGGGCATTGGTGATGAATTCACCTACGCTCATTAAAAATAACTGGCACATACTTGCAAATTACACGGCAGTCATGACCTATTCTTTAAAGCATTTTCTTTTATTTCAGCCCATTGTTTGTGTTTTAGTGAAGTTGGTCACAACATGCAATACGATCCAATTTTAGTGATACCGCCCATTTCCTTTAGAAACCAGTGAGTTGACCCCTTGCCGGATTAAAGAGAGATTCGAGATATGCAAGTGAGATGACCTGTGCTTCACTTTGTGAGAAGTGTGAGTGTGGATACTAACTCAGGCAGGGCTCTCCTGATGATGCTGCGAACTTGCTTGTAGACGTCCAGTTTGGACAGGCAGCGGCACTGGGTGTGGTTGGCCACGCTTATGGTCACTGGCCTGGTGCCCTGTGTTATTGGCACTGTGATCTCAAACAGCTGCGGAAAGAGAGCGAGAGAGCGGAGTGAGAGAGTGACCAGGTCAATCAATACAAGATGCAACAAGCTGAGTGCCATAAGCTCACAACAAATAAGCCCAGTTGTCTTAGCAATTTGATAAAGTTAATGAAGCAATCAAACCACTGGTTGATGATTCATAACAGCGTTACAGGCCAGTCGTAAGCCTTGGAAAGATGCATTGGATTTATTTTGGACAGCGGCGTGCAACAGGCTGACAAAGACATTTCCGTTTATTTTGTCAAAGTCAATCAAGCACTTATCAAGTTCATATCCAGCAAATACGGGGCAACACCTACAACACATTGTGTTTCTGTCCTTGTGACAAACACATGCAATCATTCAATCGTGATTCTTTTTACAGTGTCAGCAGCGCCTGAGAACATATCTGGATGTTTGGTTATTGTCCAACTGTCTTCACCAGGACTTCTGCTGTCTATGTCAAACTGGATATAACGGGCACCATAGATTTGTGATGTGTCCTTCAGCTAGTTTGAATAGCTTTGGCAATTAATCAAGGGTCGATTCAGTCCAGCAATGTCCTGGTATCCATTTATTAGAATTGATTTGCCTACACTTCATTAAGTCAGTAAATGTCACAGGATGCCGCTGTTTCTCATACAAAGACCCTGAGGCTTAGAAATGAAACTGATGAAATTAGTTTTAAGAGAGCACAAAATATCCAGGATCCACATAACCGCCAAGCACCGAATACAATGACATGGAATGTGAAGCATTACCACTCCAAGAATAAAGAGAGTTTTTCAAAGCTGGGCTGATGAAGATGCTTAGACAGGATTGACATACAAAAGAGAATAGAAACACTGAGAGCACTTCATTCTCTCAATCAAAGGGTTGAACAGTCTGAGTAGAAAGTCATTAGTCTCAATGACTCCTCTTCAAGAACCTTAAACAGCTTAAATTGTCCATCTCCCTCTCTACTTAATGAGGATTAAATTCATTAAAGCTGACCCCAGTGTTTGTGCCCCGGTGTAGTGTGCACCATGGTTACAGCACGAGCGCGCACGCACAGCTCGTAAAGTTCTCCGAGACGACCGCTGAGATTAAATTCCACTTCCAAACGATTCTCAAATTTGTGATGTTTTGGCCTTGAGATTGATAAAACGCTCCATGCAGCTTCCAGCTGCTGACATCCCTGGGATTTAAACGGACCACGTTCCACCGGAGCACTGAACCCTTTCACACTGTTTTTATGTGCACATCATCTGGGCAATTAAAAAGAAAAGGGTCATTCTACGCACATTAGAGAACTTGTATTCAGATTTGGATAAACCCCCAGTTTAGCTTTTATTGCTCTATTCTCTCAGGTAGTTTTGTTAAGTCTTGTTTTTTTTGTCCAATATGTGAAGTAAGAAGTGAACTTTTGGACCATTTTGCACTAGGTACTGTACTGGGCTGGAATATATGTATATATGACAGCATTAAAATGACTGGTGGACTGCTGCCTGATGGAGCAGTGCTCTGGAGGGTTGACTGACAGACTGACACATACACACACACACACACACACACACACACACACACACATATATTGGTGGGCCTCAGTGCAAGAATAGTTCTAATAGGTTGAGCATATGTGAGACATTAAAGGTGAAACAGCCAATAATACAAGACAGGGGAGTGAGAGAGGAGCAGACCAGTACCACACAAACATCTGCAGACTGAAAATTGTTGACAGACGGTATTGAATTAAAACCTTATGCTGAGAGACACCAGACAGACTCAGTCGCTTTAACATACTCACAGTCTGTCAAAAAGTAAATTATACAGTTTAGCACAACTTCTATTACCTGCTAAGTGTTTAAGTCTCTTAACTCCTGCCAGCTGTTTCAAGGCCCTGCCAAAGCAAATCAGCTTGACACTTTGAGAATGACGAAACCAACCACAGAGCGCCGTTAACAGAAACCGCCACATCTGACTCCTCACCTTTCCATGTGTCCATTTGAAGACAAATTATTTTCTCTCACATCCTGGGAGTCATATGAATTCATCTGAAGTGCAAATTGTCTATCTAAGTGTGCCTATAATTTGAATGACGTATTACCACAGCCTATGTAAATCCTCAAACCGTGGCCAGTAGTCTGAGACTGGAGCCAAGAACAGCAGTTAGGAAAAACGAGTGGAGAGAAAGAATGTCTTGTGAAACCTAAAAAGACTGGGCACCCACAGCCGTGTCACCACTGCCAGGCGAAAGCCTCTCAGCTTCAGCCTTGGCCTCCTTTTCTTCTACCTCTAACGAAAGCCTGGCCCGCTGCTCAAAGTCGTTTGATTCTGTGGCCCAAGAACAAAACACATCTGTCCGATTCTCAAACACACACTGCAGCTGCCTTCAAGGTTCGATTGTTAGATAAGTGAACATTTTCAAATATACATGGTTAGTAGAGTCAAACATCCAGAACATCTGCATCTGACTCACATTCACTCAGCAACACATCTTAATTTCAGTATAAAAACTTTCCCAATACATGTATTCATAGTATGACTCTTACTGAATATCGAATGGCAAATAGTGAGGGACCAGAGAGGCAAACGTAGCACTTGACTTTAACCTCATGTTAACCTGATGAAGACACATCAGGTCCCATGGAAAGTCCCCATGTGGCTTTCACACACTTACTTTGGTAACGTTATGGCGAGCATAGAAAGAGGGGGAGAAAGTGAGTATGCGTCTGCGTGTATGTGTGTGTGCCCACGTCATCTCAATAATTCATCCATGGTTCTGATTAAACGGCTTCCAACACATTGCTCAACAACCTGCTAAAACAATCTGCTTGAAGCTGGAAAGTTTTACCACTTCAAATCCCGCAGTACAATATGTCACTACTATGACTCTATTCACCAGAAGGGGTGTGTACACAGGGGAAAATGTACAATAACACAATAAGTTGTTTTACAATGAAAGCTGCTTGGATCCCAAAGTCCCATCATGCACCTAGAAAACACCATCAAAACTAAAGAAGGTCTTTAAAAATGCAGACTATTCTTTATCATGTAGAGTTTTCATTCTAGTGAATCCGAATGTAAAATACTGTAAAATACATCCTTAGTATTGCACACACTTGATTCTGGAATAAATATACAAGACACCACATTCTGGCTACGGGACATAACGACTTCCTGTTCTGATTAAATCAGCTCCAACAACAGCCAAAAAACAGACTACCGTCGCCAGTACACTAAATTAACGCTGAGAGGAAATGAATAAAGCAGCTGGGCTGAAACAATAAGCGGGTGCATAGTATATGAGCCAGTGCATTAACCTGGAAATGAGCGAACCAGCTCAAAGTATTTGACTGCTAATCAGCGCAGCTAAGAAGCCTCCCAACCACAGAGTGAGGACGGGCCAGTTGTGTGGGTGGGATGTGGCTGGGATGGACCCTTCATTTTCTAGAAATCTAGTATCCCAGTGAGTTTTTTTTTCTTTGTGGCGGAGGAGGTAAAGCTGTTCTCCTCTTAAGTGGTTCGCTACCAGTCCCACCAGTCTGTATTTTCAAGTGTACTTGGGCAAGATACTGAGCCAAACTGTCCCTGATGTCTATGCCAACAGTGTGTGAGTGTACGATAGGGAAAGTACTCCACCTAGATAAACTGTATGAATGTCAGTGGGCGACTGAGTAAAACTGCAGTTTGGGCCTGGGGGTGCAGGCCTCTTAGCTGCCTGCTCATTAGTGCAAACAGACAACAATATTTGTCTTGGCCTCATATGTGCGTGTATACTGTATAGCCACTTAATTAAAGACGCATTAAAGCATCTTATCCCCAGCTGCATATGTATAACACGACGCTGTTTATTTAGAATTTAGGTAGCGCGTGCATTGTTGTATTTCATGTCACCTGACTAGGCTAAAGTATAATTCACATTATTCTAAAGATAACTTTTCATTTTACTGCATGTTGAAACCCCATAAATGTATGTTTCTGTTAGGATTATGTTAATTGAAATTCCTAGTTGTGTTTATATATATGAGTAAAATGACCTGAAACAATATTTGAGCTGGCAGATCTACTGGGACTCAAGCCAACAACAGTTCAAACAACATAGTGTTTGACAAAGTCACACTGCTTGCAATTAACTGTACAGTGTATTTGTCTGTTTGATCCTTCATTGTTAGTTAAGTAATTTAAAGTTTCAGTGTATGAGATTTAGGTGAAAGGGATTTATTTGCAGAAATTAAAATTTAAAAAGTCCAAGTGATATTCTCAACATTAATTACATAAATAATAGAAAATATAACAGGCTTAGTATAAAATGTAATCTCAACAAAATACAATGTTCTAAATGTAGCCCCAGTCATTTTGCATATTCAGCATACTCCATTGAAATATGTAGCCTTTCTCGCAAAGGAGCTTTAGAAATAACAAGCTGTCAGTCCAAAAACTCAGATCCAGAGTTAAATACTTTAACAGATGCCAAAGGGTGCAAGCGCGTTTTATTACTCATCACCTTGGTGCGCCTGAGATTTAGCAAGTATTGTTTTACTACAACATCTAAGACTTTCAGATTCACACAGAAGTTTAAAAAACCAGCCACATTACGACCACCTCTCTCGAATTCTGGAGTTGGCTGCGGTTGATTGAGCCACGGAAAAAAACTTTATCAACCCACCATGGCATGGACCCCAAAGGGCCCCTGCAGTTTCTGTATAGAACATCAATATTAGCCTTGCATGTGACATGGTATTCCAAACAGTGTCGTCGGCCATTTGATCCATAGCTTATGAATCTGAAAGACCATGTTTATGTGTCATTATTATTATAACTTGAAACTGTGATTTGGCCCGTGCTGTATAAATAAAGTGAATTACTGCTGTGTAAGTAAAATAAGATGTATTAGTAGCTGAAGAGTTTAATGAGTCTGAAACAGGCTGTATCTTGTTTGGATTTGTAGCCTGAAGGGATCTGTGGCCATATATGATGACATCTCACACTCCAAACGTCAAAAAACATTAGGATTGAATGAAAATCTGCTGTCACAATAGAAACATAACACACAATTTTCTTTATTTCACTTCGAAAATTACACTTTTCAAATATAAAAATACATTCTACATTTTGAAAAAATGAAATGGATGACATACAAAAAATAGACCATTTTCCAAACGTATCAAAGTATCTTCAAAGCCGGTTGAATCTCAAAGAATGTACTCACAGTTTTGCTGAGGTAACCAGTGGAGATATTCCTGCATTGTTTGTCCTCAGAGTGGCAGCATCCTCCACATCTGTAGACGGACACACAGGGTGGTTTATAGAAGATGTTGGTGGGAGCTCCAAACTCCCTGCCCACGTCGACACACACTTCCCTGGGCATGCACTGAGTCTTCCTCCACTCTGATTCTATACCTGCACACACATACAGAGTCACCACCTCTACAACAATGCACAGAGGCTGAAAGACACAAAGAGGCAGTTAACACACAAAGGTCAATGCTGCAATGTTTAAGACACTGGGTCGTGATGTCATTCCTTAGTGTATCAAAGGTTCAGTGTGATGGATTGGTTGACTTATTATCTTCATTGAACGGAATATAAAGGAATTCATACACCAAACAAAAGGTAATAATGTAATGCAGACTCATCAGTCATTCTAAAATCTTACTGGCACTGTGATGTTGCAAGTTACATAACTGAGGTTCTTTTATTCACGTTAACACAGAGTGGAGCCATCGCAGTGTTCAAGGTGTCCTGTGTGAGCGGACACATAAGTATGTGTACTTCATACTGTTTGCCAGTCTTACAGAAACACACCCGTCCTTTCCGTTTCCACTCACAGTCTGTGAGAAGACAACCTGACCCTTGTAGAAGTCTCTCTGAAACGCTTTTATAATGCTAGTGGACAGAAATATGGCGTGGTAGGTCACTCTGTGGTCAAGTTCCTCCATTATCTTATTACTTTGATTTGATTTGACTTGATTATCACAGATACTTCTGAGGTTTATTTTTCTAATTAATTCCAAAACATACCACAAGGGGTCATCAAGCGTGCCATGACAACGCTTCATCTTAGTCAGAAACCTGGCTTGCTTTTTAGCTCTCTAAAGCCTGAGCTGAAGGACGTCCTGCCTCCAACAGGCAGACACGTTTGGAGTAGAGGTTAGTACCCACTCATGTAGAGACACAGGATGATGAAATCTACCCAGTGAAATAATATTAATGCAATATCAATTTAGGGGGTGTGGGCATGACAGTTTCAAAACGAGACTTACGCCACACCATTTCTCAACAGGATGTGTGATGGCGTTTTTTTAATTTATTGAGTTAAATAAAGCGACTAAAATATTCAGGCCAACGGTCGTCTTCTCTTCATTGGCCTTCTTCAGTTGCGATGTTTTTCACTTTCACCTGCAGAGTCACATCAACCTCAGACACAAGCTCTCGTGAGTCACAAGGCTCCTCACTGGCCAGCAGCAAGGTGTAAAGATACATGAAGAGACATCCATGCATTTCGCCACAGCAGCGAGTGAGCTAGTGGGATCGTCTGTGCTCACACGGACCCCACTTCAGTAACACTTTGAGTATCAGCGGTGATAGGACTGGTCTCTCAGTGAGAGAGAGAGAGAGAGAGAGAGAGAGAGAATGAGAGCGTGAGAGAGTGTGCCTAACTAGATACCACCATAACACATAATAAGCAATTGTGATAAGTCAGGGTGTTGCTGCATCAAAACAGCTTGGTGTTGGTTACTCCTGGTTACACCTCTCAATGTCTGGCTTCATGCCTGTGGTTGTTGTGAATGGGCATCTGTCAGCCTGCATCTAAGATTGCTAAGTTGTCAATCTGTGGCAGGCCTCGTCTTCCATTTTTTTGAGGCTAGTGATATTAAACTCTGTTGTTCGTCTGAGAGAGCCTTGGAAGTGATGAAATGGGGATGTTTCTCCTCGGTCGCCCTGCAGCAGTGTCAGGTTTCTTTGGAAAGCCTTGACGCTGTCAAACAATGTGGTAATGAGCCTTCAATGGCCCCACAGCTTTAGGTTGAGCTCAACGAGGGAAGTGTCAGGTCAGGTCAGCAGTGGGGCTTAGGTCACAGAGCCATTTGATGGCACTTAACTGCAGCAGATCATTTCCATTTCTGCATGAACTTTTCTACAGGTTAAGAGAAAATGGTCCAGTGTGGCACGCTGGCTCAGCCAGAGGGAGTGTGGTGAAATATAAGACCACACCAAATGAAACCATGGATAGCTCAAAATGTTCTCTACTGGAGGGGATTCAGACATCGAGTCTAAATAAACAACACTGTAGTTACATGTTCCACTTCAGGCTTGTATGTGTATTGAAGATACAGATGCAATGTCAGCAGAAGAATGCACCAAAAACACATCTACAATTTTGTCCAAACTTTGTCCAAGCTACAGACCTGCATTTATAAGAAAACCTTAATACCTATAGAAAGGTTTAAGTAGTGTTGAGGAGGTTCTGGTCTCCTCAACACATTTTTAGATTGGGGCTGAGGGTCTCAGGGGAGAAATAGAAATTGATGTCAGGAACTATAAACACTAGAGAGAGAGAGAGAGAGAAGGATCATTGTGGATCATTGTTATACCTTGACACTCTGGTCTACGCTTTCCTCTTCAATGGCATCTTTACATGTCACGCTCAAAGAGCTGCTTCCTATCCAGTTCATCCTAAGGTTGTTATGTTTCTCTCCTTTTATAACTCTGACATATTGTTCCTGACGTAGGACATTGTGGTGCAGTCCAAAAAAAGCCGGACTTTCAAATTAGATTTAAAGTTGGAGGGAGAGCTTGTTCTGAGCTACTTGTCATCAGCAGTTAGGGGGAGTTCAACAAACTCCACAAAATGCTGACTTGTCACATCAAGTTCATTTTGGGGGCTGAATGGGTGTTGAAACATCTTCTGGTCCTGCACTGATACAGAAAGGAGACAGAGGATGATGAAAGTAGCACTGTCTCCTGTCACTGCTGCTGGCCAATAAGGTGGCATCTCTGTAACACACACCCACGAGAGCCTTGCGTCCAAAGCTAAACTGGAGAAATCAGTGGTAGAAGTGCCACAGGCCAGTGAAAGCGAAAACCTCGTCAATGAAAGAAAAGTGGATACTCTTGCGTCGTTCATTGCCAAACATAAATTGGTTCCTTTACTCCAAATTTGGGTTTATGAGTTATACCTTTAATTTCAACTTGACATTGAGCCGCAGTAGTACATGAGTCCATGAACAAGATGCTCATCGGCCAACTTGTTTTGGTTCCATTCTGTGGGCAATACATTTTGTGGAAACATTTTCGAATGAAAAGTACGAAAAGCCCTTGTTTGATGTGTAATTGCATTGTTCACTCAGTTTAAAACCAAGCCCTTTACAAAAGACAGCAGCCAAATCATCTGTGATTACTCTCACCAATGGCCATGAATTGACAAGTTAAAATCATCCCTTTGATTGTGATGCAGACATTTTATGACAGTAATCCCGGGACAAAACACTTTAAGCCATATGAACCTACTTTTCAAAACATCCAAGTTGAGGTAGGTGGCAGCAAACGTTGGCTCTTCTGCATCAGCCAGCGGCCTCAGTCGACGAGGCTGCGGCCGCTGAGAGAGCTTGGAGGTGGAAGAGGCGGCAGCAGCAGCGGCAGAGAGCTTGGATCTGCACTTGAGAGCAGCCCAGTACGACGGGTAGATGAGACTCATCAGCTCATCGACAGTGGAGGCCGAGCGCAGCCTCTCCTCCATGTCTGGCTTTGGTGGAAAGTCCTGAAAGAGACATGAAACAACTTCATCAGACTGAGTATGAAATATTTTGTGTCGGCAGAACCGGTGCTCCATCTGTGAAACCAGCTCGGTCCGTTTGTGTTGTCCTCTGGTGTCGAGCAGGGAGAGGAAATGGACGTGTTCCTATGGCAACATCGAATGACAAGCTATAATGGCAGGGTTTAAGTTTATTTCTTCATCTTAAGTCAAGTCACACATGAATCAAACCTTTGCTTATACAATGACATTATCCGGTAGAGTTGCTGTTAGAAGACTGCAGCAGCCAGGTTTGTGCAGTGGCTCAGACCATCACGCCACAAGCATGGCTGAAACTTAGTCAGTGTATGTGAATGTTATCTCACTTCCTGTCCTTCAATACAATTAGATATACATTGTGCTATTTATAACGACGTCCACACAATCAGTCTGGCTGGAACAATGACTGACGGTGCAAGCAGGGCCATTTGTCTCTCTTCTCACACACACACGCACACACGCACACAGGGCTTTGTATCAGAGACAAACATACAGACTGGAGCAGTCCATTGTGTTTTATGGGAATCTTTCTCTGTTTAGAGTCACTGTTGAGAACAAACTCAACACGAAAGACAGATTTGCTCCTGATGATTGTGTGAGACGTATGGATGACAGAAGAGTGCACAGCGTGGCTTTGTGTGTCAAGGTTAAAAGTAGTCTGACTTTAATATTTGAAAGGTTCGAAATAAACAGAAACCACATACACACACACACACACACACGTGTGTGTGCCATGTGGGAATAAACCTTTCCTCTGCCACAACATCAGTTCAAAGAAGCTGAAACAAACAACTGGGATCTAAATAAGTTCTGCTGTCACCTGCCAGAGGAAGTTGCGCTTCCTGCTTTAAAGACCAAACCAGGCATTGCAGACAGGACTCAAAGGACTCACATGAGATCATCACTTCACCACTGGAGTGAATTCACAATTGTGCTATATCCTTCACATTTGTCAGTGTCAATACGACTGGACCTGGCAAAGAGAACAATAGATCTTAACGGGGTTGGCATCCCAAAATCCCCCCTTGGCCGGGTTTATGTGCTCAAACTGTGAGGGTGCTATAAAATGTACCTTCTGAAAGCATGCTGAAATGGAAATTCAGTCAGTATTGGAGCAGAGCACAGGTGGATCACCTTCCTCCTTCAAAAGCTGGGATAGACAATGTTGCGCTGCCTATCTGAGTCACAATTAGAGTGCGTATGGCACAACTGGCAAACATACACATATGTCTGATGCAAATCATTTCAGTGCACAACCAGGTCAAGGTCAGGTGAAGAACACAAATCAGTACATTCTTTCACGCGTGTATGTATTCAGGAATAAATCTGAGCCGATTCTAAGCCCAAGTAAATGTTTTTTTTTTTTTTACAGATATGAAGAAAGTCCCTTGTGATCCCTGCGATAACACATAACAAGAATGAAACAGACTCATTGGCTTCAGCCTCGGCTGTCGATGGTCCAGAGTCTTATAAAATATCTTCAATAACAGAGTCCTGTGTTTAGTCTACTTTGCTCTGAAACCACAAATGAAGAGCATAATAGTTTGAGTAAATTAATGAGGTGGAAAAAAATATGAAAAAATATCCTGAGATTATAAACCTTTTTGACTGGGGAGTTTGTCTGCATGGTCTCACTGGAAGGCTGTGGGAGATCAGCCAACAATCCCAGAATTGTATGCCCCAATTTAAAAATGTCTGCACACAAACAGATGTGCAAGGTACAAGACAGAGTACAAGAGACCATCAAGGACATTAAGTCAATAAAAGCATAAAGAGGATGCTTTAAAAAAGATTTAGAGATTCACAGATCTAATTTGACTCTTTTCTAGTGCGAGGCAAAACAACATCTTCAACAGTCAGAATGTGTTGGACACAGAGCTGGAGGAAACAAGACATGGCAGGTTTACCCAGTGCTTCACAGATCGTCACCGAGTGTTGTCATCAAGTCTAAAATGTGTTTATGTTCATTCACGAAAATAATTATTTTGACGGCGAACATTGTAGATACAGATCATATTGTTGTGTGAATGATCCAAAGCCGTGTGGATACAGGTTTGATACTCACAAATACTCAATGAGCGTTTGAAGCCCAGCATGTGTATTTAGTCAGTAACCACAGCTTTTATTTGTCATACAAACCACAAGCTTGGTGGTCTTACCAGAGTAAGTGGTGTTCCCTCCCGCTCTCTCATGTGTGTGTGTGTGTGTGTGTGAGTCCTGAGTAGTTTTTAATAATATCTTAATATCACAGTGTGTGTATCATCAAGGAAAATGCACGTGTGAGTGCACGACTGGGCCATTTGCTGTGAGAAAGTCCTGGTCACTTGTCACTCAGGCTGCAGTCAGCCAATCAGAGGAGGAGCTCATAAATAATGACTGCGGCAGGTAAAACAATAGCCTGCAGCAGTTTATCAACGTTATACTTTATATACATACATATATAGAGCGCATGTTCCTAACAAATCCAAGGGCTCTCCGCTGTGACCATCTCACTTCTTTATGCATTCTATCCTTACTGACACTTTTCTGACCTCCATTCATCCCAATTCACAACAGCCCCCGCCTCCCTCTTGGAGCCACACAGTCCAGGACAAAGGATGTCAACTGGTGACGAGGCCTAAGGCTGATGGGAGATATTTTAAGTGTTTTAAAAAGAGGAGAGATTTGCATGTTACTATTAGTAAATAATACTGCTGTGGTCGATTTCTTTTTCTAGCCTATTTGACCATTGTCCTTGAAACATGGAATTTGTAGAGTGGCGTTTCACCCTGGTCATCCCTTCTCGGTTGCCTAAGGCTGCCTCAAGTGTTGATCCCTTGCCACCCGGCTTGGGCCTTGCTGCCATGGCCGCTGTGGTTAAGATATTCAAGTCCACAAACAGCCAGTTAGAAACACATATCCAGCAGTTTTACAGACTCAGCTGTGGCCAAACCAACAGTTGAAATGGGATGGAATGGGAAATGGTGGGAGATGGGTGTCATGTCTCTGAAGCAGTGGACTAAACTTGGTGATCCCAAAATTCACATCAGTGGGAAAGTGACAGAAAGCCACAAATGTGCCATTCTCTGTTGTTTTCTTGAACTATGTTTCGAACAGGCACACAAACCAAATTCCAAATCAAATCGTAACCTAGATTAACTGCAGCCACATTTTCCCCCATAGCCACAATTTTACATGCCAGTCCCCATGTGATCTCCAAGGGCAGCAGTTTCTTTTTTTGTGGTAGACTCCCATGAAAAATAACAAAAAATGGATTAGTTTGTTGGCAAAGTCCAATCCTTCGTTTCTTTTTCAGCTCTAGTAGTCACAGCGTATTAGCCTACTCATAGCCTGCTGCTATGATTTATGATCCTGCTATGGGTGATGAGATGAGTGTGATAATTAAGGTGGAATCTTTAAATATATTGATTGATTGACTGATTGAGATACCCCAACCCTAGATCATTAATAACATATCATATTGCTAATATTTGATTTAAAACTAATTTAATTTGTTGTATGTTGAATATTTTTGTAAAATTACAAGCTA
This sequence comes from Pseudorhombus dupliciocellatus, assembly GCA_016785235.1. Lineage (NCBI taxonomy): Eukaryota > Metazoa > Chordata > Actinopteri > Pleuronectiformes > Paralichthyidae > Pseudorhombus > Pseudorhombus dupliciocellatus. The sequence continues at coordinate 1,350,848 of JAFBJW010000232.1, forward strand.
AGATGTTAGGTGGAGCAAAAGGCCACTATTTATCTTTCTTGTTATTTTGAAAGAAAGCTCCTCATGTCAAACATCGGCAATTTATCGTCTGATAAGTATAAACCCCTGGAACAGATTTGCTATTTAATGTGTTCTTTAACTCCCTCTTGCATTCTACATCTCTCAGCAGGATTACTGAAACTGTTACATAAGCTTTTAACAGTCACTGTCCGTGTCCAACTTTTAAATCCTTCTTAGAATAGCTACCAAGATGTCTTTTTTCGGACCACCAAAGCTGATATGAGGCTAACCAGACCCTCTAGCCTTCCACGTTTGGGTGAATCTCTGCAGAACTGGGTTGCATTTAACAGTTAGATTTATAGATAATAAAATTGTGATGACACAAATATCCAGATGAAGGCTGTGCAATCAGACCGAGCTGGAATAGGCAGCGAGAAATCATGGAAAATTCCTAGGAAGTGATTGCTAACTTGACTGCATTCTTCTGCAGACTCCAGGGGGGGGTTTCAAATAGAGGCAAGAGATGGAGACAGGCTGAGGAGAAAGAGACAGTGATGACAAAACACTTGGATCAAAAATAAATAGAAGGAGAGATATGAGAAAGTTTGAGGTGGCGGGGTCATAAATACTTTATAAAGACTGATCACTCATCATCACATCCACCCATTGTCGAGAAACGGGGGAGAGGAGAGAGATAGAGCACGAAACTGTTGTAAGATTTCTTGTTACAGAGACACTTGCACAAACACACTCAATGTTATATATAGGCTTTTAGAATTCCCTTTGAATATTTATATTGAGAGAAGAGAAGCTATAGTATCCTTCAGTTGCCATAAAACCCAATATAGGTTTAATTTGTGCAGCCTCACTGTTCTTTGATTATATTTTATTTTTTGCAACTTCGGAATAAACCAAGGGGTGTAACACTATGTTGTCGTAACGTTGACACAGTAATCATCTGACTGCATTTTGAAATTCCCAGCTCGATCGGTATCACCTCTGAGTAACAGTTTTCAGTAAAGCTGTTCTTAGAAATGACCTGTGGAGGGAACCCCTTAGAATTGAGTCCAGACCTTCTCCACAGTTTGCCATTCACAACGCAGCATGAGGTTGTCTGCTCACTCAGACTGTTCTCAACAGCAACAAATCCTCCGCAGGATTCAGGTGAGGCAGACACAGACAGAATTACAGAACTAGCCTGTAAATGTTCCTTGGCCCAGAAGCCGGCTGCAAGCTATCAGGTAAGAAGGCATATTGCTATTTGAAAATCTACAGCAATGACTAAACTCAGGCACAGTTGAACCTGAAGTGTTAATCACCATGACTTTGTGGCAGTAGTACTTTTACTGACTCCCCCATCCCAATGTGATGCAGACTGTGTTGTTGTGTGAGAGAAGAACCAACCTGCGTTACTTTACTCAACACACACATTCTTTCTAATGCCACTTACCACAGATAAGTGTTATCAAGGGAAACACTGGGACCAGATTAGGCTAACGTTTGTTGGCTTTGGGGCGTAAAGGTCAAGTTAATGATAGTTAATGTAAAAGATAACTGCTCGTGTTACTCAGGGGAATCTTTCTGAGCTCACTCACCACACACATTAGGCCTGCATTTAAGGACACTTGTTTCATTAAATCTAAAGACTAAAAAGTGAAGTCAAAGCCTAACTGCTCTCTGTTGTGGAGCAAGTAGAGACAAACTAGGCCCAGTTTGTCTCTACTTGACTTCGCCACAGCAACAGGTTGCTCGCTGACTGCTGCCATGCTGCAGCCTCACTGGGTTCACTTCTGGGGGGATGTCACACGAGCAACAGGTTGGTGTTCAGTTGATTTCCCCCCTTTGCTTTTCATTAATGAAGTCTTGGTTTGAAGGAGAGCGAACTCGTCATTTTAAGCCACAGAATTGATATTTTTGACAGCCCTACCCTTACGGTTGTCCAAGACTCCTTTCTTTTTTTTTCAGCAAGTATGGTTTTAATAAAAAGGAAGTTATTTGATGCCGTTAAAACAGGGCTGAAGAGTTAGGATGGACAAATGAGTCTGAACTGCGATTGCATGAGTGTGTGCGTCAGCAGGACCTGAATGCAATCCACAGATCACTACTGAGCAAACTCTGGCTCCAAATCAAACAAGATGGCAGAAGTGGAGAGGGGGCTGGGTATAGACAACAGTGATGTACTTAATAGAATCTCTACACTTCTGATGCTAGCCAGTGTCCTTGTTTTATATGAAATCATATGCAACATGGTGAATTGTAGTAAATCTAAAAAAAGGAAAACAACAAACCCTTGTATATATGTTGAGTTGGATTTACACCCTGTTGTGCTCCTGTTTGTATCTGATAACATGAGTATTCTTCTGAACTGGCCACATTTGAGTGCTGACAAGACAAGACACATCGAGTTCAACCCACGTCAAAGCCCGTGCGTGTTTCAGCCTATATCCTCCGTGACTCATTTGACCTCACACATTTGGCTTGGTGAGGAGGGAAAAAATCCCCAGTCAGTCTTTCCAGTGAACCCGATTGAGTGCCATTTGTCTTCAGAACCTTTCCAGCAGTTCCTCTTTGTTTTATTATCTCTCCTACATGTTTTCATTGGCTTTCTATGTCTTGTTTTTCATTTGACCTGCGAGTTCTGAACATTTTTGGCGTCATTGCTTGGGGGCCTTTCTGAGTTTGAGCCCAATCAACATATCATTCCTAGTATTTCAAAATAACACTTTAAGGTTGGTAAAAATATTTTTTTTACAGAAAGCCCTGCCTGGAGTACCAGATGACAGACGTTTTCAGGACAATACTACGAATGCCAAAAGATTTAAATATTAATTTGATTGATTCATTTGTTGTGATTTGAAAAGTAATGTGTTTCAAAAGTACAGCTCTAAAGACCGTTTTAAGTTTGAACGTTGTTCCTTAAGAACAATATTTTTATATTATAACATACTCTAACCCTGAAGAGCAACTTTGGCTGGAAGGTTTATCTGAGAACCTTTTGGGGGGGGGGGCCTCAGTGAGAGCCACATGTATGGAATCCCTCTCCCAGTTCAGTGGAAGTCTAAAAGCATTTTAAATTTATTGACTGTGTTCTAGCCATTTTCAGCAGGAAAACCCTAAATCCATGAACGTGCTGAAACATGAGGAAGTTGTGGACACCTACAGTATAGTGGGCTAACGTAAGACCATCCCAAATGTTTTTATTAGAAACATAAATGTTCATGTTTCATTTATCTGCGCATAACTTGTTGCAGACATTTTTTATTTGCTTTCACTATACGCAGCGGGAAATACCACAAGTAAATTGTGACTCATAGCCCAAGACAGAATACCTTTGGTCTCAAATTCACTACAGCAACTGAATATGGATTTCCAGTGGTTCCCTCAAAAGAAAGGCATTTTTTGTACTTTGCTATGGTATTGATGGAATTCAAAGAAATCTGAGCATGTGAGTAAAAACACTTCCTGCCCAATGGGACAATTAAACCATTCGTATAGAATTCTATGTGCCTTGTCTGGTGAAAAGTAAGCAGTGCTCTTCATGTGGCTAATATGATCCCCTGTGGTGGATCTGGTGTTACAGTATGATACCTGCCCAGATACCTCACGACTGCCCAAGGCTTCCACACAGGACTCAACAAAGGGGATGACAACTTTCAGTTTTTGATTTTGAATAAACTAAAGCACTGTGTTTTTTCTGTTTTAGTTGTCTGGTAAATACAGGTGTATTTTCCTAAACCCTTAGAAACCTGATCCCAGAGGAGTTCTTTAAATTCTGCTGAGTAACTGAAGGTGTAAAAGGCGGAAAACAGCAGCTGAGAACAGCTCATCCTCCCAGCCACAATGATCAAATGGCTGCATGATGCTACTTAACACTTATCCCCCCCCCCCTTACTCCAGCCCTACGTCTGTGTTAGACACACACACACACACACACACACACACAAGCACACAAACATTTGACCTACGTGACATTTGCCTTCATTGGCTCTTTTCTCTAGTTAATCCTCCCCCTTGGAAAATGCTCACTGCTCTCTCTCACAGATTCCTTTCCTCTCTCATTCAGATTCTCTGGTCTAATCTAGTTCGATTCAAATCTACTGAGCTGGCAATGCACTAAAGCAAAGTATGTTTCTATTGTGCATCGAGACAAATCCTGCTCCTATTATGGCAATTGAGAGGCAGACAAGGACCATTTAACGATCAAATTCACTTCAATCAAAAACGTGTCATGGGAAATGTGACAGAGAACAATGTCTGACCTTCTTGAACCAGAGGCTGCAGCTCTAATGATGTCCTGTGCACCAGGAAAAGGATTATCACAATCACTATGGAACATATTCTGTGACAACATCTGGCTGCTCTTTTTGAGCGCTGACTGGTAATAGCCCACTCGCTGTTTTCACTAGTTCAAAGTCACACATGCAGGCATGCACACACACACACACAAGGTGAGGGCATCTGTGTATTTATTTTGGCCATGTGGGAACAGATTAGAAGTGAATTTTGCATAATTCTATAATTCCACATTCCACATTGTTTGTGTAAACGTGCGATCTATACCTAGGCTGAGGGTAAATGAGGTAAATTTATTTTATCATTTCTAGTTGTTGTTTCATATATGTACACATAAGGGGCCTATCTTCACCTTCTTTACTTGGGAAATGTTTAAACAATTCAGAATGAAGCACACTGGTGTTAAAACTCACAAACACAGAGGCACACTGATGAGCCTGCAGGTCCAGCTGCCTTCAACTACACTGGAAGAAGCATTTCAGGAGTTTGTTTATGTTCATTTATATCACGTGTCCATAAGAGGGGAGAAGATAGATTGAAAAAAGTGGGGCTAAATCAAAGAGACAATGATTTATATATCTATTTCAAACTGAATTTAAACCCACCTGTCTACAAAAATCTGACAGTCAGTTCCTTTTTGCCTTAAACTGGAGTTAGGGTAAGATATAAACATGATTTGATTTGAAAAGGATTCCCAGTGAAAGCAGCCTGCTCTGAGGAGGGAGCCCCAGGTGAGAGCAGCTCTTTAAATGGTCTTCATTTAAATCCCTGGATCAGAGCACAGGGAGGACCCCGGTGGCCCTGGAACCCCTCACTGACAGGATCAGGTGAAACAATAAAGCACATGTGGGCTCGTGCTGCGAACACACACACACGCGCGCGCGCGCGCGCGCGCACATGGAGACATCCAGTTTGACTTCACACAACTTGTGATCCTTGTCTCTCAGACTCACCGGCTCGTCCTCGTGCATGTAGTCATCCTGATAGTCGCTGTGAGAGAAGTCGCTGGCGAGGTTGGTGTAAAGTAGATAAGCCAGTAAAACAGATATTCCCAGTAGGTGCATGTTTATAAAGTCCTCAAGTGTTTATGAGCCGAGAAGCATAGAAATGGATTTTTTAAAAATCCCTCCCCAGGGTCTGCGCTCCCCTCTGCTTCTGCTGCTGATAACACCGTTTCATTGAACCCCTCTCTCTCTTTCTCTCGCTCTCGCTCTCTCTCTCTCTCTCTCTCTCTGTGTGTATGTGTGTGTGAGAGAGAGAGGGACGGGGGGGCTGTGTCTGTGTGTCTTTGTCTCTCTGTCAAGGTCCAGTATTCCAGTGTGAACCCCGCTGTGAAAGTAATCCCGGTCATATGGAAACAGACAAATCCGGTCAGAGTCTGGAGCGTCAATTCAGCCCTGACCCACAGGGTTACTGACGCCCCGACTTCAAAATAAAAGCAGAGCGGGCCAGTGAGGGGGGGGGGGGGGGCACTCCGTTGAAGGTGCACTGAATGCCTGATGGGTTCTACTGACCTCTGTCGACAGCTAATGAAATTGCAATGAGGGCATAACTCACAAACCCAGTTTAAATAAATCACACTCATTGTAAGTTATTTCATGAAATATGTCAAGCATATTTTTAGATCTTGTTTTCATTATCTTTTAAGAAAATAACAGCATTTTCCTCGCTTAACTTTTAGCTATATAAAAGATTTTCTAGGTTGGTTTGAAAAATGAATGTACTTTTATTGTGAAAAGACTAAAGAAAGTCAGATGGTATTTGTCCATTGCAGCTTTATACAGTTCCGGTGCTGCTTGACATGTGAGACTGGGAGAAAAGGAGCACCAGTGAGCCCAGTGAGCTGCTGAGCTCCAGTTCCTGGAGTCTCATGCCATTGGTCCTTCAGTGCTTTTCCTGGGTACGAGGTTTGACAGCCACCATTCAAGACATCATGTTACTTTAGTATTTGACTCAGACACATGGAGCAGGATGAGGCCTGCAGGGACAGGGACGTGTGGCTGGCCAGCAGGTCATTGACACTGGTGGACATCAAAACAAAGGCCTCCAACACTTAAACTAACTTAGTGCCTACGACAAACAAAATATGTTGTTTTTCATATGTTTGGGGTCTTCTTCATTTGTGTATTTTACATCAATATACAGCATAAGGTTACTTTGATATGGAACAGTACAGACAAAACATAACAGCACTTTTATATAAGTTGTATTGTTTTGCACAGAAAGCCCATTAATAACCATATATACCTCATCACTGTATGAAGATGTCACTTCAAATATAACAGCAGCTTTCTCATTCACTCCACTGAAATTCGTTTTTTTTTTTTTTTTACCAGACTCCGTACACCACTTCACATAAGTACACACACACACACACACAGGGAAAGGTTGTAGTAGACAGTTTGGCCAAGAATCTGTTCTACTGAGCAATGAGTGTGTATGTGTGAGGGGCCACTCTACAGCTATTTAGGGGATATGAAATCCAACAGCAAGGCCGGCATTCCAAAGTATTACACGACACACACACACACACACACACACACACACTGAGAGCACAAGCCTAAATAGACCTTTCCTTGAGGCATTTTCAGCTCGGAGAGAATGAGCTGAAACAATAGATCGGAGGGATCATCAATGGAAACAGAATGTGATCTATATTGAAGATCTATATAGATCTATACAAAAGAGATATTTGCTTATTTGTTTATTTTCCTGTATAGCGGCCTGTATTAGTAATGCTATTGTCAAAACTTAATCAGAAAGCAGGACATTTATGTTAGAGGACCCTCAGATGCCCAGTTAACCAATTATGGCTCCAAACTCACATCCCCAATTTAAAGCACAACCAGGTGCTCATGGATACAGGAGATCCAAACACAAGAAACACAGATGGCTCGTGAAGCTAATGCTGCCTTTACTTACCCTCATTGACAGAAAACTTCTCTCACTCAACAACTGACTGAGACCACTGTTGCTGCAATGGACACAGAATGATACAGTGATGAATATAGTTTTATTCAGTGTGTGTGTGTGTGTGAGAGAGAGAGAGACAGAGAGAGAGGGAGGGAGAGAAAGAAAGAACTCAACCACCCATTCCATTTGTGGGAATTTTTAGTCTACCGGAACTTTACAACAATGGGGAGGATGGCAATAGGGTCTTTTGTATATGTGCAGAATAAAGTTGTGGTGTTGAGGAGAGCAGTCGTAGGAGGGAGACAGCTCAGTTGTTTGAATACAGAAGGACTCAGTGTTACTTCTATTAGGTACTTGAGATATTACGGGATACAGTAGATGAGGTCAAGAGGTGCTTCACCTTATATTATGTGTCTGCAAAGATAGAAGTTATTAGGAAAAGTGAAAAAGCATATTTTTTCTGGCTTTCTCTCTCTCTCTCACACACACACACACACACACACTTACACATGGCTTGGAGGGAAAGCATGTTCATGGGGAGATAAGGCTCCTTTGTTAGCTAGCTGACACCTAGACACTATTAATTATACAGGGCCCAGGGAAACAGGTCAATGACCTAACTATTAGTGTGTGTGTGTGTGTGTAGAGAGAGAGAGTAAAATACAGTCAGTTAAAATGTACTCAAATGTGATTTTGTGTAACTCTTCTGAAAAGTAAGGTTTCCATTATTATTGTTCAGATTTCGTGGCGCATGCTAACCATAAATCTATATGCATGAGGTATCAGATCTGCAGAGGCCTGTCTCCTGTGAGATGAGAGTCAAAGAACATAATGACCCAATAGCCAGTACCACATATTGGAAAAAGCTACACTTGTTTTGTTAGAATATTTCTGCAGGAGGTTTATCTTACGTTTTTATCTCTTCTTGCATCTCTCAACAAAAAATCCTTGGCTCAACATTGATGTCTTGGTTATGCAATTAATTGCACACCACACACACACACACACACACACACACACACACAGACCCCCCACAAATAGCAGGTCAAGGTTGAACGCACCAATCTTTCTCTCCCTCCAAGTGTGAGTGTGTTCACCCCTGTGTGAGCCAGTGTTTGTGTGTGTTCCCTAATTGGAATGCAATGCTTTGACTCATGCAATCACAGACGTCTGTGGAATTTGAGCTGATATGAAAATAATTGCCTCTCTTTGGCCTGGTCAGACGTTGCAACGACTGGCGTGTTTCCACCGTCAGAAATGCAACACACCTATAACCTGCTCGCAGGATGTTTTCTAAGTCCTTCTGCCTCGATGCGCTACATTTTACAGCTCTAGAGTGTGTGTGCTGTGTGTTGGTGGCTTATATGTTCGGCTAAAACAGATTAGCTCTTTAACATAAACTTCCCTGACTGACTCGTCAACAAAGGAATACCAGGCAGAGTGGTGGAGGGGGGCGTGTGTGTGTCCTGTGCTCAGCCAATTGAGGGTAAATGTCATCTAGTACTATTCAACCATGTGTTCACAACCTGAAACAACCTTTTAAAAATGCTATTTTTCTGTATTTTTTATATTGTTAACTTGCGCTGCGTGGTCAGAGGAAAGAATTGCTAATAAACTAAATTGAATTGAATTGTATGTTTATATAATACACGTCACTGGAGGATTCCAGCCCACCACAGAAGACCTTGGCGTAGTCCGCTCAATCTTTGACCAGAAGATGACTCAGATCAAACTCTCTGGGTATGACACAACAGCAGGAAAGGAATCAGGAATTCAAGGAATTCCCAAACATGTGGAGCTGTCACAGTGGAGAAGAAGACAATACGTTGTTCGTGTGAGTAAGTGCGTGTTCGCAAGTGTATGGAATGGTGTTTACAGTGTTTTGTCATGTGTGACACAATGAGTGACATTGGAACCATTAAAACATGTTGTCACTGACAAATAACTCCTGCTTTGTCTCAGTGTGTGAGTCTGTGTGAGACAATGCCAGAACAAACACCTGCTGCATTTATTACCAGTCAACACATCCTGCTGGCTCTCAGTCACAAGCTCAATTCCCTGTGTGCTGTCTGAGCACATGTGGGCCCAGACTTCATACACGTTTACACAAGAACAGATTTCTAAAGACAGCACATGTCCACTTGACTAAATAATGGAAAATGTGAAAGAAATGTTTGTGATCTCTGCCTTGTCATAGTAAATATCATGACCCAAAGTGTTAGATATATCTGGGCTCCACTTCCCATCCACTTGGACTATGATGTCTGTGCAGTTGTAGCAGTAGCCATGGCCCATCCCACTGCTGGGATTCTTGTAAGCGTTTTCAGCGCAGATGCAGAACTGGTGACCGGGGCCATTAATGTCATTAGCGTTCTAAAGCACCACGGATTGGCACAAAGTGGTGGTGCATTGAGAGGTGCTGTTTGAAGTGTGAGTGTGGCTTGGAGCCAGTGCCTGTTGATTAGCTCAGTAACAATGCGACCATTCAGGGGTCAACGTCAGCTGATTTGACATAGTATTTATTTGACCCTGCTGCAAGGTGAAAGCTTGATGAAAGTGCTTCCACATGAGACATGTTTATGTTTTCCACTCATATTGAGAGGTCCTAAAATGAAATAGGAGAATTTTTATTTTGATGGAAGACAACAGACGCTTGCATAGATAGATACGAGCACAATAAATATATGAGTAAAAGTTGTGTGTAAAAGGTTAAGTGCATGCATGTAGACAGGAATCTGTATTGCAGTGGGAATGAATGATTTCTTGTATCGCTCTCTTGAACAGCGGGGGAGTCTGAAACTGTTGCTGAATGTGCTCTTGAGACTGTCCAGTGCGTTGTCCATAATCCTGAGGAATTTAGTCCATATTCTGTCATCAGCCATTTAGCCAGATGAGGTCATGAAAGGACATTTTGAAAATTGAGACAGTTTAACAGTTGACCACAGTGTGGCTGTTTTAAAGCAGAAACCATAAGAAAACAAAACATTTCAACCCATATTTTGGAGAATGACTTTTGCTCAACCGCACAAAAGCACACTCATCTGGAATCCAGCAGGCAGATGATTTACCCCCAACTAGAGCTTCCAGGCCTGAACAGTTGCCACCTGTCTTTGGAGAATGATTTATGATTGTCTGCGCTAGAAATGTTTTCTCTAATCCATACATTGACAGACGAACCCTGGTAAAGGCTTCTGGGAAACCAAATGAAATTGTGGTGCTTATTTCCAGCCTATAATACCACAATATCAATATTGTTTTTTTTTTTGTTTTTTTTTAGGGCTGATGGTTTCTGAGAGACTTTGATTTAAAATATCCCACAATATTATTGGAGATTACATATTTGTGTTTCATGAAAACCTTTTAGAGTGCCTTGACCCAGAGGCCTCACTACATAGCCTAGATGGCAGGTCCAGATAAGGCCTGTTGAATGTTTATAACAACAAAATATATACTAAGTTAGAATAATAAACTAAGGTATATCTCTGAGCAGCCTTGTTTTAAACTCACTTTGAACCAATTGAATGATAACAGTTAGGTAAGAATATTAAGTAGTTATGTAGCCATGAACCCCCAGTGATTTCCTTACTGGGCCCTCTAAAGTTGAAGTTGAATGACCCTAGACTGGCCTAGACTGTTTTAACGAAGGGTTTGCTGTCACCTACTGGTCATATTTGACCAAAAGAAAGTTGCTCTTTATCCAGCAGGCCTCATTCAGTGTCATTACAAAAGACAATAATATGTAATAGTTTTAACATTTTGAACATTTTTGCTGTGGTGTTAATGATAAGATGACAGTGTGTGCAGGTGCAGCGTAAGTAACAAATCCTACCTTACAGAACAGAACCTGTATGATTTTACGAAGACACTTTAAGATCAATTAGACCGCCAACCACAAATCCTGCTTGTATACAGTTCTTTGGTCCAGTGACGAAAACAAAATATTGACTTTTTTGCCTTTACGTTTCTCGCACGAGTTTCTTTGGAGCGCGCAACAATGTCGCGCACACCCGGAAAAACACTATCCACGTGCTGTGGACATGTGGCTTTGCAAGGGTGAAAGCCCGGAAACAGCGTTGACTTCAAAATAAAATAACACTAAGCCAGTGTACGTTTTTAAAGTTAATAACGATACTTACATTCTAAATTTTGCTCCAATAATGGCAATTATTTCACTTAAACTAAATTCCAATCTAATAATAATTGTTATCCGTTCACATAACGTTTTGACTATATTCGTCGTAATCAACGTGGCTTTTACTATGAAGGTTGACGGCGGAAGCGGTCTGTTGTACAAGTTCCTGAGTTCCAGCGGCTGTTTGCAGTTCTTCCTAAATAACCAACAGAGGTAATTCTATCATCCCACTGGTTATTGTACTCACACCCTCTGTGGAGTGTGTGGGATTTATGTCCCCCTGGCGTCTCCAGGCCGGCGGCTGTTGGAGATTAGTCTACCAGTAGATCTAACACTGTTAGCGTCGGTTAGCTCCTCAGCTAATTATCCGAGTTAAGCTAGCCTGCATGTATGAATGAATGATTTTCCAGAGTTTGTTTTTAGATAAGACTCTTAAAATAAAAAGGCACAGACTATTTTGTGTCAGTCTATGTATGATACTTGTGAAACTACACAAGGACATGTTCTACACATTCAGTAGGAACATTTCTGTGAAGTCCTGTGGTGTTTTCACATGTGTTGACTTCAAATAATAATAATAATAATAATAATAATAATAACCATAATCCAGCGACCAACAATTGTCTTCTGTGCTTTTGTTTTCCAAATTAGATTTAACCTCTCACCTCTCTATTATTCTTATATATCTCCACTGAAGTGCTATGGTTCAGTCAAACAGCTACTTAAATCAAATGCTTTAACATTACTAATTACATTCTCTTTTAAAGGGTTAAATTTCAGATGGATGAAAAACCAGCTAACATCGGTCCCAGTGGACAGATGTCACCGCCACACCAGGAGCAGGAGGAGATGGAGGTTACTGTGACGACACAACTAGAAAGTCTGATTGTGACTCCTGACAGTGCAGAGCTGTCATCAAATGCACCAACAGTTCCAGAGGAAAAAGCTGACTCCACAGCAGCAGACGCACAGTCTGTAAACAGTGTGTCCAAGATCGAGGACAGTGATGAAGATGATGACGACTCGGATGATTCTGACAGGTATTGACACACACTGATACATCCATACACTTTCCATGTTGTATGTTATAAAATTAGGTCCTGAGAACACATCATGATAAATGGCTTCTCGTTGCAATGTTCATTCATGTGCTGGGTACCAGTTTTGTACCCAGTGGTGCCGAGTGTCATCTTTGTGTTTGAAAGTTTGAGAAAAGTTGTGAAAGGAAACAATTTAATCTGATTTTCTCCTTTCATCGTTCACTCAGTGACAGCTCTACTTCCTCATCGTCCTCTTCCTCCTCTTCCTCCTCCTCTTCTCCTTCTGTCCCTGTGCTTGAGGATGACGATGATGAGGGTTTCAGCCAACCCCCTCCCATTAAAACCAGAGACGAAGTCTTGCTCGAGGTCAGTCTGAGATCACATGAGAATTAATCAACCATTTTTTTTGCAAATGTCAGTTGGCTACTTTGTTGATTTAATTTGTGAGTCTCATGAATTAGTATTGCTTAACAATATGGGTGTAACGGTACACACAAATCCTGTATTGGGGCATACCTTGGTTTTCACCTTCCCACACTTTGTGTGCACCTGTTGTGTTTGCCACCTTAATTATTTCGCCTGCTCATCGTTAACATCATCATAAGATACAACATTTGTGTGTGTGTGTGTGTAGGAGCTGCCGACAGTAGAGGAGGTGTGTGTATCATTACCAGAGGATGCAGAACTTCAGCCTGTTGGAACAGTCTCCAGCATTTTACAGCAACTTGGTAAACACAGTCACAGTCACACAGCCCAGTCTGGCATTTAGTCAGTCAGCTGTGTTTAATCTGCCATTTCTGTCCCCACAGTCATCGTCCAGTCTCTGAAAGACACACCACCTCTAAATGATGAGAGCATCATCTTTACATCTGACAGAGTGGCTGTTGGCAAGGTGGGGGCTCCAGCAGTTCCCTGGCTGTGTGTTTGACCTGCTCTCTTTTTCTTTGATTGTGGTCGTCTGTGTGTATAAACAAGGCTGTTTCTGTTTTAGCTTGGTTTCCACATGGCATTAATGTTGTGTTGTTTGCGTGTGTGCTCTCAGGTGTTTGAGGTGTTTGGTCCAGTGACCAGTCCACTGTATGTTCTACGGCTGAGCTCAGTGGAGCAGATAAACAGCAAGGGGCTGAAGGAGGGACTGACTGTTTATTATGCACCAGCCATCAAAGAATACACAGGATACATCCTCACAAAGCAGCTTCAACTGTAAGTAAACACACACGTATACATCCATAGACAGTAGAGAGTGCTGTAACTTCAGGCCAGTGTAATGAGAATCGATTTGTTTGCTGATAAGTTGTCACCTCCGATACAGTGGTTCCCAGCCTGTCTAATTGAATTTGCTTTTCCTTCAGTTTAAAGGGATCAGATGCATCTTGGAAGAATGATCAAGAACCACCAGAAGAGGTAAGCAAAGACAACTGTAAAATCAGTAAGAGCTGAAGTTAATCCTTTTTCAGGCAGATACATATTACATTACGCCTTTTTAAGGTTAATTAGAAGCTTTGTATCAACAAACAGTCCAAAAAACACAAAAAAACATTGAAAAAAAAGAACTCCCACCATTATAGCAACTGTCAGATTTAATGTGTGAAGCAAAGGGCACTATGCAATATTGCAAATGAAATTCTGTCTCTCTCCAGGCTTTAGATTACAGTGATGACGAGAAAGAGAAGGAGGCAAAGAGGAAAACGAAAAACAAAGGCAAGAGGCGGGACAATACCAACACAGGTACTGACACATGTACACTCTCTTTATATACCTTATTTGTAACCACAGACAAAGGCTTTTTCTTACATTCTTTCACCTAATGTCCTTTTCCCAGACAATCCTGTCCAAAGTAGCCAGAACACCTTGCAGCAGCAGCAGCAAGACATCAGGGGTTTCCCACCAAGACAGGCAGGCAGACACCAGCACCCAAGGAACAAACAGCCACAGTTCCGACACACACAGCCATCACACAGACACACAGATGTGCCTCCAATGTACCTTCCACCCCCCTGCCCTTACCCGCTGCCGCCTCCTCACCATTTCCCCCCTCCCGGTTTTCCTCTCTACCCTCCTCCTCCACCATCCTTCTTCAATCCATCTTTCTCTTCTCCTCTCTGGCCACCAAACTCTCTCCCCTTCTCTGACCTCCCTCCTCCTCCCCCTCCTCCTCCTCCACCTCAGTGATGCTCTCTGTATATACTCTGCATATGTATAGAAAAATATGTCACGTTTGCACACTGGGAATAGTCGCCTTCATGTATCAACCACTGGCTGTGTGTGAACAGTGTACATTCAGCCATTTTGTCATTGTGCTTTCAAATATTGTTTTACCTTTAAGTTCATGTTTACCTCTGGCTATAGAGGTGTTTACTGTCTACACCCCACATGTTCTCACCAAGAACCACAACTCAAGATTACAAATGCCCCTGAGTTCAACTTCATGCAGCTATTTGGAGACAGGCACGCTTCTTTTTTCCCCATCTTACTCTGTTTTACTGTGTAAAACAAGTTGGAAAAGGCTGAATGTCTCAGTCTGTGGCTTCACAATATAACTTTATTATAAAAGAGCATGTTGCTACATAACTTACACCTGTTTTGTGGAAATATTAGAAAATAACTGTAAATTCAATGTTCACAGTGTAAAAAACAAGAGGCAGTCTGCCACTACTTAACGTCCATAAGTGTGAATTCTGTTCTTTATGTTCATGCCAGTGTCAAGTCGACTCGACCTCACTCAGCATTTGTATCACACATGAATGTACACGCTTTATATGGTTCATTTGTTTTTTAGTTTTTAATTCCACTGTTAAGTTCTAACTCGGACTGTTTTAGTTTCGTAGTGACTGGAAAACCAGTCACCCATGAGTCGAGTGGAAGTAGTTTCTTTAGTCATTTATTTTAGATGTAACCAGATGGTACACTTTCATTTCCACTGATCGAGGTATGATGGTCTGTGTAGTGCAGTCTAGTTCTTTTATATACTGTATATTCCGTATATATAAACTGTTGAGGAGAAATCATTTCAGCTTTCAGCTTCGTGTTGACAGGCTTGACACCTTTGTTTCATAACACATGACGTGAGCTTTGTAATCACTTTGTCACTTGTGTGATTTTGTTTTTCCAGAATTCTTTGTCAATTCAACACTTGGACCATTTGTAGAACCGTATCAAATAAATAATTGACTTGTGGAATTTTTTTCAAATTCAGTCTAAGTCAAACTTAATTATGAAGGATGAGCAAACCTGTCCCAACTGAGAGTAAATGTTTTTGACATGGTTTGAAATGCTTAAAGTCTTTCAGTTGTTTGACAGTGAGTTAATCTGAAATATAGAAAACAGGAACAAGAGAAACACTTAGATAGCTTCTACATGTAATTGTGGAATCCAGGTGGGCATCAGACCCTTGAAAGCCTCAGCAGCTAAATTCTGGCATGTGTCTCGAAAGAATTCTTTTAAAAATGATTTATCTTTATAACTGTCAATAAAATGTCTTAATGGCAGATCTTGTCCAGTATTTGGTTGGCAGGGTTTCTGCTGGGGGCTGGGGGTAGAGGTCGCCCTGCTTGACACCGAGTATTTCACACTCTGTACTGTTGTACACACATTCTGCTCACACACACACATGCACACAGATGGAATTTCATGCTGCTCAGGGTTTTGGCTCTTTGGCCTGTGCAGAAATGGAAGGCTCATCACTCACATCAATCAACACCTGACACTGGTGGTTTGCTCAGGACACGGACCAGCTGACAGGCACACTCAGCTATTCAAGTCAGGAAGCTTCAGATTCAGATGAGGATCACTAATGTACAGATGTCTGAACTTTTGAATTAAATGGGTGACGGTAAAAGACCACAATTTATTGTTTTGACATCAGTTTGCACAGTTTGGACCTGCTGCTTAATGGATGACTCATTCCACCCCCTAAGCCAGTGATTCTCAACTGGGTGTCTGTGAAAATACATTTTCTATAAATGTCCTGTGACATTTATAGAAATGGCATTATTTTATTCAGATAAAGGGTAACATTACTTTTTTTCTCGAATTCCATCTGTGTCTAAATCCTTGTATTTTAGTAAGAGATCTTGTGCTGTTTGCAGTGTTACCATTACTGCAAGACCTAACAGGATGTGCATCCTTTTCAAATTTTGAGCCCCCTAGTGTTGCAGTGGGCATAGTGGTGAAGTGAGGATGCTTTTCTTAGTTTAGATAACACGCCCCATCTTCCTAAACAGATAAAACTAGGACTTAATTATAATTATATACTTTTTTTGTTCTTGTTCCTGAAGAGTGCACAAAAGATCTGTTGTTTTTTAATTCATATTTCCTAAAGCTACTGCATAAGTATAATTTTTTTGTTCTGAAAGCTCATATTTGCCTCAAAGCCTAAATAAATGCCATAATGCTATTCTATGTGGGATGGGGTCGATTAAACATATGCAGGGGGTCCAGGTTGAGAACCACTGTCCTAATCTATAGCCACCCAAACAGCCCAGTTATCAAGACACATTACCAGCTGGCTGCCAGTTTGCCCTAGTGACCTCTGAGTTCTTGACGTGCTCAAACTCACCCATGCCAAGTTCACAACATGTACATTTTAACTACAACTATATTTTGAGAACGTAGGTGCTGATTTACACATTATTCCTCTTTTCTCTTACAGCATTTGTTGTTATATCTTCTTCCATCCTTTCAAACTCTTCCCCCCCACTGTCTCCCATTCCAGCTTTGAATCAGCAGTCTGCTGTAACAGGAGACTCTGTGACTCGTGACCCAGGAATCCCCACCATCTTGTAAAAGAGGGCTATCCCTGGGTGTTGTTCCAACCCATTGAGTGATTCAAAATATTACGAATAGCTAAACATAGTTTTTAGCTATGTTGGAATTCAAAGGGACTTAGTACGTGTTTTACAGTCATTCAAAGACGCATCGCTTTATCTACAGACTGCTGCAAGACACGGAAGGTTTGAATGTTGTATCTGTGTGTACATGTCAAATGTCAGAGAGGGAGGAGGTAAAAAGAGAGGTTGCCAGCTCAGAACACTTCTAACAGTGTCAGCTGCACATGGAGCAGGTTTCATTGCACAAACTTCAGAGTGCATGTTCCTTGTGGTGGCTTTGTAGATGTTCCAGGCAGTTGGGATTTCCCACCTCTTTAACTCTTCAGTCGTTTCCCCTTTTACTGCTGGATATTCAGAGGTGATCCCAGTTTCATGAGTGTGGAGATGCTGCCTTCAAACAAGAAAAGGCGAGCGCACAGGACCGGCTCCAACCTCAAAAAAGAAGCACTTCAGTGAGTAAGAGGGTTTGACCCAGCACATTTTCAAAAATTAAAAAAACATTCAGTGCAGTAGAATGATCTGGCATGTTCAAATGTGAAGTGTAAGATTTCTCTGTATTCTTTTGAATCTGTTTATATGTCTTACTGAAGCAGACAGTCATGGAATTCATTCTTGACAGAGAGGATGTAGATGCAATTTGGTGATTTTTAGATGGTTAACACAGTGGCACAATGTTGGAGGTGGTGGAATTGAAAGTGATTTATACCCATTATTATTACAAATGAAGGCCTAAATTTAACAAATATACTATCTATACTATCTAACAAATACATTTGAATGATATGTGAAAGTCGTTGTTTAAGTCAATGGAACCCTGTTGATAATGCAGGGCTTTTTAATATTAACTATAAATCCATGAATATTATAATTTATAATTTGATAACTATCCAGATGAAACCAAACAAACTCTGAGTATGACTTATAATAATCTTATAATTCATTGGCCATTGGCACAAACAGGATCCCCACTATAATGAACAGAAACTTGCAGTCTGCTTGTGTTGTTTTCAGGACAGCTTTCTGTGCAATAATGCTTGCAAACACATTTAGTGACCCTGTGTATTATATGCCAATGTAATAATAATAACAGAAGAAGCTGAAGTCCAATGTGATGTGATTAAATGTTCTAACTTGGCTGTTCTTTCTCTCAAAAAGACAAGAGTTTAAATGATGTACTACCCTCTCCAAGAACCCACTGGCTGCTCTCAACAGAGTAAAGTCTGTGGCAGATATAAGAGAACCAGCTGGGAGCTCAGCAACACTACATAAATCAGGTCTTTGGAGCAGCGGCATGCTGTGGCTTTTCTATGCCGGCAGAGCTGCAGAACAATGCCACATACAGCCAAGCAAACACAGGAGTCTTCAGGATGCGTCTCTGGGCGTCCAGTGGCCCAGCAGAAGCCAAGACCTCAAGTAAATACATCACAAAAATCCAAATGCACTTGCATTCAGCGGCCCATTCAGCGTGCTGGCAGTTGCTTGTTAAATGTGTACATATGAGATGAACTCCTTTTGCTTGATTTACACAAAATTCCATTCTCCGTGTGTTTGCCACAGTTCCATAGGCTCACACAGAGGAATCATTATTCAATTGGTGTTGACAGCTGTAATTTTAAAGGCTTATTCCATGAGCCTTTGCTTGTCAACAGGCTTTAAACATCTCTCCGCCACACACATATGCGCACACAGACCTGGATAGCTGCACCAGCCAAGGCAAGCCGTGATGACATGTATAGCAAGGGATAGTGACAAAGGCCCTGCGTGACCTGAGCCAACCTGCTGCAGTATGCTCCCTGGTCCAAAGCCTGTTTGAAAGCAGTCCCAACTCTTTGTTATTGCAGTGTCTTGTTATGGCTGTGGGGCTCAGAAGGTAAAATCAGTTTTCCTCTAACCAGAGGGTCAGTGGTGGGATGCAAGCTACGCACAGATACCTAAAATCGCCCCTTTATACATGTCCAATGCTGACTGAGTGTAAATGATGTGAGATATGGAATACTAGGAGGATGAGTAAAACATTTTCACTCAGTTCTCTTTGAATGATGGTGGAGGCAAGTTGTTACTTACACAAATTTATGATGGTGCCCGATCATGAAGGCTTTTGTAAGACGAGGAAGAAGATGTTCAATACTTTCCTAAAGCCAGGTGTTGTGTAGTGTGTTCTCAAGAATAAGACAAATCCAAAGACCTCAGCAAAGATGTAGGTGGCTAAATTCAATAGGTGGAAAAAGCCAGTGTATTTATTTAGAGTTTGAACGACCAATCCAGAACCAAAATAATAAAAACATATGATTCCTACTAATTTAGTTGAATGGAGGGAACAGTGCTATCCAGAGTAGCTACTGTCTGAGTTTTTGGGGGATTGTATGTCAGACAGGTTTGTGTCCTTAGGTTATGTTTTTTAGAGAGTTAGTGAGTTTGTTTTTCAGGGTTTAGTGTAACTGGTTATTGAGTTTGGAGTCTGAAAGACGAGTCGTAGCTTTAGAATGTGAGATATGGTTCTATCTAGTCTTTCATACTTCCTCCTGCACCAGTGGCATCATTTCTATTCCTGGATGTGGCATTTGTGTTTGTGTCTGTC
Organism: Pseudorhombus dupliciocellatus; assembly: GCA_016785235.1. NCBI lineage: Eukaryota > Metazoa > Chordata > Actinopteri > Pleuronectiformes > Paralichthyidae > Pseudorhombus > Pseudorhombus dupliciocellatus. The sequence continues at coordinate 1,370,633 of JAFBJW010000232.1, forward strand.
GTCTTCCCTCTTTTTCAAAAGGGACACATGGAGGTGTAATCTCATCTTGGGTAAGGGTCAACTTACACCTTTTTTTAAACCCCCTTTCAGACATTTGCATCTTTATGTGAATTTGACTTGAATTGTAAATGTAAACTTTTAGTTTACATTTAAGTTTTAATATTATTTTTGGAATATTCAAAAATGTGTGCTATTGCCCAGTTTTTATGTTGTATTTATGTATTATTATTCTATCTATTTTTAGATTATGTTTATTATTGTTGGGACTAAATTAATTACAGATAATGAGTCACTGTATGGCATCTACACTCCAACACAAAATATTTCTTCTTCCTGCTTTCTCTTCTCCAGCTGCATGATGCCTATACCTCAAAATACTTTAAATTGACCCAGGGACTGTGATTGAGATGCTGCTGTCAACGTGATCTGATTTATTGACATCTATGTTTGAGTCATGTCTCAGGCTAGGTCAGGGACAGACTGTGCTTATGTAAAGTTTACTGACATAACTTCTCACAATTCCAAGGCCCCCTGCCATTGTTGACCCTTCCTGCTGGTTGTTGTCTCAAGTAGAAATATTCACAGATTGCAGAAGAGGGTTGTATTTCTAGACCCCAAGCGAGGAGGGCAGGCCCTGTGATCCTTCAGCTACAAATCATAGACAGCTTTACGACCTGCAGCCCCTCGGCCTGTCCTGCTTTCTTGGATGTCAGTCATGAGTCAGCATGTAGGAGTGTGTCAACACACATGGTAGAGAGGAACAAATAGAGACAAGTCACCTGAAAACTCATCTTCACACCTCCAGCTCCTTTCAATAGATGCACAGTATGTTACTGTGGTGACACAGCACGTACTGCACTTTTCCCACAAGAAGCAGCACGAGAGAAAAACTCCCTCATTAGCATATGACTCCCAACCAATGTCCAACCCAATGATACCCCTGGTACTCATTTAGTTTCAAAAACACACACATAACCACACTTAACTTCCACTCCCTCCTCTCTATGGGCTGTTTATATGACCCCATGGCCTTGGCTGTCCATGAAGGTGTCAGCAGTGAAAAGGTCCATAAATCTTAAAGCTATAATTACAACTAAAACAGGATCAAGATTTGACCCTAAGATGCCACGGACGTATTTAGATGGTTGTCACGTGTTCTATAAATTGTTTAGGAAAAAAGCAAAAGCAGTTAACCAGATGGCGTTGGGTGTACTATATGTTGTGGTACCTTTTAAAGAGTAACCAATGTACTGTGGCCTCAGCATTTCAAACATATAATTGGACCTCCCCAAACTAAAATGATGGCACTACACTACAAATATAAATAATCATTGCACTACTCAAATGTCCTTATCTTTGACTATTTCCATTTTTGTTAATAATAACCTGCACATGACACATATCATACTGTAAATATCCGCTGTTCATTTTGTACATTTTCTTGTTGGTATTGTTTGTAATATTTGTATACAGTTTTATTTATTTACATCCACATCCACAAAAGCAGACACCCTACAGCTAATTCATGGCTTATGAAGTAAAAGCAATATTTATTGTTGATGTGGATTCCGGTTACGTTGATTTAACAAAAAGCAGCAGTAAGAGGTTCTTTAAAAATTGCAAAATGGGAACCTTGTTTTAAACCTTTTGAGTTAAAACATTCTTGAATACATCGGTCGAGGCAGATGTCCGTCCACTTTGAGCCTGGATCTGGTAATGAGGGAGTTTTTTTACATCTCCAGACTCCTTTTTCAGTTCATATCTATAGTTAGAGTGGTCACAAGGCAAATGTGGGGTTAGTCAAGTTCACTGCAGTAAAGTCACTACTATGCTTAAACTTAACACTCACCTCTGACTGATTCATAGCTCAGTAATATGTTAGAGTTCACATTACTGGGGCAAGGCATTGCATGTCAGACATTATGTGACATAAATACATAAACCATATATATGAGATTGGACAGGGTCCAGGCCATGTGTTTAAATGCCCTTTAAGTAACTGAGTGCATCACTTTATCAGAATGCGACTGGCCCGATAAGCTCAAACTCTTCCTATTTCAGAAATCTGTGAAAAACTACGTGAGCATTATCTCACATAAACTGTTTAAAAGTCGAGGATATTTTGAGCCCAGTATGATGTAATGGACTCCACTGAAGCTCGTGGACTATGTGTCCTGCTTCTCCTGCTTCAGGGAGATGCCTGACTGATATAATAGTCTGTCTTTCCTGACTTTATGTTGATCCACTACCAATGCCAACATTTGATCTAGATTATCTTATCAAGCAATTCATATGACTCAACAGGGGAATGTTGTCTGGAAGTAGAAACAGGTATCAAGTGGAGCGGGAACATGAGCGCTAGTGCACAGCGTGAGGCTGCTCCTGAACATGATCACGTCAGGGATATTAGTCTGGAGCACACCGAGACACATTTTAGAGTCAGATGCAAATGGCTGACAAGCGTTACTACATTAAAGAAATTTAATCAAATACTTTCATGATTAAGTATTATACTGCTCTAATTACAGAGTTGGCCCATAACAAGTCCTCATGAGTACAGGAAGTAGATTAGGTTTTGGTGTGATTATCTGTGATGTTTGGGTTTCAGCTAGGCTATGCTATCATGTTGAAGACTGTGTTTCACCTCCACAAGATCCCACCACCACCTGACTTGTGTATGAGCCCAAAAGAGAAATTAAATTGTCAGCAATGGAGACATCATCCTTCATTACTTCAGAGTCCTGCTGACACATCTTGTTCAAAGGTTGGCTGATTAGTGGAAACGACCTTCATATGCATCTGCGCTCTCTCACTCCGACCAAATTGTACCATGCACAGTTATTAATAATTAACTCGGCATGATCACCTTCTTGACCTGCAGTTCCTTCATGTGATATTTTCAATATTGAAAAAAAAAAAATCAAAATAAATAGATAAACAGCACATTGCAGTCAGTGGGGGTGGGGCAGTGGGCCTTCAGTTTGTGGACCGAGTTGAAGCTCTTGTAACACTTCTAATAAACTACTGCTGTTGACGGCGACTAGCAGGTGTTGATCTCTGTCATGTCATCAACAAACATATAATCGCTTCCTCTTTAGGTTTGTGTTTCTGTCTACAAATGAATGGGGGGGCGGCATTGCATGGCATTTTTTGCATGGACATGCTTGGGCTTGTTTAGCACCTTATTTGTTCTGTTCTGTGTGTCCCCCCTGTCTGTTCTCCATTCCAGTCACTCAGCAAGTTTTTCCCAGCTCATCTGAAGCCAGTCCAGTGACAGATGTGCCTTATGGTGGGTTGGTGCTGATAGGGTTATTGATAAGACTAAGAAGAGCCAATGAACCTCAGTGTATGACCATGATAAATGTGTCTCTCACCTTCTCCGTCTCTCCAGTTGAAAGAGGAGACGAATGCTGTGTGATCGCTTGAACAGGTGTGGTTCTTTATTTCACCATATCAGACTGACCAGCAGATGACAGGGGTTAATATTAATTTTGGCAAACACTTTCTTGGTATCACATCATCCTGGCTACCTGTCTTCAAAGTGAAAACACAACAGTGGTTTTGGTCTCGCAATGCTTTTTATTTAGATGAATGACAGAATTTATTTTATTTTATTTATTTATTTATTTATTGGAAAAGTTCACGGCCTGAAGAATATTTTGTGCATTGACCTTTAACATAGTATACATGTATTAAAGAAAATATACTGTAATGTATCAAAGAATATTAACAGTTGTATTTTATGAAGAAAACTTTGAGGAGCATTAACACAGGCAAAGAGCAGACATTGAACTAGTATTAATTCAATATAATGTCCATGAACCACCGTGTGGGGGTCAATTGGACCGTAACTTCCTACGTTTAGTCGATTCCGGTCGGCTTTATTCTGAAAACTCCAGGCGGAAATGTGTGTTGCCGATGGCGGAAGTTAGGCTATTCACCGCGTTCTCGGCGGCGGCCGCTCCTGCACGGTCCTGAAGGCCACGGGTTACTAAGACTCCCCGGTATCAACAAAGGCCCGCATCAAGACGCAGTGAAAGGTATTTATTGAATGTGTGGAGCTCGGGAATTGCGCAAGCGCTAAATGAATGCAGCGAAGTAGTATCCTCGCTCAATATCTCAGCTAACACTAGCTAGGCAATGAAAACACCCAAAATGGCTGGTGAGGGATGGTGGGCGCAGGCAGGCCCCGTGTCTCCAGGTTTACTATGGATCTGTCCAAATAAACACGAGATGTGCTCTTTGAGAAAGTGGACCTCGGTGTGTGTTGCAGCAGAGATGGAGGTGCAGACACTCAGCTGTTCGGGCCACATCAGTGCTGCATCCGCTCAGCGCAGGTGGAACTGACAGGGAACCTGCAGGGTTTGCTCAATGTGGCACGTTCTCCACGTTCCTGACAGACACTGATATGTTTACACCTGCATTTAATGTGCGTCCATAATTTAATGCAAAAGTGTGTCTGAGGACAGACCACACAAAACAACGTCAAGGCAAGCTCTACTGCAGACAAGCACAGTTGTTCAAGTAAACATGGAACAAATGAGGAAATCTGAATATCTATGACTACCTTATTATGAATATAACACGTGCAATTGCTGTTAGGAATTCTGCATTGATTGCTTCACTTGCATCGTAGCTGGAGTTGAAATGGACGTCATGTGAAACATCCTGTCAAATCCTCTATGCAGAGAATGAAACTCACTGGACTGGCACTGACATGAGCTAGAGGTTGATCATACCCACAACTGGTCACCCTCATTATTGTGTTCTGCTGTAGCAGTTGAGGTTAATGCTGGTTCTTTTCTTCAGTTAGAGAGTCAATAGACTGTGACAAATCAAATCCGAAGTTCCGTAATGACTAAGAAGAACCAATCTCAGTGTGTCAGTCATTCACTTTTCCCCAATTTATGCTCAAACATGGCTCTGTAGTTTTCGAACTAATTTGGGACACCAGCTGTTTGCTAACTTCTCTGTTTAGTGGCTCTGCAACTCTTTGAGATTCCCACTAAATTTTAAACCAGTATTTCTGGCACTGTCGCATTGTTGGAAGTTCACAGAGTGTCTGTGAACTCTCATAGTTAGGTCTCTCCAAAGATGGTTCTATGGATTAAAGGTTGGGCTGTGACATGTCCTCTAAGAAAGAGGGGTAGAAGCTGAGCTAATGTGCTGTATGCAGCAATACATTAAAAACAATGTTTTCAAGGTTTTTGTGTTGGCCCCAGATGAGTCTGTGTGTAAGAAACACAGCAATATTTTGTGTTCACTATGAAAGTGTAGTAGTCAGAACATTCCGCTGTCTTCTGCAGAGGACTGGTAATACAGCCCTTCTAGCAACAGTTTACATTGAAGGAATCCTCAGTAGTAAGTGGTATGAAATTGTTCAGCTAGTGACTGAAGGTCTGCATGCTATGCTTTGAATCTTTCTGTGTGACAGTGGAGAGCATCATTGTGCACGTGCCTCAGGGCGTGCAACTGGTTGCTATCACTGTATGTATTCACTGTAGAACACTCTTTGAGATGTCAGCACTCTCTAATAAGAAGAAGACAATGCTTTGATGTTGTTGCCTCCTATCCTCTTCTCATTTCTATATAGGACATTTATCTTTATCTAGGTATCTGATGTTAACCTACAACAGTAACATTTATTATTATTATACCAGATTTTTTATTTTTTTTTTCTATTGGCAATGTCATCATGCATCACCATGTACTACATAGCATAACTTTAGTAACTTGATTTGTTATATAATGTACATGGGGCAGCTACTGCAGTCTAAAGGAAGCACTGCAGGCACACTGGCATTGGAAGAGCCACTGTTCATCTGTGCTCCTCTTGCCAGTCCTTCTAAAACGCACAAACATTTCAAATTTTTGCAGGTGCAGAAGATTCACAGCTTCAGACTGTATGTTACTGTTATTTATTAAAGTACACAGGACTACCTTTTATACGAGGAAATATTGTAGTTAAAACAGTCTATGTGTGTGTGTGGCTGTGTGTAGCTGTGGCAGTGAGTGTGGCTATGTGTGTGGCTTTGTGTGTGGCTGTCTGTGTGGCTGCTGAAGTCACACAATTCTTCAGTAGTCATCAAATGCTTATAGTGATGAATTTGGCCTGAGACAAAAGTGATCACTATAAGGAGTTTCCACTGTACTGCAATACTGTCAGGTGAGGTACGTAATATGACGGAGGCTAATTGCATTGATAATTGCAATTGTTTTTGCAGTGTATCTTGTGCAATGTTGATTCTCCATCTTCAAGTTGAACACATTTCCAAATACTGCGACACATGTTAAGGGAAGATGCCAGACAACGAGGAATGAGCCAACGTGTTACTTTAAAGTGATTGGAGAGAAACAACAACATCATCTGAAACAACCTTTTGAAATGAGAATCTAACGCTTGTTCATCTGTAATAGTATATTTCTGCTTTCCACCTCAGCCTTGCTGTGCACACAGACAGTTATTTGCACCTTGCTCCTACCCATCCACTGGAACCCAGAGCAACACTCTCCATTGCCAACAACATCAGACGGACCAATTTCATACTTGGACCTGCAGCTGCTGCAGTAACAGCTCTCCATTTGGCCCAGATTGAGACTCAGGCCCGATTTGCTCTCCAGCAGCTGGCCTCTCTTGCAACCGTAATTGTTGGCAACCAGTGTCACAACAGGATTGCAGCGGCATTACCTTGTCAACTGGCCCTCCCAAGTCTTCTCAGTAGACGAGAGGTGTCAGCTGTTGGGTTTAACCTGGACACTAAAAGCAAAACCTACAAAACTACACAACTGTGTCTTCCTGCTGCCATGTACCACCACCACTCCCAGCAACCGGGGCAACAGCCTTTCTCAAATGGACCCAGGCCTCATCATCAGCCACACCCAAATCAACATCAGAGTCATGCTCCCTCTGATATGATGGGTTTCCAGTTTCCTCGTCCCACCCAGCTCCCTGAAGAGCTAGAGTCTGCCCTTGCTATCCGGGGTGCCAGGGACATGGATCATCGCCTCATTGACCGCATGAACACATCAAACCAACACCAGAACCAAGGCTCAGTTTCTGGGATCAGTCAACATGGAACCTATGGCTCAGCAACACTCACCTCTGATAGTCAGCCAGGTCACCAGAAAGACATAGACTGGTCAAGTTACCAACCTCCAACAAAACTATTTGCCAGTCCACCATGTAGCTCTAACCGGCAGTCACATCGTCCTCAGCCACAACCAGAGATCAACCACGCTGGAACAAGCATACCAGGTTGGACGGCTACTTTGTGTGATTCACAGACACCACAAAACCGACACTCTCATGGTGGCAGAATTGGTGGGAGTGGCGACGGTCAGAGTATGTACACTCCAGAGAGTGCAGGAAGCATCTTGGCCAGTTTTGGACTTTCAAATGAGGACTTGGAAGTGCTGAGTCACTACCCTGATGATCAGCTTACCCCAGACACTTTACCATTCATACTGCGTGACATCCAAATCAACAAGTCAGACAAGCAGAAAACAGCGGGCTCTGTGTCCCCATCCTCGTTCTCACGCAGTATCCATGATATACAACCACCAGCTGCAGCTGCTCGTTCTTCAGAATTAGCTCGATCACACTCACCAGAAGTACCTAGCCTGCTTGCAGTCACACAGACAGCAGGTAAAGTCATTGACTATGGCCATGCCAGTCGGGCAAAGGACGAGACAAGTTCCAGAGAAACTTTCACAAGGGAACCTCTCTCCAATGAAAGGACAGTGAAAATGTACCCATCATCCACATCTGCTCCAAAAACAGATAAACCTGAAAGGCGTCAAGTTCTTTTGGAACATCCCGAAACAAGCAAGCATGGAGACAGGGACTATCGCAGGGCAAGTAGCGACCATCACAAGAGAAGTCTCTCACCTGGAAGAGAATTACCTCCCTCATCCAAATCTCGTAATCTCGATCGGGACTACAGGCATGAACGACCCAAGCCAAGACCTTCTTCTGAAACCAGGAGTGAGGATTCTTCAAGACGATCTCTCTCCTCTTCATCCAGCTCAAAATCACTCGGCAGCAAGAAGATACCTATCCCTACCATGATAAGTGATTTCTCGGGCGAGTGTCCAAAGGTGTATCCCCATACCTGCTCTCTGTGCCATACACAATGTGATCAGGAAAAGGTGAGTGTCAACATGCCTGATAGTAATATCTCAAGAGTTTTGAAAGAGATACCTTCACATGCTTAAAATTATTCCATAATCATTCTTCACATTACAAATCCAAATCAGTGACACTCATGCTCATGGTACCGATCTACTTGCATTACAATATCGTAGTTTTTTCTAAATTAATTGTCTTTTAAATCAAAATTCTTTACAAAAAAAGCTTGATGGCATGTGCAAATATTTGGACACTCAGTAGGGTTTCCAAACATTGGCACAGAATTACAACTTTTTTCAATGTTTATTTTACTTACAAGTGAATTTCATAAAATTAAAAAACAGTTAACATTTGAATAACTATAGGATGAAGAGTACAATTCCAAGGCTTATTTGCCCATTGCAACAATGAAATTTAGAAAGCATATAGTGTATCTATCTATAATATTACATACCAGAGCTATCTTATGAAATGAACTGTTAAATAATTTCTGGAAAAAACTCCAGAAAACCTAAGGTTAAAAGTTGCACCCACATCCCAAAACGTCTTGGTCGTCCATTCACTTCATTCAGTGGAACTGATACTGTCTCTATCACTAATTTTGTCTACGCAATACATGCCTCACATTGGTAGTTAGATCCTGCTGTTATGGTATTTGAAAGCAATGACATGAGTAATTTATATACAGGGATGATGTCTAGAATATACAATAATCAATAATGATCAATTTTTTGACAGTCCTGTCAAAAACCTGACCAGACGAATTGTCAGGGGATAATTCAAAAATATTAGTGCACTTATTAAACAAACTCCTTGTAGAAAATCTATTGAGTTTCGTATGGTCTCATGCATTGCTGTCATGATTGATTGCACATGCACATTCTATCCATTTTAGAACTGTAATTGACTTTACTAGTTTCTCCACCGTGTGGAATATTCTAAAGAACAGACAAATGTAATGTTTTTAGTCATTCATTTTTTAAATTTCTCATTAGTTAATAAATATCAGTGTTTTATTCCAATGAGTAAATAGTTCCTGCAACAATCAACTACCTGTCATGACCTATGTGAGTGTGAAAAGGTTTAAGTGACTATGTAAGGTTCTCTGAGGTTACGAAATCGGTTAATAAAAACTGTGAAATGTGGTATGGACATCTGCTTAGTTGATGAGCGGATATGGCGCACTAAATGATATGCCCCCTTTGGGCCTTAAAGCCTAACTTAGTAGGTTAAACAAATAGTATTTTTTTTTGTTTGTTTTGTTTGTTTCTGCTAGTGGTGTATTTTGTTCTAATGGTAAAGGCTGAGTCATTCTTAACATAGGGAAAAGTATAATGGACACGGTACACCTTTAAGAATGTGCCAAAGCATTGTCTTGTATTACTACATGAATATGGGATCAAAAAAATTGAATTCAAGCTTTAGTCCAGGGTTGTCGCAACATGTACATTATAATTACATGTTGTTTATAACAGACAAATATTCACTTCAACATGTGTTTCTGTATATTACTGTAAATAGTAGATACATGAGTACTATATTTTTGTTAGATTTTGGTATTCTGATACATGTGGATACTGAATCTAGCTTTGCTAGTTATTATTTCAGTTTTTCTGACCTTGACCTTCCATTTGTCGTTTTTCTTCAGGACTGGGTTGAGCATATTAACACCGTCAACCATACTGCTGCCTGTAGAGACCTGCGCAACAAGTGAGTACATTTTCAATGGGCTGCTGAAGCTTTGCAACGGACTTGAACAACAGTGTGAACAACAAGTTCTCTAGAACACAACACATACAGTAAAGCCTCATAGTGTGCAGTTGCTCAGGTCCTATTTTTTTTTCTTGCATGACCTCACAAGGACATTCTCTGAAGTGTTTACAAGGGGCCGGCAGTAGGTACTCCAGAGAATGTCCAGAGCCTCTCACACAGACATTTTAGTTCTCACGTACAGCACCTCCCAAGAATCTGAGAAAATTATTAGGAGTTTATATCTGAAATTAACTTTAGTCACCGTGACTCAACTCAACCAAATTCATGAACAGTGGGCGCTAACATTTTGTCATTGCTCAGTTGTAAAACCTGCTGCCCTTTGGTTATACCTGCAAATCAGTCTGAACCAATAAATAAAAAATGGTCTGGTGTTATTTAGTTTTGGCACTTTCATAAGATGTTTGACCTGCTAATGAATGGTTGTGTGTCTCTTAAGGTACCCTGACTGGAAACCAAATATACCAAGGTCAGTTGGATTCCTGATCTTTCAAATAGATTGTTACTGTGTCCATCAGCTAGTGGAAAACTGCTCCCTTTTTGGCTTGTCTCAAATAAGATGACATAAATGGCAATAAAAAAAACACTTATTTGCTCAATTGTACAACTTTCTTCAGTAATTACACTGTTTCTGTCTGTCATCCAGCCGGAGTGGACGATATGGCAGCCGATCTCTATTGCAATCAACAAGTCGATCCCACTCTCGTTCTCCTACCCGAAGTCCTCTCAACAAACACAGAGTGGGCCCTCATCTTCACCGGCCACATGGGAAACTATACAGCCCTCACCACCCCCCCCACTACAACCACTATTCAGGTAAAGTGTATGGCAGAGAAAAGACTTACAAAGTGGCAGATAACCTTGGTTAAATATTAGTTTACGCAGTCAAAAGTCATGTGTATTCTGAGCTGAGTTGTTGGGTAACAGTATCAGTTTTAAACAGCTGTGTTGTTTCTTGTTATGTGATAATTTACTAGCACGGTACATACAAATAAATAGTGTTTCTAGTGGCTCCATATAAACTACGACATCTGCATCAAAACTCACCCCTTTTTCCTTCCTGTCCTTTCTAAGAACACGGCAATCGGTTGGACAGTCCCCCTCCCTCACATCGAACCTCCAGAGTGAATCGCCCCGAGAAAAGGGACTTATCAGGTGAGTCAGTGTAAATGTTTTTTTTTAAATATTGTTTGATTTTCTTCTTATTCAAATGTTTTATCACACTTACATAAGCTTACACAAGCAGGGTGTCTGAGAAATGTTCATATTGTTGTTCAATAGCTTTAAATGACTTATGCTTTTACGTTTCAAATTAAGAGCTCTAATTGCTTCTCCATTTTTGATCTACTTGACTTGGTAGAACCATACTGTTGATGAGTGTTTTTGACATTTTCTTTGATCCTTTGATTTCTGCCGTGTCTACAGGGGTTGGCTGTAGAAGTGGTGTGAGGCATCCACACAATGATTCAACCAAGTGCATCAGCAATCAACACACTTCCCTTTCTAAGATGGGTCACATCTCCAAACTTGCACCATCACAATCCAAAATAGCCAAGACTGGGACCAAGAATGGAACAAAGATGCCTAAGAAGGTCACTGACACAGTGAGTTTTTTTCCTCTAGTTGTATTACACCCATCCAAGTTATTATAACAATAATTGCAAAACATGTACTTGAATTTGAAAAGCAGGTTTGACACATTTATGTATATCGTTGTTACCGAGGGCTAAAGAAGCTGATCTCAGGCTCATGATAAATCCACTCTACTAGCAATTGGTATTGAATTATTCCAGTTTTACTTCATTTTTTTATTTGACTTGTTTTTTCTATTTTCACACAGAGCCACATTTTCATTTTTTCATTGTTTTGTTCTGAAACTATGTAGTAAAATCTTTTATTGTTTCACCATTGGCTTATTTAAACTCTTTTCTGAAAACTTACTACTTTTTTGTTTGGTTTCTAGGCTGTCAAACCTCCACCAGCCAAGAAGAAGAAGAAAATGGTTACTCCCGCCTCTCAGTACTCGTCTGTTGCAGAGCGTCTGGTGTATCTGACTGGCATCCATAAGGATGCATCAGAGCAGGAAGTTACTGACTTACTTGGGTCCTTTGGCAAAATCAACAATGTGATCCTAATGCCATGCTCTGAGGAAGAGGGTGATTCAAGTGAAGGACAAAAGGTGTTTACCTAATTCCATAAAGTGCTTGAAATGTTACTTTAGAGGTTTTTAAAGTTTTGTTGCAGCATCAGACCATTGATAATGGGAAAAAAATCTAGAAAATATTTAATGTTTTATAGTGGTCATTAAGCAAACATCACCATTTATATTTTTTCTTGAGTGTTCATGTTTGTAATTTATTCAAACAATGTTACATTTCCTACCAAAATATCCAATTGTTTTGAATTTGTTGGTGTGTAGATGTTTTCCTGAGTCTGAGATGCAGAATGTCATCATCACTTTGTCTTCCTCCTGCCTCACAGGCATCTGTGTGTATGATGAAAGCAGAAGATGCTCAGGCACTGGCCAACTCCACAGATCTCTCCATCAGAGATCAGCAAATCACTGCTTCAACAGCCAAGGTAGCATTTGCAAGACATGCATCTGACATATTACGTTCAACCTTTGCATACATAGAAAACTTTTCTCTTCCATAAGAAGTGGATGTGATATTTTTGCTCTGTTAACATTTTAGATCACAGGTATTTTGTCTTATTCCCACTCTTTCTAAACATTTCTTTTAGAAACCTGAAGGAGAGCCCTCTTCTGATGGCAGCAGCAGGTCTGTCCACATTATTACATTTTTCATTTGAACCTTTTCCATATGCTTCACACTCACCCTGCTAACGTCAAACCTGCTTTATGTGTGACTACAGCAAACCTGCCCCAGGCCAGGAGAAATCCACTGCTGGGGAAGATTCAGGTAGGACAGCAGAAGTCTGTTATTGGTTTATTTATTTCTCATTATATGGCATTTCTTTCTCTTGCTTGTGATCTACACTACTCTGGAGTTTTCCAGGCCCTATAATTGACTTCTTTTGTATAAAGGTGACAACAGGGAAGTTTGTCAGAATAATGGCTCTCTAACTTGCCCCCTGACTTTGTCTGCCTCTCTTACTCCCCACTACAGGAAATGAGACTGACCAGAAGTCTTCAGATGAGGTACATGACAGACAGGCACACACACTTTGCATACAACTGCATTGTGCTGTAGCAAGATAGGAGTTAAATGTCAATATTGTCTCCAATCACTTGCTATACAATGTCACAATTCATCTTCAATGTCTTCCAGCAGAAAGGTGTGTTGTTGATATCAGGACTCCCTGAGAACGGCTGCTCAGAGAGTGACCTCATAAAGCTGATTCAGCCCTTCGGGATGCCCTCTGACATTATCCTGGCAACCCAAATCAGAAAGGTACAAACACAGTTTCATGAGAGGGGAGAACAATAAAAAATAGTTAACTAAACACATAATCGACCTCTTGTTGTATCTTAGGCCCTTGTGGTGGTGCAAGACCTGGAGCTTGCTGAGGAGATAGTGAAAGTCCACAGCTTCATGGCTGCAAAGATTGGTGACTGTGAGCTGAAGATCCTCCTTGTCAAACAGCGTGTTAGACTCAACACACCGGTACAGCTCTTTTTCCGTGTATTTGTATAGCACTTAACTAAACAAAGTTCCTCACAAGAAAAATACGATTTTTCTCTGACCGTTATTTTGTCTTTTGTGTGGTGTACTGCACTGTGGCATTTCAATTACTGGTTCTATTGTAATTGTGTATTTTGTTAACCTTTTCATTTAACATTGAACTCTGACCTTATACATCTTTTTACAGGTGGCTCTCTACAATGTACTGATGGAATCTGTTGACCCTGTAGTGAGTATTTCTACACACATACTGTGTATTTCTGTGCATCTCATCTTTTGTCTTATTTAAGTGTCAGTTCATGTGAATAAACCAAGTGAAAGTGCCCAACATATGGCCAAAAGCCAGTGTCTTTTATTTAATGTTATTATTTTACTGGATTTTTGGGAATCAAGTCATCACAAGTGTCTTGGGTTTAATGCGACATACCAAACTGGCCTTTCTCATAGAGGAATTGTTATACAACTATCTCTTTAAGAAGACCTCAACATTCCATTTGTTGATTGACAGTTTCCATTTCATGTAAACATGAAAATGCCCTTTTGTCATATTGTTGTGCATTTGTGCAAAATGCAGAATTCAACATTATTCATTCCGTCCGTCCACATAACACATGAGAGAACAGTGATGCCTTGTCCCCTTGACCTACAATATCTGTTTCACTTATTTGGCTAATAAGTGAGTGTGTGCCTTTTGTATCCTGCAGGAAAATCCAGTTCCAGTTTGCTGGAACAGCCTCCTTGTGATCAGTAATGTTCCCAACACACCCTCTTGCTCCACTGAGGTTCAGAAACTGGTGCGACGCTTTGGTACAGTCATCAAGACCCTAGTGCTCAAAAATATGGTGCGTGTGGCATTAAGCCATGTCCTCAGATATTACTGTTGTCTCCTCTCCAAATCTGTCACACTTTATGTGAGAAATATCACCTGGTGTTGATGTTGTTCCTCTCCCTGCTTAGGTCATTTGTGAAATGGCAACAGCAGCTATGGCCCTGTCTGTCTACAAGCGCTTCCACACGTTTCCGTGCATCATACAGAACAATCCTCTCTTCTTCTCACGCAAGCCAGACCCAAAGGCCAGCACACAGACAAAAGTCATCGCTGCCTACTTGGATTCAGTGGAGGTCAGAAACTTGTCAATCATTAAAATAATTTGTTCGCTGTCCATGTAGGCTCACTTTCCTCCTACTTGCCTGGATGCATGCATTTCTCATTGCACTGGTCTTGACCTCATTTTATCCTATCTTAGGAGGCACCTGCAAATGGCAAGAGCAGCCAATCGGCAGCAGCTGCTGACGAAGGGCAGACAGAAAAAAATGAGCTGTCGAAATGTCGATTGGAAGGGATTGACAAAGATGCTGCAGAAACGGATAAGACAACGAGTACAGAGGAAACGGTTTGCACAGACGAAGCTTTGGTGAAAAGTAAAGACAAGATCCTAACAGAAGAGCCAGCCAGTTCTGTTTGTGAGTCTTTGGCCGCACCAGAGACCAAACCAGAAGCAGGCCCCAGTTCTGATGTGAGAGAAACATCAGCTGTGAAAACTGAAGAGGAGACTAAAGTAGTGGATACACCTGAAGCAGGAAATGACAAGACCCCAGTTGATAAAGAGACAACACTGTTGAGCAGTGATGACAAAGCAGCCTCTGCGGAGACAATCATGCAGTCAGAACTCCCAAAGGTAAATTATTTGACAAACATCTCCGTCAACTGCTGTTCCAGACTTATCTTTCTCCTGTTTAGACTCAGCCTTGATTTTCCTGTTTTGACAGGTTACTCAGGAAATGGTTAACACACTCCTTGTGGAATGCCGGACGAGAACCACCAGCCACCCCGACAAAGTTGCAGCTTCCAGCTCCACAGTAGAATCGGAAACACCAATGGAGACCGGGCAGGCTGAAAAAGCTGGAGGAGAGACCAAAGTGCGAGCCAAGAACAGCACAACCGAGGAGAAAACAGAGAAGGAAGCAAGAAAAGAGAGAGAGGCAAAGGAGAGAGAGAGGAAAGAAAAGGAGAAGAGAACATGGGAGAGGGAGCACAGAGCTAAAAGGGATGAAAGAGGCAGGAAGGAGAGAGAGAGAAGGGAGGAGGAAAGAAGGGAGCTGGAGAGGAGGGAGAGAAAGAAACCATATGGTGAAGCTTTGTGCGGATCAAGGTCATCTTGCAGATCAGAGGGATATTATAAACACAGCTCCCGCAGGAATGTGCCCGACAACCACTCAGAGTCTGAGAAAACGGTGAGATGATGCTCTTTGGTTAAAAACTGTCCTATGTCCTGTCCCAAGGGCACAGGGTGGAAATCTTGTCATCGTTTTCCTCAAATGAAACTTTTTGTCCCGTCCTGTCAGGTGGACGAAGATGAGGACTTCCCATTCAACCTGAGTGACTTTGTGACGGTAGATGAAGTCGGAGATGTCACTGAGCTTCCTCGTTCTCCTTCTCCAGTCATTCCCATGGAAACAACACAAGTCCAACAGGAAACCCCAGAGGTCCAGTCTAGCATCCATATATGTTTCATTAAACCTTCCCTCATGTTAACTGTGGTGTTCCACAGTAACATTTAAATTTCCAGTGGAATCATCAGTCTTTTGTGGTATTTATCCATTTGTAGGAAACGCCCATGGAGGTCGTCACAGAAACCAGTATGACTGGTGCCGCCTTGACCGTGGTGGAGTCTAATGAGCAAGTATCAGATCCTGTGAGTGAGCAAACAGCTGAGTCTACCGACACCGAGGTCCTTGCCTCAGCTAGCGAGTCCACCAGCTTACCAGCCTCGTCTCCCAGTCAGCCAGCCGTGTCCACGTGTCAACCAGAAGCAACTGACACAGGTACCTCGCACTCAGCAACATCTGTTGATAACTCTGTGAAATGTGTGTAATTCATGACTGTTATCTGTCAATATTTTTGTTTTTTTTAGAAACAACACCAGTGGTCACTCAGGACTCCGCCCCAGAGGTTGAACATCTCTCAGTGGCCTC
Organism: Pseudorhombus dupliciocellatus; assembly: GCA_016785235.1. Taxonomy (NCBI): domain Eukaryota; kingdom Metazoa; phylum Chordata; class Actinopteri; order Pleuronectiformes; family Paralichthyidae; genus Pseudorhombus; species Pseudorhombus dupliciocellatus. Next base: position 1,387,151 of record JAFBJW010000232.1, read on the forward strand.
CCCTCCAGTCAACCCACCTGAAGCTGCCCCAGCTGAGCCCTCCTCACCCAACCTTGCAACAGAGGCAGAGAGTGGAGATGACAAGACGGAGGATAGGGGTGTTAATGACAGCCAGGCTAAGGAAGACTCCCAGGACACATCAGAAGTACAGGAGAAGGCGAACACTGAGGAGGACAAAGAGACAGCAACTCCCGATGCAGAGACGGGTACAGTTTTCATTTGATTTACTCTGGACCAGTGCAGTGCTCCTTTTACACTGACCGACAGAGGGTTCTGGTATTCTCTGACAAGCGGTGCTCTTTACAATCAGTCTCATCCCCTTTGCCCAACTGTGACATACATGTGTATTGTATTACATAATGAGAGTGATGGGTCCTCAAGCTAATTCAATATTAACTTACGATTCCTTGCATTTTTAAGAGGTCTCTGTCTCTCCACAGCAAAGCGAGATAGCTCTGACGACCAAGCACCCAAAGAGCAGGAGACTGTGAAGAAAACCAAGACAAAAACTCTCATCAGCACCGACGGCTCCCTTCCTCCTTTTGACCCCAGCAACCCCGTTGGTATGACACTTTTTTCCCACCATGTCTGTTGTGTTTTACTCTGTTATCATTTAATACGAGTGAGCAGCCAATAGAGTTGCTGAGTCTGTCCTCAGGTATGGAGTTCTTGGTTCCAAAGACAGGATTCTTCTGTAAGGTGTGCAATCGATTCTTCAGCGGAACAAAAGAGGCTGAAATCAGCCACTGTAAAACGGCCAAACACTACGACAACCTATTGGTAGGCGACACGGTTATGCTTAGGCCATCGCACTTTTTTTTTTTGGAACTTCCTTTGATGCATGTGATGTGTCTGTTCAGTTTAAATTTACTTTTCTTTCTTTCTTACTCCAGAAATACTTGCAGAATGTGAAGACCGTCAAACCTGACCCCAGCTGAATGTGGCATGAAAGCAGTGACTGAATTTTGCCATTCCCCTTCTTTTATATGGTCTCTTTATTTATCACCAGAATCTCATATTGGTGTAGACTAGTCTTATTTCTCCATGTTTAAATATATGTATTTTTTTGCAATTCAAAGAAATGATCTGAGCTGTACAGTTGAAGATGGATGCCATTATGAACTGTGCACATTAAAATGTCTTGACTTAACCACTTGTTGTCATTCACTTACCTTTAGTCTGAAATTGTCAGTTTGCAGTTGACTAAGGTTGATAATTTTTTTTTCTGTTTGGAAAGAGAGCTTCACTGGATGTTTTCAGATTGGAACTCAACAGAGCTTTCATAGGCACTACATTTGTTTTACCAGAAGGTGGCAGTATATGCTAGTCTGAGCTGGGGCCACTTCACATTTTATTTGTATAGCGCCAAATCAGAATACACGTTATCTCACGGCACTTTACATAGAAACCAAAAGATTCCCACAGTGAGCAGCACATTGGCAACTGTGGAGAGATAGATAAACTTTAAACATTCCTATCTGCTAAAATTAATTCTGGTCTGGATCAGGTGAGTCCATCCCTTAGTTATTTTACACATCAACTCATATGTGCCAATTTCCCCTGATTCTCTGGCCTTAACAAGCATACCGTTGCAGTAGAAAGTCTGTAAATGTGAATGAAATTACAAAAGTTAAAGCAAAAGCACCGATGTAATAAAAAAGTGGATACCAAAAATTTTTTTAAAAAGTCCTAACTCAAATAATGATCGACTTTTACCGCATTTCAGTTTTGGATTCGTTTAGGCCCAGTGTGTCAGTTTCCTAGAGAAGTAAAGACAAAGAGTGAGAGAGATTGTTTTCCTTAAAAAGCTCAGCACCGGTGCAGCCGCACCTGTCGAGCAGGTTGGATTGGATGGATTTTAAGGGTGGGGGGTCAGGAGGGAGGGGTCAACAGCCCAAAGACATCGAGAAGGAAGGAAGAAGACAGTAGAGAAGGAGAGCGCCCTTCAACACCCTCGTCTGTGTGTGTGTGTGTGTTTACCAACTGACAGTAATTATCACCGCTGTGGAATCTCTTCAGTCCTCACAACAGGTAAGACATGTTTAACTGCGCTTAAGTTTATTTGATTCATCAGGAACCTGTGTGTCTCATGTCTTTGACCATGTAATGCATACTGTCTGGGAACTACCTGGTACAGGCTAATGGACTAAACCTTATTTCAACCCTTTCAACAACCACTTATTGCCTCTAATCTCCGGGCGTGAGATAACAGACTGGTGTAAATGTTTCTGAATGCTGATACGGGTGCAGCTACTCAGTTAAAGTGCTCAGGTGAAAGCAGTATGTGCTGAGAGTGCAGCTGAAGTACCCTTCATAAGCGTGTGACTGTGAAGTGTCCCAGAGTGATAGCAGGGCTGTGTAATGTGTACTGGTCAATCAAGTGGTTGCGTTGCATCACATCCATTGTTGGCCTATCCCCTGCTCAAATACACTTGCTTTGGACGAAAGTGCCAGCAAAATGAAGTGAACACAGATAACACGTGTGCAGGCGCTCAGCAGAGCCCCATGCTGTCCTTTGACATCAGCATGTGCTCCTGTCTGACTGCACAGCTTCAACACAAGTCAGCTCTCCACTGTTGAGCTGCTTCTAACCTGCTGCCACACTGTGACTGTCTCGACCATGTGTGGCCATTTCCAAACGTGGCACCGCAGTCCCCTCCGGCAGCGGGAGCTATGACTCATGTGTTTGTCTGTGGAGTCACAACACCTGGGCTCTGGATGCATTCACAAAACTTTCTGGGTGTGTAGTTGAGGTCAGACTTGAGCGGGATGACAGTGATTGATAACATTGAAAATGGTTTCAGCTCATCTGACATGATATTAGGGGGGGGGCTGCCTACCTTTGGTTTGAGAGGTAAACGACCGAAAGACAAATTGACAGGAATCAGATTTATTTTGTTGTATTGCAATGACAAGTTTGTGTTCAAAAGTAACACACTTTCTTCCAGTTGAAATCAGTCACTCTGCTTGCCAGGTAATATTATTGCTCCTAATTGGCCGCTAATCCAAGCTACTTAGCCAGGTATTTGGAGTGGTCACATACCACCCTTCAGGAATGACAAGAAACTTTGAAGGTTTGTCGAACAATGTTGTGTAACACACACACACACACACACACATATATATATATGTACATAGTATAGTAGTCACTGTAACCTCAACACTCTTTTCTGCTGCAGCTATGATCACTATGCTCAGGTCATGTGCTGCCCACTTTAGCTATGGCAGCAATGAATGGAGAACTGGCTCGTCTTGTTCTACAGTTGTGTGTGTGTGTGTGTGTGTGTGTATGCCTTTAAAGCTGCAGTAATCAATGACTAAGTTCTGTAATTTAACACACTGTCACAGAACATAGTGAGTGGATCTAACCCCAGCCGACACTGAGAGCTGATGTATGTCCTGACATCTAATCTTGAGTGGTCAGTTGAGACGTGTCGAATGCTTCATGGTCTCTACATGACTTGGCCTAAGTTAGCTTGTGGGTGGAAAGTGGGAAACAAAGTGATAGGCTGCTAACAAACAGTTGTTATTGTTATATATAATAGTTATATAATTATGATGGGGGGGTGGGGCAGCGGAGCACATCAACAAACTAAACATATTTACAACAATCCTGAGAAAAGACAGCCTCTCACAGATGGGGTTGAGGTGTCTCAGGGTTTAGAGTATAAACTCAAATACTGATGTGACACAGAATGTTGCATATCTAACTAATCTGCTAGTAATCACATTCCCTGACCCTGATCCACCCTCGCGACGTCTCTGAAGCTGAAGTAATGAACTCATGAAGTGAGCTTGTGCAAACTGGGGAAAAGCTCCACAGGATGTGATACAATGATGCGACTGTGGATGGAATCCATTCCTTAACAGTTGCGGCAGCCTCACACAGGCACCTGTTGTGGTGAAACTAGTTTAGCACCCACAATGGTTATCTAATGTAACCATGACTCAGCAGCAGATAGGCGGCACCGACCATCCTCAGCCAAGAAGAACTTCTCTCTCCTCTGTGTTTGCTCGTCTTGTCTTCCCTGCCTGTGAAGTTAGTTTATAGAGACAGTGCCTCTGGTTGGATTAGCTGCCAGCCTCAGTTCTACCTTCTGTTTTGTGCAGATCACGTGGAAAAGGAAATGTGAACGACCTGCTGTGTCGAAATATACCAACCCAGCCTGAATTCCTACCTCTTGCAAAACCACTCATTTGTATTGTTTCTGTGTGTGTGTGTGTGTGTGTGTAAATAAATATGCTAAATTTGAAAGATGAGGGGGGAAAAGGTAAAATAATGTAAAGTAGCATAGCAATATTTGGGATTGACAGCCCAAGAGTAGATGTCTGGAAACGCAAATTCATTGAGACAATAACCGTAGTAATAATTAATAACCAACAACAATAATCATAATAAGTGTCAGTAGAGTCCCCGCCCACCCATTCTGAGTGTATTTTGTTGTTTGTGTTTGTTTGTTGGAGACAGATTTGATCTATTTAATGGTTCTAACCTGCATCCCTTATTTCCAGTTCAGCAGGGGGGCGGTTATGGCGCTGCCTGCAGGCTTCTTGTCTGAAGACCAGTTCACCTGCTCCATTTGTCTGGAGGTGTTCAGCAACCCAGTATCAACACCATGTGGTCACAGCTTCTGCCAGACCTGCATCTTCTCGTACTGGGAGGGAGTGGGAGGAAAGAGCTACCAGTGTCCCCTCTGCAAGGAGTCCTTCCGCAAGCGCCCGGAGCTTCAGATCAACCGAACCCTGAAGGAAATCACTGAGCGATTCAAGGAGATTTCCAGTTCTGGAATGGCAACGGAGGACAGAGGTGGAGAAGGAGTGGAGGACCCCAACTGTCATCCTCAGCACCATATTCAAGCGGCCACGAGGCGGGGAGAGATGCCGGAGAGCATCTTTGCTGAGATGATGACCCGCTTCCAGCACCTGCCGGCCCATCCCGGCGACCCTCAGGACCAAAGCCCCCACAGAGCCAACTCTCAAATGGCCTTCAGGGCTCAGAGCACAGAGCAGCAGGAGCCCCCTCCGTCCTATTCCTCTCTCCGCAGGTACTACGCTTCCCACGTTACAGGCAGATTTCTAGTGTTGATGTTGGAAGTGCTAAATCGGAAAGATTCATCTTGGTATTGTTTTTTATCTCAGGCTAAAAAATTACACCATGAAAACTATTCACTATTTCCCAACCATTTCCCATCAGTGATGCAATCACTTAATAATAATATAATAATAATAATGCTCATCATGATGTGGTGAACTACTTATATTCATCTGTCATTACGTGCAACAAACTTTATTAAACGTGTTTTGTATGTATGTATGTAGTTTCCTGCAAATTAACATTTTGTGATTTGAGCACTTCCTCCAAATCTTTAACTTGCACCGTAATAACTTATCATGGGATAAATGTTCTTGCATATTTCATTGATTAAATAAGGCTTCATTTCAATGTCCTCACAGGTACACTCTGAGCGGTCCCAGTGAGTCCTTGCCCAGCCTGCCTATGTGTCCCCTCCACCTGAGAGCGCTTCAGTACTTCTGTCGCACCGACAACTTGTGTGTGTGCAACTCGTGTGTGGAGTCAGGAGAGCACGCGGGACACTCCGTCATCCCCGTCAAGAGGGAGTGGCACATCAAGAAGGTGTGTGTGTGTGTGTGTGTGTGTGAGAGAGAGAGAGCGAGATTTCATATCTTTATTAGCTCTTTCCAGTTATTTCTGGATGGTCTCTTGTGGCCACCTAAGGGGGATCTATGACCCCCACTTTTTAACCCATTGATTTAAAAGATGTCACTGTTGCAACTTTCTTTTCACACCATGGGGATTATATTGTGTAAAATGTGAGTCCACACACCTTTGTTTGCATACACCAGGCACAGGTGGTTATTTGTTATGATCTAATGAAGCCGTGTTCTCCACCTTCTCCAGGCCCAGTTAGGGATTGAAGAGGTGGAGCTGAAGCAGCTGATCTGTGAGCGAGAGCGGAAAGTGGAGGAAATCCAGAGCTCCTTACGAGAAATACAGGTGAGCTGTTCACTCACACTCACTGTCCTGGCAACGGATCAAAGACTCACTGCCTGTGACACATTTAAACAATAGAACCTGATCCAGATCCCTATTGTTTCTGTTTAAATATATAAAACAAAAGTCTTCTGATAACAAATCACTTAAATCCCAGCTGTTTATTAGTAGTTCACACTGACCGTCTGCTCCTCAGGCTGCTGCTGAGAGAGAGACCAGTGGTGCTGTGTGTGTGTTCTCCAAGCTGATCTCCAGCGTGGAGCGCTGCCAGGCTGAAGTCCTGGAGGTACAGAACACGAACAGGACGGATGGAGATGTGTTTCTGTTTCAGTTATGGTTGTAGGGATGGTCAGTGTATGAGTTCTTGTTCCTGTTGACCTCACTCAGGTGATCGAGATGAGTCACCGAGCCGCCGAGCACAAAGCTCAGATTCTGCTGAGAGAGCTGGAGGAGGAAATTGCTCAGCTGAAGAGGAGGAGCACAGCGCTGAGCCAGCTGACTGCATCTGAAGACTGCATAGACTTTCTCAAGGTATGGACAAATGAAAGTAGAAATGTTTTGTACAACAAATACAGAGGACAAGAATAAGTGACAAATTCCACTAGTACTTTTTTATTTTGATCATTTGGCAAATGCTTTTATCCAAAGTGGCATACGTTGTTTTTCATAGGACACTATGCCACTTTTTAAATAGACTGGGGACTAATGAGTCCACCTGTGGTTTTTTTCCTCCCTGCAGACGTTCTCTGGCCTGCCCTCCCCTGCTCCGGCTAGAGACTGGTCCGGAGTCTCTGTGTCGTCAGAGCTGACCTCAGGGCTGATTCTACAGACCCTCAGTCAGATGATAGAGAACTTTCAGGAAGAGATGCGCAAGCTGCCAGAACTCAGTAAGCTTTCATTCAGACTCCGAGTGAAACTGGATCTATCACTGTCACACAGGCTTTCTGTCTTCGTTTCTCTTATTAACAGACAAGAGATCGTCAGTGAAGACGCCTGTGTCCAGACCAAACCCAAGTAGGATGGTTGTTAGAAAGCTGTTGGAATATAGTTTATGTCAAGTGTTTCTGATCCTTCATGAACCAGTAAACATTGCAAAAATCTGCATATGATATGTTAAGAGTGCAGTATAAATATCTGCTCTTTCTCCTACAGAGATAAGGAGGGTTCAGGAATATGCAGGTAAGAGTAGCGTGACATTTTCAAATGATTCTCAGTTTGTTTTCAGTCTTTCTTTATAATAATTCTACCATCCGTTAATTTGACCACCAACCATCACTCTTTCTCCATGTGGCAGCTGACATCACTTTAGACCAAAACACAGCCCACCCGCGTCTCATCATCTCAGCGGACGGAAAGCAGGTGCACTGTGGTGACCGCCATCAGCAGTTGCCAGACTATCCTGAACGCTTCGATCGGGTGGTGTGTGTGCTGGCCCGCCAGGGCTTCAGCTCAGGACGCCACTACTGGGAGGTGGGTGGGACGCAGTTTCAACCTTCAACCTGATGTGAATATGGCTCATTTCAATTTTCAAGTGTTAGTATTGTATCTTCAGTCATCGAAATTCCATCCCCCACATGAAACTATGCGACGTCTGCAGTAGAGAAACAGTGTGTTGCAATGACCTCACTGCCCTCCAGGTGGACGTTGGAGGAAAGACGGACTGGGACCTGGGAGTGGCAAGCCGGTCCGTCAATCGGAAGGGCAAAATCACAGTAAGCCCCGCCCATGGTTACTGGTTCCTCAGCCTGCGGGATCGGACCGACTTTGCCTTTCGAACGGAACCGTCGACCAGCCTCACAGTCAACGTCAGGCCGTCACGGATTGGAATCTATGTGGACTGTGACAAGGGACTGGTGTCCTTCTACAATGTGGAGGCCAGAGCGCTCATCTACACATACACAGATAGTTTTCCCGACACCATCCATCCATTCTTCAGCCCCTGTACTAACAAGTCAGGAAGAAACGAGGGTCCGCTAATCATTTGCTCTGTTGCACAGACAGAATGAAGAGTTCACATTGGGAGGAAATCTTCTATGATGAGGAGTACTGTCATTTTGAAGAGATTTTATCGAAGCAGCAAACAACAAACAGAACAAACCTCATCCTGAGCCAATGTGAACTTTCAAGACTGAAGTCAATATCCCCGTTCTAATACTGAAAGTCTTGACGAGTCGAGTGAAACCCACAACTTAGGGTCAAGGGATTAAAAAGGCATGTGCTGTAGGACACGTTTGCTCACTGAGAACAGCATCAGTTCTGGGTAATTGAACCATATTTATAAGCTCTGTGTTTCTCTATTAAATGTGGAGGTTTTTCCCTGCTGTTTAGTTTACAAGTGGAGAAGTTCTATCTTCAGTAATTCTTGTTACTCTCTTTCTAATAAATCTCATCTTCTCAGGAGTTGCTCTGGAGCATCACTGTGGATTCTTGAAGGGAAAATCCAGTAGATTTGATTTGGAGTGAGCTCATTTATGGATGTGCATGTACTCCACCACATCAGAATGCCTTAGTACAAGACTGTGTGTTAAAAAGTATGTAAATAAAATTGATATGTAAGAAAACATTGGAGGTGTTTATATTGGATGTTTCATTTACTTACAGTGGGTCTTCTCAGCCTGTTCTTTAGCTGGTGAACTATATATCAATATCACTTCAGTAGGGACGGTGCCAGAGAGTAGAGTGGTTTATTTACAAGTTTTTAATGATGCAAACAGGGAAAGTCAAGTGGATTTTTAAAGTGATGAGGCAATGCAGATAGAAATGTAATTCAGGAATATATCTGTCTCCTGCTCCTTCGAGGATCTGAGAACTTCAGCTTGGGACAAACTGACAAACTACATACGAGGTGACTGGGTAATAATGATTTAATCAAACAGAAAAGTGCATGGCAGTGTAGAGGACACATTCATGTAAACAGACGAGTAGTTAGGTCCTGACAAAGTGCAAGGTAAACAGAGTGCATTGTGGGTAGTTACAGTCAGACAAACGAGGCCAACAGTGTGTGCACACGCACCCACTGTGGGACGCACGTTCACAAACAACGACAATACAGAAATGGACAGAAAATATATTCAAAATGTATGTATTCTTAAATTTGGTACATCGGTACATCACATGCATCGAAGCTCCTCTAAAACACCCAGAGCGAACATCCATGTTGAGTGACACGCCTGCCACTGGAGTTCAAGCACTGAGAGAAATATAACGATTCTGATTTAAATGCAGTCAGCGTGAATTAAAGAACTACATGCTGCCACTGTGGACCACACAACAGGATCAGTACATCACTGGTGTGTAGTGTACTGCTAATGTGTGATACTGTACAGTTTTCATATATGTATATAAGCTAATTATCATTGGTTTATTTGGTATTAACTGGTACGCTCCTAAATTTCTGTCATGCAAATAAAGGACTGTTACATATTATTTTAAGCAGATATTTTTTTCCCCAGAACAATAAATTATAATACTATTATTCTGTCAATACATTCTGTATACCAGTACAAACACCAGCCTCTCCTAGTGTTGTGCCTGTTGTTTAAAATGCCACTGGTCCAGGTTAACCAGGGATCTCAGATGACACCCTTATGTGATACAATTGGTGACGTTGCCGGTATAGAAAGGTGCAGTAGACTAAGTATTTATTTTGGAACCTAATGTCCAATATTTAACAAGCTTTAGTTGCCAGTTCAACATAAAGTAGGGTTGGTTAAAAATGCTGCACAGCACAAGTGGCTTTGAACAAGTGGCCACAGCTACACTCCTGTCACTAATCAACCGTCCACACGCGTAAATAGTATCAGTTGCTCAATGAGGAGGATAAGAAACTGCCTCAGGGAGGCCGACTTCAGAGAAGCTATGAGAAGTGTGAGAACTGTTTGAGCAGTGATGGGCTTTGATCAGATGACATTAACTGGGTAACCATAACATACTGGTGTACACTTACAGTGAAGGTACAGGCATGAATAGTTAAAATACTGGGGCAGTATCTCTTAAACTGACAAACGGGTAGGGTGCGGTGGGGGGGCGGGGTTATTTCCCTGCTGGTTTAACATAGGTCTCCATCAACAGATGAATCATGGGTAAATTGGATGACGATTTTCAAATGCTGGCTGGAGTTAATTACACTTTTTGCAGAAAAAAAAACTCATTGTCAAGCAATTTTTCTAAAAATTAGCTCATCAGTTTTTATTCCTTAAGAACTTAGATGACAAATATTTCTGAATATTAGAAGAGTTTTCAGTTCTACTAAAGCTTTCCTTGTATATACACTGTGTGAATCATTTCCTCTTACGATCACTGCTGTGTTTCGTGTGGGCGTCTCTCTGAGCACCCAGGCACCTCACCCCCTCCAGCAGCATGGGCGTCCCGTGATGAGGGTCTGTTCAGAGGAAGAGACGATGATGAGGGTACAGATCGATGCAGACAAAGAGAGGGAGGCCTGGTGTTACATCCAGGAGTGTGATTGAGTCAGAGCCGAGTGTTTAGTGTGTTAGTTTCGATATCAACAAGTTTGTGTGTGTGTGTTACTACCTACCAATGACTCTGGCCTGGAGCCTGACCTTCAGACTGCAGGCTTTTCTCCCTCTGGTGACCAGGTTGACCTCTTCCTGCAGCACCCCCTCCTGGTGAGTCCTGTACTCGCATGTTACCTTTACACCTGACAGAGACAGATCATCTGTGTCTCTCTCACACTTCTTTACACGTATAGTCTATGTAAAACCACTCAAACATGTTGGGGGATTTTTAACTACGCAATTCTCACATGTTGTCACATTCTGATGAAGTTTGGCTTTAAGTAGTGACGAATTAACTATAGTTATTAGTTATACATGCGCTGAGACATCATGACTGAATCAGTGGACCCACTTTGGATAGAATGCATTGGATTTCACAGAAGGAGGAAGCCAGAGTGATACCGAAGACAGGCAATGTCAAATATACTGGTTCCAAAAACATCCATTGTGGAAATGCAGATTTCTAATATATACGAATAGAGACTTTGCCTTGCATCTGTTGTCCTGCACTGTGTGGACTCACCCTCCAGTGAGGAGTTGATGCAATGGACGCGGAGGCTGGGGGACTTCCGTGTGGGAGAAGAGGAGGGGAGACAGAGGAGCTCTTTGCCCAGTGTGGGTACATCTGGGACACTGAAGACAATCTCATAACAGTGGTGGCTCTTCAGGAAACCAGCCTGGGAGAGGAATGGAAGCGATGACGTGATGGTGTGATAGCTTTAACATAATATCACCAAAGAGCTGCTGTTTTATTGTGAGGCCAGAAAGAGCAGCTTTGAAGATGTGAATGTAGGTTAAAACCACTCTAATGCTGGAATCTGTGCCAACATTAATATTTAAAATACACAGCAGTACAACTATACTTCCTCATCACTACTAGATAATGACCAGTACATTTGCTCCCCATCCTTTATTCATGTATTGATTAAAAAAAATATCTGGATCTATTTTTGTTGATCAGAGTCAGTATCCGCCTGTAAATACTCGACAGTATTACTACTGTACACACCTTCACCAGGTAGCTGCCATCCTTTTCTTGAATAGCAACGAGAGTGGAGAGGTTTGACTGGTCATCTCTGCGTGTTGGAGACCCGGGAGGGGCGTTATCGTCAGGGAAATGCACGCCACCCGCTTTGGACATAGAACCTAGTGGTGAGAGGAAACACACTTCAGCGTCCATGGAGATGTCCACAGTTTTAAGCTGCCACCAAATATTGTTAAACATCTCGCTAAAAATGCTGAAAGGCATCACCAATGCAAAATGCAAAAACAACAAGGAACTTGTTTTTCCTAAAAATGTACACTTTAATTATGGTGACGGTTTGAATGAAACTGACTTCAGAGCTAATGGAAATTAGCACAGGGCTAAAGCATGAGGCACACTGCCCCCTGCTGACGAAGGACAAATCACTACCTGTCGACAGTGACACACACACACACACACACACAGCACTGTCAGTTTAACCTTTTCTTCCGGTTGCCATGGTAATTCTGTTAGGAGGTGGTAAGTGTCTGACAGTAGCCTGGTGTCATCACAGACCTGAGTAGGGAGAGAGACAGTGTCAGACATCATATTTACATGAGTCACAAAGCTTCAGGTCTTTTTGTCTATATAGGAGGTGACATACTGTATATCAAGCAGTCGTTTTGCAGTCAGCTACCACTACGTTCAGGACACATTCATCAAAACTACTTTCATACCGAGTTCCATCATCATTACAGACATTAGGTGAATGTGTCTCTCTCTCTCTCTGACATATACCCACTCACTGTATGATCACATTTTCAAAGCCTGCTTTACTTTCCCTCTGTCCACACCTTATGTTTCTCATGTGGGTTTTTCTGAATATGAGAGAGCATCTTGTGTGTGGTTTTATTGACAACAAGATAAATCCCCCCTGCTCTTTGGAGGCCCTGATAAAAACAGGAACATAAAGTCATCATGACGATAATGTGTCCCATCTGTGAGTGTGTCTATAAGAGGAGGCAACACCCAGCCTGCTCCACAATGATCATCTGACGGAGACATCTTTGAGGCCTGTTGGCTCTTCTGCACGACTGAACTTTAAAGAGTTAAATCACAGATCACACCCATCAACTGAGCATCCTCTGGTCGCCCCCCCCCCCCCCCCCCCCCCCCCCCCCCCCCCCCCCCCTCCTCAGAGAAACCTAAAATAATAAAAGGCAGCAGATACGTACCGCTCCGTGCACGTGTGCAGCGTCACTCTGTGTGCATGGTGTTGTTATTCCCTCAGCGCAGGCACACGGAGCTGTGTCCTTCAGATGCGCTGCGCTGTTTTCCTGTCGGAGCAGCCAATGGGGGGCATCCTCACTCAGCTCACCGTGGACTGACGCCGTCTGACGTCAGAGAAGACGCGTCATACCCACTTCGTCACCCCGTGTTATGGAAGATGGATCCGTAGAGGATCACGAGCTTCCTTCAAATATTAACCGAGGTTTAATTCACTAACGCTCAGATAGAAGACGGTGAGAGAAAGCTGTTGATGGATGATATTAAACTGACGTCACTGCATGTGTATGTATATTAAATGTTTCAGAGACATTGCAGCAGTAGGAGTTCAAAGAATAAAGACTTGATTGATTCAATAATTTATTTAAAACTTGATTAACAACATTCTTACTGAATTATATTTTTATGATTGATTTACATCTCCCACAGCATCAGCCTTTCACCATTATTACATTTCTGCCTCAATCTTTCAGACATATTGCACAGTCTGCCGCTTTCATGGGCAGGACCAAAGTGTGTCCACTGTCCACATAGACACGTGTGATAACCTTTAATAAGGAATTGTGTTGTGTGTCTATGTGAGGTTTCAAATGACGTGATTTATGAAACAGCCACTTTCAGACAGGATGTTAAGTACAGGATTTCTGAGATGTGTGTGGGGCATGTGACCACCTTGCAAGCAGTTTTCATTTTACAAAAACAAGCTAAGTCACTTTAGCTGAATTCTGTTTTGTTTGCAACACCTCATCAAAATATTCTACAGACACAACATATATCCACTGCACATGTAAATCCATTTATTACTCACCAACATTAGACCAAGGCTGAGAACAAATGGAATAAGTTATCTACTTACTGCAAACTGCATGCAGTGGCAGAAGATCAATTGGTATAAAGTACACAAAGTAAATACACTTATCTTTGCGTTTAAGCAGCCAGTAGGAAAAAGCCCCCACCCAGTCAATTTACAGTTCATTTTACACATTTTTCATGATTAATTGGTTTTAAATTGACAGTGACTCCAATTGAGCTCTTCATATGTTTAACCTTCTAATATTATAGATGTAGTATTTTATGACTTAGTCACATAGTTATAAGAGATGCCAGTTGGGGGTTTGGAGCGGCACTGACTACAATTAGGTTTCAGCTATTAAAGTGGTTTATGACGAGTGGCTCAACAGATAACTCATTGGTTAATATATTGAAACGATTTACACATATTCTGATTGGCTTCAATCAATGATTATCTACAGTGCACAGTAGATCAAAATGCTGTTTTTTTCTTTTTAAAAAGGTAAAATACATTCCATTGCAACAAACCCTATAATAAGGTGCATTAGGTATAATATAATGACTGCATGTTATGTACAGCAACCTAAAAAGTCAAGGTAGTGTTAGGCTACCTTTTAAAAACATCATCACACTTTTGTACATTTTCTCTGTCTTTTCTCTGTCTTCTTTTTCTCTCTTTCTCTGTCTCTGTTGCCTCGTTAAATCAGACAGAATAAAAGAACATGATAAGTATAACTCTGATTATATCCAGTTAATTTGTCAATTATTAATAACATCACATTTAATCGACAGGCACCTTTTCTGGCACTCAAGGTCACCTTAGAAGAAAGAGACAGTAACAAAACAAAACACAATCTATCAATTAAGGTCAATAAAATTAACAGTGAACAAAACCTTATGAAGCCTGGCCAAGAAGAAAGCAATCAAGTTAAATATTTCCATTTAAACAGATGGGTTTTGAAAATGGAGAGAGTCAACACATGGCACAGATGTTTGGGGGGTGGGAGCTCCACAGGTGAGGAGCAGAGTGATGGTGAAGCTTGCAGGATGTACAGTGAGTTGGATGTATGAAAGTTACTTGAGGAGTGAGATTATGGATGGAAATAAGGAGCAGAATATAAACGATAAGAGGATAAACACAAAGGGGCCCCAAGACCGAACCCTGGGGAACAACATCACCGGAAATGGCTGGGATTTAAAAATATCAGTCCAAGTTCTATGGATGTCGCTCCACAGCCTGCAGTTTTTGCTGCTTACTGTTACCGGTTGTCACTTGTATCTTCTGTTAATGAGCAACTAATTTCTTCTTCTTTGGGACACACAGATAAACTTTCTTCATCTACCTCAACACAGCGGTGTTTCTTTAAAGACTGTGAGCGTGTGAACAGCCTCTTGCAGTGTGAACACCAGTAGGGTTTCTCTCCGGTGTGGACTCTCAGGTGACGGCTGTAGCTGTAAGAACTGTTGAAGCACTTCCCGCACTGTTCACAGCTGAATGGCTGCTCTCCAGTGTGAATACGAAGGTGACGCATATAGTTGCTCAGGCGCCCGAAGCCTTTCCCACAATCTTTACATTGGTACGGTTTTTCTCCTGTGTGAGTGCGCACGTGCTGTTTGTACGTTTTTGAGATGGAGAAACTTTTCTCGCACAGTTCACAGTGGAAAGGTTTTTCTCCTGTGTGGATGCGCATGTGGGACTTGTAATTACCCAGCTGAGAGAATCTCCTCCCACACTGGTCACAGCAGTAAGGTTTCTCGCCAGTGTGGACCCGAAGGTGTATCCTGTAACTACTCAAGTCACTGAAGCTCTTGTCACACTGCTCACACTCGTACGGTTTTTCTCCTGTGTGGTTGCGTAGATGCAGGCTGAAATGCCCTGACTGGGTGAAACTCTTCCCACAGAAGTCACACTGGTACGGCTTCTCTCCGCTGTGGCTGAGCAGGTGTCGCTTGTACGAGCTTAAAAAGCTAAAGCTCTTGGGACACTGGTCACAGCAGTATGGCTTTTCCTTTGTGTGCACTCGCTTGTGTATCTTGTAGATGCTGAAGTAACTGAAGCTCTTTTCACACTGATCGCACTGGTATGGTCCCGTGTGGTCACGCAGGTGTTTTCTGTAAGCGCTCTGATCACTGAAGTCCATCCCACACTGGTCACAGGAGTACAGCGTCTCTTCAGGGTGGGTATACAGGTGGAGGTTGTACGCATTTAGTTGGCTGAAGCTGCTGCCACATTGGTCACAGTGATAAAGTTCTCCCTCCGTGTGGGTGAGTTCATGTCTTCTCAGACTACAGATCCGACTGAAACTTTTGTCACAGTTCTGACACTGATGAGTTCTGCTCTTGTCTGCTTCTGCAGGTTTCAACTGAAACAGAGAAATAAAAGTTAGAATAAAGATTGGGGGACTGGGGGATATGAAAAAATAATCACAAAATATTATTTTTATTTTTTTATATATATAATGTATATGTTATTACTTTATTTATTATTTAATTAAGTGGAGGATATCACACTTTGTTAAGCCATTAAAAAAAAATTGGACAGACAAAATAGTCATAGTAAAAAAACATAGCAGATCCTGGATTATTATTGTCATTGCTGCCACCTTCCTCACTTTGTCAGTAACCATAATAATGTCTATTTCAGAAAAACTGTTGCTGTGCTAAAGTGCCCTTAATGTAGAAATACATAATTCATCATCTGGTTGATGTGGTGTTAGAATTATTAATGACCACGTGATTAATGTCTCATCTTATTTCTCAATATTGTTTAATGCATAACTATATAGTCCTGCACCGCACAATACAAAGCAACCAAGTATTGTTATATCAAACGGTAATAATTAGGTTTTCTGTCATTAAACATGTTATGTAAAAAACAGATTACAATGGAATGTTAAGGACACTGCCGACATTTAAATCAAGTGCTAGGAGTGAAATGATGTACAGAGCTTGTGACAACAATGGCAAAAACACATGTTGCTTCCCAGCAAGAATAGGTTTATTTGCAATGGGACCTCACCTCCTTTGGAGAACTCATCCTTTTTGAACAAAGTTAACGTCCTCCAAAGACTTCGTCCGCTCAGCAGCTTTTAGCTCCACTGTCCGCCTCCAGGAAAACTGAGGACCTTTGAGGGACATGTCAAGAACATGACTGGAATGATACTGGTGAATCTCGTGTTTATCAAGAAAACTTCTGAAATCTAATCTGAGCAAAGAGACGTGACGTGAAGCAGCAGATTTCACTGTGAAATGTTGTGAGTCTGAGCAAAGCATCCGCAGGAGATCTGATCACCCCCGGTCTCGGCTGTTCGACCCCACAGAACCACAGCTCAGCTCGGCCCGACACAGTCTGTCTCCACGCTGGACCCCCGCAGTATGAGGGGTCCATCCCGACCTGACCCAATAACAGAGGACTTCTGTCGGGCTGCTCTCTTCAGTACCGGCCTGTGTTTACTACAGAGCACGCAACCGAATACACCAGGTGACACGGCGTCAGGTCCCAGTGTTCACGTCCAGTACAAAAAAAAAAACCCACCGAACCAGGCTCACGTGGCTGCGCTGCTTTAAACAGCTGTGACGAGCATCAGAGCCAAGCTAACAAGCTAATATGCGCTACAAGAGGGGCGGGGCCAAGCTGCTACATGTAAACAGCGTCACACCCTGAGAGCTGCGCGCACGCACGCACACACGCACACACACACACACACACTATGGAAACACAACAGCACAAATACTTGCTTTCTCCAACGCTGCGTTCGCTATCAATAATGCTGCCACGCAAATACCACCATCTTGGAAAGTGACGACACAATGACGTCACGGCGCGAGGCTTTTTCCACCCAAAAATGTCATTAACATAAAATTACATACATCACTTTCAATGCAACGTGTTGAGAGTTGAGATATTTGAAAATGTTTTCCTATCCTTTCACATGTTTTTTTCCCATTTACTGATCTATTACGTCATACAGTATGGAGGCATCTCACAGTGGAGAGATGTGTACATTATAGCAGTTTCAATACAACATACAAAAAATAAAAAGACTTCAAACACGAAATGTTTTTCAGATTCAATTTATTACTTAACACTATGTTTGCCAATGTTGGACTGAAAATATGTCATCATGCAGGGATCATTTAATCAATTTTATAATATGTATTTTATTTTCAATAACTACAAAATGTATGAAATAAAATGTATGGGCAACATTGAAATAGTTCCCAATGTTTTTGGGGCATTCCAAATGGTATAATGTGCTACAGCCTAGCCCTTAGATGTCGCTCCTCTGTCCATTTAGCTGTAATGTTCAATAGAAAATGCTCCTGAGTCACTGGACCTCATGATGGTGTCGTTATGTCTGAGAGAGAGCTGCGAGCGGTAAAACCTGTTACTTTGGGAGTCCAGTGGGCTGTCGGACACCTGCAGAACATGAGGGAAAGAGAGGGAGGAAGATGGATGGAGAGAGAGAGAGAGAGAGACAGAGATAGTAGATAGATCCATCCCATTAAATATAAAACACATAAGTAAACCATCTTAGGATCAAGTATTTTACCTCTTCAAATTTCTTGGCTTTATACTGCTCTGCTCCTTTCAGGAAGTTCAGCAGTATGATGTCACACAGCACCGTTCCCTACATAAAAAGTGCAGCAGTGTTTTAGACATGAAAACAAGGGCAACACAAACAGTTCACAGGGGGATTTTAAATTCTATATAATGTCGATATACTCTCTAAATTCTAAGAGCAGGGGAGAGGGCCTGTGAGACAATTTGAAGAATGCACTCGTGGGTCAGGTAAACAGAGAGTTTAGTCGCCAGAAAAAGGCAAAAATCAAATGGCCCCTGGTCAGAAAAAAGCTTTGTCACTGTGCATAATAAACTTCTACACTGAGTATGGAAGTAAAACCTCACCACGCCCACTGATGTGAAGGCTGCCACCATGTTGATGAGTGTGGGGATCATGTTGAACTTCCCTGCCTACAAAGGAAGAACAGTCATAGTTTCATTAACACTAAACAGTTGAAGAAAAGACCTCCCTCGTTGTTCAATTAGTCTTCTGTCTCCTTTGTCTCATGTGCCTGAGTAATCGCAAATGAAAAAACAGGGAGAACCTGTAAATCAGTAAATCCAACAATCCAAAATCCATCAAGACATGCTCACGTTTCCATTGACCAGGACATCAAACCTAATCGCATAGGCTTTCACTAGAGTGCGGTAGTCTGTTCCGTTCTCCATCTTGTAATACTTTGCAAACCTGCCAACACAGAAACATTACAGCAACTGAAATGAATCTGAAGGGATTTTAGATTAACACATTAAACAGTGTGCTGTTGAGAGAGAAACAGCAAGAGATCGTTTCTCTGTCACATTTGACAACAATATTAGAGCAAATTGTACAAGCTAATCACAAAAAGTCAGATATAAAGTCTTACAAGTCTTAGAAAAATACTAAATTAGTCTACCACATTCTTTTGTAAAAGTTGAGGTTCTATTCTAAAGGAATGGCCATGGGTTTACCATGAACTCATCACCTCAGAATTTTGATTACCAGCAATGAACTTGAAAACTACCTGAAATTGTAGCCTGGTGAGACAGCATTCTTCTGTGACATGGCATCCAGTCGAGTGAAGGAGTACGAGGGGTTACACTGGTCGTCTGATTTGTCCAAATCACACATCCACCCAATCTTTATTCCAATCACGCCTCCCTGATAAAAGTTTCAATAAATGACTAAAGGACTAAACTGGACAATTTAAGGATATAGATCAGGATCTACCCGCATCTCTTCTGTTTCCATTCGAGATTGATTGATTGATTGATTGATATATTTATTGTACTTTTGACTTTACCTTTTCTGCCAGTTTGGTGAAGTTCTGCCGCGCGTAGCGGACCACATCTCCCACTCTGAAGATGGGGCAGTAGGTGTTGTTGACCTTGTCAAAGTTACATTTTTTGATGTAGTCGTTTGTGATAGTCGGAAGGAAATTCCCTCTGCACAGACACAGATATATTATCACGTCAACACGTCAGACCGAAGCATCATCATAGCTGACATCATGTTTATCATACTTTGTATAGTTGAAGGTTGGGAAGCGGATGCTATTCTTAATGAAAATGGTAAAATTCTCGACTTCCATCATTGATGTTCTGAAAGGAAAAGAACACAGACACACATAAGTCAGCGTACCTGAGGTGCAAGTGGTACATATCTGAAATGTGCTCAAATTTCACGTCGAGAAGAAGAGGGTGAGATGAGGAGTATTCAGCTGCAACATGATACTTCATCTCTAGATATCACCACATGCTACACACTGTGCCGTTAATGGTCAGTGTACTGTTCATTAGAAGATAACAGTGTCAGCAAAGCTCGATGTCTCAGGCTTAGTGTTGTCTTACGTCTTGATGGTGTCGATCTCAGCAGGACACCATCCTTTTATCTCACACATTTTTACAGTGGCATTGAAGGAAACACACTTTCCCGTAAGAATTCCTGTGGAGGAGAAACAAAATACTTGTTAAAAATATACAACACTGCTATTGCATTTGTTCTTCCAACATATAGGTGTCATACAGTGTCGTAGAAAAGGCACGAGAAAAGGAGTCAAGGTCTCACCATAACTGCCTGGTTTATTAACAAGTCGCGAGCAGTCGCTGTCCTGAGTACAGTTATACTTCTTCTCACTCTGGATACACACACAAACACACACACAATAAATTCATACCATATCTGTAGCCCTCTGCTTCACATCTGCCTTCATTTAAGTATTGAAATTGAGGTTGATTCAACTCCCACTAACTTAATCTGTTATTTAGAGCTTTTGTATTGTCAATACTGATTTATGAGAATCTAGTAAAAAGCAGCATGAGTTTGATTTTTAAAGCTTAATGTTTCAGCACCAGAAATGTATTTGCAATAGGAAAGCATATGTGATAGTAATGCAGTTATGATATGAAACCAGCTGACCTCAGGACAGTGTCCCTGGACTTGGTTTTCAGTAGTAATCAGTTTAGTAATGATGCAGAAGACTGAAGCACCCTGTGAAAACACACATGTAAGAACACATGACTTTAAGTGCGCCTACACATCCATTCATCCATCCATGTGATGTTTCCGTGTACCTGTGCAGGAGTGACGTAGTCCGCAACATCCATGACCTTGTTATTGTACATCCCAAAACCTTTGACTTTGGTCATCACTGATGATTCAATAGCTGTGTCCCTCACCTGGTAGGCTTTCTCATTGATAAAGACCCACCTTGAACACACACACACACACACATATATAAAGGAGTGGCTCTTTACTCCCCTCAAAAGGTAGGGAAAACTGTTTAGATAATATTAAAACATTGATAATATTTGATAGTCAAAGTTTTGTGTAATAAAACAGACGATGCCAACCAGAGCAAAAAGCAAAACTTAACTTAAGATTCTGAAAACAGTGCTGAGTAAAGAGAAACACTCACCCGATGAAGTATGTGATGATGAGAAGTTGGACGACACGGTTGATGATGCCGATGGTCCAGCTCTTCACCACCACTGACTTGGTGGTTTCATAGGTGAGGAAGTCTGTTATGCAGGACCACATCCTAAAAGTGGGTGTCTGTCTGTTGAAACAAGAAGTGTGTGTATTTCTTATATGTGATCAAATGAAATACATGTAAATAAAATCCCACTCTGTGTTCATCAAAAAGCAGCGTTGTTGCTCTTATACTAAAAACAGCGAGAGCAGAATCCAGATATCCAGGAGTAAATCCTCTTCTTCATGGAACGGAGTCCGGGAGTCTTTGTCAAGACGGTTAAAGGAGTTAAGTTAATACAGTTATCTCGTCCTCTCTCTCTCTCTCTCTCTCTCTCGCTCGCTCTCTCACTTTCTCTCTGTGATATTTATCTCTGATCTCTGACTCTTTTGTTCCCCTCCCTCCTGCTAATGCAACATGGACGTTCATGTTTGTTCATAGTCTTTAATTGGACTAAATTCTAGATTTACATTCAATAGGTGGGATGATGTGTAGTGATATTAATTACACACTGACAAATGAATGAACTTTTATTGCAGTGAAAGTTATAACACAAAAGAGTTCTGAGGATGTTGTTGGCTTCACCCATCATCTGAGGAAGTGAACGACCACGGGATTCATGATACCTGTGATGGACCTATCCCGACAAATATCCGGTAGTGTCATTTCAGGACTTCAGGATATTCATTTGTCTTCATTTACGCAGCCAGAAATGCAGCTTTGCCCAATGATTATAAGGTGAATATTTTATGTCAAAGGTGGACCACAGTGAGTGAAGCAGACCTCAACCTAATGTACTCCCCCGCCATTCAAATTCTCACCACAAACCAAATCCAGTTGAGGAGATCACATTTCCTCATAATCCAATCAAAGTAGTTTTCAGTCTAATGCCATCTACACTCCAATGTCTCCATTATACAGCAGTCACTTACGATGAGTCGATAATGGGCTGTCATTGGACGAGAACCAGGAAGTGGTCAAATATAATTTATCAAATCTTCCTCTCTCCTTCTTTGAAGATGATAAGAGGGTTCAGGTGGGGGCAGTGATTGAGTAATCCTCTGGTACCAAAGGAGCAGTGCCTGAGCTGCCCAGAGAATATGGGAAAAACACTGAGAGACACTTTAGAGTTCTTGAGTTTATGTTTACCATTTACCAAACCATGTTCCAATGCTGAGGTCTGAGCGGTTCATCTCAGCTGCTGTGGTATGTGCTCCATGGCATCGCTCACTGCCACAGGGAAACTCTGCACATTTTTTGTAAAATAAATGTGTTTATTTTTTTCACAAGCTGACTGGGGAGCCTCAGTCAGTATTTGTGGCATTTGCCTGGTAAATAAAAGACAAACCATAACAAACATTTAATGTAAAATGCAGTTGCTGCTTTTATGTTTATTGGCAAGGCACAAATGTCATGATCACCAGTAAATACACGACAATTGTGTACATCGAGTGTACACGACACAGGGAAGCTCTGTAATTAGTGTTAGTGTTATTTGTACCTATAACAGACCGTGTCATCTGTCAGGGTGGGGGGATGAGGGGGAAGGCAACAGAGCATGTCAAAAAGGTTTGTATTGATTTGGACATTTCTAACAAATCAGAGAGGGAGAGAGAGAGAGAGCGAGGGAGGGAGGGAGAGAGAGAGGGAGGGAGAGAGAGAGAGAGAGAGAGAGACCGCTGTCTGAGGGGCTGCTTTGACCACTGGCTTCCTTTCCCCCATTATCACCACCATTAGGCTAACATTGATCATCATGACCATCATTTTTATTGTAAACATCATGATAGCAGCATTAGTCACATAGATCAGTCACTAACCTTTTATTTGGACCCTTCACCCAAGCTAATGGGAATCCTGGGAATCAAAAACAAAGTACAGTAAATGTCTCCTTTTGTCTGTCTGATGGGTTAAAGTGGTGAAGTGTTCATCCATCACTGAGCCCAGCTCCCTCTGGATGGAGCCTCAAAGAGCATATCAGAAAGGTCTGTTTCTTTACTGCAGCAGCACGCTGCCTGGCGCCAAGGTCTACAACACACTGGCAAAGCTGCCATGATTTCTGAAGGCGCTGCTGATCTCAAAAACATGCTGGTTTATGTGGGATTAAATGATAAAGCACTTTGCAGTCTGACCTGACCAAAATCAATTTTTGGAATTGGCTATGGTTAGGCTGTTTTTATCAGTGGCACACGCAGCCTCCAGACCCAAGCTCAACTTACAAGACAAACCTTAAAGATAAGAATCATCTAGCAGATATGACATAAAACATGTATATTCCAGAATCTCAATACCACCATGTACTGATCCAAGGTGGCGGCAATGCAACTGTGGACAGGATGCCAGCTGCCAACCAAACCAACAACAACAACTGCGTAGAGGTTATTTCTGTCAGGTGTGGACTAAGCATCCATACATTTAAAAAATATTAAATGTTTTTGATGGTTAACTTAGCATGCCACTGTGGTGCCTATTGCTGGGAAGGTGCTGCAACTAATGATGAACAAGCCATTTTATATATTACAGGACATGGGTTACCCCATGCCAAGCAGGATCAGGGTGAGAGAGGGGTTAAGAGAGACTTTGATCTCTATAGGTGGTGAAATATGTCTGACTTTGATCTCTATTGCATAATAAACATTGAAGCAATGCTAGTGACATATATTAGCATGACTTGTGATTGTTACCATCCAAGTAAGAAGAGGTTAGTGACAAAAACTATGCCAGTAACTTCTTCTTCTTCTGTTGGTTTGATTGGTGGCTGGCATTCAATATATAGCTGCATTATCCCAAAAGGTGTTCATTTTCAAAATGTCCATTTCAATACCAGTAACTACATCAGTTGAATTGAAAAGATGAATTTCACAATGATCCCCAAGTTGAAGCACATATTCCGGGTGGCCAATCCCATGCTTCATCGAAAAACCAGCAGCTATGCTGTGAATCCGTGGCTCCAGTTGAAAACAAGTAACTGTTCACAGAATCCCTGTCTCCAATTTAAATCCAACTACTTTGCAGTGAATCCCTGGCTCCTGCCAAAACCCAGCTACCGTGCAGTGAATCCCTGGCTCCATTTGAAAACAAGCTACTGTTCATTGAATACCTGGCTCCAACTGAAAAACAGTGGCCGTGCCATGAATCTCTGGCTCCAGCTTACTAGCAGTCCCTGTCCCTGCTTGAAGGTTGGCGTTGAAACTGATGCCCATGGCCCCTGTTCCTGCCCCCCAGACAAAGGGAAGGCCAATACCTCCTGCCACTGCTCCCCAGTCAGAGGTGAGGCCAAACTCCCCTGTTCTTGCTCTACAGTCTGTGGTGAAGCCCATGCCCCCTGTTCCTGCTCCACAATCAGAGGAAAAGCCAATGCTTCCTGCCCCTGCTCCACGGTTGGTAGTGAGGCCCACCCCCCCTGTTTCTGCTCTTCAGTCAAAGTTGAGGCAGATGCCTCCTGTTCCCACTTCCAGGTCAAAGTTGAAGCCAAAGCCTCCTGTCCAAACTCCCACTGTCAGGACGGATGTGTGGTGGTGCCCTCCTGTCGCCAGGGAGCCAGTACAGTGGCACCCACCTCCCAATTCACTGGAGAGGCACTGTGCCACATGAGGCCTTCTAACTCGACCAGTTGATGGACAGGGTTCCTCTTCATGCAGTGAATCCCTGGCTCCAGCTGAAAACCAGAGAGGCAGGAGCCATCAAAAGACGCTCAGATGCAGCATGTCGGGGACATGACTCAGTTGCCAGTCGGTTCCTGTCCTCGCCATCCAGGATATTATAGGACATCATGATCAGGGCAAGAGAGAGGCCATACAGAGTCTTTGATCTCTAGAGGTGCTGGCCATGGATTGCTATAATCTTTGTTTCATATAAACAGTCCCTCATGCCCTGTACCCTACTCAAACAAACACCAACAACCTATAAACTGGATGCCAATCAAACTAGCAATAATAATAACTACGGGATACAAGTTTCAGGCTATAATTGAAAAGATGTATTTAACTGTTTTGGACGAGCTGAAAAAACTTTTCTGGGCAGTTACTTTCTGTCCCCAGCCGGGAAACAGTGACCATGCAGTGAATCCCATGCTCCGGCTGAAAACCAGCAGCCGTGCAGTGAATCCCTGGCTCCAGCTGACAACCAGCAGCCGTGCAGTGAATCCCTGGCTCCAGCTGAAATCCCGCAACCATGCAGTGAATCCCTGGCTCCTGCTGAAACCCCGCAACCGTGCAGTGAATCCCTGGCTCGGCTGGAAACCCCGCAACCGTGCAGTGAATCCCTGGCTCCAGCTGAAACCCAGTGATGTGAATTCCTGGGTTGATCTTAAAAGCCTCGGCCGTGACATGAATCTATGGGTCCACCTGAAAAGTGTTGACCATGCAGTGAATCCCTGGCTCCAGCTGAATCCCAACAACCGTGCAGTGGATCCCTGGCTCAAGCTGAAACCCAGCAACCGTGTAGTGAATCCTTGGCTTCAGCTGAATC
The DNA here is from genome assembly GCA_016785235.1 of Pseudorhombus dupliciocellatus. Taxonomy (NCBI): domain Eukaryota; kingdom Metazoa; phylum Chordata; class Actinopteri; order Pleuronectiformes; family Paralichthyidae; genus Pseudorhombus; species Pseudorhombus dupliciocellatus. The sequence goes on from JAFBJW010000232.1 coordinate 1,412,706, forward strand.
CCAGCAACCATGTAGTGAATACCTGGCTCCAGCTGAAACCCAGCAACTGTGTAGTGAATCCCTGGCTCCAGCTGAAACCCAGCAACCGTGCAGTGAATCCCTGGCTCCAGCTGAAACCCATGAACCATGCAGTGAATCCCTGGCTCCAGCTGAAACCCAGCAACCGTGCAGTGGATCCCTGGCTCCAGCTGAAACCCAGCAACCGTGCAGTGGATCCCTGGCTCCATCTGAAACCCAGCAACCGTGCAGTGAATCCCTGGGTTTAGCTGAAAACCAGTAACTTTATGGCAGGGGTCTCCAACCTTTTTTTCCCGTCACAGCTACTTGTGTTTTTTTAACATTTATTCTAATAGCAGCAGCAAAATACTTCTTTACACAAAAAAATAGTAAAACTGCAAAAGGCGTTTTTTTATGTCAATATATTATTGAAACAAGACTATTGTCAAAACAAAACAATGCAATTACAATTAGAGCATCCAGGGCCTGTAATATGCTATACAAACGAGAGGTGGCAGCAGAGCGGCGAACGGCTCTCTATTCCACAAGAAGAAGAAAGATGATCATCGACAATGAAGTCAGCTTCAGATTCGACATTAAGGGACAGGAGGGTTTGTGTTTGATGTTTTGGTCCCATGTGATCGCGCCTCACAAGGTTTCATCAAAAACACGTGTGATTTTCATTTCATGTGAAATAAAACAATAGTCCTTCCTTGCCATTTTATTTAAATGAAAACCACACAACACGCGAGCTCAGGTCCATTTAACTGTCGAACTGGAAGCTAACTTCACGGTGGTGAGGACTCGTCGTCATTGTTTTGGTCAGTGAGAAAAGAGATAAGATACAGACTGTGAGGTTTCCACAAAACAGGTACGTAGATCAGAGTTATTAGAGAGTGCGTGCACGGAGGCGCGCGCCTCTGGTGCTCAAACAAAGTGAGAACGGAGGAACGACTCAGATCTGTGCTTGTAATGTTAGAATAGCTGGGTCCTAGACATCAACACACCCTGTGTTGTTTACCTACAGATGAGCTTGTTGTGAATCAACGAACACCTCGTACGTCATTGACACAAATATTATCACGTTAATCATGATCATGAATGACAGAGATGCAAGAGTTATCACCACTAAGGTAATGTGAGGTACTGTAACCTGGGACATGGGAAGTGCTGGAGCGAGGAGCCAAACAGCCATCATTTAGTGGATGACCCACTCTGTCTTGGTCAGATTTAGGCTAAACAAAAAAAAAAATTATGCAAGTTTAACTTGCAGAGAGCCCACTGGGTCTGTTCCTTGTCTGATCTACAATCTGCACCGAACAGCAGTGTGCAGAAACATACAAAAAGATGTTGGGTGAGCCTTAGTGGTGGTGCTAAGTCACATCTTTATATTTGTTTTCTAGAACCGGGAGCATGACAACCAAGCGTGGACTGATTACGGACTCGTTCAAGGTGGTGAAGAAAGCGAGGAGGGAGAGCAAACGAGAGAAGAGAAACACTCCTCCACCTCCGCAGAAAGGTGAGGAGCAGCTCAGTGTCATCACGTGTGATTCCCGTGTCTCTGTGTATGTTCATCATCTCTATTCAGTGAAAGAGGTGTCAGTGTTCACAGTGACTGTACTTGCCTGAACCAATCAGTGTCTACAGCTTGTGTGTAGTCGAATTTGAATTTGTGTCGTGTCTGTGAATCTGTTTGATGGAACAGATGCTGACACTGAAACAGTCAGAGATAAGGAGCTGCAGAAGCTCAAACAGTTTGATCTGGACTGGAGGTTTGGGCCATGCACAGGTAAAACACACACACACACACACGTGCACAAACATTGTACTGCAGGACTGCTGGTAGTTGAATCATGACCATACAAAATTTGATACATAGGAAAAATAAATGTTGAGGTTTTGGGACACATCTCATGTCATGTCACGCTCTCTCCAGGTATCAGCAGGCTGCAGAGATGGGAGAGAGCAGAGAGCCACGGTCTGAACCCACCTGAGGAGATCAGAGACTTGCTGCTGGAGACACAGGCTGACCCCGAGTATAACCTGAGGTAACACACACAGTCAGTTTGTATTGTTTGTGTGCACAGTTGCTATGAACAATTTATGATGCAAATTTCCGTTAGAAAATTTTATTCTGTCTTCAATGAAGGTTAACTGAATTTTCCATATTACTGTTCATATGAAGTTTCAATAATATATCATCTGCCATCATTTCTTTCATACATTATATGACTATTTCAGAGTTTTGTTAAGCAACCCGCACAACCTTCAGATCCAAGTTCACATGACTGTACTGCACTGATAATGATCTGGCAGTGATTTTGATCCCCAGTTCACTCAATTGCTGTACTACACTTACAGACATAAAGACACACACATTGGGAATTACTGGGAATGGGGAGATTTTCAGCATCTGATTTGGTTCTGTGCACCTTTGTGTCAAAGTGCATAAGTTAAGGATCAAAGTGTAATTAACACAGCATATCAAGGACCACTTCTCCTTGTTTGAATGGATTAACATCGGCTATATTATTTATAATCAATGAACAACTGACTCAAGTTGTGGTCTCTTTGGAGACAAATGATGTGTTGATGTTAAATAATGATTAGTTTCAAACAATATTCTGTTTACCTTGTCTTTCAGTCTATGGAAGGACTATCCTCTGTAACGATGTCATCCAAAGGAGAGAACACTGACTCCAACAAAAAGTTAAATCAAGTTTGTTTCTATGTAGGCATTTTGAATCCTGGTGTCCTAGGGGCTTGCATTTTGTATAGCCCTGTTTCAAACTCCAGAATAAGAAACATGCAAGTGAAACCATGGCAACAGACGATGATCCTTACTTCAGCTTGGAGAACATCTGGATGTGCTTTTTTTTGCAGTTCAAAATATTGTCTTCTAAACACTAAGTTTTGTTAATATTTTAATTAAAAAAATCTACAGAAACACTGTCTTGTAATGTTAGTTGAGATGTTTTTAAGAAAGAATCAAAGAGGATTCGTCAGATTCATCAATGTGTTGTTAAACTACGGGATTGAATGATGAATGCCATCTCATAAATTGAGAGTGAGTCTAATTAGCACTAGATTAGCAGAGGTAACTGCCCATCAATGCCAGATAGGTTGTGTGCAGACACCGATGTCACAGGAAACAGCAACAAAATGCCAAAAGCAAATCAGTTGCACAGCAGGTGAGGAGAAAAAGAAAAAAACTTTAATAACACTAAAAAAAAAGATCTTAAATCAGATATAAAAAACCATTGCCAAATAAAAACAATTATTAAAGATGATTATAATTTTTTTATTACAAAATAATACAGAAATGAAATTAATAATTAGTATGGCAGAAATATCACTGTAATATCATATTTTATTGAACTGCATAAAAGAAGACAACACAAACATGCCACAATGTCAGAATATTGTCTTCCCATCTCCTAGAATTTTTTTCAAAGTGTCTTCTTTCCACACAGTGATCTGTCTTGTACCCCCACCAGCGTGAAATATCCATCTTGATAATTCATCCAACCCAGTTCTATTTTTGTATTCTGTGCAGCATTCTTGTTTCCCAATCCAAGTCCTGAGCAAGTCTGATTTGATGAGCTTGATGTTGCTTGGCCAAACCTTGGAAGTTTCATTTTAGCTTGAATGTATTTTATACATTTCTTTTTCTTATTTGCTGTGCTCTTAGCTTTTGCTGAGGCTGAGCCTGTCCAATTTTGGGCAAATACACGGTCTTCAAAATGAGCAATGTCCTTTGAGAGGGTTTCTTCATCCATCCTCCTGACAACATCTTGGTCCACATGCCAGGGTAAAAAAAAAACTCATTAGCGTCAACATTAATATGAAATTAAGACAGGTGATCTTCAACCTACATTTTTTTCCATTTATAAGAATTTCCAATTAGAACATGTCATCACAGCAGTATTTAACGAGATGGCAATGCCTCCATTGGTCTCATGTCATGATGGCTTGCTGGTAAATGTTGTTACTGTGTTGTGTTGATGTTATTTACCTTGTCCTGCAACATTTTGTCAAGGTTTGCATCAGGTATCCCTGCATCTCTCAAGGCAGCAAGGAACAAATCCATTTCGGCACACTGAATGCATGACAGAAGTTTTGGCTCAGAAAAACAATATATAACGTGCTGGTTTATGATGAACCTGATGACTGACTGCAAAACAATATGCCTGGGGCCCGTTTAGCAGATTTAACAAACTGAGTTAAAACCTGAAATCTGTTTGATCAACTCTAAAGTAACCTTTAGTTAAAACCTATGCATGAGGATACCAAAGGCCCTCATCAAAGGAATGCAGATAACAGCATTCAATGGCAATGATCCTGCTATTTCTCCCAAGTGAAGTTGGGAATATTATTGTCCGCATATGCAGAATGTGAACACATTTAAAAAATATAGCAATACAGCAATGCGGCAGCAAAAAAACAGTAAGAGCTCGTGTGGCAGGATATTGTTGACTGAATCAATACGTGAGTATTAATTGGAGAAAAAAAACAAATGTTTCATTTTGGGAAAACGCTCAATGTAAAAAATGTCCCTTAATGGCCGAAAACTAATCAATCATCACCAAATTTGTGTTCTGACTTTGGGAGAAGTGAAAGTGGGCATGACTAGAGATGTCCATGCCTAATATGTTGGTGATTTCCTTCTCTGACATTAAGCGACATTAAGATTTTTCTCTGCAGGCTTCAACTTCAGAGCAAGGGAAACTCGGGGTTAGTTGAAACTTCAAAAGTTTGGCTGAACTGGCTTTGTGAAACTGAAAACCCAGAGTTTTCCCTCATCTCAGGGTTAACTAACTCAGGGTTTTCACTAAACCTGCTTTCTGAAACGGGCCACGACAGTATAGCGTGTGAGCCCGCCTCCAGCTTCGTTCAATTGGTTTGCATTTGCGTCTCTCATTCTCAGCTCATCGCTGATTGGCTCCCATGTCCTTCAATCAAGTAGCAGCAGACGCACCTCGCGCTGATTGAGCAACAGTTTGGTGTGGGAGGCGGGGCGTTGTGCAGTAAACCTTCTAATGGGTGGGGCTTTAGAGAATCCTACACGCTGATTCGTCGGTATTTTATGTCAGTCAGAATCCTGGACCTCTCATTGGACCATTCTCAGCTCCGTAGAGTTTTTCTATTGCAAATACCGTTAATCGTGTTCAACGCGGAACAGGCATGTCAAGGTGGGAAGTCTCACCACGATCACACCAAATGAGAGATCTTTTTTCAAAATAAAAGCCTAAATCTGTCAAATTTACACCATTGACAGTGACCCATTGGTTGAGAATAACTTAAACGATCTTCCACAAACATATTTGGGAGTGAAGACATAGTGAATGTGCATTATATAATGGCTGCAGCGTTTGCTAAGGAGCAGTCTTTATTTGATGAGCGGAAGTGTGACGGCTGTGTTGTGTGTGACTTGATGTGACTGGGTGCAGTATCCTGTAGCGCTGACCCTCAGACACTCCTACAGCAGGAGGAGGATAAACCAGTCAGGATAAACTATCCTCCAACAGAAACATTTGCCTTCACGACGCCTTATTTTTCATTTTATTCTTACCGGACATTTCCTGTGTCGCTCTGAAATCATAGCGTTTCAAGCGGAAATGTCGCCCTGGTGATTTTTCACTTGCATCTCATTGTGTAACTCCTGCAAAAAAAAAAAAAAAAAAAAGACAACTAATTTCAGACGAATTTCCATCATTTCCTTGGAATTGCTGGAGTCAGTCATTCCTCTTGACGCATGTCGCTGTGATTTGTCCCGACCCGAGAACAAATAGTGGACCGACGACACACGGGCTAACCCACCGGTAAGCAACCTGTTTATCTCCGGAGGATTAACACTATAACATAACGCTAGCTGCTAGCTAGTCCCCTACCGGGACACCACGTAGCCCACCGGCTAACAGCTAGCTTACGTCTCCGGGGCTGTGTTATTGTCTCACCTGTCGTTTGACATGTGGCTCATCATGTTCCTGGACACGAGCAGCCATGTGTAATGTCCAGCTCATCAGTCCTGGGCAGCATGTCTCTGTCATCCCTGTGTCCGTGTCCAGGCGAGGCTACTGACCGATAACACGGAGCTGATGGTCAGCCTTCAGGGCTTCATGTCTTCTGTCTGATGCCACGGAGCAAGTGGCCATTATTAACACACTGTGTGGAGGGCTGTGATTGGTCAGGATTTGTGTTTTGCAGATGCACAAACCGGCATCGCCGAGTTCAGGGTGAGTCTGAACGCAGGCCTGAACTCACATGACCTCACATCCTGAGGAATCAATGTACAATAATTTGGATTTATCCATCTCCGAGTGGCTGAGAGGCCTCAGGGGGAAGTGACATCACTGGCATTATGTGGCATCTTTCTGTTCAAACTAGGAGTGAGACCTGTCATTCCCGGGAAAGGGCCTGAAATTGACAGATTGTTTTAATGGAGTTAGGGGCCAAGCAGAGAAACATACAACATGACACACACACACAGGTGTTTTTATTTTCAGAGCCGGCTCACACCCTGTGGATAGTAAGTCATGTCTGTGGGGATGTTCGGTTGCTTGGCTGTACAGTGCTACATCAGTTCCCCAGCTAAATAGTAGTATTTGTGTCTGTGTGTGCGATTAGTCAGTTACCTTAGTAATACCTCCTACCTCATATCTCGAACTACCTCGTTTTCTTGAAACCTATTTTGGTCCCAGGCAAAGTGTTTTGTTATTTGGATCCACACTAACGGAACTGAATGGATTTGGATTGACCATAGCAACAAAACAGATGCTGTCTGCACTTTTAACCCGAGATACAATTTGAGGGGATTTGAACTTGAAGTCTGTGCATGTTTTATATGGAAGGATGTTGTTGTTGATGTTACCTTGACCTCTCCCTTCTCCCTCTGTAGTGATGGATAACGCGCATACGAAGACGGTGGAGGAGGTTCTGGGCTTCTTCAATGTAAATGAATCCACAGGTTTGAGCTGTGAGCAGCTGAAGAAGAACCGGGAGAAATGGGGACCCAACGGTATGTTTGGTTTAACTTCCTGTTGTTTGAAACACGAAAACAGGAACTCATCCCTCTCGTAGTTGTTCAATGATGATCATAAAATACAAATGTTATCAGAACTACTGTCTTCCATATTAATAGTGGTAACCATGATTCAAACAAATATATAAATTATTGAATCATTTATAAATCATATGAACAACGCATCAGTAATAATGATTTTTTTTTCTTGTCCCTCATCTCTCTTTCTATTTCCATGTAACCTGTTCTGCACAGAACTACCAGCTGAAGAAGGTGAGCAGTCCATCTCTCTTTGTTTATCCGTCTTCCTGTTAATTTGTTTATTTGTTTGTTTGTCTGTCCATCATTCTGCTCTTCATGTCTCATGTTGTCCCTGTGCAGGTAAATCTCTTTGGGAGCTTGTCCTGGAGCAGTTTGAGGATCTCTTGGTTCGAATCTTGCTGCTGGCTGCGTGCATTTCCTTTGTAAGATTACATCACTGTATGCACAACTACAAAATTACACGAGAGCATTGTGCACAGTGTGCATTTAATTCATGTAAATTGTATTTGTGTAACCTCAAATTACAAATTCACTTCTGATGACTTACATATATTTTATGGAGCAAGATATCAATTCAAGCATGTGATATGTGCACTGTTCATGTTGAATGACTAAAAGTCACACAACATCACAAAGCACACAACTCACCAGCTGTCTCTGTTTTTTTCTTTTGTGTCTGATAGACTCTGGCTTGGTTTGAAGAAGGGGAAGGAACAATCACTGCCTTTGTTGAACCTTTTGTCATCCTCCTCATCCTCATTGCAAATGCTATTGTGGGAGTCTGGCAGGTAAATTGTTGGTGTGTGAGTGTGTGTGTTTTATGGATGGCAGTTATAAAATATTGAAGTGACTGAGTAGTCCCTCCCACTTGATGTAACATGACTGATTTTAAACCCTGCAAAGTTCACAGGGGTGCCCCGGGCCAATTTTACGTTTTAATGATTTGCATTGTGCTTGTGTTTGAGAGACTGAGGTCAGGGGCAGTATGGGCAACATTTGCATGTTTACCATGAAAAAGATTTTACTAATTTGAAAACAGAAATCAGTATGTTACATAGTGGATGTGGTCGCAAATACATACCTGTATATGAAAGATTGTTGTGGCTCTTATGTGTTGGCACAACAGCAGGAATTATTGTGCTTCGCATCTTCACTCTGAAAGCCCTTGTCTGGTCCCACACATGGATTGAAGAGCAGTATGACTCCATTAATGAATGAAATCTCTGTGCGACAGGATCGTTCTGATCTAACAGTAAATATTGCTCCAAGCTTTTCTAAACACACGACTGGAAAGCTCTCACTGACAGATTCCACGTAAACATTAAAGTGGCCTGAAATAAGGCAGCTGCTCTCCCAACGAGTCGTCGGTTCCCCCAGACCTCTCAGTTATTTTCAGTTTTACTAAACATAGACTCAATGTGAAAATGTGATGTGATAGACAAAAGCCCCATGTAGATATTGGCTTCCCCAACCGATGAAATGTATAAAAAAAACCATACTCTGAACTCTGAACTATACTCTGAAATGAACATATCTCTCTAAGCCCAGTGGAGAAGCAGCCTGTTAAAGTCAGTATGTTTCTTTCCCATGTTTTTTGGGTCCCTCCAGGAGCGTAATGCAGAGAATGCCATTGAGGCTCTTAAGGAGTACGAGCCAGAGATGGGCAAGGTGTATCGACAGGACAAGAAAAGCGTCCAGAGAGTCAGAGCACGAGACATTGTCCCTGGAGACATTGTTGAAGTTGCAGGTAGGCGGACAAATATATGTATAATTGTATATTGTACAGTAATTGAGGCTGACACAATAGAATGTACATTTTTTAAATTGATTCTGCATTGAACAACTTCCATCTGTACTCTTATGTACTGTACGTGCAATCTGATAACCTGGATTTTGCTTTTGCAATTTAGAGAGATCTATTTTACACATTAGGCCAACCTACTGTACATTTCTGCAAACCTTAAGATGTTTTCTAGCCAAACCAGATATCATACTCATGAGATATGACATAGCTTTCAGAAATGTCTGCTTGAACTTGATAATGTGGGACAGGTCGCTTGGTAAACTGGGACATTTGTAGTAGGCTATACCATTACCATGTTTTTTGAGGGATCCTTCTTCCAGGACAGACAGAAGTGCAACAGATGCTGTGTGTAGCAGAGGATAAAGTATGAATATTTACGAACTGTGAAAGGTGTGGAGTAAATGGAGAGGCTAATTAGCATTTAAAGTCTGTTAAGAAAGTGTCTGACAGAGGAAGGGAGCAGGAATTGTAGTGCTAGAGGTATTGTTGATAATGGTATGCCTGGCCTAGAGGAATCTCTTAGTATCCAGTCATGGTGGTTAGTCGACGGAAGCTTTTGACTTTTCAGGCGAACACAGCAGCAGTTTCCAGAGTCCAGGTCCAGTGCAGATAACGTGCAGACAAGTAGGTGTCTCAACACTGTGGTTTTTCACAGCCAAGGGGTCCACCACAAATGGTGAACCACCGTCTGATTCTGAGTCCTGGAGGAGATATATGTCTTTAAATACTGCAGCTGGTAGTGGAGGTGATCAGGTGGTGATGCTCTGGTGTTGAGGGGATGAGTTTTCATGCTGTCCCATGCAAAGCCATGATGATATACGGAATGTATTGTATTTTAACAATTGTATTATGCTGTCACAGACAAGCATTCAGAGCACAGTATTCTTCCACTGCACAGTTGTTTAAATATGGACACAGACAGAGGGAGATGATGGCATTTTGTTTAGTCATTCCTGGCAGATACCATAATGTGCATGCCTGTAGTTACGTCCCTGCCCTCTCCTCTGACTGCTGTCGTAATGGAAACCCAGTGAGAGGCTCACAAGGCCTTCATGGAAAATATGTGATTGGAGTAAGTTGCAAACCCACTGTCTCAGAAGGCTTTGAAGGATACATTCATGGAAGCTCTTGGATGAGACGAGTGTAGTATCGTCTAAAAGGTCTTGCTCGTACTGGAGTGTGTGTGGAATGTTCAAGTATTCTCAAGTATTTTAGAGGTCACATAATTGCATGTGCAGCTGGAAGGTAAAAGATCTGAAATGATTCACCTGAAAGATGTTCTTTCATTTGAGCAAATGTCATGAAGTCATTCAGATTAAAACCTGTTAAATGGGTTTTATGAATGTGCACGGATACACATTTTTTTCTCTTGACCCAAAAAGTGAATTCTTTAATCCTCTAGATACCCTTTTGCTATTTCGAGCTGCTCAGAGAGGAAACAGGGTTAGTTTGTGTGTGTGTGTGTCTGATCCAGTGGCCCTGTGACTGTAGTCACAGTGTTCAGAGCATGGGAACTCGGAGACATTAATCAGAGGTAAAACCACCAGTGCAGATCTTTGTATTATTACAACATTTATAAAACACAGCACAGGTGGTGATGCTCTGTCACAGCACTTACAGACATTAGCAAGAAGAGAAAGGAAACAAATGTTATGCTGTTAAGCCAAATAAGACTCCTTAACATCCCTGTCAGTGCCACGAACTGAAATACATTTCTGTGAGTGATCACATAAACTAGACAGGACTTGCAGTGCATGCATTGGAACCACGTGTTGTCCCTTCCCTTTGTAACCATGTGATATTTTGGTGTGATGATGATGTTTCTCTGCTCATCTAAACTTTGTTGGACATCTGTAAACAGCTAAGTTCTGTAGTTACTCTGTCTCACTTAGATTCCTCTCACATAGTCGACGTCACAAACACAATTAGTGTTTTAAGTTCTTTGGGCTCAGGCCATGCCCCTATGATATTCTGTGGAAAGTTAAAATGTTCTTTACATTTAACATTCTAATCTCTTATTTCTTTGTGGATTAAAAACATCAAACAATGTCATTAACATTGAATATAATCATTTTCATACCAAATACCCAAAGGGTTTTGAAATGTATTTAATACAGGACATTCACCTGATCCTGAAATTCTGAAACAGTCTTTTTAATGACTGCTTCAGTCTAATGTTTTATTGTTAGTAGTTATGTGCAGCCCATTCTCTCCGTGACGCACTGACATTAAGACTTATAAACAGTTTATAAACGCCTGTGCTTGTCCAACAGAAAGAATGCTAACCTTTCATGTGCAGCAATTTGTCATGATTTTTCACAAAACAAATATGATTTGTCACATCCTGGACTCGTGTCCTCTTGGAATTAATGTCAAACAGCTGCCTCATCCTTTCTTTGATGAAAGCATAGCATTGAGCGTGTTCAAAATGTTCAAAATATGAAGTCACTGTGATATGCATTGAGCCCAGAGATGAAGTGACGTAATGTGAAATGATGTAATCTAGGTGATGGTACTGTTCACCAATTACACTGACAGAGTCAAAGTGAACAGTGGAGTCAGTGTAGAAAATGGTTGCTTGCGTGTTGTATTTCATTAGTCTTAAAATGTTTGAAACCTGAATTGCTCATGTTGTTTAATAGTTTGCAGTGTGTGCTGGTGTCTTAGTTTAGTAATAGGAGTTTGTCGTGCTGTAGTTGAGATTTGTCGTCATTCCTGTCAATTGACTGAATCGAATTCAAGCTTCCTGTCCTCATCTAAACTCAATATATTTTTTTTTTCCTTTTCTCTCTATCTCTGCATCTTCAGTTGGTGATAAGGTTCCAGCTGACATCAGGCTGACGTCCATCCGTTCCACCACTTTGAGGGTGGACCAGTCCATCCTGACGGGGGAGTCAGTGTCAGTCCTGAAACACACAGACCCTGTACCAGACCCCCGAGCTGTCAACCAGGACAAAAAGAACATGCTCTTCTCTGTGAGTCTCCGCCTCCAAATCTGTCAAATTTTGTTCATCATCTGGCAACATCCAGTTGTTATGAAGCAATATGATATTTATGTTTTTTGTTGTCTCAGAAATGCCTTGAGTTATCTAATTACTAATTCCCTAAATGACCATCTGTCTGTCAGACTGTCATATCATGTTCTGTTTCATTCAAAGGACTGAATAATAATATTTTATATAAACATTTTTTTATGTCTAAAAGTTCAATTAAAAAAATACACTGAGAAAATGACACAATATAAACTGGCACTGATCAGGCTACTGTGTCAAATGTTATTGAAGTTATTCCTGTCATGACCTTTGCCCAGGGCACCAACATTGCAGCGGGGCGAGCTGTTGGCGTTGTCGTGGCAACAGGGGTGCAGACGGAGATTGGGAAGATCCGAGATGAGATGGCCTCCACTGACCCTGAGAGGACCCCACTGCAACAGAAACTTGACCAGTTTGGAGAGCAGCTGTCTAAGGTTAGTGCCTGTGTGTGTGTTGTTGGTCTGTGACAGAAACTTGAAAGTGAAATGACATAAAATAAGATATGTGTTAGTAATTCAGCAGTTGTCTTGGTCTAACCCTGCAGGTGATCAGCGTGATCTGTGTGGCAGTGTGGGCCATCAATGTAGGACATTTTAATGACCCAGTGCATGGAGGCAGCTGGCTGAGAGGAGCCGTTTACTACTTCAAGATTGCTGTTGCATTGGCTGTCGCTGCCATTCCAGAAGGTCAAGCATCTTATCTGTCCATGCAAAGAATGAAATGCTCCTTCCTCTTTAAATAACCAGAGGTTTACCTTTGATGGAGTCAAAATGAAAGAAATATCTCATCACCATCCTCTACCTGCTGTGGTCCTCTCAGGCCTCCCTGCAGTCATTACCACCTGCCTTGCACTGGGCACCAGGAGGATGGCCAGGAAAAACGCAATCGTCCGCAGCTTGCCGTCAGTGGAAACACTGGGCTGTACCTCTGTTATCTGCTCCGACAAAACAGGAACACTGACCACCAACCAGATGTCGGTCTGCAGGGTGAGAAAACGTCAGACCCGATGTCTGCTTTGTGTTTAAATGACCATATTGTCTAGACAGTGTCATTTTACTATTATATGGCTCATATGACTCAGTGTTAATGATCACATACGTTTGATCTAAAAGCAGTCAGCATTGTTTCCGTCACTTGAACATATACGTAGTAAAGTTGTTTGAGCTTCCAAATGAATGGCTTGTCTTAGTAATGTGAGCTTAACGAATGTTTAGTTTTGCATGTATTTCCCATCAGAATATGTCTGAAAGCACTTAATACTGTCTCCATAATGTTTTTGTAAATGCACATTAACGTGCATTTCCAAAGCTATGTAAAATGTAACACTTAACCAACACTAAAACTCCAGGAAGTAACCCTCAACTGATCTGTAATCTTGGAAGGAAATGCCCTGTTGTAACATGAAACTAACCTCAACTGTGATTTCTTGACATCATTGTGTGTCTGCGTGTGTGTTTAGCTATTTGTAGTGGACAGTGTGTCAGGGGACAACTGCAGCCTGAGCGAGTTCACAGTGACTGGATCTACTTACGCCCCTGAAGGGGAAGTGTGAGTGTCCTTTAACTTTAACCCTAAACCCCTGAGAGTTTGTGGACAGCGGAGACATTTGGACGCACTAACGCAAGCATCCGGCTAACCTCTGCTTTGCCTTTCAAATAACGTGCAGTCATTGGTTCATTCATTCTTCCTGAGAATTCTGTCTGTCTGGATCTGTCACATTTCCTCTTTTTTGTCCCCAGTTACAAAGATGGATCAGTGGTCAAGTGTAGTCAGTACGAAGGCCTGGTGGAGCTGGCCTCCATCTGTGCACTGTGCAATGACTCATCACTGGACTTCAATGAAGTACGAAATGACTCACACCAATATAGATTTCCATTTATGGTTCTGAAACATTTACATTGTCTGCATACTGATATGAACGATCTGTGTTTGTTCCAGGCAAAGGGAGTGTTTGAGAAGGTTGGGGAGGCAACAGAGACTGCCCTCTGCTGCCTGGTGGAGAAAATGAATGTGTTTGACACTGACTTGAGAAGACTCTGTCCTGCTGAGAGAGCAACAGCGTGCTGCTCTGTAAGTGTGTGGGTCTCCTCAAGGATTTAATCAGCTGTTTGAAGGTTAAGAATTGGTTGTGGGGACGGAGTTATGATTTGGTTATGGTGAGGTTAGGGCAGTTAGTGGTGATAGCAAAGTGTGAGACTAGGAAATGCATTATAGCAATGGGTGTCTTTACAACTGTAGAGACGTGTGTGTGTTTGCGAGAAAGAAAACAGAGACAGAGCGAGAGAAGCCTCTGTTAAGTTAAATATAGTACAGGGATCTTTTATGCAGGACTTGTTCATCACTTTCTGCCTTAGTCTTATATCTGCTCATCTCATCCTCTGTAGACCTGGTCCCCTGTTAGCTCTGTTTAGTAACTACAGCAAACATGTCTTTGCCACTGGGTGCTTGCTCATGAGGGAACGTTGGATCTCTGTAGATCACTTCTGTTTATTTTTACTTACAACTTTCCTGCAAATACAAACATGGACTCTACACATTTTAACTGTGTCAGTATTGGTTGTTTTCAGGTGATAAAGCAGCTGATGAGGAAGGAGTTAACACTTGAATTCTCTAGAGACAGAAAGTCCATGTCTGTCTTCTGCTCATCAAATAAACACATCAAGTCTACCTCTGGGAACAAGATGTTTGTGAAGGTCAGTCACACCCCTCGCCGCCATCACTGTGGCTATACGCTGGATGATAGCTCCATCCTTTCTTTTCTTTGTCTTCATCTCTCCCCAGGGAGCTCCGGAGAGTGTGCTGGAACGTTGCTCCCATATCCGAGTCAGCGGTTCTGCTCGTGTGCCTTTAACCTCAGCAGTTCGAGAGCAGCTCCTGTCCACTGTGAGGGAGTGGGGGTCAGGCCGGGACACACTGCGTTGCCTTGCTATGGCAACCCGAGACACACCCCCTGACATTCATCGTCTCAACCTGGAGGACTCAGCTGCCTTTGCTAACTATGAGGTGATGATGATGATGATGAAGATGAAAGGAAGACAGAGACAATGTGTCTCTAGCTCTGATATAAAATAATTCTTTTTGTCTCCCTCCTCTCACCCTAGTCCGACCTGACATTTGTGGGCTGTGTGGGGATGTTGGACCCCCCCAGGAAAGAGGTGCTTGGTGCAGTCCGGATGTGTCGGCAGGCTGGCATACGAGTCATCATGATCACAGGTTCAGCTGACATGTCTTCACTTATAACAATACAGCACACTTCACTTAGACTCATGGATGAACTGATGAGCAATTTGTGGTCAAAGGTCACTGTGGCCCCTCACTCACATTTTACCTTTTAAATCCAAGCAGCATCTTGTGGGAACACACGCTCAATTAGACTCATTGATTCAATTAAGGTCAAGGTCATGGTGTCCTCAGAAAGCATGTTTTTAGCCTCTTGAATTACATCAGGGCAAGATTACGGGACTACATTTCAGTGGTTAAAGGTCACAGTGACCTTTTAGCAACTGGAAAATAAAATCAGTTCTATCCATTAATCTGCAGGCCTGTGTTGTCTTAGATGTTTGATTGGCTGGTGCCAGACCTGAAGCTAAAATGCAGGGACCTGAATGAACTAATCTGAACATTGTGGTTGTGGATTACATATTAACAAACCAGTCTTAGTATTATTTAACAAAATCTCTCTCTCTCTCTCTCTCTCTCTCTCTCCAGGTGACAACAAAGGGACAGCCCTGTCTATCTGTCGGAGGGTGGGGATCATCACGGAGGCGGAAGAGGAGCAGGAGGGTGCCGGGGTCATCGGCTGCCTGACAGGACGCGAGTTTGATGAGCTGCCCCCCCACCTGCAGCGTCAGGCCTGCAGGACGGCACGGTGCTTCGCCAGGGTGGAGCCCGCACACAAGAGTCGTATAGTGGAGTATCTCCAGAGCCTGGATGACATCACCGCCATGGTGAGTTTGTGGCCTCGCACTTTAAGTTTCATCATTTGCACGTTGCTAACCTCTTCTGTGATATCCTCATATTATCCTGATTCATCTCTCCGCTCTCGTGGGTTCAGACAGGTGACGGGGTTAATGACGCACCAGCGCTGAAGAAGGCCGAGATCGGCATCGCTATGGGCAGCGGCACAGCCGTAGCTAAATCAGCCTCTGAGATGATCCTGGCTGACGATAATTTCTCCACTATTGTGGCTGCTGTGGAGGAAGGCCGAGCTATTTACAACAACATGAAGCAGTTCATCAGATACCTTATTTCATCCAACATAGGAGAGGTGGTCTGGTTAGTAAAACACAGAGATGACACACAGTGGATTCAGAGTGACAGCCATTTGTTTCATGGATAATTCAAACTACTCATTGTTCTTTGTCTCCTTTCCCTCTCAGTATTTTCCTGACTGCCGCTCTCGGCATGCCTGAAGCACTGATCCCAGTCCAGCTGTTATGGGTCAACCTGGTGACCGACGGTTTCCCAGCAACAGCTTTGGGCTTCAACCCCCCTGACCTGGACATCATGTCCCGCCCTCCTCGCTCCCACAAAGAGCCGCTCATCTCCAGCTGGTTGTTCTGTCGCTACCTGATCATTGGATGTGAGTCATGACCCTGGGATCAAATATGATCATCAGGTTATTATCACTGGTGATAAATAGTTCTCATACCCATTGTACCCAAAGTACAGTATGTAGTAGAGTATCTAACATGCAAGGTTACAAACCAAATTGAGATGTATCATCCTTGCCTGTAGGTTATGTGGGAGCAGCCACTGTTGGCGCTGCCGCATGGTGGTTTATGGCAGCCCATGATGGACCTAAACTTTCCTTCTATCAGCTGGTAAACCCATCACTCTCCATCACTGCACCTACATAAACTTCTTAGTGGCCTTTTCATATATACTGTATACTTGTTTCTTACTGGCCAGAATAGAACAATAGCAATTAGATATTGGAAATACAATATTAGATGATAATATTGGCTGTTGTCATGTATCAATTATAGCATAGGTAATATTTGTGAACCAGCAGAATTATATGTGAACAAAAACACAGCATTAGAGTTTGTACTGTGAATATTAAAACCCTTTTTTTTTCTCCACAGTCTCACTACCTGCAGTGCACTGAAGGCCATGCTGAGTTTGCTGGTGTGCAGTGTTCGGTCTTTGAGTCTCCGTATCCCATGACTATGGCTCTGTCTGTCTTGGTTACCATAGAGATGTGCAACGCCTTGAACAGGTTATTATTAACAAACACACCCTCACTCACTCTGAATCAAATACAACTAGAGCGCGACTTTAAAAAAAACAACTTGAAATTGTCAAAGTAATGTTTTTTTTTCTGCTTTCTAGTCTTTCAGAGAACCAGTCCCTGTTGAAGATGCCTCCCTGGTCAAACCCATGGCTGGTGGGGGCAATCTGCCTGTCCATGGCCTTACACTTCCTCATTCTTTACGTTGACCCACTGCCGGTAACTATACATTCATATACTGTATGTTTTACACCAGCATTAGAATGTGTCTTGGTGATTAGGTATGACATTAGGTATCAGAACCAGTGGTGTGTTGTCATACAACTACATGGACACTGTACCAAAAGACGTGTGGTAGCAGTAACTGGGCAGTATAGAAATCAAAAACATGTTGGAAAGCAACAGAAACTGAACCTTAAATGTCATACACTGATGTTATGGTATCATGTGTCACGCATTATAAAATAACTCATGCAAGGGACTCACTTATTCACACTTCACACTGTGGGTGCCTGCAGATGATTTTCCAGATACGCCCTCTGTCATGGCCTCAGTGGGTGGTGGTGTTAAAGATGTCACTTCCTGTCATATTCATGGACGAGGCCCTCAAGTTTCTGGCACGCAACTATATTGAGCCGGGAAACCAGGTCAGAGGACGTGTTTTGATAATGTTGATGTGCAGTAGAGTTAATGATGTGACTCCCAAGTGCTCTGTGTCTTATCTTTCCGTTGGTCTCATCTGTTTCTCAAAAAGACAATGGAAGAGGAAGAGGAGCGACAGGTGTCAAGGGCTAATGGAGGACTGTTGAGTGCCATCACGATCAGGCTACGCCAGTCACTGAGGGGTGTTTCCTGGTCCTTCGTTTTAATCGCGACACCACTAGTGATCTGGATCTTCAGCCTTGACTCTGACATCACTAACATCTTCTGGGAGTAACGTTAGAAAGCGATGACAGGTGGACTGTGGTGGGGCAGTAAAAGACTGAAGGCTGGAAAAATGAAACGGAAACGCTGAATAAAGAATCTTGGGCAAAATTGTGGTCATGTGAAAGGCTGGAGCAAGGTAGAACAGAAAAAATATGAAAACTATAAGAGATGGATGAAGGTTTTTAGCCAGAAGACAATCAGAAAAAGAAAGTGCAAGGCAGTTTCAGACCATCACCTGCAATGAATATGTGCTATGTGTAGCTAATTGTCTCTCTCAATCTTGTGATCACATTCACTCTGACTGTGCTTACGCCCACTCCCCCTTTTCCTGACTTAGGCATGTGCACATGTTGGTCAGTTGGTCCAAATCCGCTTTGGGTTCAGAGTTGTCTCTGGGACTGAATACCTCTACTAAAAAAAACCATGGTACCTCAGTTGTACTGTTATGTTAGCATAGCATGCTGATCTACTAATTTCCACACTCTGAGATTCTGAAGACTGTGGGATTGAAATGACGAAATTAGCATGTTAGATTGTTCAAAACGAAACCTGACATCTGTCTGTCTGCCTTAAAGTCAGCATAGACTTCCCACCATAAATGAACGCAGGGACGCAAACAGTGTAAAATTTGATGTCAACTTTGAGTTGATCAACTTTTTGGATTTTTTTTTTCTTTTCTTGCATATTGTCTTCCAAGGAGTTTGATCTAAAACATAGTTTAATTCGACTTGAGTTCAGAGACCCGTGGGCGGTGGTTAGCAGCTAATTCTAAATTAAATAGTTCCTTTCTGATTTTATGGCTGTATGTAAAGATAGAAGACAAATTTGACTTCCTCCCCGCTCCGTGTAACCAGCTGG
This sequence comes from Pseudorhombus dupliciocellatus, assembly GCA_016785235.1. Classification (NCBI taxonomy): domain Eukaryota; kingdom Metazoa; phylum Chordata; class Actinopteri; order Pleuronectiformes; family Paralichthyidae; genus Pseudorhombus; species Pseudorhombus dupliciocellatus. The sequence continues at coordinate 1,431,620 of JAFBJW010000232.1, forward strand.
GAAATGTTGACGTAATCGAATGCAGAGATTTAGAGTTATCCATCTTTATGTACCATCATTGGAAACCACTGCTTTATATTATACAACACCTCTGTTGTTAAGTATAGAATCTGACTTGTCGACCTAATCCCTTTATCTCGTGAAAATCAATATTTTATTAGCAAGGGTTTCTTTCCTCTGAACCAAAACAACATGTTCATGGCTTAATGATGGTTGTCATGCTGCACATAGCACCTTTCCCACGAAAAGTTGAAAAGTGACTGGACTGGATGACAAGAGCGTTGAGTCATCCACGGTCTCACACACACACACACACACACACACCAGCGTTACAGACACACAGTAGCTCAGCATTGATAAGATGTGGTCAGCAACAGGTGATGAAGACCGTTAGAGAGTAGAGCCCCCTGCTGGCCATTCTAATTCCACAGCAACGTAAAATATTCAGTTCCCTCTGCACAGTAATGAGGACTAAAACATGCTTTTACCCTCTGAAGAAAGACTGTTAGCAGAATGCATGTCAGTGCACGTTACACGTTACACACTTTGAATCTGTGACAGTGGACAGGAAGATGAGTCAGGACGACTCTGACTGATGCTGAAGATGATCCATCAAAATCTTGCAGCTTAGTCCTTTAGAACTTTACTCTGAAGTTCACTTCCCTGAGTTGATTGTGTCTGATACTGAAAAAAAAACTCTTAAGTCTTAAATGTTACTTGACTTGACCTGAAACCCTGAGGCTTCAGAGACTGAAGCTGGACTCAAGCCTTCACACCAGGATCATTGACATGAGCCTGTTTGATTTGAGTAGTTAAGAAGTGTTGATGGTGTTATTTAGATCCATGATTAGACACAGTTTATATTGTTGTGTACTTCTAGGTACAGTCAGTCTGAAGGATGTGAGCTGACTGCTGCATATAATGTGTAAGCTTAATGGAATAATATGGTTCTTTATGTTAGAGCGTTTGAATATACTCTCACTACCCCAGTCCCGACTCAGTCTACTGCAATCTTTTGACTTCTTTACTGCTTTTCTCCCCTTGCCTCTTAACCACAGACGCTGCCTCTTTATTAGTGTAATGGACAGGATGCACTGCAAACTGGAACACACAGATTCCCAGTGGCACAGGGCCTCAGGCAGAGCTATTTTTGTGTGAATAATTGACCTCCAGTGAGTCATTGCGACATCCCACTCAGTGTAAAGTCCCAATATTCCAAGTCAAGAAGTCAACTTTTATAATGAACAAGTCATAATGTTATTAGAACAATACGAGTTATGCTATCACATGTACAGTGCAGCTGTAATTATGCCACTTGTGTGTTTGTCTGTTGCTCAACACACTGAGCTCAGTTAGCAGGAAACTAGCAGGGCATTATTCATTAATTCACTATTTTCTCCTGTAAAATTCTATTTTGTGTCAACTTCAAACATTTAATATTATGACTTTTCTTATAAAACTTTGACACCATTGTAAAACTATGCTTTTCTTCAGAATGACAGCATAACTCTGTTGGTGTGTTTTCTTATATTGGATTTGATTGTGAGTGTTTTTTACTACCATCACCTTTCACGACTTTGCTCTTAAGAGTACAGCATTTAGTTAAGACATTTTTGCATAGAATAGAGAAAAGTTTTCTTTAGAATTAATTAGACATTAGACGTTATACAGTATATTGCAGTATTCTGTAAAATAATAATGTCATTTTTTCCCTAACAGAATAGGTCGTAGGCTTTTGTTGATGACATTTGAAACTTTGCTTCGGTAACTACGACTATTTGAATAAGTGAAAACCATAAAATATATTTTCACTTTACTTTCTGCTGACCACGGGTCTGCGTTTTTCTTGTTTGCTCGCTTGTATGTTTTATGTGCAAAACTGTTCTCGCGCAATACCATATAAACTACAAAGTGCATTTCTTGCAATAAATATTTCTTTTTAATATCAAGGCAAAAAAAACAGACAGATCCAATTAATATTTATTTTTTACACTTATTATTTATTTATATCTTTTTCTGTAGGTGTAATATACAGTGATAATCTAGGTCTGACAGAACAACAAAAACAGGTTTGATTAACATTGATGCATATGAGGTGATGATGATGATGATGATGATGATTAACCCCAGCCTGTAGAAGTAGCATGAGCTGAAGTTTTTGCTGCTTAAACTGTACATGAACGGTTGTTCTTCACTCACCTGCCTGCTGCAATAAGGGTTGAATTGGAGAGAGATGGAGACAGTTATTAGAAGAGCTTTCAAATGTGCTTCTGTCTTCTTTATCCCCACCTTGTTTCTATATCTTCCTCTCTGCCTTCTCATCACCCACTGTCCAGCATTTAGTGCTTCTTTTTGTTCATGTTGAAAGATGTCCCTGTTACCGCTCAGAGATTTGTTGTCTTGGGAAATGCTGTTATGGGATGAAAACAATAAATAATAATTGTTAAGAAATAAAGTGTTGTTAAAGTGTTAAAGTGGCCTATTTCTACCATCACAGTGAGGATAGTTTGGCTGATCCTCACCAATTCATTGGACTGCATGAACACTTGGTTTTAGTTGTTAGGGTTAAGGCTAAGGTTAGGCATTTAGTTAGGGTGAAGGTTCACACCACGTCCATGAATGTCCTCACAACTATAGAGAGACGTGTGTGTGTGTGTGTGTGTGTGCATGTGGTGGGCAGAGAGGGTGGGTGAGACTTGAGCTCCATTTAGACGAACTGTACACAGAGAGGGAGAGCGTCACTGTGAGCGCACACGTGCACCTGCCTCGAGAGAGAAGGAGCTCACACTCTAAAGTTGCCACAGAAAGACAGACTGAAGTCCAGAGGAGAACTGAACACTTGCTGTTGGGGAACAGGCTATCACTGATCGTCCAGTGGAGCAGAGCAACATTTAGAGTAAGTCACCGACATGTGAATTAATGATTGTTTCATGTGGACGAATGTCAAGGCCTCCCCCTCACAGTCTGTACGGAGGGCTTCAATTCATTTCCTGCGATTACTGAGTTTGTTGTCTGTACTGAGTTGTAAGTCACTTTCACTCAGGATTAACCTTGTTGGTGCTGTAGGAACACACTGACTGGACCGAATCACTCCTCCTGCACATGTTGGGAGTTAATGATGGCTGTGGCATGTGGCATTTATGCAATTCAGCTTCTGACAGCAGATCTGGATGAGCTCAAAGTCACATGGTCACGGGTATTTGTTTATACTGAAGGCCACATTTCAATCAATCAATACATGTTTTGATCCAATCCATAAAAGGACTTCACATCCGCTGCCCATGTAAATAGTTTATTCTTGATTTATTTCCTGTGCTAATAAGGACACATTTCTGTGTGAGGTTTTCCTTTATAATAATTGTAGGCAGCCAGGTGGGAAAAGCTATTCCTGCTGGCTTTATTTGTGGTTTATGACGGTTGTATAATTATAACTGTAGGCAGGGCGCACAACCACTGGCAGCTAGAATCCAATATCAACATTAACATTTAGCTTATTCTGGGATATATATCTGCTGCAGTTGCAAGAGGTTGATCTCCTTGCCATGTGTCAAAACTCAACAGAATAAGGGGGAGAGAGTGAGAGAGAGAGCGGTCTGCTCTCTGATTGGTCCGCAGGACTGTCTGTGTGCAAACATGTGCCTTCTATCGGGGGTCGCTGCTTTCTGAAGCTGCACGCACAAACACTCAAACTTACACATTCAAATTCAGGTGTTCAAATATTTACGCAGTCCGAGCCGAGGGGACCGCTGGGATCACTGATCTGTGCCTCAACCGGAGGGTTTCACCGTGTGAAGTGGGCGCACATGCATGGCTCGGCTCAGTGCATGACACATGATAGCCACAGCTACAGTTTAAGGTCAAGTGGGTTCAGAGTGCTCCCTCGTGGGTCTCGTGTTCCTGTCCCCTCACTTCCTTTCAGGTTTCATTACAGCTCACGAGCTGACATCATGTGCACGTGTTGGAAGTGCAGCAGTGATTCTGTTTAATGGTGTGGCTTAATGATTAAATAATTCATTCATTAACACCAAATAAAGTGAAGCTCACTTTGGTCATGAAGACAAAAGAATGGAATTGTCTAGTAAGGTAATCAAGTATGTGAGTATTAACAACCAGATAATATTTTAATAGGGGTGTTATGAGAATTCACAAAATACTGCAGTAACTATTGAGTTTGTGACATGGTGTGAACATAACACTCCTGAATCGTCATTGATCCCTATTTTTATTAATATTAATTCTCTGCACTTCCTGAGCTCCCTGAAGATTTATGCACTGTCACGTCATGTGTATATTAATACTACAGCATGTCTCATACCACAGGTTTCCCTCCTCCTCTTTTTTGTTTTCCTTGGACATTCTGCTGATGTGACTTTAAACCTTTGACTGACACAGCAGCTCATCCAGATGAAAATGTTTATTTTTCTTTCATCGTGCAGGCCTAAAAACGGATGTGACTGAATTTAGCCAATGATACCAATAGCCATGACTGAATCATTTGTCCTTCTCTGTCCACAGGGATGTGTAATGAACATATCACAATACCTTTAAAATATATCGAGAGTGGTCACAATACAGAGAAGTGCTCCTCTGACGCAGGGTTTCTCTGTTGATATTTTTTCTGTGTTGCTCTGAAAGACTGGGTGAGGGGTCAGCTCCTCAAAAACATGTTGTGACACCAAGTTGAAGTAATGATTTGGCGTGTTTAATGCCTCATCGCTCACACTCAGTCGGGTGGACTAATGCTTCCCTCCTGTGTGACTCCAGCTGTCATGGCTCCCAGCTTGGCCCAGGCGTACAGGAGGAGGTGGTGGATGGCCGTCACGGCCATCATAGAGAACCTGCTCTGCTCAGCTGTGCTGTTGGGTTGGGGCTCACTGCTCATCATGCTGAAGAATGAAGGCTTCTACTCCCACCTTTGCATTGGTAAGAGCCCCATCCAAGCCGTTAGTGTTTCCGTTAGACAGTCGATTGGTGTGGAAATGATTCTGGTTCTTCATCAGTGAAAGAGTTAAAGAGTTTTCCATTGTCAGACGTTCTCAACACAAATCTCAAATAAAATACCTAGGCCATGAGTATTTGACAGAGTTGACTCTCCTGACTTGGGTCCTTGTGGAACTTTTCAGAGAATGAGACGGTCCACACTAACGTGACGTCCTTGGAGAGTAGCGTTTGGCCGAGTTGTGTGGAGCAGGAAGAGATATTGAACCTCGGCTTCACCATTGGCTCGTTCCTGTTGAGTTCAGCGACTCTACCTCTGGGGATCTTGATGGACAGATACGGGCCCCGACCATTAAGGCTCATTGGCAGGTCGGACGGCTCTTGAATCATTTTTTTCGATTCTGTATATGCAAAAATGCTAATGACACGCAAATGTTCTGTTTGTATTTCAGTTCGTGTTTTGCAGCATCCTGTGCAATTATGGCTGCTGCTGCATACAAACCTGAAGGTGAGACATCAATGCCACAAACCTCAGAGGAGAATCCCATCATGTTACAGCTTGGGTCATTTCAGTTCAGAAGCATTTTACACTGAGGACATTCCAGTTTGATCAAAGATACAGTGAAAACAAACTATCTGACTCACCCAAATTGTCACTATTTGACTTAAATATCAAGTGTTTCTGTCATTTACGATATTCTCTCATTTGTTCCATCAGTGTTGTCCGTCCTCATTTTCCTCGCTGTCTCCTTCAATGGCTTCGGAGGAATCTGTCTGACCTTCACCTCACTCACAGTACGATCCCCACTCACACATGACTCATGACAACCATTGGAGGAGGGTATCGGTTTTCCTGTTCAACTCAAGGACAAAACAATGTGTCACAAAACTGTCTGTGTAAACCACCGTGGCTGTGACAGGAGTGTGCGGGCTGGTTTCTGTCTGTATGTCTGCCCTGGGAAGCACTCTTGTTGTCCCGGGATAACCCGTATATATAATGAATGGATGTTTGTCCGTGGTGGCAGCAATATGCCCTCCACATGCACATGAGTGTCAGCTGGTGTCTCAGTATCGTAGAAGTCATCAGGGAGGGTGTGTGTGCAGATCAGTGTGCACAGCCGCTGTTCTGCAAGGTCACCGCCACCTGTAGCTTCGACGTGCTCCTCCCTGCAGACTCTTTGAGGTGACTGCGAGGTAGTTCTACCGAGAAGAGCTCTTTGTCTGAGGAATCTGCATCTGTCATTGTGTGTATGTGTGTGTGTGTGTGTGTCCTCGCCGGATTAAATGCCCCTCCTGCCAGGAAACATTTGGACAGGGCTCTCTGGACTTTGTGTTGCCTGCGTGGGACAGCACAGTGTTAGGCCACAGTGGACAGATTGCTTATTCTCTGGGATGGCCCACATCCCCTCCTTCCATCTTGTCGTCTGTCAGACCAGGCTGTGACGTCACACGTTATCTGTGTATCAGGTGTCACATGCTAGAAGGGCCTGACCTATGGGGAGCAGGATCTCTGACTCCTCTGTGACTCACAGTGGATTTGGTCTTCTCTCAGTCACACAGGCCCTATGTAACGCAGTGCATTTGTGTTCCCGATGCATTGTTTTCCTGTGCTGTTGTGTACCTGTGATCATAAGCACATGCTCCTCTGTAAGCGTGTGTATTTTGGAAAGCAGCACATGTTGTTCCACTTGGTCTAAATTCTGCTGCAGCCTGTCAGCCAATCCCAGAGGCAGGCGGTGAACACACCCTCCCACCGCCCTGTCCCCTTATCAACCCCACGTCCCCCTCTCTCTCTCTCTCTCTCTCTCTTCCTCTTAATTCCTGAGGTAGACCATGTCCTGCATTTGACATTGTCATTTTGGCCTCATGTCTGTGTGTACTGTGCTTGTGTGGGTGTGTGCTCCAGGTAATACTCATGTTGTGGGGACCAGTATCTGTTTACAGTCTCATGATGGGAACAAAAAAAAAAGCAAATCCCCATAATGTTAATCATTACATTTCAAGATGAGGATGAAGATTAGGTTTAAGGTCTAGGGTGCTTTAGGAAATAAATGTAGTTTCCTCCTAGGTCATGGAAACTCAACTCTGTGTGTGTGTGTGTGTCTTAATGTATTTATACTTTTCCAACTATCTTATGTAAACAGTGTAGATTCATAGCTGACCAGAATGTTTCGTGCTGTCTATCAGATCTGTCATTTTTAATCCCTCAGGTTTGATATATTTGAGCACGGCAGGAGTGTACAGGGCACAACGGAAGAGTGATAAGAGGCAAGCTTGGGGGGGGTGGAGGTAAGAACAGGAGGGGCAGCTCGGTGAGAGCGAGAGCTATGGAAAAGAGAGAGAGGTAGATAAGAAAAACTGAGGTGAGAGCAAAGAGACAACAACATGGAAACATAACAGGAGGGTTAGAGACACCGATTGGACAGGTTTGACATCAACCTGTATCTTTACATCTCAACATAGAGCCTCCTTCATTGAATTATCTCTATAATTTAACTATCTACAGCTACTAAATCCTCATTACTGCCAATACTGTGAGAAGAGAGGGAGCACAGAGCTGCAGGACAGTCAGGTGAACCTGATGATGACAAACAGACAGAAACAGAGGGAAGTAACACAACCAATACTGTGGTTATTCAAAGCTGAACTGCTAACCACACAAAGCACCAACAGCCCATTTGACTTGTCTCATTGATTTTTGGAATTGTCATCAGTTGAAAGCTATTCTGGGAATTTGGACCCTTCTTGCTCCAAAGTGGATCATAAACTCAAGTGTCTGATTAGATCCACCTGCACATCTCACTGTCAGACCCTCAGTTCAAATGTTGTCATTCAATACATCTAATACAGTCATCATAGGACTGACCAAGATACGTGTGTGTGTCCTCGCTGTGCTTGAAGGGCATGTAGGAATCACTAGCACCATCTGCTGGTTAAATTCCTAAAGTGCATTTGACGAGTATTTTGATGCTGGCTGAACAGAATCACTGAAGAGTAACCACAGATGTTGGCATGATGAAAGAGTGGTAAAGTGGGGAACATGGTTTATTCACTTGATATGATGGAAGTATTTTTTATGTTTATTTTAATTTTATCTTTCTTTGATCTAGCTGCCAAACATGTTTGGGAATTTACGATCAACCATCCTATCCCTCATGATTGGATCCTATGCGTCTTCAGCCGTTACCTTCCCTGGTGTCAAGGTGCACACACACACACACACACACACACACACACACAATAATTGGATACAACTTAAATAAGAATTGGAAAAAAACAATGTAAGACAAGAGAAGATGGAAATTAGTTAGAGTGGGAGCTCAGTGATGATGTTTGAGTAGCGTGATTAACTACATTTAAAATACATATCATAAATATATATTTCCTCCCAACAAAACCCTCCTCCTCTTCCTCCCTGTCTCACTGCTCCAGTTGATTTATGACCTTGGCGTGTCATTCCGTGTCATCATGTGGGTCTGGTCTGGTTTGGCCTGCATGGTCTTCTTCAACTGCCTCCTGAACTGGCCTGCTGAATCCTTCCCTGCTCCTGAAGACATCCGATATATGTCAGTATGCAGACAAGAACACACACAAGCTTCTCATCTCACCTCACCTCACCTCATTTCCTCTTAACCAGGCAGACAATAAGATCCAGATCTCCCAATACCCATGGTTCTCAGCAGCAGGGACAGAGAGACTTATCAGAGACGTGTGGGGGATGATAGAGTCAGAGCCCCCACAGCTGGGGAGATGGTACATCTTTCACCGTGCGACAGAGCAAGATGAAAATGGACACAAGCATGATAGAGTCTTCAGAACAAGTCTCTGAATGTCCCTAAACCCCCAGAGATTGAAGGAATATGGACAAAAAAAATATAATATAACATGTAAAAAGTTAAGTCTGAATACTTCCTGTATTACTTTAAATGGGCAGCCCTCTTGCATGTAATATACCCCATGAATCTTGAAAGCAGGATGTCAAAACATGGTAAAGGTAATGTCTTGTTTTTGACTTGGTGACAGGTTTCATTGTGGAGATCTCATTAGTTAGTTTTCCAACTTCTTTCTTTTTCTCTGCAGCAAACGGGTGAAGATGAGTGGGGTTGTGACAGAGGACAAGTTAACTGGAGACAGGTACGTCACTCATGTCAACCTCATGGAAGACACGATGGAGGGCAAGAAGCCAGAACCCGATCAGACCGACTCACAAAGCAGAGACCAGGGTGAGTAACACGCGTGACACTGTCTTCTGGTTTTTAATGGGTGAAATAAGTGACACAGATTTTATTCGGCCTCGGTCGCCGAAACCAAACCTTACTGGCACAGCGGGCTCAGTGAGCACGTCCAGGTCAACCAGGGAGAGGGGATTAGGACAGATGAGACTAGTTGGCCAATTAACTCTCCCTGGATTCCAAAGGCATTGGCTAAGCTGCCAGAGAGAGAAACTGAGACATAAGAGACACTGAGCGTAGCGGCAAAGCTGAAAGTTGCGTTTCTTAGGTTTGTGAAGAAGATAGGCAGAGAGGCTGCAGTGCATCCAGGGGGTCACCACCTGAGGTCAACGCTTCTTTTACATCCTGGCTCTCTGCTCCTCAGGCTCCGTGCCACTCTGTCATTCTGTGTGCTCCCCTATCTTGTTGTGGAGTCTCATCACCATGGCAATGACCCAGCTGCGGCTCATCTTCTTCATGGGTGCCATGAACAAGATGGTGGAGTTTCTGGTCACCCACGGCAACCCCAACCGTAAGAATAATAACTTACATGACTACTGTGTTATCACCACTGTCAGGGTTAATGTGTTGTGGAGATGATTTAAAACAAACCCAATTCTTTAATTATGAAAGGTGTAAATTAAACTCAAGCATTTCATGAGCATTGATGTTAAATCATGTGTGTGGATCCCTGATGGCCTGCTGCTCTCTGTTTCAGCCTCAGAAGAGCTGCAGAAGGAGGTGGAGGAACAAGGTGATGCTTGAATGATCATCAAATATGTGTGTGTGTGTGCAGTAGTAGACACTTGCAGTGTGTTTTGTGCTCAGATTGGTTGTTCATTTTTATTGACTTCAACCCTGCACGTCCTCCCCAGTTGGTTTCTACTCGTCTATCTTCGGTTCAATGCAGCTGCTGTGTCTCCTGACTTGTCCTCTGATTGGTTACATCATGGACTGGAGAATGAAAGAGTGTGAAGAGGAAAATGCAAACACACAAACACAGAAGAGGTAATTCATCTACAGAGAGGTTTGGCTGTGCTTGTGTCTGTGTGGGTTTTCAACAGACAACTTTACTTTTATATTTATATTCTGTTTCATTCTATATTTAATATTCTATTTTATTTATTTTACCCTTGAATTCTTTCATCCTTGAACAGTCTAACGTATAACATTGCGATTATTTTGTCACCCCCTCACACTGAAGGGTTATTTGACCAGACAATGGGCTCTGATATTCGACTTTTGTTCCCTTTCCTCAGCCTGTCCGATCCTCCGAAGAGAGACCGTAAGATCCAGAAAGTGACGAATGCCATGAGAGCTTTCATCTTCACCAACCTTCTTTTGGTCACCTTTGGAATAATTTCCTTGATTGACAACCTGCCCCTACAGGTTAGAAAAATGCCCAACAGCAATGTAAAGCTCAAACTTTACACTCAGAATCAGAAGATCAATACAAATTAATTTACACAGACACAGTCAAATGACAAATCTGTCTTCCTGACGTCGTTCTTTGTTAGATGGTGTCTTTTGTTCTGCACACGATAGTGAGAGGATTTATCCACTCCTGCTGTGGAGGCCTCTATGCTGCTGTGTGAGTACAACCACTATATATCTTTACCTGTCAATATGGATCTATAATGACTATTTGAGTGTGGTGTGAAGACATTTTTTTTAGAGTAACTTTGAAATAACAACCCAATCCGTCCTACTCTAGGTATCCAGCCAACCACTTTGGGACACTGACTGGCCTGCAGTCAATGATCAGTGCTGCTTTTGCATTGCTCCAACAGCCATTGTTCATACTGATGTTGGGACCCCTCCAAGGAGATCCTTACTGGGTAGAAACCACACACACACATGCATACACACAAGCTGTTTCTCAATTCTGGGCCTGCATGTACCCAAGGTGGTCCTCAACCACAACAGCTAAACAAAGATGACAGTCTGATGTACAGGCTTAATGTCATTAGCTCCCTCTGCCTTTTGGTTGTTGCCCTAGCAACAGAGCAGAAATTGGGCAAGATGAAGAAATTGTGATTCCCCTTGGTTTATAAACATGGATACTGTTGTAGATGTTTGGTTGAGTTGAAGCATGATGTGTTCAAAGTCCTCACCCCTTTGAAAAGCTGTTTGTCCCCAAAACGTAATTAATTCGAAGATGGCTGGCCCGGTTTGGGTCCACCTGTTGGATCGGTCATTGAAAGACAGCATCTGTCAGATCTGTCAAACTGGACATTCCTGCCACTGTGATGCAATCAGTCCTGAATTGAGACACAGCTATAGGCTCACACACTGACATGTCTCTCATTATAACAGATCAATCTGGGCCTCCTCATCTTCTCCCTGGCTGGCTTCCTGTTGCCGGGCTATCTATTCTACCACCGCAGGAACCTGATAAAGGCAAAGAGCCAAATCAATCTGCATGCGGCCAATGGATACACACCAAATGGACTTGCTGAATAAGATTATTGACAGGAGTAAGTGATTGATTTATTTTAATAACTTTTCAGTCGACTGTGAATGTAAAATAGATGATGTACTTGTTAACACCATGTCTCGCTTCTCAGAAAAAGGACTCTGACCTTCGGCTGATTCCATCACATAAAAATCACAGGCAGTGTCTCAATGGGCAGCACTGTGGCCTCACAGTGGAGCTCAGCCTAAACGACCTACAGTGAGAATAAGAGTATGTGCAATGAGCTGGTGAAGTGCATGCAAGTGCATCATTGAAGGTGCTTGTGTATTGTAATGCATCATAATGAACACCATAAATGCAAGCTAATAAATATTTTTCTGTCATTTAGGATTAATTAAGTGCCAAATAGAGGAAGATAATTTGTTACAGCATACGATTACAGGATGAGGATAATGTTCAATATAGAGTTTTATATTCTTGCTTTGAGGTGCCATAGGAATAGGAAGGCAGTCCCAAAATATATTACAAATTTTAGCCACAGTCACAGATATGCCAAATATATTTGATATATGATGATGTACAGTGTTCACTCTGTGGTTTCTGCTCTTCGAGAGCACCTTGAAACACATTGTGATGAAAGCCCCATAGGAAACAATCCTCAGGGAGTGTCAGGGCATTAAATAAAGAGTGTGGCAGTTGAAATTCAGGGGAAATTCTATTTATTACTTACAAAAAGTTAGATAGCATCAAGAATGTCTTTGTGTTGATTTGTTAGAAAGGCTAGATCTCAGCTAAGCTTAGTTCATCTTAGCGTAACACCAGCCAGCCTCGATATGTCCTCCTCCCGACATCTTGCTCACTGTTGTTGAGATAAACTTGAATGTTTGTTTGGTAACTGAAGCCGGTGAAAGTTTTCCTTCAGGCTGCAGTTCATCCTCACTTAGTGAATTCAGGTCATGTATAGGAGTTGCACTAGTTCTTGGTTTACATAGTTGTCTCTATTTATCGCTCTAATCGCAACAGCTAATGGAAAATACTGTAACAGGGATATATGAATTTAATTATTTTGTTTGTGGCTTTAATCTCTAAACCGGTGCCAAATGTTTCTTGTACGAGACCCTTGAACGTAACTTGACCCCGAATGATGTTTATTTCAGTGCATAAAAGTGAGAACTGGAAGGAAGTGCCTAATGCCTAGTGCCTTTTCTGACCTTTTATCACTTTTCAGATTTTTTTTTTTTCTAAAATCCAGAGATTTTAATCAAGTTTAATTGATGTTTTCATAATATGCACCAGAACATTTGCTGCCCTAGCTAAAGCAATCATGACCTCCCCTGAAAGCAGAACATTAAGCAAAAACTTGACAGAGATACACTTTGGAAACTTTCTCCATGAATTGGAATTGAATTCCATTAAATTATTCTAAATTTACAGCAACAGTATCAAGTAGTCTTGTACACTGGGATTTATAGAGCGGTCGGCTCTCTATAATATGTGAGATATTTGTAGGATTCTGTAAAGGTTATTTGTTAGAGTTGTTGTTTAATGGGGGGGGGCAGCCTTGCAGTGGAGTGATACATTAATAGCAGGGGCGAAGTCCACTCAAAGGCAGGAGGGGACATAAAATGAATGCAGTGACTGTCATTGTCCTTGCGCTCATGACAGCCCTGTTATTATCCCTGCTGGTTGCATAATTTTATTGTGCAGTTATAAAAGCGTATATAAATGAGAGGTCAGTCCCCCCTCCCCACCCCTAAAGCTGACAGGGCATTGAAAACCTTCAAAATTTGCGGATCACAGTTTGAAAGCTTGCAAAGTAAAGACAGCCAATCAGTTCCCAAATAGAAGCAAATGTTTGTCACACGGTCATGATTGCAACCTAAGTATTATTTTTTCAGTCCTGAAGTGGGTGAAGAGCTGCGCTGTCCTTCCCCTGATTGACTTTCCCTGACCCTCAGCAATCACAGTCTTCACCCACCTCAGGTAGCAAAACGCAAGATGTGTCACCAGGAGGACCAAAATGAGGAGGAGGAGGAGCTAACGCAGCCACGTGTATCGACTATAAATCGACAAAGAATCTGAATGTACAAGGTTTTTGGTGAACATGCTGGTCCCATGAAATGTAGAATACACTTAGATTATGATATCACTGAAGCAAGGTGACAACCATTCCCCCTCCTCTCCTCCTCCTCCTCCACCAAAGCGTTTCAGCTCAGGAACAAACTTGTTGAGAGAAACAAAGAAAGGGGGTGGAAAAGGTTATTTTACATAAAATCTAGAAATGTAGGAAACTGTACAAAGTTTAAAGTATTCGTGTTGAAGTACATAGTACAGTAAAGCTGATGCATTTTGCTGCAGGAATTAAAGAAGCAAAGGATGCCAGGTATGATGAATGAAGGTATCAAACTGTGTGTTGTTGTGGGTGCCTGTGTGCCGACAGCACAACAAAGTTTTAGGAAAGATCTGTCAAGAGAGAGTGGATCCATTGTTAAATAACTGGATAAAAAGATTTATCCAGTGCTTATATCATGACATGTAAAACAGTTGTGTGCCTGTGTTGGACATATGTGAGCATTGCCTTGGTTTGTATACGTGTTTCTGATTTAAAAGCAGCTTTCGCACAAATAAAGAACAACTTTGTTGGACATGTTTGTTTGTAATGCACCTACTCTCATAGCTGCCTGAGGACAGATCAGGCCCACTGTACTACTGGCACACCTTAAAATACAAATCAGGAACCGTCAGGAACTCTGGCCAAACAAATCCCTGTGACAAAGTCTTCAGGAGATTTTACTTTGCAGAAAACAAAATGGGAGTATTTCTTTTTTTATGCTAGGTATGGGACTGCATCACAACATAAGGTTGTACTTTTACTTGAATCCCTCCACTGTGAATCGTGTTACTTCATGACATGTAAGGCCTGTTGGCTTCAGCAGAGCTGACTGTAACTTTGCTTGCCAAACATAGCTAAATCTATGGCTGAAGAAGAAAACAACTTTTAATCAAAAATGGATATAACTGAAAGTCAAACAGGTGACGTACATCCATTATCCCTTAAAGGGATTGAACGGATGGCTGGGAGGCTTAAGTTGTGCTCCCCATTCAGTTTTATCTTGTTTTTCTACATGACAATAGAGTATCAAAAATTAGAACCTGTCTGATCTTACCTGTTTGTGATATTGGACCTCCATTTCTACATAAAATAAAGTTAAAATAAAGAATATTCCCCATGAAATACTCAAACATCCTGGTCTCCCTCTGCAGCCTCGACTCAAATGCATCCTTTTTGTACTCTCACAAACCCACCTCCCTGTCACTGGGTTTAACTTAGACTCATAAACTAACTCCCTCAGAAATACTGATCAATGTAGGGATGTTGCCTCCAATCACTCTGTAACTGTTTGTTTCATATAAGTTATGCTGCATAATATGAATGAATACAGTGACCAATCATTCTGCATGGACATGATATTATTAAATTGTTATGATGGAAAAATGCTAATCCATCCCTAAAAGCTTTTTCTCTCTCTCACACACACACACACACACACACACACACACACACACACACACACACACACACACACACACACACACACACACACACACATAAACAGTTTAAACTGTTTTCTTTGTTCAACCCCTATAGGAAATGGGTCATCACAAAATGATCCTTTGTTGTGCCATTGCCACGATTGCCCCTTTAGTTCAGATGCTCTATGGACACACATGCCAACTGCCAAGGGGCGAGCACACACACACACACACACAATGGGGAGAGATTAAATGACAGCAGGAGCGCTGAGGATAAACCCACAGAGGTTGAAGAAGCAATAAGAATACGCTTGCGGTTTGATTGACACGCTTGTCGTCCAATCGATGCTATTTATATTTGCGACAATTCTGTGCCGGACCCTGGCATCAGTTTTGCAGCGCTGACAAATATGTCGGTTAGTGTTCATCTCGAGGCCACTGTTGTTATGGATAGCGGAGAAGAGCCCTCCTTCCTCTCCGGGTGATACTCGCAGCGGCTGCTTCAGCCGCTCCTCCGTACGGGCGGAGCGACCTGCAGAAGACCGCTAGCTGTTTTTTGAGAAGTTCCAAACCAAGCAGCTCCCACCCCAAGCTAGCAGCTAGCCGCCTGTAGTCATATCACGTCAGGCGTTTCGGTGCCTGGCTAGCTAGCGTACTGTATATGTGTAAATTAGCCCGGCGCTGGGGAAGCTAGCCACCGGAGCAGGAGCCGTGCGGTCCGCTGGCACCGTCCAATGAGCCTCCTGACTGGGGGTCTGACTGGATGCGACGAGCCGTGCGTGTGTGTGTGGACTCTGCGACGGCGAAGGGGACGAGCTGTGGCCGCATCCACTCGCCGGGTTTGGACTCTGGGAAAACTGCAAAGCCTCTCGCAGGTGAGATGGACTGTTAGCCCCGCTGCTAGCCAGGGCTAACCAATGCAGACCCGGGGGTAGCTTGAGGCTAATGTTAATGTTCCGTGGAGGGAACATCGGACAGAAATATTCCTCTGAGCCTCACGTGTCACACTGTGTAACGCTATCGCCGGAGCCATGGGCAGGCTTGGTGTGCAGGACATGTCCATGTCCAACACAGCAGGGATGGAGCTGGTTAAATATAGAATTCCCATTAACGTGCCGCTGTGACTCAGATCTCCACCCTACCTACTCTCGTGTCATCTCTATGGACTCGTAATTCGTAAGTAAGCAAGATAATGTTAACGTAATGCCGGGATTTAAATGGCTTTGCTCCTTTGCTCCTCGTTCCAGTAACGATGGTCCCCACCCTGGTTTCGGTCCGGTGTGGGCTGATTGTGGATAACGTAAAGCCGAGGAGCGTTTCCTTCAATTATCGCAGCCATCAGGTCCAAACGCCTGTGCACGATTTACTCAGGGATGCAAGAGGTTGTTAATGCGCGTGCATGCGCTTATCAAAGCCACCAGTGGTGATTTCACTGTAGTTTGACCTTCTGTAGGAGAGAATGGGCCGTGTTTGCGGGGCTCCGCCGCGCACACGGAGCTGTCAAACCCGGGCGCTGCAGGGCCGCCTGACTCACTCCGCCGCGGTTTGCGTGTCACCTGGCTCAGCCGGTTTCCGCCCAGCAGCCCCGCTCGCATTGGAGACATCTGGAAGCGTTTCCAATCACACTTTCACTCTCCAGTGGAATGAAAAGCCCTCTGGGTTTGATTAGGAATTCGGATTGGAGGCGTCCGTCGCCTCTTTAGCGGGTTTGGTGCATGTGCAGAGAGGCCCAGTGACTGCAGCGGCTCATTCACACACCCAGTGTTCATGTGTGTAGGTGCTGCTGATGCTGGAGGCTCCTGTGGATTCAGGAGGGGGCTGTGCTCTCTGGGCTGCTTCTAGCCTTTGCAACACTGGAGGTTGGAGACTCTTCCTGGTGGAGTAATCTGAGCCGTGTTCTACAGTGTTCATCAGAAAATAACATGACTTATGGCTGTTTGAGGAAATGGATATCCCATCTAGATTTATTGTGAGCACTTTAATGTGCCATCTTGGTTATAGACCCTTATATCATAGGCTGTGATTTATTGACTAGTTTGCTTTGGTAAATCCAACCTGCATTCAGACGTTGGTTGTGTGTGAACCAGTTTATGTCACATGATGTGTGACAGCATGCCAAGTGTAGGCAAATATTGGCCAATGAACAGGAAGCAGTACCTTGTTAGTTTGCATGATCAGGTGCATGGGTGTGTTACCAGAATATTCAAAATATTTCCCAATCCTGAATACTGAGCCTAATGCAAAATCAATTTGTACAGAGTGCTATGCAAGGTTTTAAAGGAGCAATTACAGGAGAAATTGTTGCATTCCCCACTTTACAGGTATAAAAATAATTAAGTTGTATAATGGATGTTTGGATGAAACACACTTGTGAAAGCGTTAATAGGTTAACCTTTAATTTATGAGTGCACCTCCAACCACCTAAGATAACTGGAAACCTTTCAGGTTTTAACTTGATACAGAAGTATAGTTAGTTATTTATTATCTCTTACTTTCAATTTTATTTTTTGACAGCAATATTCTTCCATACTTTTGTGATCAAATTGATATGGATGCCAGCAAATGGTCAGTTTCTGTATCGCTGGAAGATTATTGCTTGTGAATGGAGCAGCAGCAGTAATAGAGAAGAGTAGGAAGACAGGTTCATCCATCATGGCTGGCCCGAACAGGTGCATTAATGCTCATTAACTGAAGGCTCGAAATCCTGAGTCCATTCATTTATCAACCGTGTGCCTGTGCTTGTATTTGTCTCGACAAACATCCATCTCTGGTTGAGCTTCAGAGCTGATTTGTGGTGATCCGTTGTTTTGTGTGGTAACAGCAGAAATTAAGCATCACAGGGGAGCCCTGTTGACCTCAACCAGTCAGAAGTAACTTTCAGTATTGCAATATCACAATTTCATGATTCATTTGTTATCATTAAGTAATGTAAAACTGAATCATGTGTAAATTGTGTCTGTAATTTTACTGGTTACATGATGCAGAGATATCTTCAAAAAGACTTCTTCATAACATAATTTATCATTGTTGTTCACCTTGACTCTAGCCCATCTCTAATTATCTAGAGAGCCCCCGCCAGTAATAACCCCACCAGGTTTATTGACAACATGCCAACACCTTCATGAATTATTTTGTAAACATTCATTTGCATAATGTGTTTGCATTATTTAATTTATTTTTCATGTACTGTGTCATATTAGACTGTGAAGTCCTCCATGTGTTTTCGTCACCTCTGGTCTTGATGTGTAGAGCACAGCAGGCAGCGCTCTGCCAGATGAGATGGAGGGAGGACACTTATGTGTGGAAAAAAAAGCTGTTTTCAGATCTTCATAATCCCTAGGCTGTAATCCCTCATCTGTGCAGTTGACCATTTTTGCAGTCAAACTTTCTTTTAAATCTTTTTGTTCACCTATGTAGATCAAGTTATAAACATGATAAATCTCAAACTCAGAGACAACTGGACTGACTCTCATTCAAATTTTGTGGAGCGGAGAGATTTGACCAAAGGAAAAACCCATTCAGTTCTGGAGCAGATACCTATTAATGGGCTGATGTAGGATTTTTTGAAGTTATTGGAAAAAGTAGTTGGCCTTGATGCAGTTATGACCCCTCTGGTTTTTATTGAGCTTTCATTTGGGATCACTGAGCTTTGGCAATGATTCCAAAAGTGTCAACAGATATCAGGTGATGATTCTAAAATCATCACCTGATGTTCAGTCACCTTGGCCTGGATCAATGAAACATCAGAGTCCTCAATAAAAAGCTATAGGGTAAAAAGTGTGAATGACCATGATAAATGCAGCTGCCTTGTGGAGGTGAAGCAAGGAGATCAAAGCATGATCAAAGTCCCATGCTTCCTTTTTAGGCCACCTCCACAACAGCTGTAGCTTCACAATGTTCTGCAAGTTCCTGCAGTTGTTTTCTGGAGGTAAGCACACTGTTAACAGCAGCTGTCCAAGAGAGCATTTCTCCCCCTTATAAAGACCTGGTGATTGTTATGGTTTGGTTCAAATGTGGTGTTTATGCACTGGAATATCGTGTCTTTAACAACCCTTTCTTTTTCTCATTAGGTGTGGCATCCTGTCCATGATCCTGATTTCCTGACATTTTTTTGCGACCCAGAATGACTTGTTGAGTCGCAATACTGCCTCCTCCGTGTAGTTCACATCCTCACAGGGATCAACATCACATCAAGAAGGCCTCCATTCTGCATGTGGAAAATGTGCTTGCGTTTTTGTTTTCAAGATCGGTGAGGGATATGTCAAACCTGGAATGCATCAAAATGCCAATGGATAGAACTCTATTCAACACTTAATGGCTGTATTTTTTCACGTTTTTGACAAGGAGAATTCTGGGCTAGTCGGGCCACATCATCTAAGTATTGGGGGAGTGTTTTCCAAGCCCAAGTGACCTGCCGGGGAAGGAAACAGAGGAAGGGCCCTGGACGTTTCTGGAGACCAGGGCAAAAAAGGAAACAGTTTGTTGCTAGGAGGCCAACAGTTACATAACTGGCAGCCGCAGTTGTCCACCCGTGGAATGGAACAAGGAGACCAATGGATGGAATTGAGCTTTCAGAGTAGCCTTTACGAGTGAGACCATTATCTGCTCTGTTCATGTCCCCTAGACATGATGGATGAACACTGTAATTTTATCTCTGTCTCAACAATTTAATTGACATGGATTCTGATGGGTGTTAACTGGATGTTTCTCACAATGTTCTGGAAAGAACCACACCATCACTTCCAGTTTCCGCATACCCATTGCAGCTGGCATGTGAGGTGGTTTGAATCGGCCACCGGCAGGATTTAGGGATGCCTCGGCACAGGAAAACCAGGCTACTCTACTGGCCCACTTACAGACTGCTGTTTCTAGTACGAGTCCTGGACTGAAAGCAAGATCTTTTTAAAAAAAAAATTATTTAGAAGACCTTCTTTCACAAAGCTAACCCTGCCCAGACGGCCACTCTCTTGATGCTGAAAACTTGGAATTTGAGTAAATAGGAATTTCCAAAGTTAGATTTAGCTTCAGAAAAGCCCAACTCCCAGTTAAGGTATCTGCACTTTTTTAAGGTGATGGTCACGTGGAAGGAAAAGGGATAGCCACCCTGGACTTGTCTCTTTTATATTTTTCTGTCCCTTTACCTGTCACTAGTTTTTGTCTTTTCATTTTATTAGTCAACCTCCTGCTCTCCAACAGGTTTACCTCTGCCAACGCCGGTACCTCACTAAACCCCCATTTAAAGACCACACAAATCAAACTTGGACCAGTTTTCTGTACTTGAGCAGATGATGTGATTTAGATTGCACAAACTACAAAAGAACTAAATCTGCTTTAGAAGTAGGGTCCAAATGTGTTTTTACATCTAAGTAACAGCCATATTTTTAATTGCAGTATTTTCATGATTTCCACCAAGCCTTTATCCACCTTGCTGTATGTGTAGTAGACTTACTCTGTTTTAGCTGGTCTTTTGTGTCCTGTGGAAATGGACCTCTAAGGATGATCAGGTTCTACTGTCTTTTATGACTATGGCTTGTGCAACACAGTGTTGTTTATGTGCCTGTACCTTGTTTCCCCCTTTTTAATCTGTGGCTTATTAGTTCATCCCGCCTTACCACCTGCTTTTGAGGCTGACAGGGAAACAAGGCTTTTACAGAAGAGAGACTTTTAAGCTTCTTTTCATCTTACACACAGTAGATCTGGATTGACTTAAGAATCTAAAAACAAGCACCACTCCTCATATGAAGGAAGGACCTTTTACTGTTTTCCTCTATTTTTTGTATACCCTCTATTTTCTAAAAACCCACTCAATACATCAAAAAACATTCAAGCTTGAAAGACAGATTCCTTAGTGTAGCAGTCGTTGCACAGATATCGACCACTCACAGGAAGGGATGCCAGGTGGCAGCAGTAAGAGTGGAGGGCGGGGTCCATCCTCGTCACCCCTCCCCCATACGGTGGTCCCGCCCAGCAGACCCCTGCGACCCTCTCGCTACGTCCCGGTGTCGGCAGCCACGTTCTTCCTCGTTGGTTCGACCACGCTTTTCTTCTGCTTTACGTAAGTGGCAACAGCGCATCAGTCTCAAACATACTGCATAGCATGAGAGTGAAGGTGACATGATTTTATATCTTTTTCAAATATAGGGTGATGGCCCTATGAGTCAACCAGTGGTTGTTTGGAAACCACAATATTTTCACAATTAGATACTTTGTTTTAATTTATGCCCCATTATGAACCTTCACAATGTTTTCTGAAGCCATCCAGCAAGGTAAAAAAAAAATCCAAAGAATACAAAACAAAGCAATCAATTATCCAAACAAGTGCATTGACTTTGCATTAGGATAAGGACACACATCTTCAGCTGGATGAGATTTTATTGTTCAATGAGTTTAATAATTATTTCTGGTGGTGGTATCACAGGAAAGAAGGAGAGATGCGGATGTGGAATAAAGGGCAACACTAGTCCCAGCTCAAGATGAACTAATAGTGTAATGCTTGACTAGCCCATTCCATGATCATCCATGAGTGCTGTGATCTGTAAACATCTTCTATTGCATGGCTTGACAACTGGTAGGGTGGTTGCTAAGCTAGCATTGTGGACTGAAGTTTTCAGGACACGTTGACATTGTCATTCTGACAGAATGCTAAGTCACTAATGTTATAAAATGTCATCACTAATCCTGCTGACACCTCACTCCAGAGAGAGTGTGAAAAGAGAAAATATGGTGTTGAGAGCGGGAGTGTGTTAAGCAGCGTCTTTGTGAGAAACCACACATACTGTACGCACTAAAGCTGGAACAAAGTCATATGGACAGGCGTGAATAAGTGCGTGTGTTAGTGTCTGCGTGTGCATGTCCTGACCACACACCCTCCTGTATGTGTGTGTATTTGTTGGTGCATATGTGGGAAAATCTAATCTGTGTTGTTAATATGGTGGGCAGGCAGCTCTGCGCCTCAGATTAGTGAGGAGAAAATAGGCCAACATCTGTCACCCTGACAAAAGCCCTTCATCCAGTCTCTCACAGTTCCTTTCTCTGTGGGTCCGTCAGTGTTTGTATCCCTGCTGTCTGTCTCACAATCACTCTAGTACCTTATGCAAGTACATTAATACAGCACACGGGGAAAGGCGAGTTAACTATCATCTATCAAATGCCTAAAATATTATTTTTGTTTTTCAACTGACATCGTTTCTGGCTTCAAATAGTGTTACATTTCTTTTACTGATTCTCAAACTTTATTTAGTTGTACATTTGACTGGTTATTATCAATAATAATTATTTAAGGTGATGTATCCTGATGATTTCGGATGTCTGTTTGACTAGAGTCCACCATGGAGAAAATAGTGGGTGACTCATTGATGACAGCGTATAAAGAATTTGAGTGTTCCCAGCAGCTCCCAGCCTTAATGACTGTGACAATGAAGAAGTGAAAACTCCATGAACCAGATGCACGGACACCTCACCAGACCTTTAATGGGTTCTGTGTAGGGGAAGCAGAACTGGCTGCATGCTGACCAGTTCAGCCAACCAATTACAACCCAGACTTAGCAATGGTGTGGCTAGACAGAAGCCACTTTGAGTGAAAGGCTGCTTGGAGTTTGCCAAACAGGAAAGGATTCAAGGGCATCAGGGAGAAGATTATCTGGTCTGTTGAGATCTCAAAGCACTGTGCATGGCAAACACCAGAAAATAAAATGTAAAAACTAGTCTCTCAGATCAATCAAAAGCACAATGTTATCAGGATCACAGCATCTTTGCTTCCACAGTCTCATTAAATTGTGTGTTGAATGTTCAGTCTTGACACTAGCAGCCTTCTTGCAGTCTTACATCAACATGTCTGTGCTTAATGTGGTTAGGCACTGTTGCAAATGAATGGCTGTATGCCTGTTTCTTCTGACAAAATGCATCTCCTTTTTATTTCCTTGAGAAAATCACTGACAGTCTGCTCTGGTTTTATGTCATCTTTCGCACTTATCGCTTTGATGGCTTTCAACATCTGGTCTTTGGCACGTTGCTCAGGGAGAGATTCAGAACATGTGCTATTCATTTTTTTAATCCTTTCTGTTGTTGTTGTTGTTGTTGTTTTTTAACCAAATTTTGACCAAACAGCCTAGAGGGACTGGGATACACATTAATAGGCAGGATCAGTCCAAAAACCAAGTGTGTTGAGAAAAGGGGCGTGGCTTAGCAAATCTTGGCGATAACTATTTTAGAATTAAGTAATCCTACATTTTGGCAGATATCTCTGGAAGAACTTGGGTAGGAGTGGGCCTGTCAAAGCATTTTCAGCATGGCCAATAGAGAGTGCCAAAACACTGACAATATGTGTAGCTCAAAAAGATTAGGTGTGCATTTTCTGGACGCATGTCACCAAAATCCTATCATTTGTAGGTGTGGTCTGTAACAGCTTCTTCTTTGTACAACCCTGATTAAACTCAGTGACAACATCATGTGTTCTTTCAGGGACATCCTTTTCATTGGGAATGAACCACGACGTGAGACTTGATCTTGTGTGTCTGTCTGTTGCAGGTGTCCATGGCTGTCAGAGCGCTTCTCAGTGGCTGTGCCCATCTACAATGGAGTCATCTTCTTGTTTGTTTTGGCTAACTTCTGTATGGCCACATTTATGGATCCTGGCATCTTCCCAAGAGGTGGGTGCATGGGTGATTTGTATTTAACCGTGTGAAATGCTGTCAACAAATTACTACTATCTACATCCTGTCTGAAGTATGTGGCCTTTTTTAATATAAGGCTACAACATAAAATATGAACTTTAAGATGAGGGACTTTATGTCTTTGTATGTCTCGTTTTGATTATGGTAGCATGTGGTTGTTTGATTCCACGTCTCCTATTTCCATCTCGGCAGCCGAGGAGGACGAGGACAAGGAGGACGATTTCCGTGCTCCCCTCTACAAGACAGTGGAGATCAGAGGGATCCAAGTCAGGATGAAGTGGTGTTCAACCTGCCGCTTCTACAGGCCCCCACGGTGTTCTCACTGCTCCGTCTGTGACAACTGTGTCGAGGTGTGCTCGCATGTTTCAAACCAGCACTGTGTTGATGTTGCAGGCAAATAAAACACTTCCTGTACTGATAGTTCTATGTGTGTGTCTCCAAACCCTCACCATGCAGGACTTTGACCACCACTGTCCGTGGGTGAACAACTGCATCGGAAGGAGGAACTACCGCTACTTCTTTCTCTTCCTGCTGTCTCTGACGGCTCACATCATGGCCGTGTTTGGCTTTGGGCTGCTCTTCATCCTTTACCATCGGCAGAACATTGACCGCCTGCACGCCATCGTCACGTATCCTTTAAGGACCTTTGCCATGTGTTTTTTGCCTTAAGAAATTAAAAGATTCTGTAATGGTTCAGATGTCCTGATGACAGGCTTTAGACTTGCAATAAAATATGTTTAGGTATTTTCTGTGGACCTGACTGTTGAATCTGCTCTTATAAGATATTCCTTGACCCCTGTGATCAAAGGCTGGCTGTAATGTGTGTTGCGGGTCTGTTCTTCATCCCTGTTGCTGGCCTCACTGGTTTCCATATAGTGCTTGTAGCCAGAGGCAGGACTACAAATGAACAGGTAAACTCAGTGCTTCCATACGTTGGCTGCAGAACATATTTATATTTACCATGCTGGAAATAATTTGAAAAAAAAGCATTTGAAAAGCTAGTTCAAGCTGATTTCCTATTCAGGTTTTCCCATCCTTCTTTTCTTTGGAGCAAATGTTTATTTATCTTTTTTTTCCCTTCTCCAGGTGACTGGAAAGTTCAGAGGAGGTGTCAACCCTTTCACCAATGGCTGTTGGAAGAATGTCTCTCATGTCCTTTGCAGCTCACAGGCACCCAGGTACATTTTCTTATAAGCATGACATGCTCTCCATCAGTGGAATGACTTCATAAATACTTCCATTATATTGATGATATGAAATACAAGATAAGACAATAAAATGTAGTGTGTTGTGCTATCCTTAGCATGGAAGGTGGCCATAAAGGTGAATAAATATAAGTTGTGTATGTTTTGTTGCCCCAAGAAAATTGTTGCTTTAGAGTTGCTTTCTGCTAAACAGAACACACCATCAGTGCTCCATGTATGTTTTCCTTCTTCTTTTTAAAATAACAATCAAAATGCTGCTGGTTCTAAATAATGAACCTGAAAACAGGCCTTAATGAAAGTTATCTGTACAACTCTAATCAAATCATTTGCTTCGTAGGGCTTAACAAGTTGCAGCATGTTTTGCGACTATGTCTATACTTAGTATGTATGAAGGTGGGTGCTAATTGGCGCAGCGTTATGCACAGATGGCTGCTGTTATTGTGGTGGGGAACAGGCAGCAGGAAGAAGGTGGAGTTATTTTTCTGCTCACGTTGGTATTGACAGAAGTGAAAGTAATCCCTCTCTAGCCAGGGCACCGATGGCAATCGTCGCACCAGTGTTGGCCAGCTGCCTGGCGTGCACTCTGTGTGCCCTACAATGGCCCAAACACACGTGCAATCTGCTCTAATGCACATGCAATTTGACACTGTTTATTTGGGATCTAACAGGCGTATCCATGTATTCGTAACAATGTCTGCGACAGTAGTGGACTGGAGGAGCAGGTCGCTGATGATATGTTTGCTCACCTTCTCTGTGCTCACCGTAGGTACCTGGGCAGGAAGAAGTGTGTGCAGAGTGTGTGTGTGCAGCCTCCCTTTCTGCGGCCACAGCTGACGGAGGCCCAACTGGCTGCAAAGATCCTGGACAATGGCATACAGGGAGAACTGCACCGGGTAAGAACAGTAGAATAAGAGCTGATAGGTACAGACTGATCATCATGTTTCTAAACACAAGATAAACAAGGAGATTAAGCTTTTATCCTGGTAGTAAAACAAGAAGGGTGTCGCCTCTCATTCAAATCTGTACTTTAAGTTTGAATATACACAAGTCCAGATGGCAGCAAGTGGTTTAAAATTCAATAGCCAGAAATCCTGTAAGGTCACATTTGTAAACACAACACAACCCCATCTATTATCCCAGCTGATGTTTCATAACAACGGATGCATAAATCATCATCAAACGGGTCTGTGCAAATAGGATTCCACTGACTTGTTAGTGCCAAAACTGAGTTGGTGTTATCTTTATTCACGATCCACAATCTTCACAATCACAATTTATTTGTTTGTCTTTGTTTCAAAAACTATTCAAGTTTAGTGAAAATGACAATCAAACATATTTCCCCCCATCTCTTCTCTTTCCAGTCCAGGTCAAGTCTGGAGATGATGGAGAGTCAGTCATGTGATGCTGAGCCTCCTCCTCCACCCAAACCAGAGCTCCGCTACCCTGGAATCACCAGAGGAAACACCGAGGGTAAAGCTCTGCTCCTAGATCTGTTTCTAAACTTCTTGTTAAATAAAGATTCTAATCTGATTCTGCATTGGTCTTTCCCTCTTCTTGCAGAATGCAGTCTACTCAACAAAGCCCCTCCTACCCCCACCATGTACAAATACAGGCCCACATACAGCCCTGGCAAGAACCACACAGCACTCACACATGCTTATGCCAACCAGGTAAAGCAAACACAAACATGGCAGCCTCTTCACAGACTCGTATACTGGATGGTGTGTTTCTGTGCAGAGAAGCTTTTTGCCCATCCATGCCTCTGTTTTTTTGCATCTGTTGATTTCAATCTAATGTATTTCCATTGTTTGTTTGTTTTTCCTTTTGATATCCTTTCGCCCATCTTGGTTTGATTTCTCAGTGGCTTTCTGTTGATCAGTATCAGTAAGTCATTTTCTCTGAAAGCATTTTCCCTTTTATCTTCACTGTTAACTTTGTTTCCTGTCCCTCTCTGTTGGCTCTGGAAGTGGGTGAAATACTGGTTGAAAATTTTTAAATTTAATTAGTGACTGGCTTTGTTTGCCTCTGCAGTATTGTTTGGACTGGGTGAAACAAAGGAGTAGGTGAGGCTGGATTATAACTGAATACATCTGTGTTGCCGCAGATAAGCTTGCACTCAGTATTTTTACCCACGTCTGGTCCAGGTTCTTCCAGTCAGTCCAACACTTGGTATGAATATGACTTCAGAGAATCCATCTCCCTAGTAGTTTCCTCTTTGCTCTCCTTTCTCCCTCTAGATTCTCCCCAAACTTTTTTCAAAACCTGCTCCCCTTAAACTCACGCCATCATATCAAAGCCTGTTTTTTTTGTCACCACCATCTCTGCTATTTACTCTTCAAATACACAGCTGTAATACAGAGTTTTGTCACATTTCTGTATTAGTTTGTTAGTTATTTACTTAGTTACATACAAATACAAATCTCCACTCTCCAGTTTCTAACCAGACACGTGTAGAAAGTGGTGTGCATGCACCTGAAAGGATGTTATACCTGTACCAGGTTCTAACCAGCAGCAGCATGTGGGGAAGTGACTGTTGTCCACTATCTGATGAAATTCCACCACTTGTTGTGTATCTGTCCATCAGTCTGTTTGAATCCAAGGCTGCACAGTGCTGTAAATTGTGTGACACAGATGCAACAAAAAGTGAGGATGAATTTTTAAGGAGAGCTAATTCTTGATTGGCCGGTGAGCACCGTGTGACAGAAGGCTTATTTTGTGCGGTTCTGAGTACTTTGATGTTCACTGAAAGCATCTCTGTGTTCAGTTGATCAGGCCAAGTGAGTTTCAGTCTTGACAAAACTATACAAACTTCTACAGAGGTCTCCACTCTTATTTGCTGGGTTTCTTGTTTCTTTTCCCTCCTTTCCCTCCTGTCTCCTTCAACCTCCCCTCCTCTCTCCTTCGACCTCCCCTCCTCTCCTTTCCTGCCTCCTTCAGTTAAGTCGAGGAGAGAGTGTTGGCAGTGCCAGGGACTCCTCCTCCTCCACCTCCTCCCTCCTCCAGGCCAGTCAGCAGCCTGGTTTCCGCTCCCAGCCCAGCCTGGACCGGCGGGAAGCTTCATCCGACAGAGTGGGAGGGGGAGGAGGTGGGGAGAGGAGGGAGGGAGGAAGGGAGGTGGGAGGAGGGGGCATACCCGGCTACACCCTTGGCGGACGCTCATACCCCTCCTTCTCTGACCCCACGGTCCTATCGGGAGTGGCGTCGCGATCTTCCAGCTCTACTCACACCTCAGGCACCGCCCACGTCTCTGAAGCGACCACCACCTCTGCCAGCTTCAAGAGCTTGGCCAATCAGACGCCCCTGGCCGAGAACGCGTCTCGCAATGGGAGCCTGTCGTATGACAGCTTACTGGGTGGCGGTGAAGAATTTGACAAGGGGGTGGCGGGGGGTTCAACGGCCCCTGAGGTTTCCTCCGGGAGACCCTGCACACCGGCAGCAGGCAACTACGGCGCCCCGTTCATGTCGACACAGCAGAGAGATGCCGAGACGCACCCACAGCTGTCCCAGTCTCCCCATCACCACCACCACTCTTCCCACCACCACCATCACCACCACACCTTCCTCCATCGCTCCTCCTCTTCCACCTCCTCCTCCCCACCCCCTCCTCCAGAAAGGGAACGCCTGCTGGGCGAGCCTCAACCTGCCGCTCACGTCCTACCTGCCAATCAGGCCTCAGCCCCAGCTCCCCCACATCATCACCACCACCACCACTCCCACCATCACCACCACCACTCTCACCATCATCACCACCACTCCTCCTCCTCTTCCTCCACCTCCCACCCTCCCCGTTTCGCTGCCCCCCACGCCCCACCCCACCATGCCTACCCCTATCGTACCCGCTCCACTGACACCCCTCTGGGCTCCTCCTCCACCTCCACGACCCACCCTCCCCGCTCCCCACATCCTCCACCTCTGGGCAAGTCGCTCTCATACTCGAGCGCTGCCGCTGCTGAAATGCAATACCGGCTAGTCCGCAAAGCCTCCGCGTCAGCTGGAGCGAATGCAGCGGGGGCTGGAGGAGGTATAGGAGGGATGGGAGGAGGAGGAGGAATACAAGCGCCAAAGTGAGTATGAGTTTCGCCTTTTGTCGGGACCATTCGTTTGCTGCTTATCCTGAAAGATTTGCCCGCCCGCCTGATTGACTGCTCCTCCTCTTCTTCCCTTCTCTCTTCCTCCTCCTCCTCCTGCCAGATTTCCTGTGAGTTCCTCCTTTTTTCCCTTTGCTCGTCTTTTCTTCATCTGTGAGCTTTGATGATGTTGTGGTCTGCTTGTATGTTCAGGTCTTGCACATCATTACCATCCTCTGTCTGGACAATACAGTGCCTGCTGTCTCCTACAGATACATCAGTACAGATCATACTCATGCTTAAAGGATCGTAGCGTTTATTGCATGCCGACTGTGAATGAGGAAGTCTCTGACATGCTGGTGTGGGTCTTTGTTGCTTTTCCATCCTGTTCACTCTGTCATCGCAGGACTTTGGCTTCATCCCTGTGGTTCTTCTAGGGACACCTGACTGTCTCTGTATTGTGACCTTGAGAACTTAACAAAATGGACTGAGTTGAATTTGAGTGTTGCATGTGACAGCTGTCTGAGACAGAAGCTTTCACACCCGCGATAAGCTGTTTTGGCTCATTTGAATCTGTACACATGTAATGCAGGGTGACATCACAAATACTGTCTTTTTATGTGTGAGTAAAAAAAATAATAATAATACAAACGTGTCCAGAGCAAATGACGTGGACCATGTGTGTGAAAGCAACTGTTGTGAGCGAGCCAGCTGTTGTCACCACCTCCATGTCCTCCTCCAATGAATTCCTGAACAGTTTCTTTTGCTTTTGTGTATTTTCTTCACTCAGGGATGAGCTGATCCAGGTGAAGCATCTGAGTCGGACCAACGGTGGTCAGCCCTTCTCATCCTCTTCCTCCTCCTGCTCTGCCCCCTCCTCTCCCTCTCACCCAGTCAGCATGTCCACTCGGCCTGTGGTGGCCTACCCCAGCTCAGCATTGACGCAGAGCCCTGCCCACAAGCCCCAGGGCGGCGGGGTTAAGAAGGTGACGGGCGTCGGAGGCACAACCTATGAGATTTCCGTCTGAGCGGCAGCTTGCCGCCAGTGTAAGGACCAATGAGACGAGGTGGACATCCTGCATTTGTTTCTGCCTTTCAGGGGGGTAAATTTTATTATTTCCTAAGACAAGAGAACAGTGACCTTCGTGAGTGAGTGGAACTAGTTTGTCCATATCTTACCTGTCAGTGGCAGTGGGTTTAAACTGTGCTGGACAAGCGTGCCTGCAGACACCCACCTCAGTATCCTGCTGGGAAAAGGACTGGAAGCCTGGACTGGTGTGAGCCAGAACTCTGGCTCTGGGCTATGAATGACATCACTGGACAAAGAACAGACATTTTGTAGGTTTTACTCTCAGTAGCTAAGTAGGTAGCATGAGGCGCTAGCATGGACAGGTCTGGGCGTTTTGTTGTACAAGTCTTACAGCAGGAGGCGTTACCACTGCCAGGGTCAGGAGTCTGATCTCCCATGGGGCCACCAGTCAAGTCTGCATCACAAGGCTCATATCGACACATTTGGACTGACTCTGCGTTTAGCTTTGAATTTTTGCAGACGGTCACTAAACACAGACAAACTCCATCACGATGGCGATTATACTGATAATCAAGAGTCTGCGGAACCCTATCAAAATCAAACAAGACTCCATTCAATGTCAAGGGCTCCTCATATACAAGCAGCCTGGTGTAAACTACATGAATGATCGATTAGATGAAGTCACAGCTATGGTTTTTATTACGAGCCCCCAGTCATCAGTGAAACGTTTAATGACAGCAAGCACTACAAGAGCACAAGCCGTCTGTGTTCCTGGGTGACGTGGGACACCTGCGCTCTGCAAGGCAGAGGCTTTACTTGCAGACTTGCAGTGAGTCATGGAACTGCACAGCACAACGCTGCAGCTCACCAGGCAGTTAGATCTGCTGAGGACAATCTGCCTGCGTGGACGCAGCTCCGCCCTGTCGCTGCATGAGTTGAGCTGATGGAGGGAGGAAACGTGACATTGAAACAGAACACCTGGAAAAGCCGATCCCCTCCATCTCTGATTCATTTGTTGAATTATTCTTAGATGTGAAAATGATTCCATGTTTGTACAGGATGATGTGATTTTTTTTTTTTATGTGGATTTTTTAAAGAAAAAAGTGGCATTGATACTGGGCTGCAGCATGCACTACTATTACTACTAGCCACTATGTGTTTGAACCAACAGAAAGTCAGGAAACTAAAGTGGAAAAAAAACAAAACAAATAATGGTTTGGCTTTTTGTTGTTAATGGTGTCCTTGAGAAAAGGCAAAAACTTTCCAGGAAACAGCTCATGGAATTAATTTTTTCTAGAAAAATTTGAGTATTGTCATTTTTTTTATTTCATCTATTTAATTTGAGATTGTTTTATATGAATTTATATGGAAATATAGTTATTGATAAATGAAGGATTTTTAATATTGACCCACATGACGGTTTGTGTTAGTGTCAGAATGGGGAGAAAAAGAATAAAGCAGCCCATCTAGTTGGTTTCATTGTTGCTCCACAGTTGATACACTGATTTATTCCCAATGTTAAACGACCACATTAGAATAAAGGGGTCTGGAATCTCTCGGAGCAGATGACTGATCTATGCGATTTACAGTCAAATGACGTCTTCAGCATGATCTCTGTTCTTTCACTGAGCCTCAAGGCTACTTACAAAACAAATGAGATTTCAAGGATAAAATGTGGAGAAAAGGTTTCCGACAAACTGCAGATTAAATATATTAAATATCGCTTTTTACAGACGCTTTTATCTCAGGGTCCTCCCAATTCTCTTGACTGAACTTCCTGTAATTCCTTTAATTGGAAATGACGGAAAACTGCCACCTGTCTGTAGAAGGTCTCACAGCTGACAACGGACATCAGAGTAAAACTAATCCACACAGGGCAGAAGGATCTGCCTGCAGAGTTCAGCTGTGAGGAAGGCATCATAAACTTTCTGCTGCAAGTTTCTTTTGTGACCGTTAATGGAAGAAGTTTGGAACAACCAGGGCTCTGTATCAAAGTGAAGGACCTCAGTTATCTTACATATCCATCACAGAGCAGATCAGTGGTCAGCTTAATTAAATCCATTTTATGTTTAAAGGTCATTACAATTGCGTTACATTACTATTTCACAATAAGTTAAATGAGTCGCTTTCTTTGTATCAAATCATATACTTCTTTTCACTTATACATACTACACCGCACAAAGTATAGATTTAGTACTGCCAGTAGTAGTGTTAGGCCTTTACCCATCTACAGTCAAAATATCTACTGCCTACTCTGCTCACTTGGTGAATTGCTGCTGGGCAACAGCTGATATGAAGACATGTCAGACAGATACAAATATCCACCTTTTCCTAAGACATATCAAATTACAAAAATATACATACATTCACTTTCTGGTGGAGAATCACGTGGCTGTGATACCTTCTGTTCGCGTGAATTTGGTAAACACAACAATATTTAAGGGGTGGCATTAAAAACCCTCCCATGTAAAACGTTTACAGACGAGCCATCTAGTGTGACAGCATGTCGGTAGTGATTGACAATGTTTGCCCAAGTAGTCGACATGCGTAAACATTGTGGTAAGTCTTCTTCCTGTTCCCCTGCTTCATGCTATCTGCCCTCTGTTTGCTTGCTCACGTTACCCATTGCCCACTTCCAGCTGTGCTTGTGTCTGACAGCTGGATGGATGTAAGGTCTAGCAGGGCGTTGCACCCTTTAAACTGAGATTAAGCGCCACGTTACGTTTACAGCACAGCCCTAAGGTGACGATGACACTAAATACAGCAGACGTCTTGTTTTGCCCTGTTTACTGACAACTTGTCGACGTTGTTTTTTTTGCTGTGTGTTGGGAAGGATGGAGTAATGGCGCCTGAATCTGCAACCTAAATGTAACTATATCATCCTTTTGTAATGACAGACAACATATCTTGAATTCTATCCACGGCCATGTTGTTGTCCAGTTTGAAATACAACTCATTCCTCGGTGTTGGACAGAATATGACAGTTATGTAAAATAAATGAAGCACACGCTACGGTCAGCGAGGGGTGTTTTCAGGAAATCTGTTTTCTAATTCACCTTTGTTTTTCATTCTTGTGTAACTTGATGGAGGACAGCTTTGTCTGAGCTGGATGCCTGGTGGATGAGGACAGTGGGTTACATGTGTGTCTTATAGCACAGTTTTGGCAGATGTTGCTGGGAAATTAAAATTCAAATGAAAGGAATGCCACAAATGTGATTTGTACAGCTTAATAAGTGTGTGAGAGTGTGTTTGTGGATGTATGTGGTGGCAGAGCTGGGGGCGAGGGGGGTGGTTGTTAATAAACCTAAAAACAAAGAGGTGGAACAGCTGCAGCTTGATCTTTGATTTTGATGCTTTTGTTTATTTCTTAATCGTGTGTTCAGAAGATTCCTTCGCCCAAATCAAACACGCCTCAGGGCTCCAGTGTTTCACTTCTCTGTGCTGAGGGGTTCAGGTGGAGGTGAGTGGAGAAAATGAAAAGTGTTTCTGTCTTGAATGTTATTATATCATCCTCAAAGAATTCTGATAGTGTCTGAGATTGCAGAGGTATTACTCAGTCCCTGTGATGATGGGTGTGGTTCATGCATGTCACCAAGTAAAATAATATTCAAACCCATCCTTCATTTTAGTTATTTTAGGCCACAAACTAACCTACTGTATGGTGTCCCCCCATTGCAAGTAAGTGCTATATGTACAAAGTTGCATAGGGATGAGATTTTTGGACTGACATAAACTAGTTATAGTTATTCTGTTTTCCTGGCAACTCGGCACAGAAAAGTCCAACTCATATTGATGTGAAGAACGAAGGCAGCATATAAACTCTCCATGAGCACATATTTAATAGCATGAAAACAGTTCAGACTTGTGAGGAGTTTTCTTCATCATGTATAGGAGCATATACACAAACAAGTCTTGGAATGCAGCTCAAATGAAATGCAACATGTTAAAAAAGGTCAATGTGTGTGAATAACAAAACAACGACTCAGGGAAGCTAAAATCAAAACTAAACAGTGCAAATCCTTAAACAGAAACTAATGCTAATGCAATGAAACCTTTTCTGATCAAGCATAGAGTAAAGGACATTTCATAAACATGAAGACATGAGTGGATGTCAGGTGTCTCAGACTGGGAATCCTGGAATGTGATGGTGTCTTGTATAAACAGAAGCTCTGTGTGAAGCTGCAGACATGCCCCTCATGGTACACACTGTACCTACAGAACACAGCAGTCAGTATCATTTTGAAAAGAACTTTAGAATGAGAGCGAGACTTTGGAAAAACACGGACCCTGTTCAGACCTGGCGATGGGATCTGAAGCTGAGTCATAAGCTCTGCTCGCTTCTACATTCCGTACCTCATCATTGACATAAACACAAATATATTTAATTTAATTTGCTGCCCTGCTTCAAACTCTAGTATTAAAAATGATTAAAATATATTATTATTATTACTATTATTATTCAGTGTATACTGCAGCTCAAACACAATCCGACATGACAGGTTTCGGTTCCAATAACGCGTCACGTTGCCTGTATGCCTGTCATGTATTGTTTATGGTTAATGTGTTGAACATTTTCCATTTGGAGAATAAAGGTGGCAACATGACATGTGACCGTGAAGTCTTATCAGGAGCAACACAACCGGATGTGTTGTTTTCAAACCACAAGCCAAGGGAATGGGAATGTTTTAACACTGCTAAGGAATTCTAAATCACAGACCGCCTACGCTGTGTTCCATCACATGGTTAACATAAATGTACACTTAGTCATACAAGGGTTTTAAAAAAAAAAAAAAAAAAAATCAGAATTAGTTTCATTAAAAAAAAAAATAAATCAAGAATCAGAAATTAACAAAGTAGCGTCACATTCACTGCTACCTCGCTGTTAATTAGTAAGAACTCTGCTGATGAGCAGTCACGGGGGCTTCACAGCTTTAACCAGCACAAATGTGCTGAGCGCACTTCAACAGCGAGACGCAGATGGGTTATCAAAGCGCTTCACAGCCCCGCTCCAAACGATGGTTAACTCGATCTCAGTTTGCTTCTCCTCTTCAGTGTACACTGTTTCAGATGGAATCAGCTGCACATGTGGTGAATCACAGGGTTAAAGGGAGGTTTAGTGTTAAGCTGAACAGACGCATGAGGACTGCGATCATTTTAATTCACATTAAACCTCCATCACAGTCTGAGATCCGCCTGACTCATGAGTGAACACACTGAACACAGAAGAGGAGAGTGAAGAGGAGCTGATCTGGACTCACTGGTTCCAAAAGCTGAGATATGTCTGCTTTGACGGTCTTATTTGTCCTTTTTGGACTCAGCCTCGTCCTTGAGGTCGTCAGCTCCTTGCGGTTCTGGTTCCTCCTCCTCAGGGACTGGTGGGAACTTGTATTGGCTCAGCTTGTCTTCTTTTGTCTTGCTGAGCTTCTTGGATTTCTGGTAGAGTTCATTCAGGTTGAACTCCCGGATGATGTTCTCCTGGTAGGCAGACGCAAGTTTTACAAATTTAGGTATAAACCGATGGGAAAAGGATGGTTATAAAAGTTCTGCTTCAGCATTTAGATGCTTTAAATAAAGGTTCTCACTTAAGGGTTTCTGTTAAAATGTTAGAACTTCACACCATGTATTACTCATTCTGCCCTTTCTCAACCAAAGCCCATCTTCCTCATATTTCAGGCAATTCAGGGCCACCTTCTATTTCTGACAGCTTGGATGGCTTCACTGCCATTCCCACACCCATTCAAACATTGCATCTAATCAACTGACCTCAGTGAAGCTCCAGGATACAGCTCTCCCCTTCTTGTCCACCTGGGGGCGTCGCATCAACTCCTTCCCTCCCTGGAATAAAACCAGAGAGGGGAGCTGCTTGGACAGGGGAGATGTTGACACTTTGTACCTGCAGAACACAAGTAAATCAGTCAGTTCTCTTTGAAAAAATAAATTCCCTTTATCCGAGCAAATGTTCTAGAAGAAAGAGGACAAAAAAACCCAAAAAGCTCAAATATCTTACTTCTTGGAAACCTCTCCATATCGCCCAATGTCCACCTTGCCAAACTTCAGGCCAGTGCAGTTATACCTAAAACACAAGCAGCTGCAGTTACACTTCTCACCGTCCCTCAGTGAAATTCATGCTTCTGCTGAGGACATGGATGGCGTCTTACTTGAGAGAAAGGTCTGCGTAGACAGAGGCAAAGGACTGGCACTCTGGAGACCAGTTGGCAAAAAACTCAACAATCCATGTCACACGACTGTCTCTGTCCAGTTCTTCCTGGACCCCAAAAACACAAACACAAATGTTGATTTATCATTTACTCTTGGTCAGCTGTCCTGACAAATTCTACTGATTTTTACTCACATCAATGGTTTTGTCGCTGAAGTATTTGATGTACTCTGGTCCCATGTACAGAGGAGGCTTGCATGTCATCAAAAATACTGAAACACACAAGATGTAAAGAGAACAGAATGAGGACTTAATTTGCGTTATAGTAGAACTGGTCCATTAGTTCATGTGTAGTCGACACAAAATAGGACAACAATTTAAGTCATTTATGAACAAAATTCCCAGAAATGCAGCTACAATAGTGGTGGGACTCACCTATGCAGAGTGTCAGGTAGAGCAATCCCATCCTGATGTCCAGTCTGAAGAACAGGATGACATTGGCCACTTTGCTGAACAGGATGATATTTCCCACGTGCTGCTCCACAGTTACTAACATGTAGCAACAGAGAGAGAGAGAAGGGAACGTCTCATGTGTTTGTTCGAACTCCAGAGAAACTGCTTCAATAAGCAGTGGATCATGATGCTGCTCAGGTTTTGTAAAATCTGACTAGTACTGTTTTTTAAATGTATACAGTATTGTGGTAGGTGAAGGATGATGCTGATATTTTCCAACAAAGGGTTGTAGTGACAACACAATCAGTAAAGAACGACATGGAAAGACAGACACCTGACTGTAAAGAAACATGTACATTGTCACTTATGACCATGATCTACTAATACAGAACTTGTACTCACTCGCCCGTCTGTTCTTCATCATGACGATGGCACTGAGGAACATGAGTATCTCCACTTCTCTCTAAGAACACACATGAGAACACTTAGGAGCCTTTTATATTGATCCAACAACTAACTGATGTAAACACTCCAAATATTAAGTTCCCATGGGCGAGATAAACTGATGATTCAGAACATAATAACAATAATAAGACATTATTTAC
Organism: Pseudorhombus dupliciocellatus; assembly: GCA_016785235.1. Classification (NCBI taxonomy): domain Eukaryota; kingdom Metazoa; phylum Chordata; class Actinopteri; order Pleuronectiformes; family Paralichthyidae; genus Pseudorhombus; species Pseudorhombus dupliciocellatus. The sequence goes on from JAFBJW010000232.1 coordinate 1,468,908, forward strand.
AGAGTATATATGAGCCGGACTATATATTAAAGTTTAATTAATTACGCCAATATCTAAAATAAGAGCTACGACTTGTGTATCCCTGTCAATACGCACCAGAACAATGAATATTCGATTTTTTGAGCGCAGTTTGGCCTGTGCTTCTTTCCTCGTAGCTACAAGCTAATGTCACCTGGCCCTTGCAGTGTGGCTGTCCATTCATCAAGGCTGCGTCCAGCCACAGACCAGTAACTGACCAGCGAGTTAACGCCATCTGTCTTATAGCACTTTATACTTTCCGGCATTTTTATACGGACCCAGTCGAAGTCGCAGGAGTTGCCGTCCTCTCGCTGTGTGTCCAAATTGTCGCAGATGCCAGGCGTCTTGCGGACAGCTAGGAAGGCTATGGACATGAAGAGCGACGCCACATAATATGGCTTCAGCAGCCACTTGTACACCTGCGGCAGGTGATACAAGAAGGCGAGCAGCGGCGTCAGCAGGGCCATGGTCCGAGGAGAGCGGAGACACGGAGACCGAGGTGAGCCCCAAAAACACGGTGATGATCCGTGATGCGCTTTTCTTCCTGCGGCTAGCAGCTAGCTCAACGTTAACCAGATCCGCGCTTCAAGGTGGACGGACATGCAACTTCCTGTTCATTTCAAAATAAGCGTCTTTATGGTGACATGGGATTTGCCGAGATAGCTGCAAATTATTATATCTGTACATTTAAAATATAGTTTATATCAATAGAGATGTGATTCTTCTATTTGACGATTTCTGTTGACCCATAAACGTGTGTTATCACCCCATATTAAATACATATGGTTTTAATATGAAGGGGGCAGAACCGGTATCCTGTAGACTCCACTTCATAACGTAGTCCCACTTTGCGATTCAATAAACTGAGGGACCACTGATGGAAATGGGCGTAAAGGTCAGGGGGTCATCCATAGACTGTAAGATATATACAGCACAGATATATGTCATCGTATCATCTTACTACAACACTTTTATTTGACATGGCTAGCGAGCTCAACAACACCAAGCTGCTTCATTTTACTTTATATTCTCTGTATATTTTTTATATTTATCTTTAATGTAGGTTATATATTTTGCTGGTGTAGTTGCTGGGCGTTTAAGTCTTTCATTTCATTCATTTTAAAAGAAAAGAGGAAAACAAAGTTGTGTTGGGGAAATATTTTCTTTTTTCTTTTTCTATTCTTGAAGCTTTGATGAGATATTGGTTATAAAAAAAAGATTATGACCCCTGAGAAATGTGATGTTGTTTGTAAGAGCTGGTTATTGCATGTTTTATAAAATCTTCATCTGGCAACTAATTTAACATTAAATTTATTTATATATCAGGGAGATAGAATGGAGATTAAATTATTGAAAATAACTTGATGATGGGTGGGTAAAAAAAAATTATAATTCAGGGATTGTGTGAAGGTATGATATGAAGGTTCAGTTTATTAATTAATGTGATTAGTGACACACGTGATTTCATTTTAAAATCTGGTGCATTACTGTATGTCCCAGGCATTGTCCAGCTGGACAATACAGGACACCACAGAACTTGGTGTTGCCTTGGCACCTGGTACAGTGACTGGATTACAGATGCCAGTCAGAACCCAGTGGAAACGTTTGGAAGCCTGAGACTGTCTTCACAGTAAGAACAATGGCAGCAGTTGTTTCACACTCTTAATACTATACTGATTGGATGACTTTCCCTTTTGTTGTCCTTACCATTGTTTTGATTTTTGATACACATTTCTTATTTTAACTGAAAATAACAAATTATCATTTTAGTCTAAAGTTATCATCATTTGCTACAATTATAATGACATAGATCCATGAACGATTACTCCTGTGGGTGAAATCAAGCTATGATGTCATCCTCAAAGAGATTGAGTCATACAACAGAGACCTCATTTCAACGCTCAGTTGAAAAAAAAAAATACAACAAACTGGTAAATGTGACCATTTAGTCATTATGCCATTTTCCTGAGAAATCACATCCCTCTATCAAACAGGCTCATCATATTTCACATGTGAAATTATAAGCTGCATGGTGCAGTAGTGTCAGAGCGTGCATGCATCACTAATTGATATTCTACTGTTACACTGCATACATTTGTGTCCTCTGGGCCCAGGCACACTTCCATCATCACTCCCTCCAACGTGACCAGGAAAAGCATGGTAGCAGCGCACAACAGGAAGAGGAAGAGGAGTGGGAGGAGATTAGATGGAGATGGTATTTTTCTTTTTTGCACTTCTTTTATTTTGGCAATATCCTCTGAAATGGACTCTATTGCTATTGTGATTATAATATAATATAGTGACCTAATTTTATTTGTACATTTATTCTTTGTCATAACTGGGCCATTGGTTTATTTATTTATCAGAATGTGTGTCATTGCCAGTGCACGACCACTTCCGGCTCAGCAGCTGGTCTGGGATTGGTTTGCGTTACAAGTGTCAGGTGCAGCAGGCCCGTGGTTGCACAGAGAAACTGACTCCAGGTCGGTTATCAGGGTTTGACCAATCAGAGCCGCTCACTCAGCCCTGGCCTCCGTGCGTTAGGCGTCAAACTCAATGGCAAACATACAGGAAGTGTCACTACACTTCTTTCGAAATAAAAGTCATGAGTAGAAGGAGTGTAAAACTGGAAAATCATTATATATTGTAACTATTGTTTTTATAACATGCAGTAAATTGTATATATAACATATATAAGTATATAATATAATACATGGTATAATTCACCCCTACCACCCCAAATTAAGATGTTCCTTGGGATAGAAAAAAACAACACAACACAAAAATTGTGTCAAATGAGTTTATCTTTTTCAATGTATTTGAACTGAAGGTTACCAAGATTATGAAAATCATTATTTTTTAATTTGTTCATAATATTTGTGTATAGCTTATAGAATTACTGGAAAACAAAGTCCAGTGAGAGAGGGTTAATATAGTTAATATGTATTTATATTTGAAAATGAATGTTGTGCTTTTCATGTAAAACATCTATATTCCTTAAAACAGTTAAAAATAGTGTCGATGAGGTTGAAGCTCTTTTACTTTTAAGGTGCCAACAGGAAGTGCCATGCGTCATTCTGACCGGCTTCACCTCAGCGGCAGCCGGAGCCGCACTCAGCCCGCTGTGGCGCTCATGAAGACGGACCCAGACAGGATTAGCAGACGCAGACACCCGGGCCGCCGAGCGACAGACCCGGCGGTTGGTTCACCTCCACCGGACCGGAGCGAACCAACGTCTCCATCCACGCCGCCGTGAGGAGAGAGGTGAGCCGTCTCCTCGGTGTCCGCCGCCCGCTTGTCAATGACAGCTGAGCAGCGTTATTTTAGCCGCTGGTCCGAAGAAATGCGGGATGTCGACGCGCTTCGTGCTCCGGTTTATCCTTTTAATCTGTATTTATCACGCGCAATTCATTTAATAAACACACACAACAACCATAAACACGGCTGGAGCCGGCCCGTGGTTGTTTTCCAGTCGGGCTGAGCCGCGCGACTCCATGTTATCACCGCAGGTTGTTAGCGGTCCTCTGAGGAGACTCCTTCATGGCTACCATCAGGGTCCGGTCTCTGCTCCTTGCTCCTCCTGCTCAACACCCTGCTCAACACCCTGCTCCTGCTGTGCACTGTTTCCTGAACCTCCGTGTTCCTCTCCCTAACAGGCGCCTCTGTGTCGCAGCCGTCCGCTCGGCCCTGCCACCACCTCCCGGTACCGTGAAGCCTCCTCCAGCTGACGGGATGACGGAGAGAACCGAGCCTCCTCACGCACCGACACGCTGAGGCGACGTTCACGTGCCGCCGGGGATTCTTTAAACCGCCTCCGGAGCAGCATGGAGATCTGGAGCCACTGGCCATTGTGTTAGCAGTAGCTCTCCATCTTCCCTGGGAGGTCAGAGGTCAGGGGAAGGCCAGGATCAGCTCAGAGGGAGCTGGATTCTCGCTCATGGGCATTTCAACAGTGAGGGACCCTGGGGTCCAGGGGACACTTCAGATGAGCTGACTGAGATGTCTCACAAGTGCAGAAATACACACTTTCCTCTGATATTGAAGTAGTAGGAGTATTGTGCGAAACGGAAATACTACCAGGTGATTAGCAGGATCCAGTTTAATCAATGACACCATGATGTTTGGGGTCAATATCAACCCGTGGCTCAGGACTCCTGCAGTCTAGCACGCCGTCTTATTCCCCCGAGGGAAAGAACGGAACTGCCGGAGCTGGCACCATGGACTACCATGCTGAGTGCTGCCTCTGCGATGCCGAGGACATTAACGGCGGTCCAGACGAGCCGCCGCTCCACAGCATCCACGCTCCCAACCGGATCCGCCCGTCCTCGTACCGAGCCCTGAGGAGCGCCGTGTCCAGCCTGGCCCGCATCGATGACTTCTTCTGTGAGAAGATTGGTTCCGGCTTCTTCTCTGAAGTCTTCAAGGTATGTGAGCTCATCAGTTGATGCAGGGGTTGGAAAAAGCGTGTCAGGTCTGACGGTAATACAGGAGCCTGAGGGACTTGTGGTTGCTATGATGGCAGACCTGTATGTGTGGCGGCCATGAGATGTGGTGCACACACTCAGGACTTCCACGTGTGATCCCTACACGGGAGTTAAAACCTATATAATTAAATACTGCCCCATCAGCCATTGAGTTCAGTGTTTATAGAAAATGTGAGACTGACTAACGTCACTCCCAAGGTTCCAGCACAGATACTACACTGATGTGAATGTTTATGGTTTGAAAGTGAGTTTAGTGTTTGTTGTCTCACTGGAGATGTTTGTGAACATTGCTGGCCAACAATGATGTAAGCAACAGCACTATATAGATGTGCCCTGAGTGGTAGAATTCTTCTCCTCACAGTTTCACACTCGTTGGTTTTTTTGTTTTGTTTTATTGGAACATTTCACTGAGCGGATGTCCTCAACTGTTCCCTCCTAACATGTTGAAGGAACCTGTTTTTTTCACTTGACAATTATTTGCGTGTGAAGTGTCAGACTGACTAGAGAACAGGCCCCACTGTCCAGACTAAGTAGATTACTCACACATTAGTGTGTGTGTGCTAGGGTTAGGGTTACACTCCCTTATTAACATGGCGAAACATCTAGAAGCAATGGGGAGGAGAGAGGGTTGGTGTCTGCCTCCTGTTCCGGAGTGGGAGCTGGTTCCACAGGAGAGGAGCCTGGTAGCTGAACGCTCTACCTCCTGTTCTTCTCTTACAGACAACAAGAGAGAGCCTGTGTGTAGCAACGTGATCTATTTGGATAATGTGCTTTTATGATATCTCTTTGATAAACGAAGGGGCTTGACTGTTGAGAGCTTTAGAAGGGAGGAGCAGGATCTTGATTTATATTGTGAATTTGACAGGGAGCCAATGCAGAGAAGCTAAGACGGGAGCAATATGGGTGCTCCTTCTCGTCCCTGTCAGCACACGTGCAGTATGCAGCAGTTTGGACCAAGTGGAGGCTTTTCACTGATTCTCTGATAATAAAGAGTTACAGTAATCTAGCCTAGAGGTGACAAGTGTGGACTACTTTCTCAGCATCCTTCTGAGACCTGATGTATTTGTTAGTCAAATGACGCATCCTGGTCTAACGGAGCTAAAGGCAAAGCTGACTAAGTTTCTTTTTCTGCCGGCTGTGGCTCTGGAGGTAACCTCTGTCTCTTCCGGTCCTGAGCACTGAAGTGTCCCCAGGCAACATATTGGATCCCACAATGCCTGTGACAATGGTGTATGATTGATGTAGATAGAGAAAGTGCTGCACATAGATGGACTTCATTAGAATATGGGGGAGGAGTTAATAACTTTGAAATGTTTTGGTTGGACATCAAGAACAAAAAAGCACTCTATAAATACAGGCCATTTACTTTTACAGTGGTTGACAATGTTTGTTCAACTGTTCGAATTGAATTGTTCAGTTGTTTAAAATATTTATATACATTTGTGTATATATACATATAAACTGCATGCATATCTATCAATATCTATACTGCACTGCAGTAAATTCTTGTTTTGTGTATTTATATAATGTTTGTGTTTTTTCTTATTTTCTGGATTTTGAGGGTGTTTCCCTTCATGCTTGTCTTTGGCGGGAAAGCTATGGCTTCGGACAGATGTCCCATAACGAGAACATCTGTGGCTAGAATCCCAGCCCGTGCCAACGGGTCCCTAGGCAAATAAGGCCCCACTTCTAATTAAATGTGCACCATTTCAAGGAAATGGATCAATCATAGTTCAGTTGAAAAAGCATATAGTTGATTCTCACTGTGTCAGCCCACCGTTGTCCTGTTAACTGTGCATTATGTAATTGTGTGCGTGTCGTCCATCAGCTGCTGGACGAAGCCTCAGTAATGGCCGAGTGGATTTGATGCAGATCAGGAGGAGCGATGGGAAATCCAGAAAGCCTATTAGTACCCCGCTATTAATACACACACACAAATACAGGTCGAGAGACAGTGGCTGAACTTTGCAGGCACATATTACCAGTCCGTGACCCTTCCAGACGTGAGCACAGACATAATGTACCTGCAGCTCAGTGGCACGAGGGTTCACATGTTCATGGACTGTGTCACTAACTCTCCACTGACACTGTGAAGGTCTGAGCCACTGTAACATGCATGAAAACAAGCATGGGGCTTTCAGACGTGGCAGATAATCTAACCTCTGACCTACAATTTTACTGTGTGTCTTCAACAAATTCTATTGTTGTTTTAGATTATATGACTTTATTTAACTTGCATTACATTTTATATTATTAAATTATTATGACTATAAGGGACATTGTTTTTTTTTTCTAAAATTCAATTGTTCAAGACTAATGTTCTAAGTAAATTAAAAAATTTAAATGATTTATTCATTTGTAACGTAAGCATGTAGCACTGTTCATCATTAAAAACAGTACAGATCTTTACATATTGTAATATTTGAAACAGGACAAGATGGAGAATATCTCTTGTAGTTGAAGGTCGACACCAACCACCAGCAGCAGATTTTAAGGGCACTTAAGGGTACGGTACGCTAAGGATACAGATAAATCTGACAGGCTTCTGGCTTGTATGGCAGTACAAAGTAAGCCACAGGGTCCATTTGGCACACCATTGCCGCTCTCACAATTTAGAACATTGGTCAAGATGGAACAATACGATGGACCAGTTGGGATCTCTCCTACAGATCCACAGCCGTTACCTCTTGCAGTGTTTTGCAGTCCCTGATGTCTCTGTATGGTCTGAATAGGACCGCTCACTCTTGTGCTCGTTCTCCAGGTGCAGCATCGGATCACGGGGCAGGTGATGGCACTGAAAATGAACACATTGGCTAGCAACAAGGCTAACATGCTGCGGGAGGTTCAGCTCATGAACAGGCTCTGTCACCCTAACATACTCAGGTAAGTGTGCGGGAAAAAGATTTTGTAGTTTAAAAATATTCAAATACTACAACTAAAAATCATATTCAAATATGATACACACACTTTTATAACCACATTTCTTCACCTCCTCTCAGGTTTCTTGGGGTGTGTGTGCATGAGGGTCAACTCCACGCTCTGACTGAGGTAAAACATTCTCAGTGTTTCATGTCAGGATGCGTTAGCTTTTCTTCAATGCTTTGTTCATACACTTTATTTATTGGATAAAATAAATGTGACACAGTAGAGCCTCTGTTGGGTGTCCCTTTGAGCAGCTGGCAGTTGTTAAATTACATAAATTGTTTGCGTGTGTATCTCACTGCAGACATCAAGTTTTGAGATGTTGGCTCATGTGATAATTGAATAATATATTGTGATTCTGTTCTCCTCTTCTCTCTGTAGTATATAAACGGAGGGAACCTGGAGCAGCTGTTGGACAGTGACCTGTACCTGTCGTGGGGCGTCAGGGTCGGTCTGTCTCTGGATATCGCCCGAGGACTGCAGTACCTGCATAGCAAGGGCATATTCCACAGAGACCTCACCTCTAAGGTACAGTGGACACATTCGTGTGGACAGTGAGGGCCATGAGCTATGTGGATTTTCTCTATTGTAGAAAAAAACTCTTGGTTTTTCTCAACAATAATAATAATAATAATAATAATACCTTGAGGAAATGGATATTATAAATAAAACTGAATTAGATTAGAGGATGCAATCTGGAATTAAATCCATCATTGGAAGTAGAGGTTGTCTGTTTGCAGCTGTTTATAAGTCTAAGCTCCAAACTGTCCCCCCATGCAGAACTGTCTGGTTCGCTGTGATAATGGCATGTTCACTGGTGTCGTGGGTGACTTCGGCCTGGCAGAGAAGATCCCTGATTACAGGTCAGTGTGGAGAAAATTAGAATGTCAATCCTGATGTATTGTTCTCTGAAGTGATGAATGCATTCATTTGATTAGTTGGTGGTAGGTATTTAATGTTTTTTAATAATAACCAAATGTGCATGAATAATATGATCTACACAACAACAAAGAATAAAAAATAATCCCAGTGTCAACAAGCCAAATACTCATTAACCAACAAATACATTTTTATCAATTCCCTGTTGATTCTTTCTTATCCAACCCTTCCTTTTTGTGAGCATTGAAAAAATTCTTATCTACACCTTGATCATTGCAGTGATGGTGTGGAGAAGCAGCCGTTGGCCATTGTGGGTTCCCCGTACTGGATGGCCCCTGAGGTTCTGAGGGGAGAGGTTTATAATGAGAAGGTAAACCTTATAAGAAGAAGCCAAGTATTTTCTGGACTGCAGCACAATTTTGAAAGGAACAATAAAACAGTGTAAAGCAGTCTCTCTAAATGAGTGGAAAAGTTAGTTATAAGAAAAATATCTCCCCTCATCATCACTCTGGTATTGAAGTCGGCTAATGTTGGTAAGAAGCTACAGATTCCCGCATAAACACTTTCATCACCAGGGACTTGTGCTACCAAGTAAGTTTAGAGCAGTTTCCCAACTCTGTTTAGTGTTTAACCCATTGAACAGGAGCTTGGAAACCTTGAAACCTGCAGCTTTAACTCACAACTATTAGTAATATTATTAGTTGTCTTCAACCCATGCAGTGCAGTTTACTGCTGTATGAAATCTGCTCAGGACAGAGCTGATGTGAACGTCCTCTCCTCCGTGCAGGTGGACGTGTTCGCATTTGGTATCATCCTCTGTGAGATAATTGCACGGATTGAAGCCGATCCTGACGTCTTACCCAGGACAGAGGTATGGGTGCATCTCTGTGTAACATATAATCCCTCTATCCTCTGCTGTCATTAACAGCATGAATCAAGAGGGAATCAAACCATAAAGTGTGTGCATGCGTCTGTGTTTAGGACTTCGGTCTGGATGTGGATGCTTTTGAGAACATGGTTGGTGATTGTCCACCCGACCTCTTCAGCCTGGCTGTCACCTGCTGTAATGTAGGGACACACACACACACACACACCCTCACGTTGTTTTCTTTGCCACGTCATCATCAGACGCACCGTGTTGATGTTTTTCCCCTGTGTTGTTCTCAGATGAGTGCAGTGAAGCGCCCCACGTTCGCTGACATAGTCTTCACACTGGAGAGCATGGACACAGGAGAGGAGAGTGAGAAGCTCATTGCACTAGGTGGGTGAAAGGCTAAAGCCATTATTTAAAAACCAATGGCGTACACTGCAGGAGTACGGTTTGAGCATCATTCACTTATAGAAAGTGATCAGTTTCATAAATGCCTTGTAGATTCACAACTTTTTCTGGACTCACAATTAAACCTGGAGTAGTACACATTTCTTTCTTCTTCCTTCCCTTGCTCAGAGCCAGCAGTGGCGGACGTCAGCCCATACCGGCGCCGCAGCTCTCCTTGTCACCCCGGCGACCGCAGCCAGCAACGACTAGGCTTGGCAAGGAGCCAGTCAGACATGTTGCCCCCAGCTACATTGACCCCTCCCCTCCTCGGGACTCCCGTGAGGGTCAACCCCTTCTCCCTGCGGCAGGATCTGAATGGGGGGCGGTGCAAACTCTTGGACACGCCCAGCAAGTCTGTTATCTCCCTGACCTTCACACTCCCAGCACTTCGTGACCCATGTGCCTCCTCACACCTCAGGGGGACACAGGGAATGCGAGCGCCGCACAGGAGGTGCCAGTCTCTACCTTGTACCCCAGAACTCGGCCGGACTGTAGCCTTGGCAAGAGATGTTGACAGCAAGGAGGAGGAGGAGGAAGACAAAGATGTCAGATCAGTTGCAAATAAAGGAGGAACAGCAGAGGACAACCAGTATGAAGAGACAGAGCTGCTGGAGGATGTGGTGGAAAGGTTGCAGGGAGAGTTTATAGCTGTGAATGAGAAGCGAGCGTTATTAAAGGAGGAGCAGCAGAGACCAGAAAAGGACTCGGGACTTCCTGTTGAGCTAGAGATGGTGTCTCTGGAGCGGTTGGAGGAGGAAGAGGAGGAGGAGGGTGAGGAGAGCGCATGTCTAACAGAACCCATGGACTGTACCAAGTCTCCAGAGCCAGCTGAGGGGGCCCTGGACTCTGGCAGAGCCAGGCCCAGCACCTCATCTTTACGTACTAATGGCTGGCAGCTTCCCATTTCCAATGGACCGCCCTCATTGCCTCCACTGCCACGGTTAGACAACAACAATAGTTCGGGCCTTGTGATTGGCCAGCAGGTGCAGTGGGGTGGAGGGGGACAGCCTAATGGTTATAATGGAGCCCAGGTCCTGCCGTCTGACCTTGGCGGCCCCCCTGAGCAGGACGAAGTCATTTCCTGTCCAGGTTGCTGTCTGGTGGGTCTGAGTTTCCCCTCAGTGTGCCTGCGGGGTCTAGCCGCTGTGCCCGCCCCCCGCCGAAGGGCTTCGTTACCACGGCAGCGACCGTACCGCAACCTCAACGGTACCATTACGGGGGGCAGCACTTTCTCGCCAACAACCGCTGCCACAGCAACCAAAGCTCTACTGTGTCGCGGCACAAATGGGTTGGCTGGTTCCTCAGTGCCATGTGAACCGGGCCGGTCCCTGCCGGAGGCCCAGACTTAAGCCCGCTCAGAGGGGGACTTTGACTTGAATTTGTGACATGTGCCACCAGCACCAAGTGCAAGCAGAGAAACTAATAGCGGGCCCAGCCTCTCGGATGTGTCGTTAACTCTGTGCTTTAACAGCAAAAGCCCGGGAAAATGTATCAGTGATTACAGTGCCACTTCGTGTGCTGAAGAATTAAACGCAGCGAAACTGTGACAGTGAAGAATGAGACTCACAGAGAGAGAACACAGCTGAAGCAGACAAAGGGCTCCGGCTACGTGAGCGTCGCTGCAAACCCAACACTGAGCTGTCAGGGTCAACAACAGCAGAGCACTGTGGGCTGGAAGGAGCCAAACAGAGTCTCTGCTCAACCAAAACAAACCAAACTCAGTCTGGCCTCAGCTGTGGCTGGCCTGATTTAATAGTGTGTGGCCGATTTACAAGTTGAACTATACCTCCAGTTTATTACGACTCTGGTCTTATTTTTGAATCTGAAGCCATCTTAAGAGAGGAGCATTCAAAATAAGACAGATTGTGTTTGTCAAACTTGACTGAAGAGAAAAACACCATTTAGACCATGTGTGTAACATTTGTTTGCACCCTTGTGTGCGCTAATAGTCCTTCTACTCATGCTTCTTGCCCCTCCACTGTGTGTCCTCCACTGCAGTGGCATTGATAAGGGATGTTGGCTCAAATGGCAAAAATAAGACCCGAGTTAACTGTAAGTAATCAAGCTAATAAACAGGGATTTTTCCTTTCATCTGTATAGAACTTTTTTTACAGTGGCGTGTGAAGTACATTTTGTAATCCATCGTCCCTCTCTTTCTGGAGGAAGTGAAGTAGAAATGAAATCTGCTTTTGTTTTGCATGGCACCCCTGGCAGTGTGTCGCCGCGGGCCCACTGCTGATGGCAGGTGCTGAACGCTGCAAAGCCAGGCTCCGCACGGCATGAACACAAAATGATGGATGTGAATGTGGGTCTCTGCCAGCACAGTGTAGCTGCAGGTAGGTGAACACAGCACTGTTTTTGATTCTATTTCATAGAGTAGCATTCGCTACGAGGGGAATATTTATAAAATGAATAAAGATTAACGTACCTTTATATTTATTTATTTACATTTTTATAGCAGCTGGTGTGAGTGAGCAGATGAAAGCGCGTGTGTGAGAGCGAGAGAGACGAAGAGAGAAAAACAGTGATATCTGTCGATTTTGGGGAACTGAGGGAAAAACACTCCTCTGGGGCTCGTCATGTAAATTCTTTATTTTTGCACTTCAGTTTGGAGGATGACTTTGCAGTAAGACACCAGGCTTTTACTAGGTGGTGCTTTATTTAAATCTGTGCTACTGGTGTTTTATATGTGCTTCTGGCCCAACAAAAGACACACTTTGCATTCTTCGACATGTAGTCACCCTCACATGTATCTTGTGTGTAGATGTACATTATGATTTCACAGTTGTAACTTAAGGTGGCATGTGAAGCAGGTATGAATAATAATTGTACAGATCATTCCACACACTGTGTGTGTATGTGCTTTTGAGTGAAAGGCAGAGTGATGGATACTCACAGGATAACTTTTATCCCATCATTTCTGAAACCATGGATCTCACTTCATTTCAATGTTTTTTTCTTCTATACTAGAAACCTGCGTGCAATAATCTGGTAATAAACAAATATGGTTGTGCGAAGTGTGTTGGATTGTTATTTACCAGGTAATTGATTCTTTAAGAGTGCTGCGAAGGATATGTTTTTGTTAATTGGAAATTAACATAATCACGATAGGAGATTCAATTATAATTTAAAGTTAATTTTGTGGTCATTTATACTTTAATTAGCTAAAATGGCTATAACTAATTAAAGTAACTACAGTTTGGAGGTCAGGTCTCTGCGATGAAAGTCTTATTCTTGACTCACTCGTCCATTACAAGCCCAAATAGGAACAAATAAAGAATAATTGTTTCTCCCAGAATTTTATTTGGGTCAGGGTGGATACAGTATGAAGACCATAAAACTAACCACTGACACCTGAGAAAATGACATTAATCCATGTACAAAGGTGTTGGACATAAGAATCTAACCAGGATGAGGCCAGTGAGGACAAACACTGGCTCATGCTGCTGCACTGACCAGTGGGTACTTGTCATTCTATAATAAATATGCGATGCCATGGAAAAAAGTCAAAAACATGTCATAGTATGTTCATCATGTCAGAATGGGAGGCTTAAAGCAAAGGATCCATCATGAAACACAAATCCAACCCTGAAGCACATCCACTACAGCTGAGTCTGGCTTCTTACAATATGTACAGTATGGACGTACAGTGTGCGTGTGTCAGAGAGGTTAGGTGGCATCTGTACGGTAACTCTGGTGACTATCGATACAGGTAGTCTGCTTTTATGTTGGCAGCTATCTCTGCCTCCCACTTGTCTCCATTGTTGAGCAGCTTCTCCTTGTTGTAGAGCAGCTCTTCATGGGTTTCAGTGGAAAACTCAAAGTTAGGGCCCTGCACAAAGAGAGAAAGAGCAAAGCAAAACATTCAGTTTTACTCATTAAGAGCAGTGCAATAAAAATGGCTCCTTTGCTCTAAAAGGTCCATTCAAGGCAGTGAAACTGAACCGGCTGAGGAGAGGAGTCTGTGTTAACACGGGATCGAACACGCACCTCTACGATGGCGTCCACAGGACACGCCTCCTGACAAAAGCCACAATAGATGCATTTGGTCATGTCGATGTCGTAGCGAGTCGTCCTCCTGCTGCCGTCAGCGCGAGACTCGGCTTCGATTGTGATAGCCTGGACACAAACACACACACGTTGGCGGTTGACCTTGACAAGGCTCTATTGTTACAAGTGCTGGTATTTAGATCAAGAATTTATGTATACAACAATTGACAACTGACAAACATAGGCCATGCTGCAATCAGAAGAAACGTGTGTGTGTACCTGGGCAGGGCAGATGGCTTCACACAGCTTGCAGGCAATGCAGCGCTCCTCTCCTGAAGGATACCTGGTGTAACATCATCACAACGGCTTTGTTAAACTTTACTGCTCCTCAGAGATTCTCCACTAAGAAAACGTGAATTGACGCCAGACGTTGGATAAAGGAAGTGGTGAGTGATGTGGCTGCCACAGTTGATTGTTGATAGTTACTCTGAACAGCCACTTTTGAAGGTGGCTTAAAAAGCTGGCCCTTATAGAGAAGAGCTGGGTTGATTCAAATATGGAAATAATTATAATAAAATAGAGTTTTATCTTTAGCGACTTGCTCCCTTGATCCATCAACGACCCAACAAATAATCATGTGAGCTCAGATGCTCCTATTGTTTGTGCTTATGAGGCTTCATACATCTGTGAGACTACACATTTCCCTGGGTGGCTGTTGCGTGCCCTCTCTCACCTGCGGAGGGCGTGCTCCCCTCTGAAGCGAGGCGACAGTGGACCCTTCTCAAACGGGTAGTTGATGGTGGCCGGCTCTCTGAACAGGTAGCTCATTGTCATAGCCAGACCTGACGACACAACACAATCATTCAGGAAACTGAAGGATGCAGCACCAAGGCAGGTGTCCGCTCAAGAGATCTGACAAGATCTTCTGTTCTGTATCATGTCAATAACATACTTTGTTGGGTTAGTCAACTTCCATTTACACTAGCCCCTTTCAAAACATATTGTTGTTATCAATACCCCAGTTATGAGTAACCTTTTTATCATCTTCTTAATCAGACACTCTTCACCAAAGAGCACACATAACCTCCTTATAGCATGCAACAGCAAAATACATCATTAGAATTCTGAGATGACACAGAGAGGAAAGACAAGGAGCAAAGATCAACCTCTGACAGAACTGAACCATCAGTTTTGTTTACATATGTTAAGCGCATGTGAGTGTGTTCTCTGACCTCTGAACAGCTCTGTCCACAGCAGCGTCTGAGCAGCTCGGTCTGTGATGGACTTCATGTCTGTAGGAATCTCCTGGGCATTCACATACTCTGCAGAGAAGTGACGTTGGTGGTGTTAGTGAATAAGAAATATTCTATATTCACATATAAGGAGTCAGCAGGTACTGGAGAGAATGCGATGATATTAATAATTATTCTGGGCCATGTTTACTCTATTCTTAAATTGAAGAAAGTTCTTAAAATGAAGAAACACAACCAAAACCCAGCTAACTTCATAACAACTGAATTTGCTTCAAGATACCAGACAGCCCCTGAGAAGGAGATGCATTACTGACAACATTCCAACACAATGAGCTGCGTGTGAGTTACTTACTGAATCCTCCCCTCTGTACAGAAACACTGAAGGTCCTTACAAGATTATGGCTGGTCACAAAAGTGCCTGAAGGTCAGAATAAATTGTATGAATATCAAGTTCATTATGGTGAAAACGTGTATTCCATAAAACAGTTTATAACCTTTCACTCTACATCAAATTTACTGTGAGGGATCTCTGCTTAATAATGGTGGAATTTCCATAAAAACAAGACTAGGTGTTTTAGGAGCTGTGGATGATACAAAAGTACTAACAGATACGTGGGTACCACGAATACTGGAAGAATATATGTAATGATGGATAATATATTGCTAGTTTAAATAATATATTGCTAGTTTTTTCAATAGCTTGATGACATTATTTTCATCATGACATCATTATTTTATATTTGATGCACTGGCTTGCCTCAAAGTGTTCTGATCATAAGCAGATATGCCGAGCGATCTTACCTGGCCTCGACACACTGTACAGTAATCGCAGTGTTGCAGCCATGATGTCTTTGCAGCTGAAACCAGACACATTAAAGAGAAACCAGTGAGCGACAACATCAACACCTTGATTACTTTGCTTTGCATGATCTGAACACTCTGACAGAGCAACGTGTCAACACTGAAGTCATGTTTTATTTGTAGTTTTCCACCCCGTGTACACACACACACACACACACACACACACACACACACACACACACATACATACATACATACATACATCATTACATACAGACATACAGACATAACATTAGCCTGGTAGCTCCATCCACATGCTAGGACACAGGTGTGCAGCCGGAATGTGACTCTACTTTAGCTAACCGCGAGGTGAAGACACCCAGCACTGCTCGGCTACACATGCTACACATGCTACAAAACACAAACACACTGGCACCCTGCAGCCGGGTTCTGGGCATCGCCACGCACGGACCACCCCGCTGGAGACTCTGTGTTTACTGGGCGAAGTGTCAGGTGTGCCGCTATGCTAAGCTAGCTGTGACTAGCAGCCGGGTTGGTTCACACACTGTCAAGGACTTTTGCATAAAGGTCGCCCGGGGTGAATTATGGGAGATTACAAACACTGCGAGGTCTGATACGAGCGATAAATAATACGCTGTGATGTAAGGGACACCCGTAGCCAATGTGATTTAAAAAGTTTAAACGGGTATAAACTCACCGAAACGTCGCTATTTGGCCTTCTGAACCAGAACAGCGGACGATTTGAGGGACGGACCGTGCGTGGACAGGAAGTGGTAAAACGTGCTTACGTCAGAGGACGGTCGGCTCGAGGACATTGCTAGAGTTTGCCTGTTTTAATTTTATTTTATCAACAAACAATAAAAATAAAATAAAAACACATCTGTTTATTTAACAGTAGTAGAATTGTGAAAACAGCAGAGAGCTGATGAAGAGATAACTCTTTGCTTCAGCTACAGTTTGAAAGCAAATTAATTATTTGAACTTGATTCCTTAGAGGGGTTGTGTTTCAGTCGTCACTTGATGGATAAATATAGTGGAAGCGGTAGAATAGTAGAAGCTAAAATACACACACAGACACATTGTGCATCAGTGCATTGGAGTTCAGGTAATGGAGCATGTGCTTTTTAATTGAAAATGGATTTGATGACGCTTTGCTCTGAGCTGGCTGAGTTACAAACACCTGGCACCTTTGTTCAGTTGGAGGCTGTGGTCCGTCGGCTCGCTATAAAAGTAAGTGTCTCTCCTTCAGGTAAACTTTTGATTAAATGTTGTTGGACTGACTGTGTGTTTTCTTCCTCTGCTTAACAGAATTTTAAAGTGCATAGATCTACGTTTTTTTATAATTCCCTGAGGAAACCCCAGCTTTTTAGACGATCCCAAAATAAAAGAGATTAATTCAAGATTAATTCAAGGTAACATAACCACAAGAGTAACTTTACTCTTCCTAAAAGGCACAATTATGGATTTAGTAAATATGATCATCAATGTGCGAATGACCAGCTTGTTAAAGTCTCAGCCCACATTACCAGCTCCCAGGTTTACACAGAATATCTTGATCCTAACTCTGCTCTGCTCCGTGTCTCAGTGGCTGAATGGTTGAATGGGACTGTGTTCATGGAATATCTGTGGCCGGAGGAGGAGAAGTGGCTGCTGGTGGCCATGTTGGGACTGGAGATGGTCATGGGAATTGTGGGAAACTGCCTTGTTCTGCTTGTTAAAGTCATGGTAAAGCTGTTTATTAATGTTAGTTAATGAGACCATGTAGAGGACTAACAACCTGAAGCCTTTGGTTTTTTTGCACACTCATTAATTTTAACTCTTTCACATTCAGTGCAAGGGTCAGTTCTGCTGCCGTTACTGGCTCCCGTTCATCAGTCTCACTCTGTCCGATTTAGGTACTCACTCACTGTACCGCTTTACTTCAACTGATTACATCTCAGGAAGTTGACATTTTTAAAAATGAATCCTTGTGTTGTGAAGGCTGTTCCCTTCTCATCATCTCCGGCTCCCTGCTGGCCATGCTGACAGGAGGTCAGAGGTCACCGTGGTGCGAGGTCGTCAGCCTGCTGAAGTTTGCCTTCATCACCTCCTCCATCGGGAGCATAGGTAGCACATCGCACACGCCTCATATAAACATGCTCTTCATTGCAGCAGGGCAGGAGAGCAGGTCTCACAGCTGCTCGCAGTCCAAGTAAGGTTTTCCATCCTCGTTCACAGCTATCCTCTGTGTGCAGCGGCTGGTCGGCACAGCCTCCACAGGAAGCGTTCTCTTCGTCGTCATGGCGGCAGCGTGTTCAGCCTCCTGGGTGACGGGGCTGGTGTTTGGAAGCGTGCCCGTCATCTATGCCTGGATCAGGTTTGACGGTCGCTGTTTCCTCATGGCGGCCAAAACACAATGTAATGTCAGGAATGTGGATAAAGTGCATTATTGAAATAAGATGAATAGTGCAACTGTGTCTAAGACGACATGGTTGAAGTAGAAGAGTTTACAATGTTTTCTTCCTCCTCCAGGTATGACAGTGCAGAGATGCTGTGTGCTGTTTTCTGGGAGAGCAGCTACTCAGACATGATGGTCTACATTCTCTGTGCTTTCTCCGTCTGTATCTTCCTCCCCTTCCTCCTCATCCTGTTCTGCTCCCTGCTGAGCGCCACAGGCTGCGGCTCCAGCTGCGACAGGTGAACCAACACATTTTAGAGAAGTGGACAGCGGTGTGTTTCCTGTCTGTTTTCTCTTTCTCATCATTGAATGGTCTAATATTCTTTTAGTTTTGTTGATCCTATTCACCCTTGTGTTCATTAGTAGTCTGCGGTTGTGATTGTGTGTGTGAATAAAGCCCTCTTGTCTCCTCTGTCTCTCAGTGCTGATGAAACAGACCTGTCTGCGGTCACGCCTCTGCTGGTGGCCTCCTACGTGCTCTGCTACACTCCCTTTGTTGTGTCTGAGGTGACGATTCTACTCCCTCATGGTGAAACCTCACAGGAGGTGCAGCCACTGAATGAACACTTTTTCTCTCTCTCTCTCCATTGACCAATCAGCTGATCCTGTTGGGACGACTGGATCTGTCGCCAGCACCCGACTGGTTAAGGACATTGTCGTCAGTGATGTCATACCTGGACTGTGGTCTGAACCCTCTGATCTACTGCTCCCATCAGGACTTCAGGGAGGCAGGCCTGGCCCTGTTGTGGACCAACAGGAAACCCCCTTCAGAGCCCGTGCTCACTGCTATCACAAAACATGAGCTGTAGACATGAGGGGGTGGTATTCAAGAGGATTGTTGAGACCATAGAGCTCTCCCCCTTTACACCTGCATTAAAACGTGTAAGGTGATGAATTAAAAAAGAAAAGAAATAGACCATGTGACAGTACAGATTGTTGAAGTGCACACCCAAATGCATCTTAAGTAAATAAATGCTGTCAATGTTCTGAAGGTTATGTCATTCACTGTTAACTGCTACTGCAATCCCAGCAGACGCTTTAATGCTTGATACATGACCTTAACTTGTCAAGATTCTGATCACGATTTTTAACATTAGAGAAATCCACTTAGAGATTATCATTTAAAAGATTCTGGTCAGTTTGTCCTGCAATCACATTCCTGTGGACATTTAGTAGCAGCCTCTTGATAAAAGAAGTGTCTGATGATTCCTTTCTAATATAATTTATTTTCAAATATTTCTCTTATTTTAGAGCAGAGTATTTACATAATAATAATAAAAAGGAACACATTCATTAAAATGTGATCAATAGCAGCAAGAAATCATCATAGATCATAAAAATACATTGGTCATATGATTTCAATATGACATTTGTCATATAGATTGGCAACATTACCAGGTGTTTATGTGTGTGTTACTATCCTGAACAGAGATAGATGGACAGATTCCTGGTTGATCCCGACTAGAGAGATAGAAAGGGCTGCAGGTTACAGTGAGGGTTAGGGTTAGGATGAGGATGAGTGAGTGGTCATCGGCTCCGCGCCGCCCTCCTCTCCCGCGCCCGGAGCGCCAGGCTGCTCAGGAAACAGAAGCTGAAGTGAAACTGCAGCACGTCGCACACTTTGGACCAGAAGTGTCCGGTGAAGCGCTGGAACAGTCGGTACCGTGCGAGCCAGTGGTCCAGCAGCTTCAGCAGCACGAAGCCCGCGCACGACACCACGGCCAGCTGCAGGTACGCGCGCGTGCGCCGGTCCCCGTGCGTCCGCTGCACGCGCACTCCCATGAACACGGCGACGGCCACGTGACAGCCCAGCGCCACCTCGAAGCCGCGCTCGTGCACCAGCGCCAGGCCGTAGCTGAGGAGCGAGCACGCTTCCAGCGCGGCCGCGTGAGCCCCGCGCCACTTGGCGGGGCCGCGCTCGATGAAGTCGATCCACACCGGAACCCACGCGAAGATCGGCAGCGTGAACCACTGGTCGAGCACGGCGGGGGCGCGCCGCAGCACCGCCAGGCGCGTCCACTGCACAGGCGCGTACAGGACGGCCATGAGAGCGAACACTTGTCTCAGGTAGCGGCCCTGCACCTCCTCCTCTCCTCTGCTCCTCAGCCAGTACAGCCCCAGGCAGATGTACAGCACGTTCACCGCACAGTTGCAGGGCATCGCCAGGAAGGGCGGCAGAGACTCCACCCGTGTCTCCGCGTAGTGATCGTAGGACAGGTCCACCGCCACCCCGTCAAACAGGCCGCTGTTGGCCGCCATCACACAGAGGAGGAAGGGCAGCGACACGTGGAGCAGGGCCGACATCATGACAGGTCCGAGCAGAGGAGCGCACTCCGCTCCCTGTCAACAAGTGGGAGCTGTTGTTGTGGTTCCGGGGTTGAGTCACATGGTACAAAATGGAGGATTCGGATTGGCTCCCTTGTAACTCGCCCCGCCTCCATTTCTGTGGAAGTAGTTTTGCCACTCTTTCCATGCAGTTATTTCTGTCAATTTAAGGGGTTTGTGGTATTCATTATGATGTGATATGGATATTGACACTGCAATAGTTGGAGTCACATCAAAATAAACTAGCATTAAAAGTATGATTTAAACACAGAGCTGCTGTTTCCTCTGCTCCATTCAAAAGATGATACCAAATTAAAGGCCAGCAAACCTACAGTAAGAGCTTCTGAACTGTGGGACAAAGAAGAAGAAAAAAAAAACAAAAACAATCCAAACAATTTTTTATTACTTATTAAAATATCGAACAATTTCCTCAAAATGTTTCCAAAACAATATCTACGCTACATCAGAGAGAGAACGCTCCATTTTAAAATGTGCCATCTGTGCCATCCACCGTAGAGAATCACTGCCACATCGACTATCTTCTCTTGGTTCCTCCGAATCCTGAAAAAACAAAGACGTTAGTCAGCAAGGCTGATCCACAACGACTGTCCAGATTAGGGGTCTCCAACACGTAACTCATGAGCTACCGGGAGCTTGCAAGTAGTTTCTGAGTAGCTTGCCATGAGATAATGTTGGAGACAGAGCCACCTGCACAACCACAGCAGAGAGGCACATTTGGAGTAGAGTGCCATCTGCAAATTAAGTCAAGGTCTCTCCCTGGGAGGAGAGATTGTGGTAACTTAATTTCTCTCAACGGAAACCAGAAGCCCAGAGAGTAAAACGTGAGGGGGGAAATAGAGGTGAAACTTTGTTTTCCTGAAGGAAGAGGAGAGGGAGAGATAAAAACTTGGTTTCCCTGAAGGATGTGTCAGAAGGAAAGGTTCATAAACCCCAGTCACTCCACAGAGAGTCAGTCTGCTCCAGGCCAACTCCAGGTGTTTAAGATGATTTTTATCTGAAATGAACACTTGTTTGCTACAAGCAAACACACCTGAAGCAGTGCGCGTCCCAGAGGAAGAGGAGGAGGAGGAGGAGGAAGGGCAGGACTGTGTGTGAGGGGGTCTGCTGTCATTATAACTGGAGTAGTTGTAGTTGTGCGGCTGGTTTCTGTAAAAACAAACACCAACAAATGCAGTTCTCGTTGAAACAGAAGATGAACAGTCAACTCTCAGAACAACAGAACAACTCTCTCTCTCTCTCTCCATTGCATTACTAACCTCTGACGGCCAAAAAGATATCCAAGGCCCCATCCTGCTCCCATTCCAGTCCAGAAGCCACCTCCAACTGGGCCGGTGGAAGCTTGGCCACCTGGGAACTGTTGTCTGTGAGTGTAGTCACTATGAAACCCGTATCCTGGGTTGGCTCCAGCACCGCCTGAACAGAGAGAACAGAGTTCAGCACAACCCAGACAAACTGTTGGCTCTATTCACACTCCATCCCTCTGCATACTGCACCTGTGTAGTCAGGCCTAAATCCTGGGGGAGGTGGTGCTGCCGTGGAGTCATAGTGATTGTTTCTGGGGTATCCTGTCTGCCCTCCGTTCTGCCACCACTGCGCTGTGTTCCCACTGAGGAACAACTTGTAGATGCCGTAAGCTAAGAGCAGAAGCACAGCAACCACCAGTAAGTCTCCAGAGTGGTGGCCGTGAGAGGGCTTGGAGCTCTGATGGCTGTGCTGCTGGGCCTGCTGCTTGTTTCCTGAGAAACCATCGAAGAAACTGGAGGCAAAGCCCCCGAGACCTGAGACAAACAAATATAAAATAATGTTTTCAAATATTTGTATGCATGAAGCTGCAGCTCAGCGATATTGATCGATCTGACATCTCCATCTTCCCACCTCCAAACCCAGTGGATCCACCGTGAGAGCCACGGCTGCCTTGAGTCCTTCGGCCCTCTTCAGTAAGTTCCAGTGTGTACTCCAGCCCACAGGAGCCCTTCAGTATGTAAGCATCATCAGGGTGGCTGTAGCCCTCACAGCTCACCTCTATGCGACCAAACCGGTATGCGTTGTCCATATCAGTCTTACACTCCCACTGTGGAAGGCAGCATGCACAAGAAGGGCCCAAGTGTTAAACACAAGTGTTTGACAATAACAGAAACATTATTAACATCTTTGAAGGCCATTAACACACAGAGATGTTTTAGAGAATCAAATTATCCCTGGATAATTCAAACATATCTGAGCTGTTACACATTAATTGATACATACACTGACATGGAGGCATCCCTTCAAAATATCTTTTGAAAAAAAAAAGACATTTTCTAGTTAACATGTCACACTGCCCTCACCTGGACATCCACTCCATCCCAGCCTCTGTTCTGACACTGGACGACCTCTGGGACAAAGACCTGGCATCCTGCTGAGCCACCGACACACTGGAGCTGAGGGATGGCCCTGGAGCGCTGGGCTCTGGTGTAGTGACCCTTGTACAGCGTCAACACCTGGACGTCCCGCAGCAGCACGCTGTCTGCTGTGAGGGGGAACGATGTCTTTAGACTGTATAGCATTATAAAGCCCGTTTGTTCAAGTCTGTGTATCCTTATGTACGTAGCGTGCATTACCTAAACTGTGTATAGTGTTATAAATCCAGGTGCTTTACAGAGTAGTTTGTTCATGTATCAGTCACAGCCATCTTACGGCTGTCTCCTACTTATAGACAAATAAAAACAGACATGAAATAAAAACCTTTAGATGAAACACCACGTTTTAACTGGTTTCATTCCATGTTCTGGTGGCTGAAGAGGAAATTGATTTATATGAATGGTATTTCCTTAAAAATGGTATTTTTCCTGAATGTCGCACATTAAACAGACAACCCTGGCAGCCCGGAAGTTCTGCTTTAGTTCCGTGAACTGATCACTGTCAGAATTTGAAAATAGCATATTAAGCATTAATGAACCTAGTAAATAACAGCTAATTAAACCTTTACATCTCTAAATGGATAGTTCAGCCTGAGCTTCACTGATTATCTCCCCGGCCGGTGCTGATGATTCCTGCCCGAGGAGTGAGGAAGTGTGGAGAACTTGTCTAAACATGGCGTCCGGTGTGCTGAATGTCGCCTGTGTAGAAAGGAGCAGGGGGAAGAGGAACGTACCGTCATTCCAGCTGTGGACCAGTCCCAGCATCAGCAGCTGTAGGAGAGCCGCAGTGAGGCGCGTCATGTCCCGCTGTGGTCCTGCTGGACTCCTCCACATCCCTGCGTCTGTCTTCACGCAGCACAACAACAACCCACATTTACTTCCGCGTTCTAAACCAATTGGGAGCGAGCACGACTTCAACCAATCACAGAGCGGATGATGAAAACCTATGAAACCCAATCGCAGAGTAAGACGGTACGGACGCAGTATGAGGGCCACATTGGAAAGAACAAAAACAAAATCACACTCTGAGATTAAAGTTTTTAATTGTACGTCGCTTTGAATAACAGCGCCTGCTAAAATGTCTTTGTAGTCAATATTACAAAGTAATTTACCAGACGATTTTATCCAAAGCTAAACAACGTTGTCATCATTAGTACAAATTAAAATCCTACATCTGTACGTTTATATGGTCTCATATCTTACTATTGAGATACTAATTAAATTGACTTTTAATTTGATATTTCTCCAAACTGATACAGTTGAAATGTTGAATGATTCTCTGTGTCAGTTGTCAGAATGTCTTCTGCTCAGATATATCAGGTAATGCCACAAATTATAGAGCAGTGAATTGTCATAGCGCCCGAACATCACAGATTCTTGATTAACTGTTTCCAAAATCTCATTTTGAAAACCAAATGTTTTCAGGACCATCTAAAGGAGCAGACCCTGAAATCAAACAAAGACAGAATGCAGTGGTCGTAGTACAAATCAGCTCTTTTATTTCCTCCATCACCTGCTGTCAAGCCCATATTATTAAATCTCTGCTATAAGTTAGATATTTACATGATTCAAGGCCCTTCACAAAATGCATCCTTTAGAAAGAAATCTATTTACATTGTACAAAACATTGCATACAGGATGATCCGTACACCAAACCCTCTTCCCTTAGGAAAGCAAAACAGAACCAGAACCAAAAAGCAGTTTTTTCTCATTTTGTTTTTTCCCCCCACCATAAGTTGTGCATTCCTCAATTCATTCCCCAAACCAAACACCACTGATTTTGTTCTTTTCTTTTTTAGACAGGCAGTTATTAGGTCACAGCCAATGGGTCATAACTGGATTACTCAAGACTGTCAGTCAGGTCGCCTCCCTCTCTTCTGAACCTTCTGTGTCTCTATTTAAAGCCAATAGAGACCTATACCAGTAAATGGCAACCAATCATATTTTACCAAATAAATAGAGTGCATGATTTTGTTTTTAACAGGGGGAGTGCATCAGAAAATGAGGAATAGAGGAGTGCTGGTTCAGACATGGCACAAAGACAATGGACCTTTAGGTTGTTCGAGAAGCATATGCTGCATGGAGCTTCATGCAGGGGACATCAGCATCACATTGTTTTCATCTTTGTAATATTACTTGTGTCCTGGACAGTGTTGATACCTTAATCACTAGCAGCCAAGAATGTCTCTCATGGATCGGTGAGCGCACGTGTTGCATGGCCCTCCGTCCTGAGCGACTTGATCACAAGTGGACAGCTTTAAGGCCAGTAGTGAGATCCACTCAGTCATACCTGATTCAGAGAGGCTGAGACATGTGTGGACACATTCGTCTATCAGTTTGAAGGACAACCTACTCAGCTTACGCACACTGCACCAGTACGTTTATATATGTAAGCGGCAATCACTTGAGTTTGCTTTTTCCATGATTTCAAAACACACCAACATGATCAGAGTCAGGCTGTAGTGTTTTGATTTATTCTTCATTCAATGTCCGTCAGATGTTGGTATTTTATTGCTGCCAACAACAACAAATCGTTTTTGCGAGGAAGTGAGCTCACGCGTGAAGACACATTCTAAAGGTGGGTGTCAGAGCTGCTCGCTTGTGATCAGATCACTGGACGTGCATGTTGATACCTAGTATGAAGCAGGCCTAAAGCTAAAGGAACGGTTCAGCATGTGCGTGCAGTTTGATTCCATGTGTAAGTGAGGAGATCCTCTCCACCTGCTGTGGCCCCAGATGAAGGCTGATGTAGTTCAACTGACCCTGGCCTGATGGCTCTAACAAGAAGCAGCGGACTAAACGGGCTGACTGGCTTGTGATTTTCACAGCTTATGTAATACAAACATCCACATGATATCATCGACACATTCAAAATTCAAATGATACATTTTCAAAAATATATAGATCTGGCTGCTAGTTTCCTTCCCCTCACCCAAATTAACTTTTGATTTTTTTCCGATAAACACTATTCCAGCTTAAAGCTCACCTTCAGACAGCCACCTAGTAAGACACACTGATGACGTTACCATCTTTGGTGAGCTAATTTGGTTGATTGAATAAGCAGAATTGGAGCATGACTCTTTTAGAATATTCGTGAGTCACTTCATGTAATCAGTGTAGTGGTTTAGAAAAGACCTGAGAGCCGAAGAGAACAGCGAGAGATGGAGCCACCGTGTTTCTAGTTCAGTGTTTTTTTGAGGACCAGGAGCTTCAGCCTCCACATCAGCCACTTCATCTGCCACCTGGAGTGTCTACGTGTCTGTGTATGAGTGTGTGCGAGTTGAATACAAGAATTCAAGTTTGATGGAGGCAGGGCTTGGCTGATGCTAGTGGATTTTGGGTGTAGCAGTTAACTGCAGATAGTCGGTATCTGTAACTTCGACCACACTGACTCCATCATGGTGGAGGTACACTGACAATGACTTGCTTCTGACATCTTTCCTCAGATGGACAGTATGTGTAACTGTACAATATGGTTGTGTCTCTTGGCATGGGTTAATTTGTCATTGTATGTATGCGTGTGTGTGTGTGTGTCCTCATACAGGTCTCTCCAAGCTCCCAGTGGTCATCCATGTACAGGTCGGGTTGTGCAGTTCTCATACAGCCACTATATTGTTCATTTCCCATTTTTGAGTAGTTTTACTGTTGTCGCAGTCTGATATGAACACTTTGTGGAGCAGGTCAGAGCGGTCAAGACACTTTCCTGTTAAGAGAATACAGATAAATATTACTAGAAATCCCAACCAACAAGACGTATATTTAATCTCTTCCTCTACCATTTATTGATGAGTAGTCATAGGATTCTGTGTCGACTTTTACAGACTTCTGGCATATACTCCTCCCTTCCCTTGACTATAAATCCAGCAGGATTCTATGACTTTTTATGACACATTCCCTTTCATCTTTGGAAGGGGAGACTGAGGTGAGGGGTATTCAGTGCAGATATTTACCTGTTGGTACATGAGTGAACCGATGGAGATCCTGGACATATGGGGAGAAAACAGTGCTCTTATTAATTTTCCACAGTGAATCATTGAGCTGTCTTCTTTTGAATGTGTGCATGTCTGTCAAAGGCTATCTCTAAGAACAAGTTGCAGACCAAATGATGGTCAATTGTTAAGGAGTTTTACAATTTAGGACTAATTGTCCCGTATAAATGACTTGTGTGTGCTTTTTTCACCTTGAAGAACTTCCACTCAGTGTTTTGGTTCTGGTCACAGTGTGTGATAATGACCGCTGTATTATCTGGTCCTTTGGTCAGGCACTGGTCATACTGCATCAGCTGGTTGGCTTCGTTGATACGGAACAACTGCAGAAGACACGGATATTAAAGAATCACAGAGTCCAGAGTAAAATATTTGTCATGTGAAACCCTGCATCTATGAAACTTGACTGCAGCAACGCACCACATAAATTGTTTGATTACCTGATTACCCCCCATTCTATGGCACGGTCCTATTTCCACATTTCCTCCATTGGTGTGTCCCATACTGTCAATACAGTAGCTTGTCTCGTAACCTCGAAGCTACACACACACACAGAGTAATTAAACAATTTAAAAACCATAACAGAGTGTCTATATGTGTGTAAGTGTAAACCTACCTCCCCCCATTCTACATTCTTCGGAGGCAGTGGGTAATGCAGTGGAATATCGTACGCTATTTCCTCCATGAACCATTTGAAGCTCTTGCATCGATGTTCTTCCCTAAAAAAAGGTTCAGCCAACAAACAATTCATACAAAATAATGACTTTTTTTCATACAATGCAGAATGAAAGAAACAGGTAAAGTTATATTGATGACTGAACACTACAAGTCACAATTACAATTTATTCCCATCATCTTTTTATCCAACATTATTCCATACTGCTGGCACAGCTGTCAAAGGCACTTTGGATTTCAATTTCTTCCCCCAGGACACTGACACTCAGACTGGATAAGCCAGGGATCGAACAACATCATTCAGCTGTTTAATGCTCTGTTCAACCAATCGAGACATTTGCATCCACACATACAGCCCCTCTGAGAAATGTCAGGGTTGGAGGGGATGTGTGAAAGCAGCTACCTGCCCATGATGTTAGTTGGGTTAGTGGGAGTAAAGTGAGACATTTAGAGATGAAGAAGGGTGGGATGGAGTAAAACAAAAAGATGGAGACAATCAAGCCACAATATCCATGGGAAATACACAAAGGGTATGTTTTATGGTAGTAATGTGTTATACCTGAAGCGTTTCAGCTCACTGATGTCCCCGTAGGCTAGAGTGAGAGTTTCAGGACGACTGGCATAGAAGTAGTCCTTATATTCATCCCACCATACCTCCACCACACGAACATAGTTCTGTAAACACACCGATGTGCTTTTATAATATGCAGTAAGTATTGAGAGGAACAGACAACACCTGATTAGATCCAGAACATCTAAACCTACTTCTATCTAACATTTTTAAGTGTTAGGACAGAAAGTGGGAAGTTGAGAGAGAGAGCAGATAACCATGCTCAAACACAGATTAAAAAAAGGAAAAAGAAAATCGAATATTAAACACAGAGCAATTCTACCTTCAGTGTGGGTGAAGATCCGACGTGTGCGGGTGGAGGGTTGCCTTGCCATCCCTGGAGTCTGTAGATATGTCCGACACGAGAACATGGTACAAAGAGCAGCTGGCCCCCACACTGCCAGATCTACAGAGATATTCATAAACAGAAAAAACATTACTCTGACAACATGAAATGATCCATGTTTTCGAATTCGGAGGTTGAGCTGGACAGTTTACCTTGTAGGATATTTCAAAATTCTCCCCTCCCCATATCTGCAGTCCTGGATCATACAGACCCAGCTCAAAGAAGAAGTCTCTCTCTATAGCAAAGAGACCACCTGCCATAGCTGGAGACCTGCGAGTATATAGAGAGACACACACACACACATCCACAGACAGACATATTCATACATGTACATCAGCGCTTCAAATAATCACAATCTCTTATTTATTTAGCTTTGTCTGAGCTCTAAATCTATTTTCTTTCTCATGTTAGTTTAAAGCAGTATCAGTGTATTAATCACAATGACAACACAAAAACAAGAAATTAGTGGAATAAAGTCAGAGGAGAAAAGGGAGTGACAGAAAAACCTGGATGGATGAAAAGGAGATGAGGGGAAGGTGGGGTTGATGGTGCCCCAGTCCGAACCTGATTCACACCAGAAGTTCCCCTTCAAGACTTGTCCCAACTTGATCTTAGCAGTCCCACAGCTTTTAGATTCAGAGTAATTTTCCACTGAAGTCATAGCCCTTTAAAATCCTTCAACGGACGTTGGACCTCCCAAGAAGTGATTTTGTTTGACTATCCACACATAGTAGGTTATAGAAAAGGGATCATCAACTGTCTGTGCTCAGTGACTTTCATATAAAACTCTCTGTTTTTTATTGGTGGCTTAACTATCCAAGAGGACGTGAACATGTACATGAAACAGAGAGTAAGAACAATTCCAGCCATTCATAGATGCGGTGTTAGAATGCGTGATGTAAGTAGAAAGAGATACGCTCGGACACTGAGATCTTCAGACTAGGGGGTGACATGTTAGTGCCGTTAGTGATGTTAACTTGGTCCACCTTCTGGTCTCCTTGATGCATCAATTCTACATTCAAATCTTCTACATAAGAAATCAGCTGCTGCCTGAAATCTCCTTTCACCAGCTTCCAGAAAACTTCCCTAACAGATAAGATTTGCTAAATTGGCCTTAATTACCCCAAAGCCATCACCTAAATAGGACTGAGAGATGAGGATGAGAATAATCCATGTTAAATAAAGAGACAGGGCCCACACCACATCATGGTGAAATACCAAATAATTCCCAGTAGAAGAGACATTAGACCACAGACAGCCAGTGAACAGAAGAGTTGTAAGGTAACCCCCATCAGGCGGAAGATGGGTATTGTTTAGATGGTTAGTTCTAATAGGCATCAAAGGTTAGAATCAATTTCCATTTGTCACATTTCAAGTTTTCCTAATTTCAATGTTTTTATAATATGTTTTAGATTTATCTGGACAGTTGTGCTGACATGAGTTGGTGCAGGATCAGCTAGACAAGACAGCTAACAAGAAGTTGTTCTATTCTATTCTTTTCTTGCTAGCCTTTGTCCAGATAAGCTGTTGGTTGTTGGTATTGGCATTTCTGTACCTATATGGCTCAGTCAGAGTTTTTCTGTGTGCATGCTCTCTCTCTCCCAGAGGAACTCTCTTCCAGAGCATGCTCCAATCCCAGGCTCCTCTAGCAAAGCCATCCTGGTCCCCGCCACCCTGGGACTCGATGGTGAACTTCTGGCCATGGATGGAGTCGACCAGGGGCACCGTGCACACCGTTCTGACAGAATGGGGATGGGGCCGTGCATACAAAATACAACAAGGGGGAGGTGTACAAGACAGGGGGGAAAACACGCAAATACAGGCAGCAGTGCCCGTGAGACACAGAGACACGGGGAGGGAGTTCAGAGGCAGAGACAGTGTGAAAACACAGCAGAGGATAGAGCAGGTGGGACGGAGGGGCGGGAGATGGAGACACAAAGAACAGGGATGGCTGTTAGAATGTTGGCTCAGGATGGTGTACCGGTAGGGCTGGGTGGTATGCTTTCGATTGTCCCTCTCTCTCTGGCTAAGTGGGACTCTCTTCCACAGTAGGCTCCAGTCCCACGCTCCTCTAGCCAGGCCGTCCTCATCTCCACCCTGCTGGGGTTCTATAGTGTACTCATTCCCATCTATATAGTCTATCAGGGGCACTGTACATACAGTCCTACATGCACACACAGACACACATACATACACTCAGAATAGCTCACATATAGGGAATTTGCATCTCTTATTAAAGGATAGTTTCAGATGCATATACAATACACAGCCTGTATACAATGTACAGTGAGCCAGTATTAGAAGATACAGTGCTCAATGGTGTCATGTTGGTAGTTATAATAACAGTGGCAGTCTCTCTCTGGGTCAGACCCCTCTTATGCACATCAGTGAGCATTAACATTGAGTTTGTTCAAATTCATCTTGACACCAGACCCACACCTCACATCTGCAGTTCTTCTGAGTATTTTCACTTCCAGTCTGTGGAAAGCAGCTGTGACTCTCATGAGATCAAGGTGCATTGACAATTATCTTGGGTACATATCACATGCTAGACAGATATTTAACAGTTTTAAATATAAAGCAACTGCTACAGCTACAGCTGTGTTGACCAACTTGAGGTTTTTGTATTTTCCATACTGCATCAAAAACAAAGAAAGAACCACATGTATTAAAGAAATGTCCCCATTGTGCGACGAATAAAGGTTTATCTTATTTTATCATCTTTACAAGGGCAGCTATGATAGCGTGTGCATGCGTGTGTGTGTGTGTGCTACCTGTCTTTTGAAATGGGAGCAACCAGTGGAGCATACCAGTTGATTCCCACCTCACAATGAGCATCCAGGTAGATCAGCACCTAAAAAAAACACACACACACAGACACACTAACACTTGAATGTCTGTGATGACGACCACCTTTAAACTGAGGGAACAGACCCATAAACTACAAGTGCAGTTTTAAAATAAAGACATTTGGAAGGAAAAATGTAAAGAAATAAAAAGATGAATGTTTTCACACAGTAGTTCAAGAACAGCAGCTGTGATAGAGCAGTAAGAGCAGAGGATACCTGTCCTTTAGTGGCCTTCTGTGCTCCTATACTCCTAGCCTGGATCAGTCCTTCTCTCTTCTCATTTCTGAAGAGTTTTACAAGACCATTCCATTGCTTGATGTAATCCTCCAAACGTTCCTTCAGATGGACTACACACACACACACACACACACACACACACACACACACACACACACACACACACACACACACACACACACACACACACACACACACACACACACACACGTGCACACATGGGTCAGAGAGCAGCTGCAGACTTTATAGTGAAATACATTTTAACTTTTAAACCACCAGAAATTGTACTTTGAGCATTAAGATTTTATTTCTGACCTCCTAACTACGATCCCTCTGTTAGACTGCATGACATATAGCCATGACAGTGTGTTAAACAGCCACAGCTCTTACTCTGCACTAAGCACTAACAAAACTGAATGTGGAGATAAAATGGCAAAAAAGTGTCTAATGACGTGAAAACTAATTTTTCTAAACTGCTGCTGTACTGTTTGATGAAAACTCAGATTTAATGTAATATGATCTTTTTTCCTGCAATTGACATGTGAGGGAAACAACCCACCTTTGTTGCTGAAGTCGTCGATCATGACTATCTCAGCAAGGTATTTCCTAGGAGTCCTCTTGATAACACTGTGGACGGTTCTCATCAGTGTAGACCAGCCTTCATTATGGAAGACGATCACCACACTCGAGGTAAGCAGCTTGTCGTCATAATGCCAGTATTTACACCTGCGGAGGAGGGACAGATCAGGTACATGAATTCAGAAATTATTTAAGCCTACAGTGGTGATTCAGAGAACACAACCACACAGAATTACATAAAATTTGCCATAGCTGGTCTGGCAATCAGAAGCATGAGTGGAAAGCCAAACTGGCTCTCAAGTTTCTCAATTGTTATTTAGTGCTGAATATGTTGGGTTTTAGCTGGGAGTTGAAAGATAGGGAGAGGATAATATTGCAAACATCAGGAGGCTAATCTAATCTAATCTTCTATTTAGCTGTTGAAAGTCAGAGATGCAAACAACTTCATAAGTGCTGGACCCATTGTAAAATGGACTTGGACATGGAATGGAATACCTGCCTGTACAACACGTTTGAATAATTTCCCCCACAATTAAATTCAACACAAACGGACCCAAAGAGATTTAGACCATTGCAGCAGAGGGAGGACCGAAAATGTTGTCCCAAGAAAAATGTAATAGCAGGGCTGTAAACACTCTGACTATGACAGAGGGGTGTGCCCATTTCTGAATGACTAAATCTATTAACTGGGTTTATTGGCTCAGACGCATTTCATAGAATGAATCATAACAGAGATGTTTTGTCTCTCACACATGCACATGAACACAAGTGTGCACAGATGCACACAAACAATGTTGTAAGGTGCGTATGGACAAACCCTTGAACACACATCCTGTAAAATGGGGGGGGGGGGCACTGGATTACTTCAAGACAGACGATTCTAGTGAACTACTGAAGCAACTTAGTGAGACACGGAAGTGAGGTGAAGCTAATGATGGTCCATCTATAATGTTATTGTTAAAAACCAGTTCAACCATCTGCTTGTGTACCAAAGTTGTGTTACTGTGTAAGCAGGGTGTGTAACAATAAACGTACTGCCTGCTCCCTGCGTTTGCTTGATAGACAAGTTAAATAAGAGACAACTAGTGTGTCTGTGTTGGGCATCAACAATTTCCACAACTTTGCCTGAATGAATAGATCTAATTTGTCAAAGTATGTATTGTGTACTTTTGGAACTTCTCCTGTACTATAGTTATTTTATTCTGAAATCTGGGGTGGGATTATTCACCTGTGTAAGGAGTGTACACATAGACCTGCACTTTGCATCAGCAAAATCTTTCATAATGGTGTGGGGTGTAACAGTACTGTAGATCTATCAGTTAAAGGTCACTCACTCATCATGCCGTATATCGCTGATGGTTCTGTCCAGAGAGATCATATCACTAGCCACCATGTTGAAGCCAAACTCTTTGATGGAAGCCTGGACAGAGTCTTTGTACTCTGGACCCAAAACAAAGGCCTTGGCTCCCTCTCCAGGACCACCGGCGACCCCTTGAGGCTCTGGTTCCTTTGGCTCAAAGTTTCCCAGAACACCTTTGTTCAGGACAGGGCTGGTGTAGACGTGTGAGTGGGGCCTGAATGTTACATACTGCTGCTGGATCACCTGCTTCTGGTTGGGCTGCTGTTCAGGGTTTGGGGGATGATTTCCTTCTCCTGGGCACAAAAACAGTAGTCAGTGGATGAGAGTAAGATTCTGCTGTAAGATTGGTTGCCTCAGACTTTACATCTGTCTGATCACAGTGATGATAAAGTAAGCAGATGCTGCTGTCATGTCAGCACAAGCATTACAGGCTAGGTAAACAATAGAAGCAGATTGTTGCACTTATAAAGAGAAATGGAGAACTGATCATTACTGTCTTTTTTCTGATGTAAAGGTGAAGCTACTGCATCATGTCATATCATCATGACTGCTATGGAAACATAGAAATATCTAAATTACTATTGACATAAAGTAGTAAACAAACTAGGTTTATCCATCCAATCTAATGCATGATGACTACGGTGAGATCATATTTTAAATTTTAGGGGCAGTGGTGGCCAAGGTGACTAGTGTGCTGGAAGGAAGGCTGGAAGGTCACTGGCTCGCGGCAGGACACTTGTCGTGGGCGCACATGAACAAGCAACCTTCACCCCCAGCATCTGCTCCCCCAGGTGCCGGGCCTGGAGGCTGCCCACTGCACCCCTTGGTTGGACGTGTCAATGCAGTGATATATGATGTATCAGGGACAATAAAGGCATTCTTCTTCTCACAGTAAGCCACAAATCACGTCTCAGAGCCTGAACACAGGTGCATGTCAACCGAGGGGTCTCTGACAACTCAAATCATTCTCCCTCAGGAGACAG
The DNA here is from genome assembly GCA_016785235.1 of Pseudorhombus dupliciocellatus. Classification (NCBI taxonomy): domain Eukaryota; kingdom Metazoa; phylum Chordata; class Actinopteri; order Pleuronectiformes; family Paralichthyidae; genus Pseudorhombus; species Pseudorhombus dupliciocellatus. The sequence goes on from JAFBJW010000232.1 coordinate 1,503,401, forward strand.
AATAATGGACTATTATTAGATGATTACAAACAAAACTCACCATGTTTGAGTCTGATGGCATTGAGGTCAACTTCCACCCCCTCCACATGAGGCCAGGGCATCACAGGTTTAAACAGATCTGCTCTCTCTCTCTCTTTAGGCGCCAAAATGTCCTCCTGCGTTAAGGGATGTAACAGAGGCCAGTATCTATTACACACATGGATCTTTAACATTACATCACAAAGCAACAGCAGTTGACCAGTGGGAACAAAGCAATGAATAAAGGAATTTAAACATAATCTACTTGAATGGTAATGGGTAAACTTTACATCATGTGACTGTAAGTGGGAGAATTATGCACATTCTGATTCAGCATGAAACAGCCATGTAAAGAATATTAACACTAAATAAGATCAGATGCAGTCAGTGATAGAGGGGATGAGAGAAGACTACATCAACATCTTTGATAAGATATATAATGTATAATCATTTCACCTTAGCTACATTAGAATATACAGAATAAACAAATTCAAAGCTTGTCTGAATAAGTGAATTATATTTTAAGGCTTTCTTTTTAACATGAGTGAAAAGAGGATGCTTTGTTCATGATTTATTGTCAGCACAGTGCATCTATTAGCAGCACCTTTTATATCATTTCTATGATCTAAAAAAAAGTTGATCTAATTCCATTTTAACTGCACATGATAATGAAAACTTTTGACCCACATGAGTTATCTCAATCATCGTTACAATGCATATCACTCAGCTGATGCTTATCCAAAGCGACTGACAATTAGAGGATTCGACCATGCGTGAGGGTTACTGATCATTATTATCATCAGAACACAGAGATGGGAGCTTCAGGCCGGACAGACTCTCATTGATCTCCACTGGTATGAACGCCATGACTGAGGTGAACTCCGGCCAACTCTTCCCTCCTCAGTTCCGCCTCAGGAGCCTGTGACACCGACATGGTGACATATGCGGACACGCATCCTGGACTGCAGCCCTGCAGTGATCGGCGACCTGCCATCAACGGCACTGCTGGGCTAAACGTGTTAATTCACAGGTATCAAAGCAGACAGGGGCCAATCTCCATGACAACCAGCGTAGCAGGGCTAGCTGAATGAAAGCGTGTTCCCGTGCGAGTTATTTAAGGAGCGGTGGCCCCTTCCACCGGGAGCAGCCGCCGACCACACGCTGCGTTCACACGGTTAATGTGACATGTATCACCGCGGTGGGCTCGACTTAAGCTAACGCTGGTAGCACCTGACGCTAAGCGCGCTCCCCTCTGTCACTTCCACTGGGCTGGTTTGCTGTGGACTCACCCGTCTTCCCATTGGGTTCTCCTCGTTGACTTTCGGCGACAGGGACGACCAGAGCAGCACCAGGCCCAGGAAAGTCCCAATGTACAGCAGACTCCGCAAAATAAATCCCACTTTGAGCCTCATGTTGGAGTGTCTTCCCGCGGAGCCAGGCTGCCGACAGCTAAGCTAGGTTAGCCGCTACTGCTTCTAGCTAAGGCTAACCGGCTGGTGCGGTGGCTCGCCAGGTAAAGGCGAGCAGCTGCTGATGTTGGCGCTCGCCCTCTGACAGGTGAGAGGTGCGGCTTCACGCTGAGGCGTGATCTATCTGTTCCCGAAGGGATAGGGGGAAGCGCTCCCGCGGTGTCCCCCGTGTTGACAGCGGTGGTGCTCCTGCCCCGCTAAACCCTTCCTGCTGACACGACTCCGGCGGAGCTGCCCCCTTGCTCTGACGCTATGCCCAGCCCGCACACGCACTCCCGAGGCCGGGTTAAACGGCTCTGCTCTAACCGCTGTGCCTCCGCGGTCTAGAACGCGCTCAGGATCCTGTTTCACGTGGTGTAAACCCGGGTCCGGGATCTGAGCTGGTTTTACTGGGTGTTGACAGGAGAAGAGGTCTGTCTGGTTCCCGCACCTGTATGCGGGGCCACTCATTTTCTTGGGCTGTGGCCCATTGTTCTAATGTTGCGTCCTTATTTTCTTTACAGGGACAGTCTTCAGGAGGAATGCGGTCATGAAAGGTCTGACGTGGTCCAAGGATCCGACCTGACAACTACTTCTACTGTTTTACAAAGTCAAAACTCTTGAAAGGATGTTGAAAGGATCAAAAAGCAAATCACACACACTGATTGTGTGGCCCCCTATAGCAGTTGTGGCCCTCAACAACCGCTTTTATTATCATGAGTTATTATTAGACTTCAGCTCATGGATGTTTGTATGTCAAGTTTTAAGTGATAGAAAAGTATGTACAGAAAGTTCCTCATTTCTCACAAGTCCCAGCGTCACCTCTCACATGTGACCTATTCCTCAAGGTTCCTCAGGTCACAGGACGTCAGCAGCAAGGGCGGATATTTCGTCTCATCGTTAAAGGTGGCTGCAATGTTCCTTATTAACTCGGGTAGCCTGTGAAGCACAGCAGTAGGTTAGCAACACCCACTGAGGGAAATGCAGCTGAAGATATAGATTTGTTTTGGTTTCAGCAAGAGAAAATAAAGGGGAAGTCAGCTCAATTTTCATCATAGCTTTCAAATGTTTCCACATTTAATTATATCATGCATTAACTTCTCACATCAAATCTGTCTTTTTTAAATCATAAAGCACATATATATATATATGACATCAAGATGACCCCCTATGTGGAATAAATATTGGTAAAACCTTGCTCAATGTAGCTTTGATCACTTGAACAGAGTTTAAGTTTTGTTTTACTATTTTATCAAAGTTTTATCACATTTCAGAGAGAAAGTGTCGTTTTTCCTGCACTACCTTTGTAGTATTTTGTTATGTTAATACTTCCTGAGCACTAGGGGGCGTAATTGCAAAAGCCGAGCCTGGCCAGAAGGTGTTGCTGATTTAGGGAAGAAGCAAACAGTTTTTGGCTGCTCAGGAGACTGGTCAGGAGGTCCATGGTTAAGACTCTGTATGGAGAGTAACAGCACAACACTATGAAAATAAAGTAATTTTAAGTGAGTGTTAAGATCAGTGGGTAAGGTAAGGGTCATGTCAGAACAATCTAGCTGAACCTTTAGCTAACAAATTATATAACTAGTCATGAATTGAACACAGTTTTTAAAATAAAATACTTTATTAGATTACACAACAGTACTGTATATACATGTACACCTGAGGTGATTGAGTGATCAGAGATTTGAGAACAATTTCCATTAATTACATGTTTAAACATGAAACAACAAATGGATCAATACAGTATGTAGCAGAATACACGTTATACACTAAGTAAAATACCTGAATATCTCCTCCACCAACGATGACATACGTGTGATATGAATCACTATGTGACTATGTTGACACAGTACACAACCAGCCGGGTTGACACACTGAGATACATTCGGCAAACTAACAGTGTAATTCTCCTCGATGTCCACAGCAGTGTTGAGGATTGCTGACCACTGAGTTCATGTCAAGGATAATTTATTGGTATTTACATGTCATTACAGCCGTGGTCAATCGAAAAAAAAAAAAACCTTCCAGCATTTCACAAACTGAAGTTTTCTGTTTGGCTGATATAAAGAGCCAAACATCTGGAACAGCTGCCAGACTATGATCTGACTGGGAATGAGACTGCTTAAACATAGAAATAGAAAGACTGGTAGTTATGGCAACACAGAGGCAACGTGTGGTGTACAAGAGTACAACGTGCACTACAGCAAAGTCATGGTAAACGTCCTGCAGATGATATGTTGACATGTAATGTGCGTACTTAGAAGTGCGGGACATACACATTTGTGTGTGTGTGTGTGTGTGTGCTCCCTATGTGTGCTCCAGATAGCGGGTGAGCAGGGGGGGCAGAGGAAGGCAAGGGAGATGCTTCAGTCGGGATTGACCAATCAGATTCCTGATCTGGATACGACACATCTGGCAGAGACTCCTCGGAGAAGCTGGAGAGAGACACAGAGTTGTGAACTTTTTTTGCACGCAGCAACATTGAGAATCACCTCGGTCGATGTTGCGGTACCTTGAAATACTTGTAGCAGCTCCTGTGTTTTTCCACCCTGAGGCGCTAACTCCACAGGTCGCTGATTGTTGCTGTCTCTGAGGCTGACGTCAGCTCCGTATTCCAGCAACAGTGCCACCTGATCAATATCATCGTGTCTGACAGCCACATGGAGAGGAGTGTCTCCTCCTCTGCCCATGTTAACGCTGGCTCCTGTAGAGGAGGAGAGGAGCAGATAGACAGAACTTGACTAGAGTGCAAGTGCAACACAGTGAGACCGGATCCTTCTCAGTGAAACATTAACTGACGAGACAGAGACAGAACATCACAGTCACCTCTGTGCAGGAGAATCTTGGAGCAGGCTGCGTGTTGGTGCACACAGCTCATGTAGAGAGGAGAGCCCAGGTGGGGCACCTCATAGTCTGGATCCACCCCATGAGTCAGCAGGGACTCTACACACTGGCTGCTACCTGCAAGCATTCATTCAACAAAGGAAACACCTGGTCACGAGACCTCAAATGGGTCCAAGACTCTTCTCCTGTTTCCCCACAGTGGTGGAATGAGCTCCCAATCTCTCTTCAATCAACTGAGTCTCTCATAACTTTCAAAAAGCAACATGTTGCAGAGGTTCCCGTATGTTTACCTCGCTTGCAGGCTTCGTGCAGAGCTGACGGGAAGTGTGTGTGTGGCGTGTGTACGTGTGCTCCGTTCTGCAGCAGGAGTTCCATACAGCTGACACTCCCAGTAGCACAGCAGTTGAAAAGAGGAGTGGCGCCATCAATGGTGGCAGCATTTACCTGGAGACACGCATTAATATGAGCGATGTTAAGTCAATGTCACACACACACACACACACACACACTCAGAGAATGCTGGTGGTGGTGAATAGACTTAATACTCACGTTAGCTCCAGCATTTATTAATGCTCTGACACAGCCCAAGTGTCCAGAGAGGCAGGCTTCATGGAGAGGGGTCACATGATCAATAGTGACAATGTTGGCGGGACATCCCTAAAACACAAAGTATTTTGACTCCATTCAGTTCTTCTTTCTGATTGGAATTAATTGATTAATTAATTAATTTCTGGTTCCCTGTCATTCTGTTTCCAAACTGAATAAAGCTGAACACAGGGAATATTGTTTCCAACTGCTGGATAGAAATATAAGAGCAAACCCGTGTGTGTGTGTATGTGTCACCTGGGCCAGCAGAGTGCGCAGAGCGAGCAGTCGACCCTGAGAAGCGGCTTCATGGAGAGGGGAGTGATCTGCCAAGGATCCATGACAAACAGAAATATAGGAAAATGAGACAGGGACATTTTTCATCCAACTGAAATACTGAGCTGCATTCATAACACTGTGTTCATCAGCGTTCACCTGCACTTGATTGTAATGACACCGCATGGCGGCATCACAATAGCGATAGAGAGCAAACTATTCAGGTGACTACAAATTCACATTAAGAGCCTATTGGGGCTTTTAAGTGGAATGTATGAACAGCAAAATCATAGAATTACACAATACTATTATACAACATATTACACAATAGTAAAATAGACAGTTTGGTGTGATGACAGCGACACAGACTGGATTCATTTTCACTCAAGAAGTGTTTATTTTCATGTGTACAAACAAACGTGTTCCCTGCACAATGAAATTCCGACTCTTGATTAGTCCACAAATTCAATACAAAAGAAATATAACCTCAGAATTTTAAAAGATAAGAAATGTGCGAATAATTGGTAGAAATGTAAGTAAAAAGTAATTATGCAGATAATGTTCATTGAGGTTATTTTGTGATTATAAAATACGACACATGGTACAAAGAGTAGCTTTGGATAGGAATATTTAAATTAATGTCTTTTTCCAATGAATTGTGTGTGAACAGAACATGTAGCATTGCTCTATCTGGTTATGTTTCAAGCTGCTTCTCAACAGCTGTGGCACTAGTGACTCCACCCAGAATACACACATAACTCTCTGTCCCTGACACACCCAGCCACCGGTGCACGTACACGACATGCTCCATGAAACACAAGTGAAAGGACCTCCACAAATTCCCTTGTCTTTCTGCTGAGTCTATTAGAGTGTAGAGCACCCTTCAGCACACAATAACACTGCAAGTCTTAAAAATAAATTGCAACACCAGTGTTCATTTTGACAATGAATTTGTATTTCGTTTCTGTCAGGACCTTTGAACGGAAATGTCCTTTTCGCCTATTTTCGTCATGTTTCAGCCATCTGAATTATTTTTGTTTTAGTTGACTGAATATCAAAATGACCGTCTACAGTAGGTTTAGTTGACTAAAACTCTGGGTAAAAAAAAAACTATAATGGAAACAAAACACAGGTTCCAACATCAGCATCCATGATCCTCCTTCAGTTTGACCTGCCTCTACAAGCCATAGACATCATCTTCATCATCATCAGACCCATCTGACATCAGATGCCCAAAGAGATGCAGAGAGATTCCTCACAGTGGACGGCATCTATTTCACTAGGAATTACAAAGATATAATATATATTTATATACGCAAATCTGGTATTACAAATATATATATAACAAACCTGTTTACTGGAAGACTGGAATCACAAACCAAAGCCAATGTCTGATAAGTGGATCTTTTTTGCAGAGTTTATATCTTGAGATCATTGCTGTCAAGCTGGTCAGAACCAGCCGCAGTTGCTCTGCCACTTCACCACACTGTATTATTTACACACAGATCTGTAGTTTTCTGCAGCATTGGCCTGAGATTGGAGCCACCGCGGCTCAGCAGCGCACCGACCTTGGCTCGTCAGGATGCCCCAGCAGGTTTTCTTCCTCTCCGGACTATGTTCGGGCGGCGGCCCGGAGTCGATGGCTCTTTTCCGGGACACCTCCGGAGCTCCGGACGGGACCTCGGGCATGACGGTGCTCACGCGCTCACTGCTCATCGTCCACTGACTGCAGCAGGCGAGTTCGAGACCGCCTGAGCGCGGGGGAGCGACGTGATTGGCTGGACGGGTTTGTTGTTGTGCTTAACGCACGCGACCGCCTCACATGCGCACCCACGTGTCGACGGCTGAGGATATTTTTGTCCTCATCGTGTAAAATAAAAATATGGGAAATAAAAATTGCTGACTAAATTAGAAAAAAATTGTGCACAAATAGTGTGGGAAACAAATGCTCTTAATCTTTTCAAATTACTATTGATTAATATTAATATTCTTTAAAACATCCTGACAATAAAAATATTCAAAACTATATTGCAATCCTCAAATTCAATTAAAATTCTCTGGTTCTCTGCGTGACATTTGTGTTTAGTGGTACAAAGAAAAACACGGAGGTCTCGGATATGAAAACCTGAAATAAAGATAGTTGCTGCATTGGGTCTCTGGGGTCAGGACCAAAACAAGAGGGCCAGTCTGACTTAAACTCCCACACAGTGTACGCAGGTGAGGCTAAGTGGGCCTTTCAGGGCTTTCTCTGGTGACCCAGGTCCCTGCAAACACAGCTTTCTGTTATCATGACATTGGATGTATAAACACAGAAGAGGCAGAGGTCTGTTATGTAACATGTCAAGATATGACAACATGAGCATGCATATGTAGCTGATATCAGATGGTTGTCTCCAGGGTCTGAAAACCAAAAAGCAGACATGTCTATTATTATTATTATTATTGTTATTATTATTATAAGGGGCTATTTAAGGGGCTACATATAGATCCACATAGGATCGATGTCACTGTTACCCCAAAAATAACATGTATGTAGTTTTTGTTGTCAGATGACCACAAAAACTACCAAAGTGGATAGGGGGAGAGAGCCTCATTAACTGCCTCATCATTGCACCAAATAACTAGTGTTGGTGATTCTATATGTCAGTCTAGTAGCTGATATCAGATGGTCAGAATCAGAATTGCCTTTATTGTCATTGTATCACTACAACGAAATTAGAGATAAAAAAGATGGTTGTCTCCAGGGTCTGAAAACCAAAAAGCAGACATGTCTATTATTATTATTATTATTGTTATTATTATTATATTTAAGGGGCTACATATAGATCCACATAGGATCGATGTCACTGTTACCCCAAAAATAACATGTATGTAGTTTTTGTTGTCAGATGACCACAAAAACTACCAAAGTGGATAGGGGGAGAGAGCCTCATTAACTGCCTCATCATTGCACCAAATAACTAGTGTTGGTGATTCTATATGTCAGTCTAACTTTAAACAGGCTCTTTCACAGCAAGGCTTCAGGAAGTGCCAGCACAAGTATGTGCAACATAGCTGTGTAACCTAAGGAGAAGCTGCTATGTATAGACTGGAGATACTGACCACCGATAAGTAGGCCAAACTGTGGCAGCCTCACTCTGGACTTCAGGGTCATTTTGAAAGTAGGGTTAATTCATTCATTCATATTAATGCTGATACAGTGGACTATCAAATCAAAAGCACTGGTCTTTGACATTAACTTGCTGCCCTCTCAGAGGCTCCGAAAAGTCATTAATATTAATGATAATAAAGTTTACATTAAAATGCAGAGATGGTGCCACCAGAACCCAGAGTGGGAGCTGAATGCTCTACCTCCTGTTCTTCTCTTACAGACTCTTGGAAGCACAAAACAGCCTGTGTTTAGCAAAGTGATCTATTTGGATAATGCAGTGTTATGAGGTTGATATATAATGGATTTATGAAGGAGCTTGATTATTACACGTTTTGCATGTAATGGTCAGACAATTGGATGATACTGACTCTATTTCAAGGACATATTAAATATTATTGCAATGTTATTACATTGTCATACAGTGTCAGTGTAATGGATAATCAATAATGATTTATTGTCATAATGTCAAATCACCTGACAGTGATATGCCATTGTATTATATCTCACTTTATTTGAGTCATTTACTAGTAATTTGATCTGTTTTTTTTTTACAAAGACACTATTCATGTAATAAATTATTATATTACTAATGAAATATCGGCCATTCAATCTCTGCGTTTTAAGTATTTTAAAAAACCCAAAAAAGTGTACCTTCCAAATCAATGCTTATAGATAGGGTATCTGTATCCACATTATTGCTTCATCCTGTTTCACTTGTTTCATATAATTTGGTTTCGGGTTTGGATTTTTCTTCACATCGCTGTGGTGCTAATAAAGTTTTTTTAGTTGACTACTTCCGCCTACTCATCGCTCCCATTCAAAATGATTTCCTGTTCCCTGATGCTTCAAGTTAACGGAGATACATACACAACCGGAAGTAAATATGTTACCCTTTAACAAGATAGTAGCCACCCTCTGTGGCTGCTAATTCTATACATTTTAGCAAAAATAATTATTCACACGTGAAATAGTGTTTGATTTTTTTCTGTTGACCGAATCATTGATTAATCTAGTAACTGTTGAAGTTCCAAATGTATGTTTCTTTTGGTCACAGCTCCTGTAATGTGAGCCTTTTATTTGGGAAGTTTAAAGGAAGTACCGCTTTACGGCCTGACGCTTGATACTTCCTGTTTGTGCTCCGCAGCTAGCTTATCCACAGTGTTGAGTCGGTGTCGCTGGCTTGTCTCCACTATGAATACCGTACTGTCCAGAGCCAACTCACTGTTCGCCTTCTCCCTGAGCGTCATGGCGGCTCTGACGTTCGGCTGCTTCATCACCACCGCCTTCAAAGACAGAAGAGTGCCTGTGGACATCCACGTCTCCAAAGTGATGCTGTAAGAGCGGCAGCTGTTAGCATGGAGCGGTTAGCATAACACTGACGTGTCTACTGAGGTCGTTGGCGTGCACACGGACAGCGAGGAGCTCCCAGCCGCGTTCACTGGGATGCTCTCGCTCTGTGGGACTGCGGCTCCAGCAGCCTGGTGACCGAGGGCAGCTCATGGAGTGATGGAGTCCACGGCTCCACTGAACTGTCACAGCTGCTGATGGAGCCGCGACACACAGGAAGAGAGAGGATCAGCCACAAAGAGACAGGCAGCTGCCAATTTAAGTGTCTCGCGCGTCCGATTGGTGTTAATCAACCTCTTGGGACAGTGGAGGCGTCAAAGTTTGAGACTAAAACCTGGGAAGCCTTTAGTCAGGGAAACGAACGCACGTCACGCCATATTTAGACTTAAATAAATCGGGGAAGCAGGAGTGATGATAGTGTCACAGCTAGATGAGTGTGGGCATATATGTCTCAGAAAACCCCTGAATATAGAATATGGAGTGGTGGAATATCAAATGTGCCCTTGAAGGGTCTCAATCTGTACAGAATCTGTTCTTCCTCCATCTTCCTCATCTCCCTCCTCTCTCTCTTTGAAACAGGAAGAACGTTGATGACTTCACAGGACCCAGGGAGCGCAGTGATCTTGGGTTCATCACCTTTGACCTCTCGGCTAATATCCTTTAGACCCCTCAGAGATGTTTGGACCGTTATGTATATCATATATTTATCGACATAGTTCTTTAAACACTGACATTCTCCCCTGAACATCTGCACTGGCATCATTGACTGTGTGAAGTTAACCTTTGGACACAAATACCAGGGAGTGAATTTTTCCACTGTTTCACTGACAAATACATCTGTGTGTAGTAATGACCATCTCAATCCCAGGTTGTGCTGGTGTCTGTGGTTGTGTCATGGTTTCTTAACTTTGCTACATCTGCAGCCAATTTTCGACTGGAATGTGAAACAGCTATTTCTCTATTTGTCTGCGGAGTACGCCTCAAAGAGTAATGTAAGTGCTGTCTCACACTCAAACACATTAATGAGTTGACAAGATCTTCAGATTAGAGCTGAGAGCTCAACCCTCATCTGTCGTGTAAGGGTTGCCATGTAAAAATTTTGAAGGATACTATTGCAGGTGTGGTGAGAGGAAACACTTCATTTGAGATTTTCATATTATCTCAGATCATTACAAAATTGAGGTTGGATGAGTCTAGCACTTGTCTACTCCCCAAAACGCACACAAAACACAAACACAACCTGCCAAACATTTGTTTCAGTGGTTTTTCTATGAACATGCACACTGTCCTGTAAACTGAAAGATGCAATCTCTGTGTGTCAGTCTCTGAATCAGGTGGTTCTTTGGGATAAGATCGTCCTTCGAGGTGACAACACAAAGCTGAACCTCAGAGGCATGAAGTCTAAATACTTCTTCTTTGACGATGGGAACGGACTCAGGTTAGAAAAAAGCTTGCGTGCATACACACACCTCTGTAAGATACCCATTAGGTTTTGAGATTAAAAAGAAATTACTCCACCACAAAGGGCCTATCACAAAAACCCTGGTGCTCATGTCTGTCTCGTTCCCAGAGCCAACAAGAACATCACGCTGACACTGTCATGGAATGTTGTTCCCAATGCTGGAATCCTGCCTCTTGTCGCTGGAAGTGGACACGTCAGCCTCCCCTTCCCCGAGTCATACGAGACCACCAGGAGCTACTAGACTAATAGAAACGCACATCCAGCCATCCACATCAATACTCTCACACACACGCGCAAACATAACAAGAACATTCAGGTGCAGACTGATGACACACAATACACTGGTTTTTCTTAAAACGTGTAAATTAATTTTTGGTTTGTAATAAAAGTTCAGATGGGAACACTGTGGTTTTTGTGATAATTTTTAAAATTACTAATGTGAATGAAAGTTTGATAAAGGGTGACTTAGAGAAAGAAATAGTCACTATCTTGTACAAAGACATTGAAGTATGAATTCAGCTGTGATAGAATGTGTGATGCTCATGGCTATACTCATGTTAAAATCTAATTCAGCCCTGAGCAGATTAAAGGTGTGAAGGTTGGAACACGGAATCACTTTAAGATGACTGGGCTCTGACTTCATTGATGCAGATGTCTGCCCTTCCTCAACACCTTCATGCTAGACATCAATTTAGTTTGTGTGAAATAAAAGCAGATACATTAGAGATGCATCTAAGGGCAAAGGTTTTTGGACAGGTGACCCTCCCAGGGTGAACCCCCCCTCACCAACAGCAGCCAGGATTAGGTCCCATCTCTCAGAATAAGTATATGATGGATGGGTGGACATTTTAATGGGGTTTTACACAATGTTAGAAAAAAAAATGTACAAGTACAATGTCAAATTCTGATTGACTCGCATTATTACTGAAACAAATAAACATAATATATACATGAATACACTGTTGGTACACAGAACATTATTCCACTTTGGTTCACTCCAGTCAACAAAAATAGATTCAATTTTCAATTTTCCAGTATTTAAATATTCTAAAAATAATGAACACAGGCAGCGCTCCCTCTGGTGTTCAGTACTTTCTAGAAATGACAGAAGATGTTCAAAGCATGTGGACTTTTGAAGTTTCAGTGATTCAAGGCATAAAGGAATTTCTTTTCAAAATTAGGTGTCTGTGGTTGTATCTGTTCAGACGATTGATAGCAACAGTAAAAAAAAAGTGGTTGTTGAAATCCTGATTTTAGAAGCAATTTAGTTTGAGTTTTTAAATCACCGGTTGTATCGGATGTCCGATGATTCCATCAGCGAACAGCAGCTTTGATGTTCATCACATTCAAAAAAAGTGAGAATATTAGAAAAAGCACTTTTCAACCCTGCACTCCAGTGGACCTCATGTCTCTGTGTTTGCTTCAGTCCAGACGCTGGATGAGCTTCTCCTCCATCATACAATACAGGGCTACGTGAGACAGATCGGAGATGAAGGCATCACAGGCTCGTCTGCTGACGCTCTTACAACCTCTGAGATCGAGCAGAGTCAGAGAGGTGAGACGCTTCAGGTAGGAGAGACAGCCGTCTGTCAACTCACTACAGCCTGGAGAGAAAGAGACATATTCAGTGAGCTTCCTTTTTAAAAATGACTTCAGTGAATAATGTAAAAAAAGTATCTAAGTCCCTGAACATAGGGAAGCGTGGTGGGAGCATGAAAATGTTCTACCAAAGAACCAGATGATGTGATCAGTCATGGGAGCATGAGCCCCATCACCCACCTGCCAGTGTGAGCTCAGTGAGGTTGTTGCGTGTGTGTGTCCCGGACGCTGCCAGCAGAGCAATGGACGCGTCTGTGATGTCTCTGCAGTGAGCCAAGTCCAACCTCTCCAGCTGAGGCATGTGGCGCTGCAGCAGCCTCAGAGTAGACTCGCTGATGTCCAGGCCGGACAGTCGCAGCGTCACCATGTTCCGTAGTCTGCTGCGAGATGATTCTGAACCAGGAGTGGAGATAAAGACAAGGAATCAGGCAAAATATAAAGGTTACTGGGGCAGATTTGCTGGTATTCTGGTGGCCAGGCTCTGGACAAGTTTCAACAGACTCAACAGGTCACTATGAACCCTGGCTGCTACTGACCAGGTGGCAAGATGATCTCTTTAATCTGGGCGTCTTTCAGGCCTTCACACCAGCGCAGGTCCAGCAGCCGCAGGTAAGGCAGAGTGGAAGAGACCAACGCCGAGAGGCATGACCATGACAGGCCAGTCAACCTCAACTCCCTCAGCCCTGTAATACAGCCAGATGGAGGATAAGGCCGTGATAAAACGTGTAGAAACTGCATGATCTGTGTGTGTTTGTACCTGGGAGCCTGGTGAGCAGGCAGTTGAGCTGTCTTTTGGCCAGGGGGGTCCAGGACAGGTCAAGCGAGGTGGGCTGGCGTTTGACGATACCTGCCAGGGCCTGATTACTGAGCGGACTGCTGCGGCTCACATCAACGTGGCTCCACAGACGCTTGTCACAGCTCCTGCACAGGACAACGAGACAAAACTGTCACAGCTCAGATTCTTGCCGTCCTGGTGAGGTCAGAGATATCTCCACAAAGTGCACATTGGTGTGTTTCTTGTGCAGGATAGGAGTTCGACATACCACTTATACCAGGCCTTGCACACAGTCATGCAGGCCAGGAGCTCGGCTCTGGTCAAGTATCTGAACACAGACACCCACACCTCCTTCTCCCCGCCTCTCTCGGTACCCTCTTCCTTAAAGGACAGTACGGACAGCAGGGACGAAGGAGACATGAAGGAAGACGCAGCAGCTTCCTGTTCCTCTGAAGATGATGCTGAGCAATCTCTAGTCCCTCTGTCGCCATGGTTACCCCGCATACGGTGCCTAAGAGATAACAAAATATCAAATGGAGTATATACAAGTCAACATATGATCAGGTACACTAAATTTACACAGTGAAACAAAGTGTTTAGTGTTAAGCTCTACCTGCCAGGTCCTCTTTGTGTCATGCTGTCAGCTGTAGTGTCAGAGCTCTTAAATCGTGAAGGTTTGGACAGAGCCGTCTTCCTCTGGATGAAGCTCTGCTGACCACCTGAGCCCATCGCAGCCGCCCTCGGACCCATGGCTGCTTCAAGCTTTGGAACTATTGAGCCTGAGCATTTGAACAGTGCCGTTATGGAGCTTGAATATACAATACGCCTTATAAAGTATATACTATAACCTGGTTTGATCACATTACTGGAGGGATTTTGAAGTCTTACCAGACTGTCTCTTGGCCTTGTGGGGGCGCTGTAGGGTCACAGTCAAGTAGGACCCACTCAGCAGGTCATCATTGAGATCGGACACCAGGAGGACCGGGGGTTCTGGGTCTGAATCCCAGCGCCCATCGTCTTCCCCCTCCTCCTCCTCTTCGTCATCTTCCAGAGTGTCCATATCCTCCTCTTCAGGGTCAAACTCGTGCCCCTCACTGTCTTCATTCTCATCTTCATCATAATCTGTCCTGCGCCTCCTCCTACGTCTGAGATGTTCTTTCTCTCCATCTTCACTGTCCTCCTCTTCCTCCTCCTCATCATCATCGTCATCGTCGTCATCATCATCGTCGTCGTCATCGTCGTCATCGTCGTCATCTGACTCCTCCGAATCATCTCCTCTTCGCTGCATCCTGGAGCCTCCCCGCAGCCTCACCCCTCGTCCCCTCCGCCCACTCTCCCTCATGTTCATCCCTCGCTTTAGCTTAAGGAGGGAGGGGCCAGATGTTACAAGGCCTCTGCTTCCTCTTTGGGCTGAGCCTCCTCTCAACAAACCTCTCCTGTTAGGGACAAAGCCCCTCCTGGAAGAGTGGCTCCCCCCTCGAGCATGGAGGACCATTTTTCTCCTCTGAGAGGCTATGGAGACAGAGAGACGATGGGACAGATGATAGATTATCCACATGTATATTATTTAAATTCTTCTTTATTTAATGTGCGCCTTCTTTTAAAAAGCAGGCGATAGCCAGTGAAGAGGTGTTTCAGACTACATTTCAGACAAACCTTCATCGTCGTCATCACTGGCAGAATCATCTCCATCGCGGCTATGTCTCTGCCGTCTGTAAATCTTTGCCATTCGAGCATCCAGGAGGGTGGAAGACTTGCGCTTCTGAAGATACCAGGAAAAAGGGAAAAAGTAAGCAATAATATGTGTGAAGGATGTATAAAGAAAAACAGGCACAAAAATAAGACTTTAGACCTTCATTCAAAAGCGTAAATCCAACATGGAACACTTACCACTGCATGGCCTTCACCTCTGTCACCTTTAGACTGCTGCTGGAGGAGGAATAAAAACATCAGAAACGGCAACTCAAGAACTACGTTTGGCTGAATAGTTTCTACTGACAGATTTAGTACAGGATGAGCAAATGTGTGTGACTCAGGAAATTGAGATTAAGTGGAAGTAACTCAGATAACCACTCCGCAACTTTGAACAGAAAAGAACTCAACTGTTGTGCCAACAGACCCAGAAACTCTGATTTGTCAGTTGAGTGCAGAGGAACACTGAGCACCAGCTTCTCCACATCCTTTCTAACACAGAACAGCTGCTGTGACCTTTCAATTATTATGAGCAAACTATAAACAAACTGTAAGTCCAATAACCAAACCATTGATAATCGATATTCCAGTGACAAGGGAGGTGAAAATTAGGCATCTTGGCATCCATACTATGAGCCAAAATTAAAACCAGTTAGAAAAGAGGCAAATACCCCTGTGTAGATGAATTCTGGAGTTTGTCAGCAGAATTGTTCCAGACTCAGGCTGTTGAGCGGGGTGAAGGAGGAGGTGGTGGTTTGCTTTTCAAACATGAGGAGCACAGCCAGACTTTCTTTTATCATCAACGAAATCTCCAGATAATTCAGGTGAGGGATGATACCAATCTTTCATCCTGATAAATGTGTTTTCTTCATTCGTTTTGTGTTTTTACTCTGGAGAATGTCTGGAGGTTCTCCAGAGCTCATAGCAAACGTGCCCACAGCTTATAAAAACAGTCTCCTACTGTGACTGTGACAGATCACAGTCAATTACATCGAGAGTTGTGTCTCTTCTCTTGAAAAAGATGGAAAGGAAAAAAGGGGTGTGGATATACACAGAGTAGGCGGCACCTCTCACCAGTCTCGAGCTGATTGGCTGAGAAGGCAGAGGGGCCGCCACCAATAGAAGTGATGCTGAGGAGGAAGAGCAGGAAGGAAGAGGAGGAGGGAAGAAGCCACAGCGAACCACCTCCCCATCCTGCTGAGAACCCACAGGACCCCCTATGGTAGCAGAGGGCCCGGGGCCCAGCCTGAGGACCAGGGGGCCATGGGGACGGATGTGCTGCTGGTGGCTGGCAGCCAACGATTCATCGCTGCCTGATGACTGATGGATTTAAATTAAATTTTAAGGAAAACAAAAAGGCAAAGCAACCACAAAAAAACAAAGAAATAATGGAAACAAACAGACAAGAGACACAATACCCATTAGGTTCGACACACCACGACTGAGTGTGAGAATGCTGGGCTGATCGACCGCAAGTGCTTGCAAACACACTTAGAAGGCTGACTGCAGTTGTGTGTTTAAGATACAACGGTGGGTGCGTGAGAATGAAGGAGAGAGAGAGAAGGAGAGTGAGACACCACGTACCTCTGGGTCAGTTATTCCTTGGACACACTTTGGGCACTCCCAACAACTGGGCAGGTCTTTGTTCACCAGTCCTTCACCCTGAACCTGAGGAGGCAGATGAAACCGGGAGATCAGACAAGAGGAGGAAACATACCCCAGTAACCATTACAGATCAGAATAAGTGCTGTCACGTAGCAGTAATAGCAGTTGTAATTTGCCATTGTGTTTTATCATTTGTCTTTTAAATCTGTGCTGATTCTGGATATTTGGGTGTGTGTTTTACCGAGAGACAGGCAGGATGGACTATCTGGGCACAGTTGGAACATTCCATCAGGATGAGAGAGGGGTCCCCACTTTCCTCTTGATTGGGCTCCTTGCAGATCTCACACACTGCAGACAGGGGGAGGCCCGGCTGGAGGTAACAGACGGAAAGTTATGAAAGCACTGGCAAAAATAGAGCAATGAAATAAAGAAACCACCATCACTTACAGAAAGACACTGTCGTAGCACACAGGTCTGCTTGAGTTTCCCAGGTCCTCCAAACTTTTTCATATCTCTGCAGAAGTTACATTCACCACATTCTGGTCTAACACAGGCCTCACAGCGCTTACACCTGAAGACACAGAAGAACATACACATCAAATGTGAATCTGCTGGCTTGTTTGTGTGAATGAAAATCTCCTGTCCAACGTCAAGTGTCACAAACACACACACATCCTGTTAATTACCTGACCCTGCGCCGTCTCAGCACAGACATGGAGGAGGCTGGCTTCTGTGGTCGTGGGATGATGGGTGTGGTGGCCAGTTTAGGACGAGGAGGTGGTGTTGGAGGAGGAGGCGGTGGCTGGTACCATGATGGCTGGGGGAGAAGATTAAAGAAAACGACGGCTAATATCAGAGAAATTAAACAGGTAGTACAAGAACCAGGGGCTCGTTTCAGGTTGCTGGCAGGTTAGCTTCAACTAACCCGGAGTTTCCCCTGGTCTGCACAGATAGAAATGTCCATTGGAAGAGGATTATCAGACCCAATTAGTTTTTTAATCATTCCCTGATGAGAACCTGCTTCAGTGTTTCCATTTCTCTGCACCACCTTAACAATTTTAAAGGTGAGAACTGCTTACCCGTTTTGGCCACCTAACGATGGGTTTTCCTGTGTAGGACAGTTTGGAATTATCATTGGCATGTTCTTTCAGAAGTGCCTAGAGGAGAGGGACCAGTGTAGAACTCATGTTAACAGGATTAAAACCAAGGAGATGATTTTATTACCCAGCCACAGCACAGTCATACCTTGATGTGTGTAATGAGTGCCGGGGCATTGTGTATCCCAGCTGGGACACACTTTTTGTTGGAAGGCAGAGACTCCAGTTTACCCAGCAGGTTCCACAGCCCCTCCAGCTCAAAGGGGGTCAGATTAATTTTAGCTGCTGGTTTGTCAGACAACTGCTCTGAGGGCTCTTCATCACTGTCCCCGTCCACCTCCTCCTCCTTGACCTGCTCAGCAGCCTGCTCTGAGCTTGATGGCTTCTTCAGACCTAAAGGATAAAACGAGGTACACAATCGGTTGTCAACCATTCTACACAAACAACCCACCTCTAAAAAAAAAATCTTGATATAGTCATCAAGCAAGTAAGTGCAATGTGTACATACCAATGCCTAACGAGTGTTTCTGAAACTCTGGTGTGAGGTAGGAGGTTCTGGTCAGGCTGAAAACATAACGCTCCAACACATACCAGCACATCTCATAGAAGAAGGGGTAACGGAACTTCCCTGGAACCTGCAGGAGATGAAAGAAGTCCATTAATTGCTGCCACAAAGTTGTTGTTCACACCTTTCAAGCTATCCAAACCTACCCGTGTTCTGTCCTCTATGTTACAGATGTTCAGTTGCGTGGGGATGTTGAAGCTGTGGAGGAAGTTTCCTCCAAACACCATAGAGTCCACAGGGGTGTAGACAGCATGAATCCAACCTGAGTTCAACATGAACATTAAATATTCTACTTCTGTCCCATCACTGAGGTCATTCAGCATGAAGTTGTGTTCACTGTATGTGCAAGACCTGAGGGTATGATGAAGGTGCAGCCCTGTGTCAGTTCAATCCTTTGGCAGTCAGATGCCCGGTCACCCAGAAAAATGTCCCCCTGTTTCCCCGACAGCACCCAGTTCTCATAGAGCTCCAGGTTTGGAGGGGTGGGGGGGATGAGCCAGAACACCTGAACACATATTCTCAGTTATATACAGGCTCCGTGCACCAATTCCCATGATGTCACATGTAATTTATTTATTGCTTCTCATTCAAATATAGACTGGGACCTGTATGGCCCACAGAGCCCACCTTGCTCCCCCTCAGTATGTGATACCACACTGAGGTCCCTCCAAAGTCAATGTGAAAGTCTGTGTAGCAGCCCTCAACACTCATCAGACAGTATCTGCACAGACACAAGAAACAGCAGGAAATTAACATATCATTTATTCATATACATCCACAATAGAATTGAAGGGGAGACTTACTTTTGTACTTTGGGGTACTGCATGTCATTGATAGAGTTTGTGGACTCTCTCTGCCTCTCTTTCAGGTGACGAGGCCACATGTTGTCCACCCAGTCAATCAGATCCACCTACAAACGCACATTAGACCTCCTGTAGTGTTGACATTCTTCTGTTTACATGGGTTTCCTCATGAAGTATGTGTACGTACTGTAGTCGGTCTCTTGACCAGGTTCTCCAGCTTGGTGTGGCTGAACTCCAGGCTGATGACATTATAGAGCCTCTCTCTCTGACAAGGAGGGGTCTCATAATAACGTGCCCACTGGGCCATGGACATCTCTGTGCCCTTCTGAGTGCTCACGTCCATCACATCAATCATGCGTCTGCTACCTGAGATGGGGTTATGTGGTTAGTTGGTTAGTATTATCATATCTATATAAGATCCCTTCAATAGAGAGATTAAACAAAGGAAATGTTGATGAATGAAATGAACAACACATCAAAGTATTGTTTTAAATTATCCATTAATTTCCACAAGAAATGCTCATATCCATGAACAACTAAACTCTTTTGGTCTGGATTTACTGACAGACTGACACATTTTAAATTATTCTTATCCTTACGATCAAATGATTAATCAAAAACCTAAAATATAAAATATTGCAGTCTCATTCAAACACTGAACCTGAGACAGTCTAAGATGGAAACCTTGTATGTGAAGTCTTACCAACAAACAGCTTGACGTCATTGACACTGAAGTCGGGATCAGGCATCCTAAAGGATTACAAGATGTTATTCAACATATTATTGGGCTCAGATGATTGAGAAGGTAAGTTGTGGGATGGGTGGATGTAGAGGAACAGAAAGGAGAATGGGAAAGCTTCTTACTTGATTCCCAGTCCATCAGGCCTTTCAAACAGGATTGGATCCCTAAGACCACATCTCTGGATGAACTCGTATGTGAAGTCTGAGAAATGCATCAACACAAAACAGAGCCCAGTTGATTTTTCTTACGTAAATTCAGTGATACGTGTGTCAGTCAAAGGGAACAAGAGCCAGCAATGTCATGGAGGCACCATGTCTTACTCTATTTGGCCGCCCCTAGTGGCTGACTGCAGTACAGGGCATAAACGCTGCCACCTCCATATTAATGAATGGGACAAGGATGAGACTTTAAAAAAATTTAAGTACATGTTGTAGAAGTTATTCCAAGCAAGTCTGTACTGTCAGGTTGTTACAATGACGTATGTTCTTGTTTCTGTTTCTGGGGAAAATGGGTCTAGCACATTATGATATGGCCATTGTGAGGCAGCACCCACAGCAAAGATATTATGGCTACAATTTTTGCACAGTGGGAGAAAATGGAGACGCACAATCCATCGTGTCATGAGCAGTGTCCATTTTAATTTTTGGAATGAATTTGCTGCAAATTAAAATGCAAGCCACACTAACACTGCTGTCAATTCAAACTGTAATGAAAGATCATATGAGTAGCTAGCTGACAGTGCTGTAGAGCCCTGGTAGCCTGACTATCAACTGAATAAATATTGATTTAATCAATTGCACAAATCACACCAAACATTACACTACACTTTTTTGTACTTGGTTGGTTGTTGGTTTGATTGGTGGCTGGCATCCTGTTCGTAGTTGCATTGCTGCCACCTATTTCGTTCCATTTTGTCATTGTTGTTCTCCGGGCATCCTTTGTTCCTTCTATTTTTTCCTTTGCAATTATTGCTTCTATGTTGCTTTTGATAAAACCATCAGCTAATGACTTTGTAGACTTTGTAATTCATTGGTTCCTCAAAGGTACTCCAGCGGTTCCACCAAACACCTACTCTCAGTTACGGTATTTCCTCGTCTCTTTTCTTTGTCAAACTATTCTAGAGTCACTGGCACCGGGTGAAATGGCGCTGCAAGAAATTCAACTGGACAGAGAAAGCTTCTCTTGTCCAATCTGTCTGGATCTACTGAAGGATCCGTTGACCCTTAGCTGTGGACACAGCTTCTGTACGAGCTGTATTCAAACCAACTGGGACCATGAGGACCAAAGAAGAATCTACAGCTGTCCTCTGTGTGGACAGACCTTCACATCAAGGCCCATCCTGGGGAAAAACACCATGTTAACTGATTTAGTGGAGGAGCTGAAGAAGAGTGGAAGCCAAGATCCTCTTGCTGGACCTGAGGATGTGGCCTGTGACGTCTGCACTGGGAGAAAACGGAAAACTCTCAAGTCCTGTTTGGTTTGTTTGGCCTCTTATTGTGAACATCACATCTGGCCTCATTTACAGTCACCTGCATTTAAGAAGCATAAGCTGGTGGAGCCCAACAAGAAGCTCCAGGAGAACATCTGCTCTCAACACCATGAGGTGATGAAGATGTTCTGCCGCACCGATCAGCAGTGCATCTGTTATCTCTGCTCTGTAGATGGACATAAAGAACACGACATAGTGTCAGCTGCAGCAGAAAAGACTGAGAGGCAGAGAGAGCTTGGGCTAAGCAGACAAGCAATCCACCAGAGACTCCAGGACAGACAGAGAGATGTGGAGCTCCTTCAACAGGACGCGATATCCGTTAACAGCTCTGCTGATAAAGCAGTGGAGGACAGTGAGAAGACCTTCACTGAGCTGATCCATCTGCTGGAGAAAAGAAGCTCTGATGTGAAGCAGCAGATCAGATCCCAGCAGGAAACTGAAGCGAGTCGAGTCAAAGAGCTTCAGGAGAGATTGGAGCAGGAGATCACTGAGCTGAAGAGGAAAGATGATGAACTGAAGCAGCTCTCACAGACAGAGGATCACATCCAGTTTCTACACAACTCACCCTCACTGCTGCTCAGTGACTCTACACACTTATTCAGCATCAGGATCCATCCCCCAGGGAACTATGAGGATGTGACAGCAGCTGTATCACAGGTCAGAGGTCGACTATGGGACATTCTGACTGAGACAGAGACTTTATAGATTCTGTCACAACCATAGCTGGCTTGTTAAAATATGCTGATACACTGACCTGAACGTGCTGGAAAGAATATAAACAAGATACCAGCTGCCAATCAAACCAACAACAAATACTGCGTTCCTATCCCTATCCCTTCAAATACTGTGTGAGCAGGTAAGAAACGAAGACGAACTACAGAAGAAAATAAAATGAAGTACATGGTGGCAATGCAACTATAAACAAGATGCCAGTCGTGAATCAAACCAACAACAACAAGGTACTCCTGCTGATCGTGAAGCCAATAAGAGGCTGGCTCTCCACACACTGAGATTTCTGGAAT
This sequence comes from Pseudorhombus dupliciocellatus, assembly GCA_016785235.1. Lineage (NCBI taxonomy): Eukaryota > Metazoa > Chordata > Actinopteri > Pleuronectiformes > Paralichthyidae > Pseudorhombus > Pseudorhombus dupliciocellatus. The sequence goes on from JAFBJW010000232.1 coordinate 1,525,921, forward strand.
TAGTGGATAGATAAACTTACTGATCCTGCTGCTGTTCCCAGGCAGCTGATGATGATGTTTAAGTCTGTCACATATTAATTAATAAAAACACCTCTTTCTTTTCCATCTTAAGAGGCTGTATTTTATATACACAAACAAAACAAGGCTGATTGTGCACCCACCTTTTCCCTCCATGCGAAGGACCCTGTCAGAGTTGAACCTCTGACTGCTGACTTTCTCCTCCAGGTCAAACATCCTCCTTCCATCAATTTCCTCATCTGAAATGCCATCATCATGGTAACGTCGCCGGGTACCAGCTCGCTAAGATGGGGGACAAAACAGTGGATGGATGAAAAAACATTAACAGGCTGAGTAAGGATAAAGGAGACAAAGAAAATGAAAAAAATACTAAAGAAAACACTCAAAAACCAGGACCAGAGTGTCAATTAAACCAACTTCTCTTCCCCAAACAACACGAAGGAGGTTACAGTTGGGTTTTAAGACTAACTAGATATTCCCCTGAGCTTGAGAACAGAATAGGCAGAGGGAGGCTCTTAGAACTTACCAGTCTTTTGCTGTGTCGTGTCTTGGAGTCATCCATCATCGCTGCAAAACCTTGTCCAACTAAACCGAGCTTTTCGAGCGAGCAGTATTAAAGCAGAGCCATCGGTCTACCAGTGGGCTGTGGCTGGGCGCCACATGGCCCCGGTGGATAGTAAACAAGCAGCTGGAAGGCGTGTGTGGTGTGCATTTAGTGAGAGAGACTCACAACACAAACGAGACTAACTAATTAACCAGCATTACCTGAGAGGGCAACACACTCTGAGTCCCTGCAGCAACATGGAGCTTCACACAGTCTAACATGAAGGTTTAATGGTCTTAATAGACGTCTCTTTTAAGAGACTACTTACACAAAGTTCTTATGTCATAGCATTCTGCCTGTGTGAGTACTCGAGCTTTGTTCCCTCTCTTCTTCAGTCCACACCGTGACCTGCTGCTGCTAGCTTTCTGTTAGCGTCCTGCTAATGTCGGTCAGCTCAACACGACCCGGAGTTCAAACAGCCACTCTTACATGTGTCTTATGTCCCGAGTCCAAGGGCGGACATTGTTGCTGCTGGCAGAACTGGCTCAGCGAGAAGTTAAAGCGGACTCCGAACAGCCGCCATTTTCCATCCCATCACAAAACATCACCGTATCCCGCCCACAACAGCACATTGCGCCAATCACAGAAAGGTCGGCGCCGCGTTCATTGGCCTCCACCAGTGTCAGTCAGGTGAAAAGCCCGTCAGCTCTGATTGGACTAGAGCAGCCAGTAGGCGTGTGGGTGAGCAAGTGAAAAAAAAAACAATGAACGCAGGGTTACAAACCATCTCGCAGCTTATTGGATGCTCTGTCTTAACGACGTTAATCAGCGGACGACCACACGATCAGTCAAGGGAAGCGGCCAATCGCGCAGTGATACATCACGGCAAAGAGCAACCCACCAACCATTCTAACTAGTCATCCCTCAGAAATAACCTGAATTGCTTTGAATTAACTCGATGATCATGGCTTACCCCCATTTCAAGGAAGGTCCCCCCGCCTCCACCCGCGGGCTCTGATCCGAGGCGTGTGCCGTCTTCTGCGTCGCGTAGTTCTCCGTCCGCAGGTTCACATCGCAGCGACACGTTTTGTTGCCTTCACCGCAACGAGGAAGTGTCCGCTGCTCCATAGATGGACGCATCCCCCGAGTCAGCCGCTCCGGATTGGCCGAGACACGCAGCACGATTGGTGATTGGTGGAGGTGAGCCATCGCTCATCAGTGCAGACTGGAGACGGCGAGCGAGAGGAAACAAGCTGAGGGGGCGGGACGCGCATCGCGAGCGCGTGAATGATCCACTTGATAAGAACAATAAATAAGACATCCAGTTTATTTTGTGAATCAGGTTTGGAGAGCTACAGCAGACATTTATCTTAATAACAGAATCTCTTCCTGTATGTACTGCTGCAAAGGCTGTAAATGCAGAAAGAGAAGAATAGAAGTGGCCACTGCTGAATGAGCCATGGCTGACCATGAGGCGTCCTTCACTATTTCCATCCTCCACTTATATCCTCATCACCATACGAGTATTGCTATTATTTTCGTGATACATTCAGATAGACAGATAGATTATGAGCAAAGAGGAAGGATGCAAATGTTTAAGACCAATTTGAGTTAAGCCACGGTATAAAACAACCAGCTAAGAGCCCTTTAAAACAATCTTTGTAGTAAATACACAAAAAACATTTCTGTGAAGCAGTAAAACACCACCAAGGCATTGGTAGTGTTATCAAATTCACTGTTTGTTTCCATTTCTAGCCTGACACTTTCAGAAGACTATTCTCAGCTCAATCACCATCTACAATCAATAATCTGTTCATCAGTTTAACATCAACTACGATGACCTTCTTCTGTAATGAAAAATGATTTGAATAAAGGCCCACTATGGAGTCATAGCAGGTTCTTATCCACAGCATGATGTGATTATGTCATTAGATGCAGTCAATAGCAAAAGTATTGGCACAGTACTTTGGTTTCACATTGTAAAATAAATAATAGTCAAATGTACAAAAGAGGAGTGACAGCTGTCTCAATACTTGCGATAGTGACTTCAAACAGTTGCATCATAATGTCAGGCGTTATGTGTGTCACTCTGCCTGTTAACTCTTCTCTGACTCTTCTTTTTATTCTTGACATATATATATATTATTATATATTACTTATTCATTAAAAATGCATGTCAGATAGATACACATTCTTTCAGGTTAGACAGCTTTGTGAGTGGCCTATACAAATAAAGACATTTTTCATGTGTAAAAAGTTGAAGAAGTAAATAAAAAAAAAAAAAATCATATTGTGACCCCCTTAAGAATTCATCTAGTTACACGTCTGGTCCACTTTTCATCTTTTTCCATCCTTAGGTTTCATTAATCTAACATGAATACTCCTCCAACAATAACTGACAAATCCTGCACCTAATGCCATTCAAGCTCATACAAACACTGCAACAGTAAAATACTGAGGTCAGAGCCAAACTTCAAAGATTCAGTCAGACAAAACTTCTGCAATTTGTCTATACAGCATTTCCAACAATACTATCTAACAACCCTACAACACATATCCATCAAACATAAAGTTTACAGTATATTTTGCATCTAGGGGGCTGTTGATCCAACTGATCTTTATGACATTTGACCTGTTTTTTTGCTACCTTTGCCAGAAACTGCACTGGAACTGAAGTGGGGCACCACTAGAGGGGCACCCCTGTTGTGTGACCATCTAGAAACATTTGGCTCTGCCTCCTCCTCCTCCTCTACTGTGTAGACCTTGCTGGCCTCAGGTTTTCTACTTGATAAAGCTATAGAGAAATGAGCCGAGGATGAGGGCCAGAATCACACAGCAGCAGAAGATCATCATTTGTTTCTGGAGGAAAGGTTGCACAGAAAGAAAAGGGACATGGTGTTAGGTGATGCAATGTTCAATGAAACCAAAGCCATTCCAGGAAGGCAACACAAAACTACTGTATGCACTCACTTGTGAAGACATGGAATAATAATAAAAGAAATAAAATGTGGTATTAAAACATATATAGGTACATCTAAAAATCTAAATCTAAAATCTACTGTGAAAAAGTTCAATACATTTTGTCATCATCATCGCTCCATGTTTGGTGTTTGGATCTACTCACCCTGCGTGCCTCCTGCTGGAATTTGGCGGCTTTCTTGGTGTCTGCCACTGCCCTCTCCACAAAGCCCACAGACTGGTCCATGTTGCTCTCAATCCTGTCAATCATGCCACCCTGGAGGCGGGCGGGACAAGATGGAATAAAGTAAGAGAAGGGGACATAGGTGTGTGTGTCTGGCTGTGCAGATTGACTCGACATTAGATTATAGGCCGGCAGAGTAAAAATCCTCAAAGCCAATACATCCTGGGGTGATGTCAGCACACGCCCTGGCTGTTATATTACAGAGGGACAGCTGACTCTTAGTACCTGGTTTTCAACTAGCATGGCGATGTCCACAAACATGTCATGGAGCTCTTTGATGCTGCTCTCCAGCCTCATGATGTCTTTGTGACGAGCCTCGATCTCATTCAGCGCCTGCTGGTTGATCTTTGAGTCCATAATCTAAGGTGGTGGGGTGAGAGTGGGCAGCAGACAGACAAAGGGAGGTTAGCAGGTCAATTATTCATAATAATCTATAGTTATTTATATTTAGACTGATCCATAAAAGACTAGAAGCAGATCATCAGTATATTTACTCATACACAGCACTGGGCATCTGCATCTATTGGGCAGAAGAAGCCCCAGCACAGTCCAACAGTCCTCCAAAAAATAGTCCAGCCTCAGCTGAATGTACCACATGTGCACAGAACATATGATGCACATCATCCATTATTCAGCCACCACAAAACCCCACAATCCATTTGCTCATCTGGATGTAGCTGTGTTCAGAGTGTCAGCTGATTGACAGTAAACAAATCACCCTTTCATTTTCTAAAATGCTCTCTTGATTGACTTAATGTCAGAAAAGAGTGAGACGTGAAAGTCCCATATTCAAGAGAAAGTCCTGGAAACAATCATATAATTCATTGATTATGAGAATCTTTGCAATGACCTCCAGACTAATTGATAAGTCTGATTGACCATCTCACCCCAGCGGTGAACACTGCAGCGTTTCCTCCCTCCAGCATCTCCTCCAGCTCCTCATCTGTTGTTGCTTTCCCCGCTGTGATGACAGAATGTTAATGTGAAAGGTTTTGGATTCACATCTACAACCACTCATGTATTTTGCGTTCATAGTTACTCACTGATCTCCAGCTGTCGTGCAATCCGGCCTTTGCTCTTATCTCTGAAGTCAACCTGAGCCTCATTGTACTTTGTCATCACCTCCACAAATTTCTTGGCCAGGATAGCATGCTGGGGAAAATGGAAATGAAGAGACTCCAGTAACTGAATAGTGTCATGACACAGACAATACATACAATACTTTTTTATTTTTTTGTTGTCTGACCTGTGACTTGCGTATCCTGAGGTCAGCAGAGGCCCTCTCATCTGTGTTTGACTCAAGCTGCCGCTCAATACCTGACGCACGCACCCAGGGGAGAAATAACTGTCAGTGTTAAAAAGGAATAAGCAATTTAAAAAAACAATTTGATTAGAGCTATTGTAAAGTACACAGTGCATCTACCTACACATGACAGTATCATGTTTTCCGTTTCTGTTCTGTTTGTAAAGAGAGAAAGACAGTAAAGAGACCAGATACTGACTCTTCAGTTTGTTTCTGGCGTTGTTGGCTGCCTTCTTGATCTCGTTGGTGAGAGCCTCAACATCATCTTGTGTTTCTGAGAGACAGAGAGAGTGTTGGAAGATTGATTACACAAACAATAATTCACTTTTAATGAACCCTATTATGAAGCAGTGACAATGTCCTTTACATGTTGTAAACTGGGATGAAGTCATTGAGGATTGAGATATTAAACTATGCTGATAGTTGGGGGCTGATGCACGACAGACTTTAAATGTTATCAGAAGGTTTTAATTAATTAATTCTGTATCTGACTGTTGAATGTTGAATGGGGGGTTTGTGTGTGTGTGTGTGTGTGTGTGTGTGAGAGAGAGAGATTCAGAAGCAGTTACTCTGGTCAGATGTGGGGGCAGATAAGATGGTGGAGTAGAGTTTTTTGATTTCTGTGATGCTCTCATCAATCTTGTCAATGCTGATACGGATATCTTCAATCTGAAAAACACAGGCACACACATCAACCAATAATGTATTGTGCATCTATAAATGTCTGTAAAGAGATGCAGACACAAACACAGACACAGGCTGACAGACCTGAGCAAAGAAATCATCCATAAATGATTCACTCTCCACCGGAACCTCGACGTCATCCCCTCCAGCATCACTCTTCTGTTAAACACACACACATACAACATACGTAATAATATAATGTACTTGACTGCAGGTGGGGCAATCATTATATACATATAAATATGGCTTCAAAAAAGATCTGCAGGAAAAAAGAAATCACTTTTTTCCTCTAAAATACGCCATTCTCAGTCTGATCTCGTCTCCCCGCTGAGCTCCTGATGATGTTTGAAGGGAAGCCTCACATTTACTGCAGCTCACGTGAGGTAAGCAGGGTATATGAGTGCACACCTCCACACGTTATCTGATCCTACTACTTAGTGTCACACGATACCACACATGCACAATCATGTAAAAAACACTGAATATTATGGATGATGCAGCTTATATTGAGAATATTAACTCATCCTACTGCTACATCTATTACTACTGCAATTATACTCTTCCTTTTTATATTACTAACCCAAAATTTCAGCATTCTTATGTTAAACAATGCAGAAATATGGTTGACCTGACTACAATAACTTACAACCCAAACAGGACGTCAGTGCACAGTACACGAGGCCTGTGGTGGCAACAGGTGGTCCACAAGGTAAATATGACACAAACCATGCCTACCTCCTTCAGCTGTGCCAGACGGTCCTTCATCCTGACTGGTCTGTGGCTCAAATAAACCGACTGATCGATATATGAAAGACAAACTCACTGGTCACAGGACGACAGCTCTTCTGACAGCATGCAACAGCTAATAAAATGGCTACCGAATGAATAGCTCCTCCAATTAATCCAGGAGATCTGACCAGGTTCAGCTGTCAGAGCCAGCGGGAGAGAGAGAGAGTCAGAGAGTGAGAAAGAGAGACAGAGAGAGAGTGAGTGTTAAAATAAGAGAATAACAGTGATCTGAGAAGCAGACCCCTGTTTCTTGGATGGTCCTCACTGAGCTAATATTTGTAGTCAGCCTGAGGTTGCAGTAAGCCTCTATCCTCTAAGAACGGATTAGGACAATAGTACTCAGTCAGGACGATAAACCTCTCCCCTCACCCCTCCCATAGCCTGAGACTGTGCACTGAGCAGCTTTTACTGTAGTCTGCAATATGTTTTTTTTTACTTAATTCTGTTTTTTTAATCAATTATCATAGAATATACTGCGTAACTGACAAATCTTCATGTAGCCAAGAGGTAACCAGCAATGATTTGAGTTGAAGTATCATTTTTGTTGTTCTGACTGACTCACATAGTTAACATGATGAGAAATGTTCACTCTTCAATCTCTGAAACAAGTGGATAATGTGGCTTGGGGCAGCACGGTGATACTTCATTTATTTTGAAGGACCTTCACAATAAGAAGGCCCTAGGTTTGATTCCCAGACAATGCCAGCAGGGCCTTTCTGTGTGGAGTTGTGTATGTTCTCCCAGTGCTTGCGTGGTTTCCTCCGGATTCTCTGGTTTCCTCCCACAGTCCAATGACATGCATGTCAGGTTCAGTGGTCTATCAAAATCTTGAATTACTTTCACACCTGCACTGAGCTCTGGCTGGCTCCTCATATGCTGTCAGTGAGAATGCAAATGTAAACTGCAACGTGTGAGGCTCCAAACAATATGTTGAGTTTCTCAGCAGTTTTTACATGCACAGCACAGGGAGGGGTTGCATTCACAACCACAAATCCTGCTGGAGCAGGCAGACGCAGGAAGTCACAGACAGACAGACTGACAGACACCATTTTCAGATGTTATCACCACAACTCTCCAGACATATCCATCTAGTGGGTTTGATTTGATTTGTTTTTTATTTTGAACTGAATATATAAAATATATGTGTTCCAAAAAACAAGAAGAAAAAAGAAATAACCATATACATTTTTTGTCATCCAGTATTGCTCATATATTTGGTTTCCAGCTTGGTTTGTTGACAACGATTACACACAGAAATATATTTTACAGTCACTATTTAAATAATGGCACCAATGAATTGAACTTGTTGAGCAGTACAATCTCCAAACATAGTAAGTTTGTTCTCGTTCAAATTGAATCATAATTAGTTCAAACCCCCTCTTTATTTTATATATTTCTGTTGTGGCCACCTCAAATGTGCTGCAGAGCAAAAAAAAAAAGAAAAAAAGATTAATAATTAATCTATAATACAAACATTTCCCCAGTAGTGCTCAACCAAATTCCACAGTGAGGTCCATGATTTTTCCGGTAGTTCCGTGAAGGCAGCACTCCACCCTCCAGTCTGCCCGGTCTGAGGATCGTGAGGACGCTGCCATGTCTTCACATCACTGACACGCTACTGCACTGCCAGACACACAACCAGACACACAACCGGACACCCTGACCTGCAACACCGCCACACACCCTCCGCAGACGGCCTGTCCACTGAGGAAGTAAGTTTGTTCGTGCATGTCTCTGTGTGCGTGCGTGTGCTGGCTCGTCTTCTTTACGACTTCGGTGGAGACATACTGTTTCTTCTGAAACGTGCACGGTCCAACCGGTTGGGCTGCTGAGCTGCGGGGACTTTCGCTCATGCACCGGTTACTACACAATCCGCGTACCGATGGACGAAGCGCAGACACCCCCCCACCCACCCACCCATCCCACCCTCCGTCCCCGGGTCCCGGCCGCCAGTGAAGGCTCGGTACGGCCTGTCCTGCGCGCCCCCGCCGCTCCGATAACAGACGGATGTAGTCGAGGGTCTGTTGTCTGTGCACGCGGGCCACACCTCTCCGGCATGTCTCGCGCATAGAGCAGCAGCAGCAGCGCGCGTCCGTGGAAACCACGGAATCACGGCCCGACACAAAGCTGCAGCAGCCCCGAGGACCAGGCGCCCTGATCCCTCCTCCCACTGGCAGTTTATAGCCGACAGAGGGGCCCCTCTCTCGGGCCCGTGAGGCTTTCAGGCACTGGGCAAAAATATCAGTGGCAGTGGGAGCTTCTCCTCATTGTGTGATGTCCCACTGACTGAGAGGGACAATTATCATCCGAGTCCACTGGGATTCAGTGGCATCTCGTGGTGAAGTTGCACGTTTCAGCTGAGCCCTTCACCCTCACCCTCCACTTGCAAGCATGAAGGAGAACCTGTTGTCATACAAACTCAAAAGGTGACTGTAAAAAAAAACATAGCAGCCTTGAAGAGAGGAAGGACTCGATGTAAAGTAAAGTATTATAATATAAAAAAAATTGTACAATTTAGAAGAAACACACCAGGATTGTTTTATATTCATATTTAAGGCTAATGAAAAATGCAACAATGCATTTTGGTGATTATATACCAATGAAACATCATTAGGATATTTTATATTCCATTTTTGATGACCACCATCCAGTAATGGAGCCAAAATGTCCTGATGCCATCTTGTGCATATTTTATATTTAAGTGCATTGCAGTGATTTAGGGATGGAGCTGCAGTATCAAGGTCCCATCGATGCTGTTTTCTTCAGCTGGCCACCTGGAAAAAGTCTGAGGGTTGGAGGGACCTTGACACGGCTGCATCATCCCCTGACTGGCTCCAGATGTGGGAGGTGGCAGCTTTACCCTTTGGGATATTGTGGTTTGAGATCTCAGTCCAGGCCACAAAACGACCATTCAGTCGTTAAAATAGCTTCCATCGGATTTGCCGAAGTAATTTTCTGTCAGCCGATTCATTGATAGATTGTTTTTTTGTTGCAGAGCTCGGGAAGTGTTACTGGTGTGGTTCTGCTAAATTAAGATGCAGCACTCCCCGGAATAGAAAGCGAGCAGCTGAAACACAGACAGGTGCAGACTGAGAGCACCCAGACCACTGAGGGAAACCTCTTCTGAAAGTCACATCGTTCATGTGAATTGAATTATTATACTACATTTTGTATTTAGACTATATCTTATTCAAGTTATTTAGACACTGCATTGTGATAAGAAACAAGTGAACTTTTATATTTAATCAGCGGTCTGTTATAACGTTTGATGACACTGACAGAGAAATACTGTTTTTGTATAAGGGTCAGTTTGCAGCCTACCTCATGTATGAGTGACTGACTACGGAGGAGCAGGGTCTGTATATCTGACCGCCCTCCCTGGATGAATGAAATATTTCATAGGGCGACGGGTCCAGCTGTTAAGATAAGACAGCAGACAGCGAAGTGAAGCCTCACACAGATCGTATCGCTTATCACCTCTCTGAGTGACGCGTGTGAGTGTTTGAACAGAGCTGCTTATCAGCCGCCCCTTTACTACAGAGTATGTCAACATTATTAACACTGCTCCAAATGACCCACAGACACATCACATGTACACACATGTCCAGGGCCTAAGTAGACTGTCACAACTTTCATTTTAAATGACCAACAGTGTGGATATTCACTTGGCCAGGTATTAAGTGCTGTTAAGCTAATTAAATACAACATTCAAAGTGTGTCCAAGAGGCATGTTTATTTTAATCAGTTGGCATCTTGAAGCCAGAGTTGCACAATAGCAAATATTTCCTACCTACCGTGTGCATGTTTCAAGACAGGTGATCAATGATTAGTGACTATAGAATTCCTTTAAAGCCCTGATCAGTATTTATATTAAGCTGGCTGTCTGTCTGCAGTGATAGCAGCGGTTATAGACTGGGACTCATGAACTGTGTGTGTGTGTGTCTGCAGATGATGTGGACTGTTGTGATGCTGCTGGCGGCCGCCCTCAGCGTGGGTGAGTACAGTCTCATCATTCCTACCAGACCAGAGTCAGACCTGTGGTGCTTTTATTACGACAAGTCAAACATTTATTCTGAACTCTTTGAAACTTTCACAATGTGGCTGCGCGATCGCACGGATGTGAAGTACAAAGCTGGAGGACAAAACTCCCAGCACTGCAAAAGATTTATCCCCAAATAAAAAAACAAACAAACAATACGTTTAGCAGTCAGAAATTACACCTCATTGTCTTCCTCCTCTTGTCTTAGAGTCGTACGGTATCCATGACCATGAGCGTTTAGCCCACGGCCGCCAGCTGAAGATCTACCTGTCAAAGAACTGTGAGAAGCTGGTGTTCATCCCAGCAGATGATTCCAGCAGGCCACCAACTCTCTACTGGGACAGGCACAGGTCCAGGTCAGAACCAGTCAGGGACGCCTGATGCTTTGCTTGTGGACAGAATGGAGTAACAGGTGTTTACATGTGGCTGTTGATGTCCTCACAGGCCGAGCAAAGGCCGGGTGTCTGGCACAGGCACTGATCGACGCTGGTACATCGATAAGGTAACAGAGGATCATTTGGTTTATTTCCCTGGGAATACAACTGATTACTAAGTCATTGTTTGACACTCCCAATGTATTCGTACGGCTTTGTCAGGTGACCTATGAAGACATGGGGACCTACATCCAGAAGGATTTCTGGGATAAAGAGATCTCCACTTTCAAAGTGGCCGTCACACGTAAGTTAGCCAAGCATTATCTGATCCATGGATACTCATAACCTATGGTGATATTATGCTAATCATTTAATGTTAACTTTACTCCTCCATACCGCCGACAATGTCAGTCCGATGTCAAACATCATCTCAGGTGGGTGTGGCTTAGGGGGTAGAGCTAGTTGTTTAGTTTTCTAATGTGGTTCAATCCCTAGCTCCTCCCTCCACTTCAAGACACTAAACCCTGAGTTGCCCCTAATCGCCCACTGTATTCATGAGAACATGGCCTGAAGGGTAAATTGGTTTGAGCGGCTATAAGGGTAGAAAAAGGTTGTACAAATGCAAATTATTTATCATTTACATCTCTAATTCATGTCTGTCAGTAAGTATCTTACCTTGATTTATTTTCTGTCACTTTATTCTGCTCCTCTCTTTTCTAGCCAGGACCAACTATTTGAAGTGTGTCGCGGGAGATAGTCTCTACGTCTCACTGGAGGGCATCGACCTGGCTGATGCTGATCTGTACTTTTCTGGAGAGGGAGCTAACGTTACACTGGTGAGATGGATGGATGAGCGGAGTGATGGGGATGGCTGGGCTAATTAACCCAAAGAAACAATAATAATCATACACCCAGGGGTAAATGTTTGGAGGCCCTTTATGTATTTATTTCTGTAACGTTTGTTGGAGCTGAAACTGGAGCTGGTGATCTGAAGTGACGCTCTGACTGATCTTTGTCTCCCTCAGGTGCGTGATGGTGCTCCAGTGTCCCAGGACCTTCCAGATTACTTTGACCGGGTCCACACCCACTCCATGAACATTGAAATCAAACATGTGAACCACAGTGATCAAGGACATTACTCCCTGAAGGACCGCAAGGGTCGACTGGTGTCAGTCACAAGGATGGACTTGACAGGTGGGCCCCCCTCACTGGGCTGCAGGAGGAAAATTAAAGCCGAACCAGGCTTTACTGGTCCCATACCTCCCTCTTAAAGCATCATCTCTCAGTGATGTGGAATGCTGTTGATGGTAGCCATCGGTAATTGTAATATAGTCAGATTATGCCATCATTATGTGATTAAAACAAAAGCCAGCTGCACTGCATCAGTATCTGCAGCCACATAAAATATGCACGGGTAAAATCTGTGGCTGTGGATAAGGTGGAATACGATCGCTGTCTGGATCATTGGGTCAGACTGAGAGGGGTACTTTGGGTTTTGTGGGTTTGTCAGCTGGAAGCTGTTTGTGAATCAAAACCTGGAAGTAGATCTGAGCTGGTGGTTTTGTGGCAGTGCCACTATATTTCGCTAAAGGTCACGGCCTATAATGGAGGGGAGGTGAGATGACGTAAAGTCTGGAAGCTGCTGATGCAGTAGAAAAGGGGGAGCTGCAAAGAGAAGGAAGAGAGTGAGTAATAATGTTTGACACGTTCATTGCCTTCTGAGTGAGATGGTGCAGGACGACCATAACTCAGAGTTTTACAGTTAACTCTCTTAGGTAGGGGAGGGGGAGGCATTGATGAGGCGTTTTAATTGTGGGGATTATTAGCTGACTTTAGAAGTCCAGAAATATTTCAATATAAAAACAATAATTGCTGCGGGATAGACATAGCAACAGAATTCGAAGGAGTCAAGCGAAACATAGGACGCCCCTGATGATGTGATCCTTCGCACCATCATTAAACAACCCGCTCCTTTCCCACTGCAGACCGCCGTGAGGACATGGAAGGAAACCCCCTCTTGGCCCTGCTGTTGCTGCTCGGTATCCCAGCGGGGATATGCTGCTGCTGCCGCAAGAAGATTTTCAAGAAGAAAAGCACGACTGCTGGAAATCTCCAGGTACAGACAAGTGGGTCTGAAGAGCTGTGCAGCTCTCATCCACTTTCACAGTTACAGTGTGACAGAACAGGATTTTGCAGGGATTCAATTTTGACCTGAAATTGAAATGCTCATTTATCATTTCATAAAGTGCCATCATTCCTTGTCAGAGCTAACAGCTATTAAGCTGAACTTATTCTTGTCTTGGTATTGAAGTATGAAATACCTCCACTATTTCATGTAAGGATTTGCTGTGTTCATTAGGGTTGAAGACAAAATCAGTTAAATGCACATTGAATTCTATACTCAGTAGACATTAAATAATGTAGTAATTATTAGTCTAAGGCTAGAATTAATCAGTTGTCTCATCGTCTTTGTTTTTCTCAGATGACACCTGAAGCAGTTCATCCTCCTCCTGGTCCTGTGGGACCTGCTCCTCCGTACGCTGCTCCTGGACAACCTGGGACGGTGAGACGATTCAAACTTGTGGTTATGGGTGATTGGCCCAACCAGACTCAGGACAGGTGAACTCACGTCTGTGGGAGGCTGAGTGAATTGGTCAAGGTTCAATAATACCATCATACAGAGAGCTAGGTTGTTGTTGATCCTTTGTGACTAAAATAACAAGTGTTTTTTCTGTTTGCAGGTGTACTACCATGACCCTAATATGGTATGCAACACACATAACACACATAACTTCATGTTCAACTAGGCTCAGTAAAGTGAACTGACTCTGTAATGCTGATGTGTGTGCTCCTGAATAGGCTCCTACAGTCTATCCTCCACCACCAGTCGCTGGCCCAGGGCAATGGAACGGCCCCCCGCCCTCCCCTGTTAGTATCACACTCCAACTGTTTCTTTCGTAAACATGTGCAGACTGGAGGGCCCGGCCTTGCCAGGCTCGTGCTTTGTGTTACTCTGGACCACTCATTTCCTGTGTGCCTCCCTCTGCAGGGTTTTAACCCAGCATACCCACCACAGAACCCTGGCTATCCCGTCGATCCAGCCATGGGCGTCCCTGCCCAGCCTCCAAACTGGAACGGTCCGCCACCAGGCCAGTATCCCCCCGGACCTGGAGCTCCAATGGTATGATCTTTAACTCTGTCACAGAGGAATGCAAGTCATGTTACTTGACTTTTGACCTTTGGGCTGCATTGCATTGCCTATCCTGACCTCCTCAAATGCACAAGTGTAAAAAGGTCATTTTTCTTAAACCATATTTAAGAACACGTGTGTGTGTGTGTGTGTGTGTGTGTGTGTAGGGCTATGCTGCAGCTCCAATGATGTACAGCAGTGCTCCGCCGACATCAGAAAGTGAGCCTAATAAAGAGCAGGTCAAGGCTTCCTCGCCTGAGGACCCACTGCTGACTTCACCACCGGTAGGTTAGACACACACACACACACACACATACAGAAAATGACAGTGACATGTGGAGACATATGTATTTTCCACCTCTCAGGCTGAAGGTGCATCCCAACCTGTGGCTCCTGTGCCCCCCTTCGCCACCAATGCCCTCAACTCCACAGGCGACCTCAAGTTCCAGATCGATGGAGCCAACAGCTCCACCAACTTCCTGTAGGAACGCTGGCTCCTGGAGCAGCTTCCTTCTTTTAATGTTACAGTGTCCCGTCACCATTCTGCATCCCGCTGTCGAAGTGTTCATAGCAGGGATGCAAAATGGTGCCGCGGGAAATTCAAGGACAGCATAGATTCTGTTCTTTGCCTCTTTGCCTTGACCAGCATTTATTCCCCCGACTGAGTAAAAATGAAGAGTTATCCAGCTTCAGTATTAAACCTGCTGCAAGGTTCTGGGCCAGCAGTGTTACAGCTGTCAACATGTAGGAGTTTGTTATTCACAGTTCAAGGTTCGAAGGCAACGAGACAAAGACAGGAAGTGTTTTCCTGGATTTTTAACACATGAAAGAAACTGGATTGTTCACGTCACCAAAATTTTAAGATGTCACTTTTACATTACTCACCAGATTCAGTCATGTTGGTATCTTCTTTTTTTTGTGTCAATCTGATCTAACTTTTGATGGAACAATGTCAAGAAACCAGAAACACTTCCTGAAGTCAGAGGTTAGGATAGCGAGAGGAAAGTCTGAAGGTGGGTCAGCAATACCAGCAAACACGTGTCTCAGAGGAGAGATGGACCTTGAGGCATTCCTCCACATTCAGTCTGAACACACTTCCATGACCCGGCCATTGCAGTGTGGGCGCAGTACTGTAGGATTATTATGACAGTAGAGTTCTGCTCCCCTCTGTTGCAGGTTTGGGTTTTTTTTCCTAATGCAGTTTACTTAGACTGGTCAGCGAACATTAGCTGACTAATGCCGGAGAGTTTTGTATAGACCCAGGTCCATAAGTGACCGATCTAGTAACCCTACCTTTTCTATACCACTCTACAGGGAGAGGCCCTGGTTTAAACATGGCTAGATGTCAAGGTCCATATTCTGCACTGGCTAATCACAAACTAACTGGTAAATAGTGAGCCAGGGCTTTCTGGGGGCCTGGGCCCTATGTTGTGCCAGGGAATTGCTAAAACAAAAGCTACCTCGTTTTTGGATCCTATGCCTCTTTGGTCATCTCATTCAGGACATGCTAATTGTTTGTATTAGCCAGTGCTATGGATTTGTACAGTCACAGTCAAATTGAAATTGGTACAAATGTCTCTGATTTTAACACTGTGATTTCCAACAAATGAACTGGTTTATGCTGCCATGCTGTTGTCAACCATGAGAATGTGACCAGACAAACCACTTCGACTGCCTTCTTACAGCAAAAAAACAAACCATTTACTCATCATCCTTCCACAGACAGTGTAGCTTTGTGACATGAACGTCTGTGTACACGTAAATGATGAGTGATTTTCAGCAGTGCTGCTTTTACACTGACGGCGATACAAGCTGATGTTTTAAACTCTGATGATCCTAACATGTAGCAACAGGAATATATATACCACGCTTTCATTTACCGTTAAAAATCTTGCTTTCATTTTGTGTGTGTACTAGTACTTCTATCTCTGTGAGGACTAGTCTAACTATTGGACCATTGGGGGTGAGGGAATATGAACCAGTCTACATGTTCCGATCTGATTGGCTGTAGTCGATGTTGGTTGGTCCCCCTCACAAAGATGGAAATATATTTGTGTCTATGTAAAATGTGACAAATGTTAATCACTAAGTGTAGTTGTAGTTCATAGCTGTGGGTGTTACTGAAGTAACATCCACGTCTGTACTTTCTGCCAGTGGACTCAGACATTGGCCTCCTACCTCTCATTTTGTATCTCTTCATTCTTTTTATGTACAACATAACGTCTGAATAAAGTGGCATTCTGGAGTTCTTCACAAAAACGGTTAGCTTTTGTCGCCTCAATGTTACATTCAGATTCCAGTCAAAGGTATTACATTATGTGAGAGTTGCCATGTTTGTCAGTGATGGCACGTCTACGTGTTTACACAGATTAGGACACGGTACAGGGTCAAACGCTGCTTGACGGGAAGCCGATGGTTCAACTTGCTGATATATCCCTACAGGATGAAGGGGAACAAAACAAAATGGAGCTGTATACAGTTTATTTTCTTGATAAGAATACATTACCTTTTGCCACAGAGAGAAAACACTGATTCCGGTGAGTCACAAACAGCTCACCAGAGTAAGAGATTTCTCCAACAGGAAATAGAATATATGTCTGTCTGTGTCTCTAATACGCAACAAACAAATTCCCCAGCACTAGATGTGATTTGTAGCAGCCAAGTCAGGACAGGAAAAATAATATGATTAAACTGAATAGAACACAAAAATCATGTGTTGAGGCCTGAAGGCAACTGACACAGTACAGTTGAAGTGCTGCTCTCTCTCTCTTCCTCACACACACACACACAGTTCAAGCCTTTAAAGGCGGAACTTAGTGTCTTGTTCGGTCCGGGATAGTTCGCATGCTTCAACACATCATTCAGAGGCACGACTGGGTTGATAGTGTTGCCGGAGGCATGTGGCAACACAAATATCTGACATTATGGAACATATTACACAAAAAAGAGTTGACAGCATGAAGCCAGGTGAACTGCAGCATGTTCTCAACAGGCCGACACCTCATCTGGGACAGCAGATAAGCATGAGCTGCCAGGTGGCCCAGTAAAAGTCTGTACTGTTTTTCTGGGTGCACATGAGAACAAATTGCTGTGTAGCATTAACTTTATGGAGGCAGCCTCATGTCTAAGTATTGGCAGCACAGCCGTGCCACTGTTAATGTGTGTGTGTGTTTGAGCAGCCATCTATAATATTTCTCACCACGATAAAACATCTTAGTGGAAGTATTATTACTTTTATCAAGAGTTAAAGTACCTTTTTCTTTATTATTCCCCAAAACAAGCTTGTTTTCTTTCCTTATGCGAGCGAAATAAGAAACGTGACATCGGGTGCTTGGGAGGCTTCTTACAGGAATCTGCTGCCCGGAATGACTGAGTAATTATGTTGTGTCAGTAACAATTCATGACAAATACATTTGTTTTTGACACACAGAAAACATGTAAGGTGTAAAAAAAAAAAAAAAGTCTCTCGAAGTTCAGGTGCTTCATCTTGTGGCGCTCAGTCCGCCTTTGTCCACCGCTCCATGTCCCGCAGCCGCCTCTCCAGGACCTTCACCTGCTCCTCCAGGTGAGCAGTTTTATCAGCCGCGTCGGGGCTCCTCGAGCTGCCGACGCCCAGAAGCACGCAGACGCACACCAGCACGGCCAACCGGATGGCCATGGTTTCTGTGCCCACGCTATGGTCTCTCAGGATGAGCCCGAAACAGGCCAGGGCCACACCCAGTTTCAGCAGCCACAGGGCCCGCCTCAGAGTGGAGGCAACTAAACAGTAGGCAAAGGAGACCAGCCAGTAGCCGAGGAGAGCCACGAGAAGCCACTGAGCAAAGAAGATCAGGCCCTCTGGAGTCACTTTGTTGACGGGGAAGACGACTGTGGAGACGAGGAGCACGATCACATTAGGTCAAACGTGTTAAACTGAACCTATAGTTATAGTAAAAAGAAGAAAAGTAACATGTTCCAATTTAACATCTGTGATAGATGTTGAGGACAGACCTGTCCTGGGATCAGTGGTGAGCATTAAAGGCTAAAACTAACAATCCTGTTTATTGCTGATCCATCTGAGCTGCTGTATTGACTGTTTGGTTTGTGAAAAACAGCCATGACATAGACATGGTCCATGTGATACTGCAACACTTCACTTTGGAAGTTTCCTGCGGCATGTTTACTTGTCCTCGTTTGGTTCCTGATCCTGTTCGAGAGCTGCTCACTGGGAGTGGCAGCTGGATTCTTGTTCTCCCAGCAATCCATTAACACCCCTGAGCTTCATCACCCACTGCAGCAAATAAAATGCCAGCTGTGTTTAATGTTTGGACACCGGTCTGTCTCTTTGTCTGCACATTATCTGGACTGGTTGGAAAAATTCAACGCATGCAGGGACGCTGTACATTATTTTATATAACTGTGATAACTCTTGCATCCTTGAGCTATTCAAAGGAAAGTGTCCTGGCTCCGTCTGCCAGCTGAAACGTGAGGAATTTCTACAGTTATGTGGAACAATGCTTGTGCTTGTTTCTGATGCGCCCATTAGTGTGTGTCATTGTAACAAAAAAAATCCCGTAGATGTGACGTCATCCCACAATGTGGATGCCTACCTTGAATTCCAGATGCTTGCAGGAAATGTGAGACATACTGTAGGAGCACGTTGAGACCACTGGCCACACTCCCTGCAACAACACTCAGAACCTGAGAGAAAGCCTGTGTGTGGGGGGGGGGGGTCAGGAAAAGACACATTAAGTTAAGATGGTCCATGATTTACAGTTAAGATTTGATGACTTGACTCCAATTCCTCACTGTTTAAGAATGAAGTGAAGATATCTTAGCTACTGACACTGACTGGTGATGTCATTTGGTGATCATGTAGTGGAGCCGTGGTCACAAAGTTTTATTAAGTTCATTTTTCCCATTGACTAACTAACCCCAGGGGTTTAGCAGATGCAAGATACACTCACTGACAAAAGTATACATGCAGTTATGAAGGGTTTGGTACCTCCAACAAGGTTAGGAACCACTGCATCAGTCTGTTATTATTAACACATCTCATCTTAAAGCCCCAAAGCGCCAACTGCGTCTGGGTTGCCAGGTTGGGGCAAATCCTCCATGAAGAGCACTCAAGGTTTCACACTTTGGTTGATAACAATATGACTGACTGCTATTCATATGAGAGTTACTGATGACTGCAACAACGAGTGGTGCATTGAATTATAATAGTGTTCTGCTTTAGTGTAGGAATTCACTGCTGTATTGTATATGACAGTTGTTCATTGTGGCATGAATACATGACACGTGCAAAACAAAGGACTGAAGAAACAGACAGGTTATTCTACATTTAAGGACGTGGAAAAGAAAACTGGTTCTTCTACTTCTATTGAAGTTGTTCATTAAGCAGCAGCCTTCATGGAGCCTCTCTCTCACACACACACACACACACACACACACACACACACACACTGTTGCACTCCTTCAACAACATGGTTTCCATCTCTGACCTTCTGTACCGACAGCACCGTCTGCTCCCCGGCCAGTCTGTCCAGGTAGGTCCTCCCCTCCCCGGCCAGGTCAGCCAGGGCTGCTCGGAGCTCCTGGATCATCCCGGAGCGACTCTCCATTACCTTCTCCCCCGAAACGGCCGCGAACAAGACGGCGAGCAGACACAGACACGGTCCGCGGAAACATGTCGGGTTGGACCGAGAAGACATGATGCAGACACACACACAGACACACTCTCACACACACCCACACCCACGCACACAACCCTGGAACCCGCCTGAGAACAATGGCACGAGCTCAGATGCGTCAGAGCAACTTTTTCCAACAGGATGTGCAAAAAGTTAGTGGGCGGGGAAAAGAAGCGGCTGCCCCCTGCTGGGCTGAGGGAGCACTGCGCCTCCACCACCACAGTTGTTCAGAACACAAATGAATCTCCAAGGACCATGCGTGTAATCCGTATGTATATGATTTTATTTAATATGAAATATTGCAAACTTTATCAGAGTTAGAACACAATTAATGAAAAATTATTAACCTATTCACGTTAAACAAGACTAAAGAAGCAAAGAGCAGTATGGGGGGGGGGGGCTTGTAACATACAGTGATATTTGTTTCTGTAGTGAGGTCTCTGGATCACGTGCAGAGAAAGCTTGGTGTTTTTCTTCAGTATTTAGACAACCTGCAGGAACCGTCCGTGGCAGTGACATGAGCTCTAGTTTACGCCTGACGCACCTGGAGTGTACAGCACCCATGTTGAGTTAGGATGGTGTTTAAATGCTGTGTTGTCAGGTACATTGAGAAGTGCAGTATTTTACTGTTATTTTAAAGATGACTGGCACCTGCTTGTTCAGCTCTTGTGCAAAAGCTCTTCAACTAAAAGCTCTTTGGTTGAAGCTGATTTATAGAGTGCTCATCCTGTATCGTATGTATGGTTCAATGCTCTGTACACACGGCTTGCATCACTCAGACAGTTTGCTTCCCTTCACATTTTCACATTTACACTTGCACTGTGGGATTTGCACAACTCTAGTTTTTTATTCCATGGCGTGTGTGTGTGTATATATATATATATTTATGTCTATATGTACATATATATTTTTTTCCTCCTTTTCTATTACTTATTTCTACAAATCTCTGAAAGTCAAGATCTGCTGGTCACAAATTCCTTGTATGTTAACACCTGGTCAATAAAGGTGTTTCTGATTTCATGACCAGAAATGGTTCACAACACAAGTCACTAGATCAGACTCTATGTTTTCTGCTTTACCTCTTGTCCCTTTAATTCAATCTTTCTTAGTTTCCTAACGCAGCTCTGTTGTAGATTCAAGTTTGGAATCATTTTAAGGGTTTAAGGGTACCAAAAATCTCATAAGCAGACATTGACAAACTGTGAGAATAATAAAAACAAGAGACATTCGTGGATTTGTGTGGATACACAGTGGATAAGACACAGGCAGACAAGTAGACAAACACAATGTGAACAATGTGAAACATGAGAACAGCCGATCAGTCACCCTGATGAGACGTCGTCCCTCATCTCTGCTGTTCCAGTGAATGATCAGTGCAGGTTTGGAGGTATGAGAGCTTCAGGGTTGGATGTGTTGGATGTGTTGGAAGTGTGAGTGAGCGACTATGGAAGACATAGAGAAAGAGAGAGAGAGAGAGAGAGTCAGCCCCTTGGACAGCTTCCATTACCTCTGAAATGATAAAGTTAAGTCTCTAAAATGCATTCAGGTCCAGGTCCAGGGACAGGGACAGTGACCATGAGACGAGGGGGCAGACTGTCAAGTCAAACACTGCTGCACAGTGGCAGGTTTCTGCAGGCTTTCTGCAGGTCTTGCTTCATTTCTTTCTTTCCAAATTGAATAGACTATTAAAAACTTCTCTCCTTGAGAAACAGCGCCCCCTGTAGGGTTACACTGAAGATGAACTGTGTGGGTCAAGATAGAATGGGAATAATAATCCTTTCAGGATCTGAACTTTATTAACATCCACAACTGCATGCAAGTCAGTCATGGTGCTGCTCTGTCAGGGTCATTGCCTGTAAAAGTCAGATGACACAACAGTTCCCAAAAATGAAGTCCACCCTCTGGTGGCTGGCTGCAGAGCAGGTTATAAACCCTTCCCCCTCCATGATTTACGGCTAAGACTGACGCATGCTTGCATAGATGGGTCCTAGATCCACAGCTCCATTCCTTTCTACTCAGACGTCATTATCCAGGATGGCAGCTCTCCAATGTGGGACTCTGAAGTAACATAAGCAGCTCTGTTCTGATGAGTTGTTTTTGGATATAACTCTAAAAAATTTGAGGGAAACTTTACAAAGAACTCAGCTGGGGTCTGGTTGCTCAACTGCTCACTGATAAAGCTGACAAGAAATGAATGAAGTAAAAAATAATGGATACAAAACAGCATGTTTCATGTCATGTGAAAGAAGGAACTGCCAACTGGAAATAATAGTGGAAGTAAAAAGAAGCCATGTCAGCAGGGCTTGTCCCCACAGCACAGGGAGGTTGTGTCATTCTGTGACGGCAATTGGTCGAGAGTGGAGAGTCTTTCCTAATAAAGAAGAGAACTCTCTGAATCTTACTGTGTACTGCCAAAAGTTGCGTTTCTGTCTGAAGAGAAGGAGGCTGAAAACAACAGAGACGGCTGTTTGGGCCAGAGTGAAGACAAGGAGGGATGACTTCAGTCCTCTGCTCAGCTTCTGTAGAAATGGACACACACACAAACACACACATTTCAGGAAGGATCAGCCAGTGTTGGGCGAGGCCTTATCACTAACCTACATTAACATCCTAAAGTCTAATATTTGTTCCATGAAATCATATTAATTTGTATAATTTGTATTTTGTATAGGTCACAGAGGAGCTCAGCATTGCACTACTTCGCCAGTTGTGTTGTTTTGGTTAAAAGTGAATGGAAGTAAACACCAACCAGGGTGTAGTCTTTGTCAGTGCAGTCGTCTCTGAGACCCTTGATGCAGCCCCCCACGGCGCTCTTGTCGATGTCCACAGAGTAGATGATCACAGCCACCACTGACAGCACAGCGGACACCACAGTCACAAACAAACACAAATGCAGCTGAAACACAAAATGTTGTGGTTGAAAACGTTAGAATTGGCAGAGCAGTGGCAGCACTAAGGTGAGCAGGAAGATGACTTAGTAACTTAGTAACTAACAAATCAACTCTGACATGTGGATGTTGTGTACAAGCATGCGTGTGTGTGTGTGTGTGGACTCACAGTCTGCATGGTGCAGTTTTTGTCCAAGTTGATCGCAACAATTCCTGCTGTGATGAACTGGCGACACACACCCCAAAAATAACAAAAAGTTACTAGGAAATAACACATTTTCACTATGTCAGTATAAGTAAAGACAAAATTACCATGAGGCCGCTCCACCAGGGAACTCCCAGGTTGATGACCTCGGTGAACTCTGTGAGGTGCAGGGGAATGGAGTAGGACATGACCATCAACCCCAGCATTACCTGACTCACCTAGAACACACACACACACACACACACAAATGGACTTACATTAATTTCCTTTCTACTCGTCCCATCATATTTGGCACAAACATTTACTTGGACACATGGATGACCTGATTAGCATTTGGTGGTCAAGACATGACGTTAAGGTCACTGTACAAAGTACTATATCTAATATTTTGTGAGGGTGGTATCTCAGTTCCAGAGGTCAAAGTGACTGCATATGGAAATGCCAAAGTTACCTCATCTGGAAAAAGGTTACATGGAAAATGATTTGATCCATGGTTTATGCATTTTCAGACTCACCCCCATATATTTGGGCTCTCCTCTCTGCACGGCATCACGCAGGACTTGCTGTCTGTCACTTAGCTTGAGAGCATTCACATCCTCAACCACGTGCACCGTCAGATCCCTGGAGACTGCTACCGCCATCACCTGGAGATAACAGCAGAGCAGATAAACAGACACTACGTGACAATAAAACATTATTGGCCTATTTTTGAGTCAACTGAACATGCAAGATACATGGTCTTACAAGTAACTTTTAATAGCATGCTATGTTTGTCCTTTGCTGTATGGGTTTGTGAAAAATAGATTTTCAAGAATAGCCTCTACCCACTTCCCCAGGCACCAGCAGCCAGTAGTGTGATTTGTAGGTTGTGTATGTGTAAGACAGCTGAAAGCTCGGCAGCAAAGGGAGCCTCCTCTCCTCCCACAGTGCTCTGGCAGGGGCTGGCATGCCTCCTTAGAAGGCCAAGACTCTCTTTGGGCCCCATCTGCCCTGAGCCATTGGTGTGGGTGAACAAGGTAACTTTTGTGGTTTTTGTATTTGGTGGACTCTAGCTACTGAGGGGTCAAGTGTCATATCAGATACAATACCGACAGCTGGGGTCAGAGCATATTACAGACAACCATTCACACCTGTAGAGTCTCCAGTAAACCTATCCCATTGTAGTATCTAATGTTTTTGTTCTTTTGAAGCAGTGTTATCTAGAAAAGGAGAGGACAGAACACGCACTCCAAACAGAAAGAACATTTAAAGCACTGTACTGCTCAGCATACGAAGGAATAGCATTAGATCTCTTTATGAAAAATGAATGGTGGATGTAAGCACTGATTTAAGTTCCCTCATTCCTCATTTGAACTGATCGGTCTCTCCTGTCTGAGAGCAGGTGGCTTTGGCTGTGTGACGTGAGATGTGTAAGAACATTTATTTCATCTTAAAAAAAAAAAAAGAATCCACCCATCAGTGATGGATGATAATGTGGGGCAGCATCTGGGACACACAGTTCAAACTCTCTATATGGATTCAGGGACCCGTGACCCTTTGACACAACCCCAAAAAAAAAAAAAAAGAAAGCTGTGTCACGTGACCTGTGAATATGATCTCAGTTTCATCTTCTGCTGTAGTAAGAAAACATATCAAGGGTCACAGAAAGGCACTGCATGCTGCTCTGTGGGTACAACAGCTGTCCGTGTTTATCGGTGGTCGACCGGACCCCGCCTGCTCGGCCCAAACCCGACCGGACGTTCTATCAGCACTCTTTGCGCGCAGATATTGCGCAAATGTGCAGCTCATCTGTTTTGCATTGTTGGAAACAGCGCAGCTCCGTGTGAGTGAAGCAGCCTCTCGTCCATCGTCGTCCCTCGCCCTCCATGTAACATCATTAGAGAAGACACCATGTCTCAGTCCTACCTTTAGTCTTCTCCGCAGAAAGGGTCGTGAAGTTGTCCTCGTCCGTGGGATCCTGTCGACCACTCGTTTTATTTAATGCACCACCCTGGAACAGAGAGAGAGAGAAGGGGGAGAGAGAGGGGGGGGGGGGGGATTGTCCGTACATGGATGAGAGGGAGAGAGAGGGGGGGGGGGAGGGATTGTCCGTACATGGATGAGATCCAGCTGAGCTCCTCCTTCGCTTCCTCCGCTGGTTCTTTAGAAACATTTTTGTTGTCGGGGGGCTTTCGCCGCGAGAAGTTCATCGTCAGGACACTGGACCCAGACCGATCGCTGCTCGGTGGGATCCTCACATCGTCCCGGTGCCTCCCCCCCCCTCCCCACGTCCCAGCGTCCCAGCGTCCCAGAGAACCTGCACGCGAGGTGAGAGACACCATGACATGACAGGGCTGAAGGCCTGGGCACTGGCACAGGACCTGTTGTTGGGATGTTGGGATGCTGCTGACTGGTCCAAGTGGTAGAGCTGAGCTGATCGAAAATAAACAAAGTCGTATTCTTTAAAACGTGGAAATTATTTGTATTTGGTAGATGGGGTTTTATTTGCATTGTATGAAACATGTGCACGTGTAGAAATGAACTGTGTTGGTCGGATGGGACATCATTTCAGAGTACATGGAACGAGAGCAATCACATACAATCACAAATGTGTGTGGAAGTCAGCAGGCAAGGTTTCCTGTGTGAGGCTCGAATTACAAGTCCAAACGTCATGGTTTGTACCCCCCAAATCTGATTGGACTATGACAAGACAGTGACGAGGCTGCATCCAATCAGAGGACAGGGGGTTATTCCGTTCAGATCTCTTATTGTAGAAATAAGAGATAATAGTTGTAACTCGAGCGTCACAATGAACCTTTCATGCAGTTGTCTGCTTTCCATTGTCTTTGTATGGTGCCACCAGTCCTGTCACAGGCTGGATTTGCTCTGTATGTACCCTTGGAATGTTGACACTGGACTGTAAACACATACTTTTTAGAAAAGTCATCATATGAAACTCAACAGTGTAGAAATCACTTTTATCCAACACATCACACCAATGATGTTCGAAATGGACACTACAATTTCAGTTCCCTAAAAACTCACCAACTGTTGGTAGAAGCTAGCTAGGCTAATGTTATCAACTACTAATATCCTATAACAGGAATGAGCAAGTGCAAAATAGGACTAAATATTCCCCACTGAATATTCAGATATCCTCTCTTGTCAGTATTCCACACCAGAAATTGTGACCGAAATGTCTGCCCTAAGTTTAGTCTCACCTGGAACATATAGTTACTTTTGGAAAAGTCTATATATAATCTATATATAATGCTCCCCCAAATGCTTTTTATTAAACTACCCATGTATTTATATGGATACAAACCCAGATACAGAGAAGTAACAAGTGTGCACAGGCTGAAGTACATGAAGTACAAATTGATTAGTACAAGCAGCAAAATGTTCCTGTCCCTTTTACTGGGCGTTGTCAGTTGTTTATTTCATCATCACCCCCCACCCCCCACCCCCCACCACTCTCTTCAGCTCTGTTCTCTCTCTCCTCCTCCTCTTCCTCTCCACATCTGCTTCTCATCCTGCAGCATTCCTGTCTTTCCTACGAGGGTTGAGACATGTGGATTTGATGAACTCCCTCCCTCTTCCTTTTTTCTCTTTCACTACCTCATTTTATTCACTGTTACTCAATCCACTTGCACAAACACCTCACACATGCCACTTAGTTTTACTGGCTTCCCACTGTCTCCTGCACTCTCCAGCGGCGATCATGTGGTGGTCTGTCTGTTGTTCTTCTCGTCTGCACGTCATCATGACTTCACACAAATGTCACCGTCTCTCTGAGTGCAACATAAATCTCAGCCACCATTTTAACCACTGTATTGTGCTGCTTTCATTGTAAGTCCTATGGCAGGAATATAATATAGGAATAAATTAAGTTAACATTTCCCACTCTCCTCTGAAGCAGTTGCTTCCCATTTTAAAGTGTTCACAATCCTCTTTTATGGCCTTTTCTAATGAAATTATGTTTTTTTAAAGTACCTATTCTTCCTTTCCACTGTGTGTGCACTGTCATCCTCTCAGTGACTCTTCCCCTGCTCTGCTGTCGTCTTCGCTCATGATGTGAACAACTCTTCACTAAGATCTACTCCACTGTTGCATCTAACTCAGGTTTCTTGTTTTGCAGTAAAATGTCTTCAGAGGGAGCAGTGCCAGCACTTGGAGGCAGGTTATATCACCTCTTCACCTGGTTTGACCCTGAAACTGCCGGGGTAAGATCAGGACCCTACTAACACTTACATTTAATGTCTTATTTCCAATCAGTCATTATGGAGATGGAGATGTGATGCCAGGTCTGTGTGTCTACAGGTGGTGACCATCCTCTTAGGGCTCTTCCAGGTTTTGCTGTCAGTCCCCCTCGCCTACACTCACATAGGTCTGCCAAAACTCTTCATACTGCCAGTTGTCTTAGGAGTTCTGGTACGTAAACGCATGATTGTTATCACAGTGTGACGGCTAGTATAGTCAGTCTGTACAAATGATTTCCATCTTCCTTAAAGGACCAAATCTATCCATGTGTGGAGGGCCGGGGGAGAGAGAGAAGAGGGGGATTAGTTAAAAATGTATTCTACCAGTCTAATGTATTTGTGTGTGCACTGCGCTGCAGATTGTAACAGCAGGATCCTTCACCGTGGCCAATGTGAAGAACCCCAACAGACAACTGGTAAGCATGAAGGTCTCTGAGTGTAGACACTACAATGTTCTGTTGGTTGGCCCTTTATCTAAAACCTGACCTTGTGTACACAGGCATTCTTCTCTTAATGGTGTACAAATATAATGTTATATAGAAATAGAGAATATAGTGTTATATTCAGTAATGTGCCAAAATATACTTGTTAAAGTGTAAAAAAAAAAGAAGTGCCGTGGGGTATAAAGAAAATAAGGGTAAGGACAAATGAAACATGATAGAAAATAACTAGATGCTATATTATCATTTTGAAATACTGATAAAATAATAAAATGTAATACGTGTAATGTAAGTTCACTTTATTAATGAACAATGAACTAGTAATGTTCAATAGGACATTTGAATTTATTTTAAAAATATTAAAATACCGTAGATGAAACACTCAAAACTAACACAGATAAAATGGTCTGTCTGGCCTCATTAACACAAGGTAGGAAGTACTCTAATAAGATGTTTTTAAGAAAATGGGATTAATCCTTGGAGAATGCATTTTTCTTTAAGTTCACTACCAAAGTCAGCTTTCTCCATGTCTACTAATGACCAACCAAAGAGGGTAGATAAGTGGGAGTATGGGTAATCAACAGTCTGACTGAAACACTTACAGTGATGGATCTTCCACAGCTTCGAGGCTGCGCCTGCAGTAATGTTGTCGGCCTGTTGGGGGCGCTGCTGGCCTTCTGCCTCTACTGTTACGGCCTCAGCATAGTGAACAACATAGATTTGTGTGGCAGAAATCATGGCTGTCCTGGGCATGTCCTGGTGGTGAGTCTTCATTTTTGTCTTGTAAATTAAAAACAGAAGGAAAGGAAAGAGAGAGTGATAATAAGATGAACAGATAAGACCAGTCAACTTATCGAAAAACAAGATGGAGAGATAGGTGAAAGGCTATGGTGATGATAACATAGATGAATAAACTGATGGATGGAAAAACATTCAAATAATCATAGTCATACTTTAGATTTCAGGAAACTAATTATACCATAATGTGGATCATGTTGCTTACATCATCTCCTGGTGCTTAAACGTTTGATGTATTTCTTGTCTCCTCCAGGATTATAGCTGGAGTTTGATTCTGCTGTTGATACTCTTTGACATGGGGGCAGTGGTCCTGCACTGCCTGCTGTCTCTCACTTCCATCAAAGCACTCAAAACTGACTAACACACACGCAGAGCGCAAGAGCAGCAGCGGGCGGAGAAAGGTATTGTAAACATGGTCAGCATGTAGATGTGAAGCAGCTATGAAAAACAGATAAAAAAGTACGTGATAAATTGCTACACCTATAAATAAAAAAGACAATAAATGCAAAATTCTATTTGACTCAGCACATCACACATCAAAAGCTGACTCATATCGCTGAGAATGACAAACCTTGTTCAGCTTGATGAAGGAAAGGTTGTGTCATGAGTTTAATCACTAACAGAAACTCATGTTGTGGCCTTTATCTTAGTGACCAATGACCCGTGTTGTAACACCTACACGAGGTGAACATAAGGTTATTTGTATGTCATCATTATATTGGCAAGTAGCTACTTACTGTACAGATATTAGGGGTGATGTTCAAAAATTTCAGGACCACCCATTTTTTGTTTTACATTAAATCTCACACTTTTATTGATCAAATAAAAAATATATTGTAAAATATAGTCAAGACATTGACTGAAGATTAGAAATTCGTATTTGAAAATTTTGCCGGCGTTCTAGCTGTTCATTTGTTGAGGTAATCTGAAGAAATTTCACCCCACGCTTCCTGCAGCACCTCCCACAAGTTGGATGTTGGACTTGATGGACACTTCTGGCGTCTACTGGTTAATACATAACGTCACAGAACTTCTCCACTAGAGGGCACTGAGTGAATGTCTTAAAGTTCTTAGTAGTTCACTGTTAAAAATCAAATGTCAAATCCAGGTTTTTTTTATCAAAGTTATATGATTGTGATGCTTTCACGTTTTTATTTGGCTGTATGTACTATGTTTTTTTTTTAAATGCTACTAATAGCTTCAGCCTTCAAAATCAAGTGTCAGTGGCATTACTCCAACAATGTCGCATAACTTGCTTGACTGCTGTCTGTCACTGAATTCAGCTCATGAACAACAGAAGCCGGTAGTAGCATTTTTTTCCAGTCACTCATTTACAGGCATTGTGGAACAGCACAGCTAACACTTACTTTCACGATTACAGTATACCTGTTACTGTGGAGCAAAAGCTTAGTTTAGCATGAAGACTGCAAACAGGAGGAAGCAGAGGGAGAGCTGTCTCTCTCAATGCAAAAATAAACACAAGCTCCAAGTAGTGTCTGCTGCTTAAGACAAGATCTATTAGACTTGAACATGATCACTTATTTGGATAAGTGTTTGACTCTAAACCTGTTTTTGGTCTTACAAAGACCTGCCTAGTTAGCTGCATAATCATCCACTGTTATCACAAGGTGCCTTTGACACATAATACTGCAACAGGACAAGACAGAGACACCAAAAATATATTCAGAATATATTCTCTGAATTCCCAATCTCCTGAAACTGAAACATTTAATACTAAATTCTGAGACAATATCTTATCGAGTGTAACCTTTACTAGTTACTAATGGTTGAAAATAGGAATGTGTGTCCAAACACACAAAGGTGAATCACTGTAAATAAAAAACATTATTAAACTTACTAATTTACGTACATCACCACACATAGCAGATACTTTGATTGCCTTTTGGTTGCTGTGATTACGTGTAATCTACATACTACTTCTTTTTTCTGTGGTCTTATGCATTTTTTCAAATGACAACAAATGAAATATTATTGAGAAAAGAGAGATCATCTCAGCATCAGCATCTTTGTGTTTTTAACCTCTCAGTCAGTCATGTCTGAAGGCTGTAACAGATGTATACCGTACTGTATACTATTGTTGCTATTAATGTCTCCACACTCTGAATACGCAAAATAAATTTCTGATTCAACTGTTTACTGTTGAGAAGCAGTAAGTGTTGATTTCCCATCCTGGGACTGGTGCTCAGCTAACAGGATGGCGGTGTGACTTATGTTTCAATGACTGAGCCTGGGCCACTAATCACTGAGCAGCCTTTACTCTGCTGACAGCCAGCAGCACTAGATTAACAGACCCACAGCCGCACAGCAATTACATTTTTCAGTGCAGTTGTGCTTCCTGCTTCTTGACTACAGAACTCTTCACCTGACATACATCATTGATCCTATAGATTTACATGAGTCCCTCAAATGCAGCTGTCTGCAACTGGGATGATCACATCTTAAAACGTTGAGACTTGTCATAAGTAAGATATGACTTGATCAAATACTGTCAGCTGTTCTCACAGGACGCCTGGAACTGAATCCCCTGTGACCTGGGAACCACCAGGGCTCTTTCATGGCCGTGAGGGGATACAATACCATTTTTTTTTAAATCAAAGGAGCCTGTGTATGACTTCACTCAATTTAAAGAAAGTATGAGAACATAATATCAGTATAATATATAACCAGAGCGACTTTTTTTGTCAGTCCCTCCCAGTTACAATCATTCATCAATCCTGTATAAAAGCCTAAACCAACAGATAGTACATACCACCAGGAGATCCAGGGAGGGATTCCTGTGATCCATGCAGAAGTAACTGATCAAAGCATGGGTAGGTGACAGCAATGCAACTATAAACAGGATGCCAGCTGCCAATCAAACCACCAACAGCATCAACTGATCAAAGTAAAGTGAACTAAAGCAGGTGGCGGCAATGCACCTGTAAACTGGATGCCAGTCGCCAATCAAACCAACAGAACAGAACCGATCATTAGAAGACATGATATTGCCTATCAGTGGAGTGATTGATCACAGTTGAATG
This sequence comes from Pseudorhombus dupliciocellatus, assembly GCA_016785235.1. Lineage (NCBI taxonomy): Eukaryota > Metazoa > Chordata > Actinopteri > Pleuronectiformes > Paralichthyidae > Pseudorhombus > Pseudorhombus dupliciocellatus. The sequence continues at coordinate 1,557,346 of JAFBJW010000232.1, forward strand.
AGCCTTGATACCTGCCAGGTACAGAGACACCTGCCTATATTCCTGCCTTTATACCTGGCCGATGACAGATATTCTGAGCAGCCGCTGGAACCTGGAACATTACCGTCACATACTGTGGGGGTTTCCCTTATATCAGCTGAACACAGGACGACACCACCACCGTGCTGTGTGGGGGACAAGCTGTCACGAAGCACCCACATATCAAATAAATGCTCTTGAACATGAAATACAGTAAGTATTAGACATGGTTGAATCTGCGGAGGATTTTTAGCTAGAATATGCCGTTATGTATTTGTTAGTTTTGATCGAACTCCCCCACGAACCACCGAGCGTGGATGCTTCCTAAAATGGCGGCGGTTTCTGTCAGTGTGGAGTGAAACTTTCTTCCTTTTAGCGAATATTCGGCGCTTTTCTGGCTCGCCCTGTCGCCTTTGCTAGTGTGTTCAGTGATACAACATTTACCGGGACCCAGAGGCGTGCGGCTGGGGTCGCTCGGGCCGAGTGGTGTCACCCTGGGCTCCGTGTTTGATCGTCAAACCGCCGGGCTTCCCTCGAAGTTGACGGCGGCTGAAAGCCTGGCTGACATTGCGATCATTCCGACTGTTGTGGTCATCGGATCGCCCGACGCGGAACCTGTGGCAAACACCAGGCGTCTCCGTGCAGCTAGCTAGCTAGCTTATCGAGCCGGAGGAACGATTGGGGGCAGGTCGGAGATCCCGAGGCCGTGTCACGTCAGCTGTCAGTGGACACCGAGGCGCTGTTGGATGTCACGACGGTACAGTGTCAGTCGGGATTTGGTTTGCTAGCATCGTGTAAGTAGCAGCTCTTTTCTGCGTTTTCTCTTCCTGGCGAACAGCTTGTTGAGCTCCGTGGCCTGCTGTCACTCACACCACTGTCTCTCCACAGGGTGGTTTTACCATGCTAGCTAGCCATTAGCCTACGGGACTCTTTCTTACTGCCACTTGTTTATGCAAAATATGCTCACGTTCGTCAGAGAGCGGCGGCACATTGGGAACTTTGTGAAGGAGCCGCCAGGGGCTGTGTTTTCATTGGTCATCAAATCTCGATAATTCAGCGATAAATAACCATCTGCTGACGGTTGGACAGAGCACCGTGCTGTAGTTAGGACTATGACTGTTCACTTTATGTTTCCAAACATTGTTTTTAACTTTTATTTCCTGGTTCCTCTCTGACGGGCAGCCACCCTGGCAAATCAAATGGAGAAGCTCCAGGACCTGAGCCAATCAGAGCTGCAGGAGCTCCTGGACACCCCAGAGAGGGTGGAGTCTATGGCCCTGGAGTCTGACGAGGTAAAAATGATGCTTCACTTTCCACTTTACTCCCATTTTCCGGTGTGGCCTTCAGATGGGCCGAGTTCTCTTATGAAAGCTCTCATTGAGAAGCCATCACTGTGTTTTTCAGTGCTGAAGCCCTGCAAGGCATCTAATTGGCTGAGCCTCTGATCCACCCTAGTTCCCATACAGATCAATCAAAATTCCTAACTCACCTTTTATTTAAATTATTATAACATACACCAGCCTCACGGTACCGAACTAAGAGTACAAAACCAGCCACAACTCATGGACATTACTTAACAAATGGAGTGAAATGTGAGAACTTATTTCAGTCCATCTGTCCCATTGATTTTACCCACAGACAGTTAAGCCATTCACATTTGGAGCTCTTCCTATAGCTTGAATCAATAGGCAAGTCTCCTGGCTGCTATCGAGAAAATGGAAAATCAGCAGCATATATCATCACTGTTAGATTATGGGTCGGTTTTGACAGAATTTATCAACCAAGCCGACATGTTTGTTATCTTTTGCTAACTGTTTAAAATTATGTTTACTTTCTGTTTGTGGTGAGTGTCATCATTTAGCCTTAGCTTTGCATTCTTCCTCAAAGTAGAAAGCTACACAGAAATAAAGAAATAGCAGCATAACAAGATAATATATGAAGATGCAATATTACACAAATCAGAATATTGCAGGCCTTAACACCTGTAACTAAGTATTCTAGGGTAAATTAATCTGTGGTTCATCAGAGTTTACACTACTTGTGCATGAGGCTGCTGTTCATCGGGACTTATACTCAGTGCACTTAGGCATGTTGTGTTTTATGCATGATTTAATTGGCTGTATCCAAAATAGGTCTTCCTATATGCAGCTGGATACCTGTTTGCCTTAATGATTAACTCTGAAGCAGCACAATAAAATAAACAGGAAGGTATACATACATCTCTCTCAGGGTTGGATGTCCAGGGTGTGCTGTAGCAGACAATAAACATGACAACTAGATTTAATTTGCCTTTTAAGTTTTTCATTGCTGCAGACTCCCCTGCTCCTCCTTTAAATAAGTGCTTCACAAGTGAGTGCCACTGTGACACTCCCTACGACCAGGTGTCAGATGTCAGGGAGTCTTTGGACTTCTTCTTTCTTGTCCATGGTGTTAATAACAGAAGGCAGCACTGTTATGTAACCTGTGCCTAAAAAGCTCCCTAGACATGTGCAACCCTGCTGATAGTGTAAGTGTGGGACACAGCAGATAATAACAAAAACTATGATTACAGTATTTTAAAATTGTATTTCTGATGATAAATCACCTCATTCAGTCATTCACTGGGCTTTGTACCCACTGGGACTGGTATTGTTCAAGATCTATGGAAGCCTAGTTTCATAGGGCACTAAAATATACTTTTTATAGAGCTATACTCATTATGAAACATAATATACTCATAAAATAGTGTTTTCTACAAATCATCACTCTTGTATTGAAAGAAGGCCGTTTTTGAATACCTAAATCTATTTGAAATTAATGAATCACAATATTCAATTTTAAATCAGAAACTGTCAGATCACAAAGGTTAGCAAGATGCTTCATCTCACCAGTTATATTGAGGTTTGAATGATGCGTTTTTATCTCTCTTCACTGCAGATCCAGAACATTCAGCTGGAGAGAGAAATGGCATTGGCATCAAATCGCAGCCTAGCTGAGCAAAACCTGGACATGAGACCTCGTCTGGAGTCACAGAAGGAGGTGCTGGTGGAGAGATACTCCCAATTAGAGGACGTCAGAGACACCTACAGACAGCACTGCTCTCTGAGAGGTGGGACTGGTTAAAATGCTGTTTTTTTTACTGAAACATACATATACAACATATATGTTACCTTTAGCTCCGAGGGTCAAAGCACATTGTAGTGAAAATGAAATGCACACATTTTCACACTGATTTGTCAGATTTCATTATCTAGCTGTGAAAAGTTCCACTGTGCTGATCAAAGGGTGGTTGAAAACACTTTTGCAGCAGAGAAATGTAAACACAAGTAATCAGAATCTCCTTCTGTCCAAACTGTAATGATTATGCACTATGCTGGATTACTGTTGTCATCAATATTTGACCTAGTGGACAGTTAGTATGGAATAAAATGTAGATAATTGTTTTTATATCAGAAAACACATGGTGTCTTGTTCTGTGACGCTGTTGCTTCACTTTTCGTGAACATCATGTTCTGCACGGCTTTAACACACTGAGTGCATCAGCTTAACCTGAGTGGCTGTAACTATTCCAGCCATGTGATTGATCAGGCTCGGTGCTGTCAAAACATGTATGGAATGAGTCCTATCCAAATCTGTATTTGTAAATGCACTGTTGGATTTGCTGGAACTGCAGAAACACTGAAGCTACCTTCAGACAATTACTGAAATCTGGATATCCTCTGCAGTTTTCTGGAAGACGGTATATGTGTGAACACGAACGTCTGAGGGAGAGTTTTGTGGGCTTTCTCACCCTGGCCTTCTCATATTAAGTTTGAGCGCACAGCAGGAGAGAAAAAAAATGCCGTTGCCATTTCAATGTAAACAAAATTCACTTGATTTTCACTGCAGAATTAAATCTTAACGTCCCGCCTCTTCCTGCTGCACCACTCTTCAACTGAAACCTGAGGACTGTTGCTGGAGTGAACCTGTCTGAGCAGAGAACCCCTGCTGTGTTGTCCATGACTGAAATGAAAAGTACAGAGAAAGTCATGGTGTAATCCTCCACAGATCCTCCACAGCACATTCCTGAGAATGGCTTTAGCTAATTTCTTATTGTATGGTGATGGCTGCCAGTTCGGCATGTGCTGTATCACAAAAAGCATCGTGGAGATGTTTTGTCAGCAGGTCTCTTACTTTAGCCAGTGACGGCTATAGCTCAATAGATAGGTTGGTTGGATATTCCAAAATATTCATTTTCTAAACAGCGAACAGGAAATACCAGTCTTCAGTTCTACGTGGTGTGTAGACTGTCACTTAACCAGTTTGTCTGACAAAAGTTACACGCATGACTTTTCCTTCACATACAGTCGCTGAACCCATCACCAATCATGTTTTCATGAAACTGATTTTAGCGTACTACTGTCGTGATTGAAAGTGTCTGACTTGACGGCTGGATTTATTTACTCCACTCCTATATCTGCCAATCAAGTTAGACAGGGTCGGACCAGGTTCAGCTTGATGGAACCAATTGTTGTCCAGACTATTTACTCAACTAATGCTTGCTTAAGATTCTACTGTATTTCCTAAACCTGTTACTGGACCTGGATGAACCAAACCAGTATTTCCTGTTGACTGATGGGATATTTTTGCTTGTGTCCTCCTACTTCAGATGGCATAGTAGGCCAGGTGTCTCCAGAGGCGTTGTTCTCCAGATTACAGACAGAGGGCGGCAAAACAGAGTCAGAGTCAGAGGTGAGTGCATCACTGCCAACCGCTGTGCACACGATTGTACATAGACACACATAAAGTTTGTGACGCCTGTTTTAGATAAATGAGTGCATATTAGAAGGGGAATGCATAACAGTTCCCCCTGGATCCAGATCCAGGTTTTTACTTCTGCACCAAATCGAATACACAAACCAAAGTCATTCTGAAATGAGTCTGGTCTGATATAAATATACAAAACTAAAATGAATTAGAAAGGAAGCAAAACACTGAGATGCTGGTTTAGCAGCTGGTTCAGTAACCATCACTGTTCCTGGTCATGTGTCTGTCTGCAGGCTCTAGCTGATGAGTTTCTGGAGGGTTCTCTGCCGCTGGACTCTTTCCTTGAGCGTTTCCTATCCCTGCGCTCCCTCGCTCACAAAAGACGAGTACGGATAGAGAAACTGCAGGAGATCCTGCGGCAGAGGAGCGAGGGCAACCCCACCACCATGACATCTGCAGCAGGCATCAGCCAGGATCCTGCTGCCACGCCCTCGCCATGGAATCAGCAGACAACTACAACAACGACGAATCCGCAGCCGCCGAACTCCAAACCTCAGTCCTCCAGTTACCAAAACGCATCTCAGCCGGCCGCCTCATCTGCAGGGTGCTGCCCTGGCCTGCCCTACAGCCCATACCCAGTCTCCCAACCAACCCCCAGTTCTGCAGCAGCGGCAGCAGGCTCTGGCCCAGCCAATCCACCATCGCAGTTTCCTCCTTACCCAGGTTCCGGCTCATCTTTTGGTCCCCCGGGTAGCTTCTCTGGCCCCAGGCCCAGTTTTGGGCCTCCGGTGTCTACCACCTGCCCTTATCCCACTCAGCCCTCCTTCCCTGCCCCGCACCCAGGCTCAGCATTCGGCCAGTACACCCCCAGCCACCCCCAGAGTGGCCCCGCCCCCTACCCTGCCTCCTACAGCTATGGCGGCTACAGCTATCCCGCAGGGCCCCCCTATTCCAGTTCTCAGTCACCAACGGGGCGACCCATCTACAGACCAGGATATGGAGTTCCACAGCCATACTCCTGAAAGCACTACTGCTCCTGTGTCTCAATTTTTCTTCTCACTTCTTCTCTCCTTTACTGTCTCCCCCTTTTTTTCTTCCCTCCCTCCCTGAGCTCTCTTTCCCCAATACCCAAAGTCCTTGTCCTCCTCTTGTCTTTTTACCTTTTCTACCCATCCCCATGCTCCCAGATTCAAGAAGTGTCGCTTTACTTATCTTTGTTGCACTATTTCTCTCTCTCTCTCTCTCTCTCTGAATATCAGTCTGTTGATCTGTCTTTCTCTCTTTCCCCTCCTCTTTCTCTGTCACCTTACCCCCCACCTCCACTCCCACACTAGTCTCAGGTTGTTACGTTGTGTTCAAATGTTAAAACACTTATTCGTATCTGTCCCTTCATACACTCCCTCTCTCCAACCACCCCCCCCTCCCCTTCCTCCTCTTCCATGTCAATTGTGTGTGTGTGTGTGTTGCTATCGGGCAATCAGAAAGACCTTATAAACACACAAGTGCACTCCCCCTTAAGACAAATGCATGAAAGAAACAAGTCTTTGTAACAAGACCTCAGTGTCCAGTAACTGCCTGCACTGAGAAGCAGCTCACAATGGGAGGGGTGTGTCCCAGTGAATGGCTGGCACGCAGTATGGCTCTTACACTAGGTTAATTTAAAGTGCAGGGTTTTGAGGGCATCATTTCCTTAGCTTTAGCTGCCTCATCTATCAGCTCTTCCACACATTTACCTACTCCAAACAAACGTGGCAGGTGAATTCCGTGATACACGCTGACACAAGAGTCATCTGAAACCCTTTATTTTCTTTAACCAAAGACGGCGACCTTGCTTTTGTTCTGTCTCTTCGATGATTTTGTTGTCAGACGGCGTTAAAAGCTGCAAACTCAGACATCACTGTGAAGGCCCAGAGAGAGGCACCGTATGTGGAGACGGACAGCAGTGACTGCTCACAGGGAATTGAACAGCCACTGCAGAGAACGAGCCTTCTTTTCTTCTCACCATTATTCACCATTTCTGACAAGAGAACATATTTATTTGTACCATTGACGGATGTCTCCTAACCGCATGTGTACCATGTCTCTGCGTAGAGCAGTTCATGCTATGACACAGGAGCTTAAATGAAACTCAGTTTAATCAGAGCTCTGTCCGGACAGGAAATGTGGTGTTTCACAGTAGAACTTGGAGCCGCGATGCTGCTGCTGTACCTGTTCCACTTCAGACTGGCAATAACACAGTGCTGCGGCCCCGGTGTCTGCAGCTCGCCGAGTGTCAGCTAAGCTTGTGTTCATATTGTCCAGGAGAGACACCGACAGTCTTTCTAAATGACTCTAGAATCTCCATCCTGGACTTGACAGGTTTTGAGCAGCCTCAGCAGCCGGTTTGGAAACGACCCCAAGTCAAGTTTTTAACCATACATTCTCAGCCTCCATGTGCTTCCCACAAGACATGCTGGTTCTGCATTAAAGTGTGTCGTGTCTTCTTGTAGGTGTGTGTTAGAGCTCTATATTTAACATCAGCTGAACGCTTCACCATGCTCATCCATCTGGCTTGTGCAGTGGAGAGAGGGTCTATCAGAGCGTTTTCTGTCAACGCTGCTGCTGCTGCTGCTCAAAACAAAGCTGATAAGGATTTTGGCCGGAAGACTCAATTTGCTAAAAGAGACTTTTGAAAGATGAAGCTGAGTTGAGTAATATGTAGAGTAATAATGCTGTTGAAAAAAATAACTTTTTAGGATAAGGGAGGTTTTGTTAAAAGAGTTTTAAAGAAACCTTTTCTTCTAGTTGGCAGGGAGTGAGACCTTTGTGGTTTTCTTCATGTGTCTTCTTTCCTGTACCCTAGACAAAGACGACAGCTGGATAGGAAGAGAGCTTTTTCTTAGCGTAGCTACGGTGCCATATCTTCTCTATATTTACTTAATTCCATAAATTAACAAGGGACAGAGGCAGATGTTTGCTACAGGATACAATGGACCTTAGTTTGTCCATTTGTCCAACATGCAGTACTGTTGCTTGGACATGTGAACTGTATCCCCACTGATCCAACATGTCATTAAATGCTCTGAGCCAGAAAAGACGTCTGTGTATTTGCAGTGTTATTAGTGAAATATAGATTGTGTGATTGATATGTAGGGGGAGTCACAGAGTACATGAGACAATGATACCTGCTGCTGCTGCCCCTGACCCTCAGCCTCGCCATCTCGTCTGCCCTCCTCCTCATCACCCTCCTACCCACCGCTCTCCTCCTCTCCCCCACCTGCTTGTGGAACATGAACTGAAGCTTGACAATGATTATAAGAAGGAAAATGTTTTATTTCTTTATTCAGTTCCCATGAAACATGCGTTTTGCATAGTTCAGTGGAGAGAAGATGTAAAGGTTAACGATCAGTTCTGTGTCAGCTGAATCAATTCAAATAACATCCCCCGGAACTGCAGTCTTAGTATTGGATGGAAGATTATCGGATGACGTTTTAATATTTTTACATATCGTGTCAGCTGTATTCGCACACACACTGGTTATTGGAAGAGTCTCTGAATATAACAGATTTCCTTTTGTTTGAATGAGACCAGCTGTATGTTTAAAGTGATTGAATTAAACCGAAATTAATCCCAGCCTCTAAAATACTGTACTGCTATTAACACTACTAATGACACTTGTGTTTCTATGTCTACAAAAGAAGAAGAAGGGAATCATTGAATGGAGCTGATACTGAGCATTAACATGAGTAGGTAAAGAGAATTAAACGGCAGTATTGCCTCAATATTTGGCTGAGTGACTGAGGAAAGGGAAGTTTGATGTGTACACAACTTCAGAGCCACAGCACAGTTTCCATCAGCTGCTCATTTCCTCTCAGGGCAGTGTAGGTCTGAGAGTGTTCATTCAGCAATCGACACAATCCAATATCTCAAAGGGCTCATAGATATTTAATTGAATGTCCCAATGAAAGAGTCACTGATCACTAAACAGGATGGTCCTGTAAAAGCCTTCCTGGGGCAGATTTGACATGTTGCATTTATACCAAACACAATGCAACATTTTCACAAGACGATATGACCGGAAAAGTCAATGTAAATTAAATGTAGGAATCACTCAGGACAGGCAGCAGAGCATTGTCCTGTCTCCAAACACTATAATTCAACTTTAGCTGTCTTTGTTGTTCCTTTCTGCACACATGGTATCAACTAGGTGTTTCGGAGTTCCCAGTGATACTGCAGATTCAGATGTGCTGGTTAACATAGATATGATATAATATTAAGTCAATTGAAGTATATTACAGTACACTATTTGTAAAATGTGATGTGAGGTAAATCATTTAAAATGATTAACCATTAATAGCATTTAATACCATTTATTAACAGCCTTCCTATATTCCGTTCACCTAAAATACAAAGGAGATCTACCAGCAGGTCTGGATCGGGAGGCATAGTGCATGTGAATGTGCATGCACCTCCCCACAGTGAGGACACATCAGGTGTTCATCTGCTCACAGGAAACCATGCGCATGAATTAAAAAAAAAAAAAGACCTGCTGATGTCCTGTTACTGGACCACGGCTCATGTCATCCTCTTTATTTCTGCATCCTCGGTTTTACTCCAGTCTTACCATACACACACACACACACACACGCGGCACTGTGTCAGCTGGCTTCGTCTGACGTTGCATCGGCGAGACGACTCTGCTCCCGATGAATGTTCTGACATTCTCTGAGCATGACAAGCGTTTCATGTGTGTCTGTGGGAGCTGAATGATGTGGAGGGTTTGTACTGAGGCGCTGACAGTAATAATAGTATTACAGTGTTTTAGAAGAAGCACAAGGGAGATGTTCTATTATAGCCTAGTATTAATATTATCCAGAGGGAAAAAACGAAATGCTGATGGATCTGTTCCAATAATGAGTAATTATATGATGATGGTGATGATGATGATGATAATGATGACTAGATTGTTAAAGAGCCTTTTTGTTGTTTGTTTTCATTTTTTGGGGGTTGTGAATAATTAAACTGAGGTTGATCTAAATAAAAAAGCTCCGAGTCTTCATTTGTACCTTTTGAATGACTTTATCATTTATTCAGTGACACAAACTGCACTTTTAGAATTCAAGCAATAACTTCCCACCAGGTTGGTCATGCAAACTTTAACAGGATACAAATTCAAGTAATATTACAATATATTGTATAATATATAATATTGTACAATTGGATAGGATGCTCTTTAATTTTTTATTTGATTAGTGATTATTTTTTTGCGTTAATGTCGATCAGATGAGGCCAGTTTTTAATCCAATGACTGTGAGTTCCACTTCTCAAACTGCAGCGATCACAGCACATGCTGCAGTGACACGTCCGCCACGCTCGGGGAAATTGAAATTCAAGTAGCACATATCTGCTCGATCGAGCACCTACAGTCAAAACCAGAGTGACCCGAGCCAGTCCACAGTCTCTAAAGTCTCTCAAGTCAAATCTGGTTTTATTTACATTGCCATCATCATCATTCATCCATCTGTTAAATATGCCGCTGGCTCTTTGATGTTTGAGGCTTGAGATAACTTGAGAGTGATTTCATTGAAATTCTGTATTCAATGTATGTATTTATGTCAAAATGTAATATTATTTAAATAATTCTCAAGTTGTGTAAAAATTATTGACACATACACACACACTAGAGAACTACAATAAAAGTGGCTCTTTACATTAAAATGATGTTAAAAAGCCACATTAAATTGTGATTTATAATTGAAATACATAAAGTATAAGCAAACAATTTTCATATCAGGGATGTATATATAATCCATATATTTTGTTCCATAGAATCTAAATGAAATAATGTGCCTCACAATTTCTTTAATTTCAAGGTCACACCTTGAAATTAAAGAACCATAATCTGCTGATTCTGTTTTGAACGGCAAAGAGAACCAGTGAATAATCAACATACATTCTAAATACATTACTATCGACTGAAATTACTACTACATCTATTGGCCATATAAATTAATATGTATATAAATATGTACATATATATGTATACATACATACATACATATATGTGCATACACACACACACACACACAAGAGATATTGTGATCCCTGTGATGATACGCAAAAGACCAAACAGTAAATAAGTAGAGAATCACAGAGAAATGTGCCTATGATTGTCAGATGTACAATCACAAGCAGTTGTTTCTTGCCACTTCACATAGTCTGGAAAAAAGTACTTTAAAACACCAAGCTCCAAACGTTTATTAATAATAAGTTTAAGCTCAAGTTGATCCAACTTGCATTTCAATTGGGAGTTCAAATTTGGAAAACGTTATTTTCACTTTTTAAATCACAGAATATACAGTATGATAAAAGAGTAAAAGTCATGATATTTTACTATAAAGTACAATAGAAAGCATCCGCTAAATAACACTGCACAAATGTCTGTTGTTGTAATGAATCACAGATTCTGTTATGTGAATTTACTTTTTGAACCTGCCTTATTCACATATTTAATATTACATTTGAAAGCTAATAATAATAATAATGATTTAAGTTTCCAAGGTCTCACCATCTGTAATTGTTATTTCATCCAAAGAGAATAAGTCTTTACAGGACAGAGACATGGAGTCAATCATATGCTCTGCTCTGAAATCTCCAGTGTTTGACAGCTTGTGAAGTCATTCTCTCAACTGTGACGATTCCGATGCTTCTGACTCCTGTGAAGAGAGGGATGACATGTGGCAGCGCTGATGAAAAAGATGCCGAGCAGAAAGGAGCAGGAAGTGGAGGAGGTGAAAACTTGCGGGGCTTTTGTCGTTTCTACGGCCCCGTGAACCACGGGCGGAGGATGAGAGAAAACGAGAGTGACGGAGGTGACGGAGGTGAAGGAGCAGAGTGCCGTGTGAAGCCCGCACCGAGATGAGTCAGGTAGAGAATAACTCACCTGTGACTAAAGGAGCAGATGATGTTTAATTCAACAAGGTTTCCACACTGCCTGCCAGTAGCGGTGAGAAAGAAACTCCTCTCACACAAAGAACTTCTCCCATCTGCAATGATTCTGATGGTAAAAGTCCCAAAATGCAAAACACACACACACAGATTTTCTTGAGGTCATGATGTAGGAGAGCAGTCAAGTACAGTACACACAGGAACTTTATCGAATCAGTATTCTTGACAAAATGGTGTCGTGTTTTCTTGTTGACGGCACTGTGGGAGAGGTTAGTGTTTTCTGTTGCTCCGTGTTCTAGTATTTCATTTGTTGTGCAGTATATTTATGGTATGGGGTATGGTATGCGTATGTGTGGTATGTATGGAAAAGTTTATATTGATCTCCAGCAGATTTAAGACATTTTATGACAGCAGCATGGTGGTGTTCATCATTAACACAATGCAGCGGCTACACCGCTTACACATACTCAGTGTCTGTGTGTGGTTGTTATTCAGAAGCAGAGATGAAACTATAGCAGAAAAGTACTACTAGAATTCTAACAGTTTTATGTGCATATCACAAAGTCTCAAAACCAGGTCTACGGTATCACCAGTTTCACTTTTATCTCGTCAAACTTTCAAAGGCTATGATACAGATACTTAAATTCAATTGATTTCAAGCTACGTTTATAGTATCACAAAGACAACAATCACCAAATCTCTGTGATCAACTTAAAGCATTGAAATAATAAAATATGATTTTGACTGTGTGTGTGTCTGGAACTCTGACTTCTGACTCACTGAACCCCTACGGGTTGATTGAACCCAGATTAAGAACCACTGACTTAAAGGTTAAACTCAATATCTACTTGGGAAGCCACCGTTGCGTGACAAGATAGAACTCTCCGAGGCAGACGCAGATCATCAACATCGACCTCACCCATATCTGTCTTATCAAAAAGTAGCATGAGCCACACAAAGAAAGTGAAACAAATTCAATTAGAAAATTGTAGTTTTGGAAATCCCTTAATGCTGCACGCAAGAAAAAGAAACCTCAAGCTGAACTTTGACGTGTGGGGATGGGGGGGTGGGGGGGTGGGGGCAGATTAGTTCATACACGGATCAGGATCAAGAATTTATTCACCACAGTCTGATGAGGGTTGATGCACTGTAGATCGGATGGAAAAAAACAACTACATCAGCATCCGGTAGATAACGTAGAGTTGGAGGGAGGCGCGTAACACATGCACTGTACACAACTACTGTAAGTAATGATAGTATAAATAATGCTACAAAGCTATTTCTAGAGATCAGTGCTGCAAACATTCATTCATCTTCAACCACTTGTTCATCACTGGGTCACAGGGGGCCGGAGCCAATCCCAGCTGTCACTGGGCGAGAGGCGGGATACAAACAGTCTCCAGAATTGTCAACGAGACATTTTACTCAACAACACCGTCACGAACCGGATTAAAGTCAAGACGAAATGAAAGTCAGGGCAAACGGGTGTTGACGTGTTTAGCTCTACGGACGTTGACTGTAGCGTCTGCAGGCCAGGTGCTGAAAAAGAACAATATAATAAAAGTATGTTTATATGTCATCAGTGAGAAAAGCAGCATAGTTGTAGTCCTGCTACCCATGCTGCATTTCCTGCCCCAGGCCTCCTGTGTCGGAGCGCGCATGTACAATAAGCTACGACAGAGCTGAGGTTCATGACTCACAAACATTGAAAAATTGAAAAAGCCAAATTCGTCTCGAATCACATTACTCTGCCCTTCACCTCTTCCTTCTTCCTCCCTTCTCATCATCATTTCTTTCTTCCCCCTCTCTGCTCTGTCTCTTGCTTTGAAGGGAGGAAATCTGCACTTTTGCACGAGCAGCAGCAGCAGCAGGAGGTGGATGTAGTGATTCACTGCAAGGAGAGAGGAGGAGGAGGAGGGCTGCAGTTTCCTCTCTCGTCACTTCTTCTGTCGCCACAGTCTCTGATCTGACTTGTGCTGCCTGACTCTCTGTCTGTCTCCTTCCACTTGTTGCTTGCGGGCGCTGTCATGGATTTCAAGGCTGTCGTGACCATCTCAGCTCTTTTCCTCGTGACTGCAGGTAAGTGCACGTTATCTTTGGCACAGGCTGAAAATCGAAGAAGAGCCAGGGAGCCGGTTTGGAACAGCGTTAACCTTTACCCACTCACATACTGGGACATTCCAGGGCCTGAGTGGAACTGAAAGAAGCGTCACTAAGTCAAAAAAAACAACTTAGAATCTTATCTTGGTGCATTTGATCCACAACAGAACTATAAAGCATGTGTCTTTTTTTTTTAACACCTTCCTGATTTGGAGCCGTGCTGTGTGAAAGTCAGAATGTCTCCTTGCTGTTGTTAACCTTTAAAAGTGAGAGTAGACTGGTATGAGTTTGTCATGGCATCACTGGGGGGTTGGGCGTACGCTAGCCCAGACAGGGCCGGCAGTCGGGCCTCCAACAGCAGACTGCACTCTCGCTGCGAGGGAGGAGACGAAGTCATTCCTCACTAACTGACAGCAGATGATGGTTAAAGTCACCGACAGACGCTAGTTAACGGGTTTAGTTAATGGGTCTCATGAGGTTTAGTCGCTGTCACTGAAGTAGCAGCCAAGCATCACAGAACAGGAGCTACTCAGTGAAACTGTCAAATGATAATATCAGTATGTTCCCTGATGTCTTTATTATCAAAGCACTGAGAGCCAGACAGTCGTAATATTTAGGTCCTGTCAATATTATTTTATTGCATTAGTGATGCAAATGACAAAAAAAACAAATGTGACAAACACATTGGATTTGAGCTTAAATCAAGTCAAGTTACTTCACGTGGTATAAAAGCTCGGTATCATCCACAAACAGACCTGAAGAGTGAGCGGAACAAACAAATAATAAAACAGAAGTTCTTATTGTCGTTATTTTAAATCAATATGTTCAATTTTTTCTTTATATATTTTATCCACTAGTTTTCTTGTATTATATATAATTTATACTGCTTGTGGAGACCCATATCCTACATCCTATTTGTTATGATTTATTACTTATCTAATATCATAAAATCATTATCTAATCTAATCAGTGGCGGCTGCCACTGAAAGCTCCAGGTCACTCAGTTCGGAACATTTCTTATCAACAGCCAGACACAGACACACAGGGCAGGTGGGAGAAAAAGACAACAGGTGAAACCAGCCTGTGCAGGATGTACATTTAAATCATGAAATTCATTTTAAAATACAAAAACAGCTAACAATAAAGTCCAGGAGTGCTCTATGCTGATGTGCCTCCACACGTCAGGACATCAGCAGCCCTGCCAGGAAAAAGCTGCATAACCTCCATTTTGCACAGGTCTGATTTGAATTGTTAACCCAGTGAGGTGTGCACAGAACGCTCCAGTCCATTCTAGCACAGTTCAGTGTGACACCTTTGCAAAATGAGCACTGTCAAGTTTCTACAGATCGACAATCGGGGTTGTGAATCTGCATTCATTAAAACAACAACGCTCCCACGGATGAAGTGCTATTAATATAAGCTGGTTATTATTAGGAAGATATAGCATATTAATATAGACCTGACCTTCGCCTCTTTATTTCTCATGTCAAATGGCTGATGAAACGGTGAGAGGGTCTCAAGGCCAGGGCGTGTTCCAAGCAGCTGAAGGAAATGTACTCCAGTGGACAGGGAGGTTTTTTTATATGATAAGAAGTGAGCAGTTTGATGTTTCAATGGGTCCAGTCTCTTTTCTGCTGCGATTTCTCAACACAAAATAGTTTCCAAACAGTCGTGGACGCGTAAACTTATCGCATAGAGCGGCGAGGTTGAGTCTCTGCACGGTTCCAGGTCACAGCATAAAAAGCTCAGGATCACACAGAGGGGTCAGTATTTAGGTCACGGAGATGAGAACAGGTTTTAAAATAAATCTAAAAGTAAATTTAAAGTAAACATCTCGAAGACTCGGCTGCGTCAGACATCGACGCCACATTCAAATCTGCTGCCAGGAAACAAACAGACATAAACAAATTGTAGGTGTGTAAAAACTGTAT
Organism: Pseudorhombus dupliciocellatus; assembly: GCA_016785235.1. Lineage (NCBI taxonomy): Eukaryota > Metazoa > Chordata > Actinopteri > Pleuronectiformes > Paralichthyidae > Pseudorhombus > Pseudorhombus dupliciocellatus. Next base: position 1,573,047 of record JAFBJW010000232.1, read on the forward strand.
GGGCCCTAATGTTAAAGTGGTGTGTTTATTTTTTATTTATTTTAGTGTAATATGGCTGAAACAATACAAGCTAATATTACCTCTGCCCCTTCATTTTAGGTATATTTATATATACTGATAATGTAAACTTTTACAGTTTTTCTGAACGGAGTACCGTGAACAGTAAAATGATATATTATAATATTATAGATATGTACAACTGAAGTCTCTTCAATGTCAAACTGAACGGTAATTGCTTGTCCAATTGAAGAATTGATAGAAAAGCGACAGAATAGTATATAATACATATTAAAAAATGAATTACCTGAACGCTACATGAGGTAGACGACAGAAAACATGTCTGGTTTGTACAGTCGTATAATTTACAACATAACCTCATTTAATTTTTGTTTATTGAGATAAACAGAAATGAACAGGACTTCCTTAGAGGCCGTAAAACAAGCATTCTGTTTTTAGTAGACTTTTGAACTAAACTAATTAGACCTTGCTTCACCCAGATGCAAACATTTCCATATTTACCCACAGTTGTATCTGGCCGTGCAGATAGTTTCACATCTGTATGCAAGACTTTGAAATGAATACTGCTGAAACTTGGTCCGCCAACCCAAAACAGCGGTGCTGAATAGAAAGCGGTTTGTGGTGTTGAGAAGATCGGAACGTGATGTTTGAAAAAGAGACAGAGCTCTGAGGTGAACTCAGTAAGCAGCTCATTATGAGCGGGAAAGGGTCATGAACACATGAAGAAGGATTAGGAAAGGAGATGACTGAAGTTGACGGATGAATACTGCGCTGGTCGTCAATAGAGGGACCTTGATAGTACTGCTACAGTACGGCATTGGTGTTCTAATGTCATCCTGACCCACGAGCCATTAGTCGTCAGAGTCCCCTGCGCCGGGCGTCCAAAGACTGTTTGATTATTGGTTCATTTTTATGTAATTGTCAGATATTAATACGTGCTTTTGCTTTACCAATTTAAATCTGATCGTTGAGGACATATACATTTAAAAACTAAAATATCAAAACCGCACTGACTGCTTTAAAGTAAATTAAATTAATCCTATTACAAAAGTAGGATAAGATTGTGAGGATGATATACTCATGCAAGTGCACAGCATGGTCTCATATTACATTTCCTGTATTTTTATAATAGTGAATAAAAATGGTAAAATCAAATAAATGCAATTAAATGTAAACACCATGAAGTAGTTAAATGTAATGATAGCAGTTTTTGATAGCATACAGGCTGTCCAGGGAAACTGCTAAAAACGCCTTGTAGGCCATTAGTCAAACTTTTAAAGGATGTTTTCTCGGTGTGTCCCGGAGCGTTTGTGTCTCTCCCCCTCAAGCTAACTGATGTGTGTCTCACAGAGGCAAACCGCCCCACTCCCCGCCCCACGGCGAACGTCACTGCCGGAGTCCACCACTCCAGCCACGCTCCAGCCATCCCCTCAACTACTCCCACCAACAAGCCCAGCAACTTCAATACACCAGCAACCGTTCCCGCCGTCCTCACTGTGAACTGGACAAGTCAGTGTGACGGATTCCTGAGCTTCCACCTCTCCTCCACTCATTCATACGTCTGTCACGGCAGTGAGGCAACCGTCAGCAAACTCCTGGCAAACGTGTGCCAGAGGAAGAAAGGCTGCACGGGCCAGCTGGGCGAGCACTACGTGAAAGGACACGTGCACAGTGGCTATAACATCTCGGAGGGTGGAGCAGAGAAGATGATGAGCTGTGAGATACTGAAGATCCATTGCAAAGGTCAGTCCACAGTGTGACACCACACCTCCACACACACACAAACACACACCATCACTTCTTGCAGCTACACTGATACGAGATAAAAAAAACAAACAGCGACAGTCTTAACACACACACACGTCTTACAGCCTCGTCGTCTGACTGTTGAATATTGAATTGAAGGAAATGAATATTGAGAGTGCACAAAAGAGGAATAAAGTGGGAAATATTTAAAAAATTCTTTTTAACACAAGGTATTTTTTCTTAGTCTATTTTATTATCCAAACTCTAATTTCTTGCTCTAACTGATATCTATGGGATGTCCTGGCTTTTCAGTGGCTCTGACCCGACCCCAGAGAAATGAGCCGCTCCAGCTTCTTTCATAATATTTGCTTTTGAGGAAACAGGCTTAAACTTGGGGTTTTATAAACGTTACTTGATGAAGAGTCTCAAGAGTTACAGTTAAAAATAATAATGTCTGTGTCGTCATGGATCCGCCTCAAAGCAGGCCTCATAACAACAACAAAGCCTGTTTGTGCACGACCTGTTTAGTTACTCTGTGTGTGTGTGTGTGTGTGTGTGTGTGTCCAGTTGAGGACCAACCAGATGTTCGGGGGCAGCTGCGGGGCTACAGAGTGGCGACAGCTTTACTCAGCTGTGTGCTGCTGGTCCTTTTACTGATCCGCTTCACCAGACCCACTGTCCAAGCCCTGCAGAAGAGATGTGAGTACACACACACACATGCACAGTGCATATATGTACTTATGGAGCTGAGAACTCATATTTTTAGATTAAGAGTTGCCAGATTGGAGATTATGCCCAAGAAAATCAAAGGATTCCACTGACTGATGCAAATTATCACAGAGCGACTCCAAATCCTAAACTACTAACTAAATACTATCCAAATACATGAGTAGTACTGTCAGGTACAAAGTGTAACTGTGTTTCCGTGCATATTCCCAGTGTCAAACAAGAGGCAGAATCGCTGGGTGGGGCCTACGCAGAGTCACAGCGGTGAGTCAAAACACATCCCAACTACACACAGGCCAGAGTGGGATTCAAACTGGCACCCTTCTGGTGACCGTGGGAACCCCAGCAGAGTCTGATCCAGAACTTCCCTGTTATACAACCAAAACCAGAGTTGCAGCTTGACCCACTGGTGAATGTAATCGTCAGTTTTTTTCAACCGTGTCATATTTCGACCAGGTTCTCCATGACCTCATATAAACTTTACAGTAGTGAGCCAACATGTGTGTTCACAGACAGAACAGAGAGTCACAGACTGACACAGTGTTGGTTTGGAGCTGCGAGTGCAGAGAGTTAAATCAGTCAAATCTCAATAAGGGAGAAAAAACAGCAGATGTAATATTTGAATGTTTGGTATCTAACATTTGTTTACATGTCTCTGTCTCAGTGTCTTACCAGCGAGGGAAGAAATGTAAAAACGATGATGGGGAGAAACTGTCCTACCCTGGTAACACACACACACACACCCACACACACACCCAGGGTCATATAATAAACCTGCTGCTCTTTCTGTGTGTTGTCAAATCAGCTCTGGAGCGACTGACAGTCAGCGAAAGCAGAGAACCTTCATCCAACAGGAACAGTGACTACAACCTCTGATCATCATCATCATCAGTTAGTTGCCAAGACATTTTCTAAGAATGTGTAAAAATGAATCTTTCACTCATGACATTCTTTAACAACCATCTCTTTTTGTGCCGCATAATGAAGCCACATCCTTCCAACTGTGAGAATTTTTTTTTTTCATATTTTAATAGAGCTTCACCATATCTTACTGTCATCAATATCCACTGTGCTCATGCACAGCAGTTAAAAGGGATAGTGCACCCTCCAGAATTCACTCATTATCTATTCACTGCTTCTACTTCAGACGTCTGTAAGCACCAACATTCATATCTGACTCGACATGGCTTCGTTAACATTTGCAACTTGTGTAAATGTACTAGTCTCAAGTGGTGTTTGAAGGTCGGGGCTTACAGACGCTCGGGGGACACCACGGGAGCAGCAGGGAGCCAATTTAAAGTTGAGGTGGGTGAGTAGATAATGAGTCAATCTTCATTTTCGGGGCGAACTATCCCTTTAACATTTGTGCTATGTATTATTGCATCTGCTGAACAAAGTGACGGCTGCGCTGAGGAGCTGTAACTCAGGGCGTTTTGAGTTGTTGGATGTATTTCTCTCGAGCAGTCTCCCACTGCTCCCAGTCTTTGTGCTGGGCTCCACACAGCACTGGAAACGATGGGAGAGTTGTGACAAGTTCATCTATTCAGAAAAACTCTCATAAAACGTCTAACAGGATACAGGAATCAGTGTTTGTTTTGTTGTCTGTGATTTTTGTAAGTAATGCTGTAACCTGTTTGATTTTCAGTAAAATAATCGAAGCTGTGTTTGACCCTATTTCTTGTGTTTGAAGTAGATGAATGGAACATTTTGAAGAAGGCAGACAGAGAGGAGGAGGAGGAAGAGAGAGAAGAAGATGGTTACAGAGCGCCGAGATGTGGTTTCCTCTGCCGTTGACACAAACTTCCTGTTTGTGTTATTTCTGTCATACCCTGAATATCTTTCCCCTCTTTCACTGACTTGCCACCTTCTCATATTTTTTAACCCCCCCCATTTGCTTCTTTTCTGCTCTGTTTTCTACTCATCTCCTGCGTGGTGATGCCAGGACTCAGGTTCATTTGTTCCGTTCTGTCATCACCTCTCAACTTTGGCTGACAGGCTGGTGGCCTCTGCCCACATGATCCGGCCAGATTCACTCTCATGTAGTGGGTACTCATTCTTAATAAGGATGATTGTGGCATCAACAAAAGCCTCAGAGATGGTTGCACACAATATTATTAAATATTAGTTTTACACTTGTTTTAAATGAGCATCATCTCCAGTCACCAGTCACAAACAACTGGAATCTTATCAGGTTCATATATTTAACCCCGCCTCTCACCCAATGACAGCCGGGATTGGACGGCTGAAGATGAACGCACATCTGCTTTGATAGCTGCCCACTGCGCCATGTGGTCACTGTGTGCATTGTGCTCCGTGTCGCACGGAGGAGTTAAAAGCACACGTCAAATTTTTCCATTCGCATGTAGTTTGCATGATTGTGGGATAATGAAGGAATCTTAATCTTGAAGGATATTCTGTTGCTGCTGACAGCGGTCACACGACATGTAACGACACACGGGTCAACAGGAGGCGTGTTTTAAGGACACAGAAGCCTGGATGACCCAATTACATTAAAGTCCCAACACCTACAAAGACAGTGGTGATCCATGTTGGGAGGCTGCCTGAATTTTTTTAGGTCATTGTTCAGTTCTCCTTTGGAAGACACATGTTGTCTGGGTTTTGGCAACTGTGAAACACATACACACACACACACACACTGTCCTCTCTGTACCTGTTTGTAGCCTACAGCACATCTCTCTCTCTCTCTCTCTCTCTCGCTCGCCCTGAGCAAATGAGTGAGCGAGTGAGCATTTGAGTGAGGAAGTGAGGGAGGGAGTGTCCATCTGTGTATGAGTGGGTGTATTTTGTCTCATCCTGCCTGGTCAGGTCATGGTATGAGATGATAATCTGGCCTCATTGCAAATGTCCCATCAAGAGAAACAATGACAGATGACAGATTACAGCTGCAGATTATCCAGTAGGGGATTGGCACAGGGGGGACAGAAATAAAGGGAGAGGAGGACAAGAAAGAAAGAAATATGGACGGGCGCGCCACATGCACGCGGAGATGAAGACATGACATAAAGAGAGCAGTTTGGACGGCAGGTAGATCTATCGGCTTTCAAAAGGTGATTCTTAGATTGGATGAAGCTCATCCAGCAAGATGCTGATGCTGCGGGTCAAAGTGTGGCTGTGGAAACAGCCAATATAATCCAAAATGAGACCGATGATTAACCGGAGTGTCTGTGGGAGCTGTCTGCTCTGCTGACCGAGCTGCTAGTTTCTTGGGGATTGGCAGTTGCACAGTGTTTTATGCAGCAGATGGTCACTAAGCAAATGAAATGATAACCTAAATTGGGCCTGCAGAGGAACGCTGAGCCCAAAGCAACGTCAGAAGATGCCACAGGTTGCACTGTGGTGCAGCTGGAGGCAGGTTGTAAATGACACTTCATGTTCCTGATAATCCCTCAAACGTCCGTCTGTCTGGGAAACGCGTTCATTTAATTAGATGCACTCTTGGACGCGCTCTGCTGACTCCAGCTCACATTCATTTTTTATTTTCACCATATCAGACTGATGAGGACATGCGTGTGTGATCTCCGTCATGGCAGCAACATTCACAGAATCACTTCCTGTTTGCAATTTGCCCTAAAAGTAAAAAGGCCCAGTGTTTGTTTCATTGCTGCTGTGGTTTACAATGAGCAGAGTAGATACATATCTTTTATTTAGAATGACATAATTGCTGGGGGGGGGGGGTTATTGTCACTCTGAGCAGTTCCTCCAGTTTCTCCATGTGAATGTAAATGTATTATTATGGGATGCTGCTAAGTGAATGTGAACTGAGTGGATCGAGATCGAGGTCTATGGAAATTTAGAGGCTGTTTTTCATTTTTATTCTCTCTGCTCTGTTAATCTCCTCTCAGTGTCAGATCCATTGTCCTTTAAGCCCCTTCTGCTATATTACCACTCTCACCAGGCACACACACACAGTATCATCTGACCATGGAATAATACTATGCAGATGATACCCAGCTGTACTTAGAAAACAACAACTTGTTGGTGAAAAAGAAAGGGTTCCAAATCCTCCCCTTAACTTAAGGTTTTCTACAGAACATAACTGGTGGCTTTTACTTAATCTTTTTAGAAGTATTCATCTCAGAGCTTGATAATTAAATGAGTACATTGATATTATGAGCTGAGCCCAACTCTAACCAAACCTAAAACACTTCATGCTTGGCCTGTCCCATCCATGATAAAAAAAAACAAAACATTTGCATAACATGAGAAGGATGAGGGTCATGGTGAAATGACGGTGACATCAATCACTGTTGTCAGAGTCACACTTTTTCTTTCCTGACATCTTAATCGTGTCAGTTTATTCATGCTCCTGTCATGATTTATAACTAAACTGAAAACAGACGCCTCTTCCCATAACCTAAACTTTGCTCAGATAGTTCTGGGGATTATAACGTCCCCAGTTACAGACAAAGAGAATGTGGTAATTGCCACACATTCAAACCGCGTGACATGTGACACACGAAGAAAGCGGAGCCGTCCAGCTCATAGTGGGATTACAGCCCGCGGCATTTACATCGCTCTGACAGGCGCTCAGCTTTTAACTGCTGAGCCTAATATTACACATTATCGTCCTCATGCACGGCCTCCATAGGATGTCTGAGGCTTACTTATTTATAATTACAACACTGCCCTCCACACACACACACACACACGCACGCTCAAGCGTGTGACCTATTCGGTGATAAAATAACTTTAAACAGTGCACAACGAGAAGGGTGGGTAAAAGAAGAACCCAACCAGGGAGGGGTGGGGAAGGGGGGGAAGAAAAAACGAGATTGCAGAATAAGGGAAGAGTGGAGGGATGTGGGGGAGGGAGGGGGATTATTTACTGAATTAAACACATAAATCTGTATTGTGTGACTCTGGCTCAGAGAGGAAGAGGTTTGCAGCTGCAGCAGAGGAGAGAGAGCGCGAGGAGCACATTACTGTCTGCTTTGATTTTTTTATTTTAAAAGAGCAACTTTCGTGTTCAGACTGGAGGCTGTGATGTGGATCAGCCCGCTTAAAAATCCTTTGAGGAAAGGAAGGAATCTGGAGCGGGAATAGATAGGTAAGCAAACAGGTGTGAGTGTGTGTGTGTGTGTTGAGGGGAGTGCACTGTGTGTAATCTCACGTAACACATCTGATTTATTTACTAAATCAACTGATATAAGTTGTTCTGCTGCAGAACACAGTGTCTGAATTTAATCTCATTCCTACCAGCTGTGCATGTGTGTGTGTGTGTGTGTGTGTTCACAGTAAACACTAATATTTCTCATGTTTATCCGTCGATGATACTGTTTGCCTTGCAGAGGTTCTGCTTGGTGGGATACTCTGTGCCGTTTTTTACAACCTATTAAACCTCAGTGTTTTGAATATTGACTCAGCAAAAGTTGTTTTGTTTTAAAGTGTTTTTCAGTTTACGAGTGAAAATGAGCACAGATGGGTAGAAAAGACACAAGTTCACATATGTCTGCGTCCAGCAGACCTGACTGTGGCGTCATGCACTGTCCTTTACGTTCAGGTTGACCTGTGTTCCCTTGATTGTTGATTGTCTGCACCTGGTGCTCATGACCCCTCTCCCTTTGTCTGTGTCCTCTCTGTCCACTTATGTCCACCCATGTGGTCACTCAGCTCCACGACCTTTGGAAAGTAATTTAGTCTCAGGAACAAGTGAGCCAACTCAAGTTTTGCTATTTCAAGTTTTTTGGTATTGACCCTGCCTCTGTGTCCGTCTCAAGCGCTAGAGTCCAAGCCCTGTGTTTGGCTGTCTCCCTTTATGAGGTTATCATCCACTGCTTCACTCTTAAATATCTGACTCTGACATACCTGATCTCCAAAGAAGCAAGACTTAGTTAAAGGCAGTAACTGGATTGTACAATGAACAACCTGAGCCTGAAGGCTCATCCTCCACCTTTAATTCTCTCAACAGTTTCCAGTCAAGCACCATTTGCCTCCATGTTCTAGAGCTGTTCACTGTATTGCATGGTTTTCCTCTACAGACTCTATAGACTAGAACAGTATTAGTCCCACAATGGGGAAATATACATTAAATGACTGAAGTTACACTGTGCTGCAGCAGGGGATGGCATGTGTCAGCTGGTCAGGCGTGTGGTGTGACGGAAGAGGACGCAGCATGCTGCTCATCATTTGGCTCTTCACCGCAGGTGAGTCGTTCATTTTCCTTCTGTCGAGTCTTAATGAGTCTGACTTGTCGAGGGTGATCTGCCAGTGGAACTTTCTTGTTCATTATTGATCAGAACTATCGGCTCCATTTGTTTTCCATGGTCTGCTTTTTTTCTTATGTTTACATTGTTCGATTCAAAGATCCAGACTTTTCCCAATACTTTGCTTTCAGCATCATCTCAGAAGTGTTTCCTCACAACTTCTTCTTCTTTTCTCTGTCTCAGTCCGCCCATCCCTCCTTCAGCCTCCTCTCCCTCTCTCCCTGCCAGTCCACATGTCAGTCATCCCTCCTCCCTGGCAGTTCCTCCCTCTGTCCCAGGCAGAGCTCGGCCCTCTCTTCTCCAACTCCAGTCCCTTCTCGTTCTCAAAGAGCCTCCTCATGTTGCCGCCGCCGAGCTGGGGCCCCAGGCCGGGCCTCCAGGCTGCTTTTGGCCCTTACTCAGTTACGCAGGTAAGAGGGAGAAGAAGCCGATGGGCATTCATGATTGTTGTCGTCCAACTTCTGACCTCTGGGTTTTTCCACAGCTCATATCAGAGGCCGTCCTCCCCCTCTCCCCCCCTCTGTCTGCCTCCCTCCTCTCAGAGCATGTAGAGAGAGGGAGGGATGAGGAAGGCAAGGAGAGCTTCAGGGTGAGGACCCTGTTCCACAAGTGGGGCGACACAGGTGCCCGGAGGACCTGTATCACCCTGCATGCCTTCAAGGATACAGAGGAGCACAAAGCCTCCTGTGTGACGCAGGTGAAAACCTGCAGTGTTTTCTCTCCGTCTTTCTCAGTTGTTCATTTCACCTTTTTCCACTCAACATTTTATCGGTTCCGTCTCCCAGCCTCCTCTAGGGCTGTGTGTGGCTACCCTCATGCTGCCCAGTGACTGGTTCCAGGAGCAAGACTCAAATCGATCCTATCCGAGTTTGCGCACGTGGCAAAGCGGCGTCCAGCCTCATCATCGCAAACGCCAGCGGAGCGGACACCATCTCAGCAGCCTCTTCCACCGCCAGCGTGCGAGATCATCGTTCAGATTCCAGCCAGGTGTTGATGGGGACACCCACACAGATGTTCCACGGGCCCTCAGATACCCGAGGGGCCCCGCAAGAAACCAAATTCAGCTCTACTACTCCACTTTTGACACCGTGGCCAACTTGAAGCTGACACCACCAGGGTATGTTGCAGTGAGTGCGTGCATTTCTTCTCTCCTCTCCACAGCATCTGTCTAATCTCCTTGTACCCACCGGACCTCCATCCAGATGTGTGGCGGACGCAGGGGCCCAGTCCCAGAGGCAGCGCTTCCATATCAAAGCAGTGACGCTGAGGGAGGAGGGGAGGGAGAAGCATGCAGGGCAGAGAAGGACCAAAGAAGAAGAAGCCTGCTTGAACAGGCAGGAAGAGGAGGAGCTTAGTTTGGACTCCCACGTTGTGATTCGCTACCACCGGGGACCGGTCCTGATCGGACAGCCAATCAGGATGTCTGTGAGTCTAAGATCCAACTTCAGCGCCGAGTTTGTCATCATAAGGTGAGCGCTGAATTACACCAGTTGATCTCAGTTCAGTTATGACCTACTCTACTAATGTTTGAGCTCTGTCAGACTGGCTGTAAAGATGAAAACCCTACCGACAGATTGAAGGATTTGCAGAGACAGGAGTAACATGATCTTGTCTCATAGTTCCTGTCAGCAGTGTGTTGGACCAGAGTTTCACAGACTATTTTTATAATATTATGTGTGTGTCTTCAGGCTGAAGGTGAAGAAAGGCTTGGTGTCAATGATGGCACAGAGAACCCTGACCTCTGACCTGTGGGCAGTGACCCTGGAGAGGAGTCAAGGCTCCAGACATGATGTGCTGTCCATCCTCTGCCACAAACACAGTACACTCAAGCACCAACACAGGTTGGCAGGGTTTCATTTCAGCTCAGTGTCAGTGTCACGTCCTGTTTAAACAGGAACACAGTGACATCTAAGAGTTGTAAAATCCAATATCTGTTAATGACCAACTCTGGCATCTTTCAAACGTAGCAGTGTCTGTGTGGTCCTGCAGTCCCACCCTCCTTCAGCAGGTGGTTTGTCTGTCAGTCGACGGTTTGAGGCGAAGCTTCGGCGTTGCCATGACAGTGTCGGCCAACTGGTGGGTGGAGTACTCTGGGCGCAGTAACCCGCCATTGCCACGAGGAGGAACAGTGAGCGCGTTCTCCTTCACAGACCGACACATTGATGGGATCGTCCCCATTACAGAGGTACTTTATTCATACTTTCCTCTCATATGTGTCATTTATTCCCAAATCCTTCTAATCTTACATGATATGTTTGAGGATCTTTTCCATTACGTCCGTCCTCAGAGTAACAAGATCATCAACACTGCCATACTGACCAACCAGCCAGTGTCACTTCCTGTCATTGTGCTGGCCATAAGCCATGACGGGAAAGTGTCCGATGTCACCGCTGCAGTCACATGTCACTCTACCAACGAGAACACGCTCAAGGTGCGACACACACACACACTGACATCAGCCGGGTGCACTGCTTCATGTCTCTGTGTTCCTGGATGTGAGCAGCACTGAAGATCTGTAGAGTCCTGTAGACTCCTTATAAGTTATTTAACCTTTGTTGTTTTAAATATACTAATGAACGCACCACTCGTTTAATGCCATATTTATACCTTCTTCTGTAACCCATCTCAACTGTCCTCAACTAGTGTCCCTTACCCTTGTCCTCTGTCTGTTTCCAACCTTACCACAGGTGTCCAGCGATTGCTCCACCCTCTTTGTGGATGGCAGCGAATCAGGGTTGGGCAACACGTGCGCAGTGGTGGAGTTCCTCCTGGGCGCGCTCAGAGGCTCTGTGTGTCTGGAGGTCTGGGCTCCGTCTGTGCCCCTGCGAGTTTCCTTGTCAGACCCCGTTCTGAACGCCATCAGTGGCTGGAACCACTTCACAGAGAATGGGTATGTATTGTGTGTTTCTCTACAAAAACAGAATGAAAATGTGACATTTATGAATTCATATGCAGTTTCTTCTAAGTGTAGAATGGTGAAAACTATAAATGAACCATTGACCTTCTTAAAAGAAACCTGCAACAGCCTGCAGTTGTCATAAAAAACTCAGAAGGTGTTTAGTTATATAGTGTATATAGTTTATAGTATATATAGTCTGTTTTAGAGCAGCGGTCCCCAACCTTTTTCGTGCCATGGACCAGTTTAATATCAGACAATATTTTCAGGGACCGGCCTTTGAGGTGTGGCGGATAAATACAACAAAATAGTATAATACGACCTGCATGTTAACTGTGGTATTTTCTAAACATAATAATAAACGTGAACCCACTCCACCTATTTGCCACTACAGCGTCCTCTTAACATCGCTACAACTTCATAACATGAGTAACGTCCTCTCTGCCTACAACGCTTCCTGGTCGCGAAACATGCCTTCAAAATAAGATACAAATACAACGTGCATTAAAAATACAACTCACCACAACGCTGAATCAGTGGGAGCCCTGAGCTTGTTTCTCTGCAACGAGGCGGTCCCATCTGGGGGTAATGGGAGACACTGACACCCGAAGTGTGTGGCTTATGTCCAGTCTACTTCGTAATTTTGCTTTGGTCGCCGTCACTGCAGAAAACCGCGCTTCACACAGGCAGGATGTTGGAAATGGCAACAGCGTTTTCAGTGCTGTTGTAGCAGTCTCAGGGTATTTAGCCATGACTTTAATCCAGAACACCGGCAGAGTTGTTGTCTCGAACATGACCGAACGTGACCGCGAAGAGCGCCTTGACCCACGTCAAGAGTGACATAGACGGATGTAATTAAGAGAATCGGGTAATTTTTCAAAATAAAACATCGTTCAGATTCCGAAATAAATAAAACGGAAGTAATGTAAGTTATTTATTCTTTCTGTGCGGCCCGGTACCAAATGACCCACGGACAATGTGTACAATTTAGATTTGAAACATCATGAGGATTCAATTTCTGCCTTTCACCTAAATCTTACACACTGGACCTTTAATTCTCTGGTTTTCAACTGAGATGATAAATATGTGTCACTTAGTGTGAGCTTTAACTCATCCTTTTGAAAAACAGTCTGACTTGTGGAGGGTAAAAAAAAAAAACCCAGACCAGCAGTACCAAATCTCTTGTGTGATGAGTGTTCAGAAATAATCCTCCCGCCACCAGGCTCCAGCTGTGATTTCTCATTTCTTAGTGACCAAAGAGTGAAAACATCATAAAATGATCTACACTCACTGACGTGCAGACACTCTGGTACTAGGGTGGGGACGCTTTAGTTTCTCCTGTGTGTCCCACGTGTGTCCTCAGGTGTGTGCCGGTGTATCAGCGCTCCACGGTCCAGGTCCTGGCTCAGTTCACAGCTCAGGACTCCCGCAGCAGAACCGTGCACCTCTTAAACTCTTCTGATTGGTTCGTGGACGTGACAGAGCTGGTCTGCGAGTGGCTGAGAGTCGAGGACCCGGGAGTGGCTTCCCTCAGCACAGACAACAACCTGATTGGTTTACGGCCAGGAAAGACCTCACTCTACGTAGGTGAAACTTGTGTATAGTGTCAGCTGGAGCTCTACCGTTAACCCTCATCATCATGATCATCGTCATCTCTCTCTCTGTCACTCTCAGGTCGTCTCAGAGCAGTGGGATGGCGCGCTGGGCAGATGTGACATCACTGTGACCTCCGATCCTGTTACCCCCGCGGACCTGTCAGTACAAGTGGTCAGTGGCCTCGGCATGTCGGTCACGGGCAGCCCCACCCACCCCTCTATCGTCACTACAACAGTGACGGCCTACAATATCCTGTACAACCACCACCAGGTAATAGAGCAGACAGTTCTGATGGGGAGGTGGGGTTTACCCACAGTGGCTTGTGTGGTCTCATGATATTTCCATCATTTCTATGCAGGAGGCGTCCATCAGCGTCTGGGTTCAGTTCAGCGATGACGCCGCCTCCCTCCTCTCCTCCTTCACCGACCTTCCATATTTCCTGCGTCTGTCCTCTTTGGCTGAGACTGTGGTTGTGGTGACGCCCGGTCCCAACCAACGCATCTTTGCCCAGGGCGATGGAGGTGGGCCTTTGCTGCAAGCGGAACTTCTGGTTTCAACCTGCTCTGACTGGCCAGTCACCTCCAACTTGATCGTTGAAGGCAGCACGGACTGGACAGACACAGGAGGAGGAGGAGGAGGAGGCAGGATGAGGAGGCTGGCAAGGGGATCTGGTTGGATAAGAGTTAACCTAGACCTGGGCTTCCTGCAGCCAGCAGGGGACAAGGGTGAGGAGTTTGAGTTCGATATATCTGACATGCTGGTGGAGTCGGACAGCAACGTGTACTCATCAAACTTTGACGAGGACAACAGTGGGAACATGAGCAGTGACTACTATGACAGAATCAGCAGGGGAGTGACGAACAGAAATTGGAACAAGGCTGGGAACGGAGGTATGGTCAGTCGCAACAATCTAGAAAGAGCCATGCTGATGCCAAGCCAGGAGGAGGGCTCTGTGTACTTCTCTCCCAGCCAGGAGAGAGGGGGAGAGAGGGAGGACGAGGACGGGAAAGGAGCTCGAGAGCTGGAGGTTGGCATCGGTGCTATTCTCTCCCTGCTCTGTCTCTCTGCCGTCCTCTTCTTGGTAAACTGTCTGCCCTGCGCCCTGCGAGACAGGAGGAGGACGGCGACACAGGAGAGGGTGGAAGGGGAACTAGACGGAGGCACAAAGGAAAAAGAGGAAGAGGCAGGGGACATCGAGGCAGGGAAGGGGAAGAGGACAGAGCACGAGGACGAAATAAAGCAGCAGGAAGAGGAGGACCAGAACAACAGAGAGGACGTTAAAGAAGTGGAGATCATCTGCTGACGCATTCACTGGCTGAGCTTCAAATTAAACGTGGCGTCATTCTGACACAACAGCAACAACAAACACTCAAAAAAATTAGCAGAACTACTTCCCCACTTTGTTCGCAGCTGGTTCTGACACAAGGGTCACGCCTGAAAAAACCTGAAAACTGTTTTTTAAACTCTAAGAGGGTCGTCCCTGTAAAGAGATTACAACGGTCAAGGTAGTAAATGTAACCGTAAACATTTGATATGGAACATAGTGACCGGCAGTACTCCGACGTACCATTTTTTGTGGTTGCTCATAACCTCCATCACTGTGATGTTGCATTCTAATCTGTACATTTCATTTCTCAGCCAAGGTTGTTGGGTTGGATTCCAACAAGTCTCTTTTTCAGCTTCATTTCTCTTGTCATTGGTTCATGTGATTTTGTGTTTAACCGTGGATGTTTGTTCCATATGTTATGGTTCTCCTCATGAAACAGGGCAAATCATTTCATAGCATAAACAGTTCGGTGGATCAGGGTCGGCTTCAGCCTTGGCGGCACTTTCAAGTGCACTGCAACAGCACGACTGTAAATACTGTGATACTGCATCTGTTGAGCTCAAGAGCTTTGTGTAATGATTCTGCCAACGCTACAGAATTTATAGTTACCCGCATTTATCAGTGCACCCAGGCTTTATTCAGTCCACTGGCTCTTTACTTAGTCACACAGATTTGCATTAAATCCATCAGTTCTCACTCAATCCTTGAGAATTTAAAGCTGGCAATTCATTTCTAATATTAATTCTATCATTTCAGTGGATGATGTGTGATTGTACACATCACTGAGTGTTTCTGTCTTTATTCCATCCAGTGTATATATCATGTATTGACAGCACATGAATGACTGAATGATGATATTCCATAGACCCCCCTGTTTAATAGTGTCATGAATTTAAAGCACCCATGTGGATGAGCTGAAATACAAGTCATCTTTATTTTTAATGTAAAATTAAAGGGTTAAACCTGATAAAAGGTTAATGACCAGCAGTTGATATCCTTTAATCCCCAAACACAAAGACACTTAGACATTGATAGTTAGCTGTGCAGAACCTTTGTGTTTTGTTTGACCACAACTTGTATACCAGAAGCACATCAGTTCCCTCTCAAATAATTCATTTTTCCATTAGAATTGAAATGAGGGTGGATCATTCACATCACTAGGGTGTCACAGTAGAGGTAGCTCAGTACTTCAGGACACGGTGTGAGTTATTGTGTGAAAGATCCAAACTGTTCTGTGAGTAAACAACATGATGAACATGTTGCCCGGCAGCACTGGAGGACACGAGGCCGCAGCGGCCTCTAGTGGCAGAATGCTGACATGTCATGTGAGGAATGGGACAACCAGACAATCCAGCGGAGAGAGAAGTTTGGAAAAAAAAAATCAAATACATTAAATATCAAACTCACAAGAATGTTGGAAGAAACTACAGATCGCAGTAACATCGTACATCAGATTGGCGCAGCGATTCTTAACAACTCCGACCAGGTCCGACCGGATCAGCGGGTTGGAGTAGGTCAACGACGCTGATTGGATAGCTCCTGCTACGTCACAATCACATGAATAAATACTTTCTGTTACGTCACATCTAAATACGACTTAAAAGCCAAAGACGGACCGGGCAGCAGAGTGGCGCAGCGGAAGCGTGCTGGGCCCATAACCCAGAGGTCGATGGATCGAAACCATCCTCTGCTAGCATCAATTTTTTTTCCTCTCATTTGTTGTTTTCAAATGACACGTGCTCGCTCCGTGCACATTTACCACCAACACACACCCTTAGTAGTTTTATTGAGAGATGATTGTAACACGGTGTCGAAGTACATGTAAACACAAGGCAGAACGGTCCAAACGCTGTTGTCGGATCGGCGTTGAATAACTCAGAGAAGACGTCAGAGGTTTGATGAGTGGCTCCACAGAGCCATATGTTAACACTTGTTAACTGTGATCGTATTCATAATCTTTGTTTATATAGAAGTGTAGGAAACATTTGTAATGATCCCTAGTTAGAATCACACACAGCTTTAATGACAATGTTCTTTTCCCATTGATATCATTCATAACAATACAAAGGCAAAGGCAGTTAATGGTTCATATTGGTTGGAATAATGCAGCCTTGTATCACAGAGGCAGAAATGACAACAAAACAACAGATTCCTTTCATTCTTTCTTTATTTCTTGTCTTGTATTAATCATTCGTACTCCAGCATTTATTTGGCATTATTTACACTTTTTTTTGTTTCGATCACAGGTCTGCATGCTCTCTCCCGTGCAGCACCTATGACCACCCCCCCCCTCACAGAATAAGAAGAGACAGAGAGGCCCTTCTCTGCAGATGTCCGGAGGAGATGCTGCTTTCAGAGGCGATGAGATGTAACGATGGGGGAAAAAAAACAACAACAGTTGAAAGCAGATAACTGGGAATGGTGCGTGGCGCCGGTCATAGCTGCTTGCTACATAGCTGACATGGCTGCCGACACTGCGCACCATGGATCACAACCTTTAACCAACATTCATTCTCCTCTACATTTCTGTAGTGCATGGTGGAAATTCATGCACCAGGATGAAGGTCTGCAACACTTTTCAACTCCACAACAACAAATCATGATGTCATCAGATTCTCTTCATTGGATTCACTAAATCAAATGTAGTATGTATCATCACGTCATTGAATTAAATCCCTTGTACACTGTTGGAAATCCGAACCCTCTTTTTTGTTAACACAAAGTCGCGTTGAAACCAATGCAAGTGACTCTGCGGTTATACAAGGTCTCTGAGCCATCAGCTGCCTTTAAACAAGAGGGCATTCATTTAGAGATCTTAAAATAATACGTTCCATCATGTGACCTGCTCTTGAATCATGGGAGCAGGACGTTGCAGTAAGAGAGACGCTCGGTGCAGACCAGGAGCTGGACACACGATGTGCAGAGTAACAGAAGTATTCTTTACCTCACTGATGAGCAAGTGTCCAAGGGTTTGGCTTGCTAATAAAACTCATTATATTTCACACTCAGATAAAAGTCTACCATCAAAATCCTTTTCCAAAGAAAAGACGAGTTCAGCTTAAAACCTGCTTCACTTCTGTACACAATTAAAACAATTGGAACAAAGGAAAGGGCATTATTATTATCATTATTATTATTACTATAACATAAATGTAGAAAATGGAAAAAGGCAAAAATAATCTATAATAGCGTAAATAAAATTCTAAACATGTAGCTATATTCAATATTAAAAAGCAATAAAGAAGTTACAGTACCGGGAGAAGCATCATCATTTATCAAAACAGTTTACGGAGGATGTGATTCCCACGTACCCAAATAAAACCCTAAACTGGGACCATGTTGGTAGTATACACAGTACACAAATTCTACACACACACACACACACAGGGCAGCATGGAGATAAGAGGAGAGCTCCCGTTGTTGCTCAGTAAAATTGCGCTCACCTTTCTGACTGATCATAAATGAAATTAAAAATCATTCCTTGGGTGCGTGTCCTGTTGTCAGGCCGATGCTGACAAAGATTAAACTGTTGATGTGTTTGTGAAGTGGACGTTGTCAGTGTGACTCAACACTGTGATGGATCATGTGACCATTCCACGTTTTGACTAACAGAAAAAATGATTTCAACTTGTTCAGCGTGTGACATAAAGAGCTGTCAAAATACTATATTACCCATGAGTCTTGGCTGCCAGTGAGTCTGATCATTTCAGTTGCTCAGAGTTAAGTGATATTTATACAACTCCAGTGAGAAGCTCTTGTACCTATGTAAACAAGCTTGGACCTATTGATGTTTCATAAAGTACCAGATATTTTCAAACACAGATATTAATCTCACATACTGGTGATTAAACCAGGAGTCAGGCACTGACACAACCTCCTCCCACCTCACAGCGCTGAGCGTTTGTTTAAATCAGGACTCAGCAGCTCCAGTAGCTGGAGTCGCCACTAAATGTGTCAGATCCAATATAAAGCGAGGATAGGAAACATGTAAACATGGAGGACTTTGATTCAGCTCCTCCTGTCTCGACCTCTCCTCGCTCTCCAGCCCGTCGACTCTCACTCACACTGAGGGGCTCCCTGGTTGCAACACCAGCATCGGGCCCTTAGTTTATTTGTCTGGGGTTCAAGCACAGACCAATGGAGCTCATTAAACAGGAACAGGAAAAAACAAAACAACAACTCATCTTCATCACAGCCTCGCATGTTCCTCACTGTTGCTAAGACACAGCAGCGTCCACATCTAGTGAAACCACATGAAGCATCGAAAAGGGACCAAGATAAAATAAAGAAATACATGTACATACTGGTACCAGCGTATGTGGCGTTAACTGTACCACAGTGGCTCGATAGTAAGACTCAAATATGACGAGGCATTGGTCTGTGTTTGGCCACATACACGTAAATTAACTCAGCTCCCATCACATAAACCCAAGTCATAAGAAAGAGGTAACGCATGGAATGATGTTACATGAGGATTATAGTCATGATACAAAATAAAAAGGATTGTTTTGATTTGTTACAGTAGCTTGCAGGCGGAGGTGCAGTCCACCAGGATCGCCAGCAGAGGGAGCAGCAGCTCTGTACTTCAGCCACAAGCAGGCAGGTGGTTGGATCAAAGGCAGCAGTCTCATCTGACCCTCTCTCTTCTCCCTGGCTCCCATGCGCTATCATCAAAAGCTGAAGTACCTGAACAGTACCACACAAGTTATTTTGCTCTACTATCCTACGCCACATTCATACGCCATCTTGTCTCTTTCTGCTGCATTGCTCCTGTTCTCCTCCCTTGGGTTTCCTCCCCCACTGCTCCAACGTCTCCCTCCCTTTGTCCTTTCCCTCCCAGTTCTCACTGGACCGCTCCAACCTTCCACCATCTTTTTTTTTGTTTTTCTTTTTCCTAGTAAAGTCAACTTGTATTTTTGTCCTAAGTGTTAGTTCTGCGTCATTCTTACTTTCTCACATTAGTACCTCGCTGAAGTAGCTGAAACCTCGAGAGCCCCCGTTTCCCTGCGTTGCTGCGACCACCAACTCCAGCTTGTTGCTGCGCCTGCTTGAGAGCTGCCAAGTCTGAACTGACTCACGCCGACAAGCGATTCCAACAGTGACTCCATCCACATCTTGACAAGTGGTTACCTCTGCAAAACAAACCCAATGTCTTCTCTAGCCCCCGAAACGTCCCCCCGCACCTCGTTTAAGTGCTGGCGGAGACCCCAGTCCACATCCTCCTCTTTTCTTTTTCTTCCAGTTATTTTCACGGCGAGGGCCCACCGCCCTCCCCGTTCACCCGTTAACCCTTCGCTGCTCTCTCCCGCCGATGCCTCCTCCCTCTCTGCTGCTTGTTTGTCCGTTCACTTTTCCATCAGTGCGTCGTCCTCTGTGATGCCCTGAGCTCGGAGCTCTTCCAGGACGTTGTCGAGGTGCCCGGGGTCAGGGAAGCCGTGGCCGGTCAGGTTGGAGCCAAACTCTGTCTTGTGGTGGACCTTGAAGGGAACGACACAGTTGTCCTTATACATCTGCTCAGGAACCACAGTCCCTCTGAGGCGAGGCCCTGGCTGTGTTTACTACGGTGAGTTAGTGCGTTTGTTTGTTGCTTTGTCGGCAGAAAAACTAAAACACAATTCAGAAAATAATTTAATGAAAGTCAGATGAAGGCTTGGAGGCCGGCCAGTAAAAATCCCGATACATTTAGGCTCAGAGCCAGGACCTTTTTTTTTTTCTTTCTCTAATATTGGGAGGGTGCTGTTTGACATTTTGGATAAAATTATGAAAAATGTTTTGGCATATTTAAGACTTATTACTATGCGTGTATTAACTTGTAAATCTAAATTTAATTTCACATCCAGGAGACGGGCTCTCTGCTGGGTGACCTCCTGGTTGAACGCGTACCTCGTTCCAGATGACCGTGTCAGACTCTCCTGTAGTGCTTGAAGTACCGACTGAGAAGATCAACCTGCGGTCCCACGCTACCAGGAGCAGTCTCAGTACCTGACGAACAGATTGAGGTTCGGGGGTGAAAGGTTCATTTAAGAAACACCAATAAAAATGTGTGTCTGTGAACAACAGGACAGGGGGATTGGGGGGTTTACCTTGCGTCCTTTCTCGCTGTCTGGGAGGTAGCAGTGTCGGGGGAAGCCTCTGGCAGTGAAGGGTTTCCCTGGGTTCGGATGTTCTGGTCCCTGAAAGGAGGAATAGAGGATGACGATCAGACTCTAAACAACACCCCCCCACCCCCACCAGTCCAGCTCTTTTCAGTACCTGAATTCCTGGCGGTATGTTGTAGATGATGCGTATGGTCTTGCAGTCAGGGTGTCCTGGGAGCGAGTGAGGGATGACGTGGTACTCCATCTTGCCTGCCGGCTGGTTGCCCGTCTTCACGCCGTAGATGGTTTTACATGTGGGGCACTGAAGACTGAAAGAGAAGGTGGAGGTTGGTTGAATGTTGGAAGGACTTCATTAAACCCTCTGATGAACACGGGTGTCGAGGCCCCACCTGCCGTCCTTGTTGCCGTTGTTGTACATGGCCACGAGACACTGGAAATGGTACTGGTGTCCACACTGGGCCAGTCGCCCCACTGACTCCGCCTTGGAAACGGGCCCCACCCCTGGACCTTTGTACCCAGATGGCCCCCCCAAAGGCTCCATACAGATGGTACAGTCCTGTGAGGGATGAGGTAAGACACTCAATACAAAAACGTGATCATGAGTTACAGTAGTAGTATTAGTACAGGCCGTACCTCCTCTGGTGGGCTTTTAACTTTCTGTAGGTACTTCTTCACCACCTCCTCGGGGGTTTTTCCTGCAGAGGGAGATGAGAGGGAACAGAGGGGAGTGATGAATGGCTGTAAGGCCAGAAACAGCCCAGGCTGTGAGCCTGTGAGGCAACAGAAAGACGCGTACCCTTGCGAGCTTGTTTCTTGGTGGTCTTCCTGCAGCAGTGGCCAAAGCCCGGCACTGGTTTGATGTCGCTCTTGCTGACAGGTGGAGGATGCAGCACCAGTTTAGGAGGCCTGGTCAGACACACAGGCAGAGCGGCAGCACTCATCAAGATCCCTGTGATCCCTGAAATACGCAAGGAAAAAAAATAGATTTCAAGATAGAGACATTTCCACAGAGACAGTCAAAGAACGTGGCTGGTCAGAGTTGTGTTTTACCGGCAAGGGCAGGGTGAACAGGACTGGATCCGTTGAGGTTCTTCACTGGGACGGTCGGCACACTGCAATACAAGGAAAAATGCTCTTGAGTGAAGTGGATTTTTAAAATGTACAACTTGACAGAACTGAAAACTCACTTTGAAAAACTGATGACAGTCATTCTTACAGTCAGAAGAAAAACCAAACAGAAAAAAAGATAACAGGAAAACTTCAGATGAATAAATGAGTGCCTCGTCCAACTCCCAAAAAATATCTCAAAATACTAGTCTGTCCTTTGGGTTCCTCCTCTCAGCGTCACTACTCTGTGTGCCGGCCGGAGAGCATATGAATGAGAGCACCAGGCTGCCGGTGTGTTTACGAGAGCTAATCCACAGAGTTTCCATCTGCTCACTGAGCTCAAAGAGATGGACGTCATACAGCTGCCGGCTTGGGGATTACCTGCTGCATCACAACGCCCGTCATCAGCACCAGCACCATCATCACTGACTGACAACACACGTCTCCCACACAGACCATCCGCCTGCTGCAGGGTTTTACAGAGTCCAGTGTATTTGGTGATAATCATCTGTTTAGAAATAGGAGCTGGGATCTTAGATTTGTGGAGGTTTTTAATATGTATGGCGTGATAATGTGATTAGAATAGAGAATAGAATAGAAAGACGGAAAACATTGAGATTGAGAGCGGATAAAAATATAATATCAGATAAAATGTAATCTAATAACATATAAAGTAAGTTGAGGTCATGAGAATATGAACTGAAGAATGATGGTGTTACCAGAGAGAGATAACACTGCACATAGAATGAAATAGAGCCACTTTCCCAGAATGAGCATTCCCAGGGTTAGATTAGACAACACACACACTGGGGACTGAGCTCTGTGTTCCAGTTGTAGCTGCTGAGATAAACACACGTTAAAAGGTTTACGTTAAAGCCACCAGAGTCCGATGGGAAATGTGTTAACCGACAGCTGTCAGTGCCTGAGTGGGATTATGAGGGTTCTAAACAAAAGTGACCTCCTTCGAGCCGGATTTGAACCAGCGACCTAAGGATTCCAGCAACAGCCACTACAGTCCTCCGCTCTACCAACTGAGCTATCGAAGGGGACGGAGGACAGGGTTGCGCAAACCCAGCCGGACACAGGTACGAGCCCGGCACATGACCACCGTCCTTGTGCCGGGCTTGTTGTTGGTTTAGCTTTAACAGGCTTTGTGTTAGTGCGCTAAGCTGCTTTCACTTAACCCCACTCAGTGACACATGACAACGAGCGAGTGAATGATTCACTGCTGTGCGTGCATGCATGCGTGCCTGTATGTGTGTGTGTGTCTGTGCTGGGAAAGTGTATGAGGAAATGATTGTGTGTGTGAAATGAGGTGTTACTCCGGAGAGTCAAAGCAGGGTGCAAGAAGAGTAAACATGCAAAGTGAGGGGTAAACAACACAAATCAGTCACGACAGGGATGAGCAGATGACAACAATCCACTCTGAGTTCCCACAAAGTCAAGACAATACAAGAATGACGCAACATCACTGGTGGTTTTCCCTCTCTGTCTAAATCTGTCCCATCCTCAACACGCACACCACAGGCCTCTGCTGTAAACAGAGGAAAAAAGCTAAGTAACATTCAACTCATGCTACATAAGGTCAAACTGTTCATCAGCACGGCTTCATGAAAAAGGCAGTGAAGCTGCTGAAATGACTCACATGTAATGGCTGTTCTTTTATGAGGTAAATCCATGTATTGAGATCAGGTACATTACGACGGAGTATTGAAAAACAAAAATCACAGACTTTGAGATTAAAGTCGTAAATTTACGAGAATAAAGCTGTAACATTCTAACCTGAACGGAGAAGAACAGAATATGAATTTAATCTTGTAAATTTACGACTTTAATCTCCAAGTCTGTCATTTTTTTTCCCCCAGTGTGGCCCTAATACTCCATCGTAGGTACATATATGATACACACTGCAAACTATTTACATTACACACAGGTCAACCTTCCCTTCTCTGACGCAGTAGAAAGGAATGTGTGTATGATAAGTGTTTGAAGTAACGCCCTGCATGAAAACACTACACACGCCTGATTTCTAGCCAAAAGATCTTTCATACAGATTTCAGAAAAATCAAACACAACAAACGTTTGTCTCGTCTAACTGGTGAGGACACATGGGAGAATGTGGCTACCGTCACGTGTTAATCATAATCCATCTCCATCTATATCCATCAGATTAGACTGAGCGTCGCTCTGTCCTACGCAGCTTTGGTCACACAGGCTTATGATGGACGGGAAACACCTCTCTGGGATAAACACGGGATCAAAATCAGCGAGTGACGGTGGCAGTGATCTCACACCTGCACAGACGCCACTCACTTGTTGTTATCAGTCGATCTATAAATAGCAGCAATGACGGCCCGCTGCGTCAGCAAGGAAGCGTTTACAGTGCGAGGTAAGGAAGGGAGACAGTGCTTAGCAATGATCAGAGAAGTCTGACCCACACACAGCTTCGTAAACACAGCTGACCCACTAAGAGTGTTAGTTGCCACCCTTGTGACAAGTGTGTGTATATATGGTAATGGTACACATATGATGTAGTTCCTGTTTTACAGTTGCCACCAACCTGTGAGATGCTAAGCTCTCTGCCCTCAGAGAAAGTCTGTCCTTTTATTTCCGCTAAATGGTTCGTATTTCTCTAGACCACTGATTTTATTTAAAATACGTTTCTCCACTGTCTTGACGAGCATAACATCCCAACACTAATAATATAATTTATTCACAGTGCATTTGTTAGCAGATAAAAGCCTAATTAGCTCAATAAATATATTCTACTACTAGGGAAAGCTCTTTTTATAATTTGAGGTATTTTTATTAATTGGTTTTCAACAGATGCAAACAACTCAACATTGCTCCAAATCACATTATGTCCACTTCTGGCTGAGCCAGAAAGGTGCTGATTGGCGTTTTTTATCTTTTACATCAATAGGAACGGTCAGATTTAGGACAGATGGTCTGACAACCTGAAAAATAATGCCTGTCGCCACAGCTGTTGCGGCGGGGAGGCATTGAAACAAATATCCCAATACCATAAACAAATATTTAATATATTAGTTAATTAGCCGGCTCAAATAAACATGATATGTTTCTCACTATTATTCATTCTCCATAAAACAGTCGCGACAAAGAAGTAGGAAGTACTAGCAAGGAAACAGGAAACCAGGAAGCTCTGAAGGAAAGTGGGGAAAAAAAACCTCGGGAACTCTAACTGAGAACCATCCCGTCGCTGCCGGGGTGGGGGGAGGGCCTGAATGAGACTCCCCTCTCTTGACCCCCTGCGACCTCAAATCCGCCCTCCTACCCACTGCTGGCTTCCCACCATATCACACACTCCTACAGCTTTGTCTACACACTCCCTGTAGACCTCACCCCTCTGCTCCTCCCACTCCCCCGGGCCCAGATGGACATCGGCTGGACTGATTTAGACCCCAGACAATAACACACTCACACATTCTCACACATATTGTCCCATGCAAATAAAGCTGCATCCACAGGCTCGTACACAACCTTATGGGCACACATGCAGACTACCTCCGTGTGTTTCAAGCAGACTAACTCTGTAACTCTGTTGGTAACTAGATGTTTCATTAAAAAACACATTAAACTAATATTAAAACGACGTGTTTGTTAATCAAAAACAACCTAATTCTCTCAATAAATATATTCTTCAAAGCAGGCAATGGTTAAAAATGAGATGAATGTGTTCAAGATCTTCAGACACCAGCTGTCAAGAACGACTGTTCTTTAATACACAGATTACCACTGAAAACCAAACAAGCCGGAGTTTTGCTGCCTCGATTTGTAAATAACAACGCATCACAATAACCTTGTGTTCCATGTTCGTCAAGAACGACGAGGCAGAATAAACATGTCCTTCAACAGGTGTCTCTGTTCCACCACCCTGTGAGACCTCTTACTGATCGTACAGAGGGCGAGATGTTGAGAGATCCTACCTGATTCTAACATTTCAAGGATAAAACAGCACGTGGGTCCTGGATGTAACCGTTGCTGAGCAGATAAATGTCTCCTGGAGACGTCCATCTCCTCCCCTCATCGTTAGGCCTACTGTTCAACAATATATGAAATGTCTAAAACCCACACAGAAAATGTGCAAAATGTTCGAATACCACAGATCACGCAGAGACCATGAAAATCCAACCCTGGGAACTATTTGTTGTATATGTGATTGTTGATGTATGTCCCCACTGATGTTTGCCAACATCACCGGAGCAGCCGCATGCTTCTCAAAGCATTCCAAGTTATTTGTCCACGGTTTCATTCTTTGTGTTTTCTCTGCACGTGTGAAAAAAAAAAAAACACTAGATAAGATGGAATCCTGCAGCTCTGTGCAGGACGAGATAAGAATGAAGCTGCAGCTGAAGCCAACAGGTGCCAACACTTTCTCCCTGCACATTTCTGCCACTCTGTTTTCATCGGTTCTGCCCAAACAAAGTCTGACTGTGCAGCCACAGTGTACAGAAGCCTCTCCGCAACATGCCAGCTCCTCCACAGCTCATTCAGTGCCTTTGTCTTCTCCCTATAATCCCCCACTGGAGAGGGAGCGCACATTCTTCATGGCAGCTCCAATCAGAAGTGTCAATATTTAGAGAGAGAGAATGTGTGTGTGTGTGTGTGTGTGTGTGTGTGTGTGTGTGTGTGTGTGCGCGTGCTGGTGAATCCCTTCACAGCCGGGCATCACTTTTTGCATGTGCATGGGTCACCTCCTCCTCTCACTGTGGTGCTGTCCTGATTCCTTGCACCACTGTGTCATCAATCTATCAAGACAGTTTGCTGACTTGTTTCTTTGTCTTGTAAACCCCCCCCCACCCTCTTCCCATCGGCCCCATGTCTCAGGCCCCTGTCTGAGTCTGAGACTTTCTGTATACACACACACGATTGTGTTTGTCTGGGTGTAGCAACAATGCAGACTGCATCGTCGTCTGTCCCCCCCCCCCCCCCCCCCCCCCCCCCCCCACATCGTCTGTCCCCCCCCACCCCCCCACCCTCACCCCAAAAACATTCACATTATGAATATGCTGGATCATTAAAGCCATCTAAATGAGGGGTCATACTACATCACCCGACCCAAGCAATCCAAATACTCCGGTAAATACTACCAGGGTGTGCTTGGGAGTGGATAAATATTACTAGATAAACTATATGACTATATTAATGGCATAGGATACTTATAAAGAGCCACAAACTTAGAAACACTTAATAGTAAAAGGAAATAAGACAGCAAGAATGAATCAGAAACAAGAAAGTTGTAGAAATGAAGATGGAGGAAAGTGAAGAAAGAGCAGGCAGAGAATATGAAAAGACCAGAACAGGGAGAGGGGGGAAGGAGAGGAGAGCAGAGAGAGAGAGAGAGAGAGAGAGAGAGAGAGAGAAGTGGAGGCTTGACATTGTGCTGCTAATGCAGCCCAGACTTGGGTAATCCAACAAAGGTTACTGTGGAGACCAACAATGAGGCTCTGAGGGGCCCAGACTGCTGAGACGCATTGGGAGAGGCAAGAGGAGAGGAGCCAGGCCAGAAGAAGAGGAGGAGGAGGAGGAGGAGGGGTAGTCGAATGAGTGACAAGGCCAAGGGGGGGGGGCTACAACTTGAAGCTATCTGACCTTGGTTTTAGTTCGAAGAGATAAAGAGCTTTGAATCAGTTATTAAGAAAGAAGTGAAACTAACACCTGCTGGTTTCAAGCAACCTCTCCTGAAATGTCTTCACTCGTTGTTTGTCTGACATCATGGCTCAAAGTCAGAAAGTGCAAAGTGAAATCTAGAATTTACATTTTGAAGCCGTATGAACAATCTGAATGAGCAGCACTACTCTGACAGCTGTGTGTTTTAGTTTGACTGCACCATCAACTCTGCTGCTGACACGCCTGGTGTCCTCACTACTGGTCAGGGTTAGGGCCGCTACAATGGAAAGAGTGAAAAGAGATCTAGTTATATGGATGTAGCACTAGGATAACAGCCCCGCTTCCTTTGTAATGACATTGGTGACCCCTAGCACTAGTTTTAACAACAATACATTCAGTTGTGAAGAGATTTCACGCAAAATCACACATATGAATGAACCCTGTGTAAGACGTTTGCAGGATTTACACATTATGGATGTAGAGCAATGATCGCACTCCACAGAAATCTGCTGAAACGCTGACAGAATCAGCATGCATCACCGAACCCCTGAACATGAAAAGCAACAACACTAAGAGTGAAGGATGCCGTGAACATGGATCTTCAAGGCAGGAGTTTTGACAAGATTTAGTTGGGAGGTTTTCATTTAAGAAGAAAGTCAGAGCTGAGGCACAGAGATAAAAAGAGAAATGACAGGGAAGGAGAGGAGGAGGTTAGGGTCGTCAGAGTGAATCAAAAAGGAGCAGGTGTTCAGGGATGTGTGGGGGAGAAGGTCCTGACTGTGTTCAGGCTGAGTGGAGCGAGGAGGTGGGGGAGGTGAGCAGCTAAGTCGTGCAGTTCACTGGTGTCAGATCCATTGTGCAGCTGGCTGACAGTGTCGGCTGAGTCATTACGTTCCTTCGCAGAAGAGCTTCCACGCGATTACGACCATCAAACAAAAGTATCTCAGCGTATAGTGACAACAAGAACCCACAGACCTGAACTCATCTGGACTGTCCAGTGCTTCTACAGCCAGATGGACAGAGGTGTGTGAGAGAGGAAGAGTTAAAAGAATCGTCTTCAAAGTGTCTCACTAAGTGTGCGCACAGTAAATTTAGGATTACAGGCTGTGACCTGAAACAGAGCTGCTTGTTGCTCCTTGAAGCTGGAGTACAATATGTATTCATTTGGTTTTGAAAAAACAAATTGACACACGGCACTGGGTTTGACATTTTAAAATCCCTAGAAATCACAAGACACATGGCCGGGGGGGGGGGGGTCTAAATCTCTTTTTCACACTTGAAGCCCAAAATACACTTGGATAACAACACTAAGAACATTTTCAAGAGGAATGAATCTGGAGACTCACACCATTACAACACCCATCAGTGGGCGTGACGAGAGTTGTTTGGGTGGATGTGAATATTTAGAGCTGTGTGCCCAGGCCTGCTGGTTATTAGCATGTTTCAACAAGAGTGTGAGTATTTGTCAGTGTAGAGCAGTGTACAGTATGAGTACTACATACAAATATGATGAGATGCACTGCAATGATATCAAATATTAAAACTAGTAGCTCCACCGTCTCAAACTTTGTACTCTGGGTGGGTATTGACCTTGAAATAAAAGTGAAGAAAGATGTTTTTCATGATGCCCCTGGTTGTGTGCGTTTGTGTCATTCACTCACCCCGATGCTATGAGCGCTCTGGACTGCGCCATTGCAATCCTCTGTAGCGCCGGTCTGCTCAGCCCGGCTAAGCTGGACCTCTGTGGTAGCGGAGCATGGCAAATTGTAGATGCGGACGATGGCACGCGCTGCGGCTTCAACACCGCTGGCGACGGAGATGGCACGGGAGAAGGGGGCGTGGTCACCTTGCAGGCGGGGGTTATTAATGTGGCAGTTGGCACCGAATCGGCGGCGGCGGAGGATGAGGACTGTTTGGCCGGAATGGATGGAGGGTTCATGCTGGGGTTGGATGACGGAGGCTGAGGAGGCGGCAGGGATGGCGGAGGAGGCCTGTTGGAAGACGAGGAGACACCCAGAGAGGACGTGCCAGCAGTAAGGGCGGCCAACGACTGAGCAAAGAGCTGGGCGTTCCGTCTTGGCGAGGCGATGTTTTTAGAGATGGCGAGGCCGTGCGGCAGCGTCTGGTAGTAGTTGGAGTTCTGCTGCTGTCCTCGTCCCAGAGTGGCTGATTTAGATGGGCTCAGGGGTCTGGAGGCGGCGGGCGCTGAGTTCTTCGGCCGCTGCATGGTCAGAGAGCGTCTGCCAAGAGTCTGTATCCCTGCTGCCCCGCCCCCTGCCCCTCCTGTGTTGTTCTTCACACTGAGGACCAACAAGCACTGCTGACAGGAACAGGGCTGACCCAGTCCGGGAGCTGACAAGCCTCCATTCGGATAGGCAGAGCTTCCAACCCCGGTGCTGGCCCCTGACACGCCTACACCCAGCAAGGCTCCAGTTAGCCCTCCCCCTACTCCCACACCTCCACCTTTGGGCACAGGGAGAGGACCAGACACTATTGGATAGGCCATATCAGCACGCCTCTGGATCCTCCGACACCTCTGGCTTTGTCTGTTCACCTGTAGCCCCCAAAAAAACGACGTTTTAACATTCCAGCTTAGAGGCTGCACATCGATTTGGTAAAAAGCTGGAGAGCAAGTTCAAACTGAAGGTCATCGACGTTGACGCAAAGAATGAAAACAAACCTGTGTCATGTTTTGAAAATCAATGAGGTAGCAGAAGCCGAGCGGTGTCAGGTCGAGGCACGGCTGCTGGCGGCTGTGGGCGCTCTCAATGGCGATGGCCACCTCCATGTCATAGGGCGTCCACGAACCTGCATCGTTTTCCCACTCCCACTGCCAGCCCTGACCCGGGGCCGAGGCGGGGTCATAAAAACTCCTCCGCACCGGACGGATGGTTCCTGGGAAGCAAGAAAACAGAGAAGTTGAATTTAGGCATGAACAGACTTTGAAATTCTGAGCTGATATAGAAGATGTAGCCTTTCTAACTGAATGATTTTTATGTGGGCGAACACACGAACCTAAGTCTTGGTCCTAAGTGGCGAGTTAAATAACTGACACCAACAACTTTGCTATTAATTTCACATTCACACTCATATCCTATGTGTTCACCTCTAGTCCCACATATTACTGACAAACAAAACCAAAAAAGGCTAACAAAATAAAACTGAAGGAATTATTACAAACACGAATATGGATCCAGAACAAAACAATGTTGCTCTGTCTCCCTGCGGGACAGGGGGATGGGAGGAGGGTCCCTCGACCAACCAACCACAAACCCCCTCTTTCTTCAGGGGTAATGGGCTATTCAGTCAATGCCAGGACAAGGAGAGGAAGGTGAGAGAGGAAGAGAGCGAGAGAGGAGTACAAAGAAGTAATATTGGCAAACAGGCATGGGTACACAGACATCAGAAGGACGGGGTCCTATTCCATTTGTTTGGTGGATAAAGAAGGTCAGAGGGAATAATTCAAACTGAGACTGAACTGTCCTCTCTGATGTCCAGTCTAGCTGTGCAATATAACAATAGGTGCAACTTCTCCTTCATGCTCACACTGTTTCTGTGTGCACGTGAAACATCTAATCTCATATATCACCTCTGCACTGACAAATAAAGGTGTGTGTTGCAGTGTCCCACATGGGCGTCTGTTTAAACTAGCTTCAACACTCCCGCCCTCCAC
This sequence comes from Pseudorhombus dupliciocellatus, assembly GCA_016785235.1. Lineage (NCBI taxonomy): Eukaryota > Metazoa > Chordata > Actinopteri > Pleuronectiformes > Paralichthyidae > Pseudorhombus > Pseudorhombus dupliciocellatus. The sequence goes on from JAFBJW010000232.1 coordinate 1,604,089, forward strand.
AGATTACATCATCATCATCATCATCTGCGCTCGACCCAGTGATGATTACAGCGAGTGGGTCCATTCTGAGACTGAAGACCGCTCCAAGCTGTGTAAGAAATCTGTATTTTTTTTTCAAGACATGATCTAAATGTCAGTATAAAATAGTCTTCCTCAGAAGTTTGTTTACTCCACTATGACACCAGCACTGTATGGCGAATGTGTGACATCACTAGACAAAATATTAAATGTCAGAATGAGGACATAGAGAAATATAGAAAAATTAAAAATATACAATTTTGGGCTTGTTATTAATAACAACAAAGCTGTAGTGATGTGCAGATTTAGATGTTGCACACTCTCTTTACTTTGACTCTGATTCTCGTCCTCAGAGAGCCAGCTTACCTCAGGGACGTGTGGAGACAAACAGCTGAAAACCACCATGTGTTAAGGGTGTCCAGTCCAGGAGGACTGGTCGCTCTTTCATAGGCCTCCCCATTATACTAATAATAAAAGGAACATTGCTCAGCTTTATTGATCCCAGAAGGGATATTCTCTTTGTGCGAACGCGTATAAAGAAAGAGCCACAATGGGAAAAGAGAATTGTGTGTCCAAAATAACCGAGGAATAGCATGCGTGTCCATGAAGCTTTAGCTTTGTGCCGTGTAGGCCTCACTTTATCAGGTCTGATCACAAAGAGGACAAGCTGCTGCTTTTGTCTCTTATCATGGCATCAACACCTGACATCAGGATGCTTTGTATGCACGTAAAGTGCGAGTATTATCAGGCCTTGACGTTGAATTTAAAGAAAATGGTTATAATAACTTGGGTTGTGAACACTGACGCTGAGTTAATCACTATGTGATTTGGCACATTAACGGGATAATTTTTATTCAGTATTAATTGCTGTTAATATTGAATATTGGAAAATTAAATTAAACCTGCAACAGTTTTGCATGTGAACCCTTGAAAATGTAAATGTAATCCAGGGCTAATGCTGAAAAAGTCATTACAGCCGGAGTCGTACTAAACTAAACATGTTTGGATAAAGGCGTTTGCATTAGCAGCCATGCTTCTTGTCCTTTTATCTCTTTGAAAGCTAAAACCAGTTGGCATGTATTGCCCTCTAGGAGGTTAAGACACACACACACACACACACAAATCAAAACAAAAGTCCTGCTAATATTAAACTGGGTCAAATCAAATATAGGGCCATTTCATTGGCTGTGTGTGTTTAAGAACTATGTTTCATATTAGTCACGCTCAAGTCATGGTGCTTTGCCAACTCGGTTTTTGGTGCCAAGGCAAAATTCTTCTCCTCATGTTACCAATAAATAAATAAATTGTTGGGTCCTTGCAGTTAGAGTGTTACACAGATTTAAAGTGGTGGTCAAGATAAGTAAAATACACAATCCATACAGAACAGACAGTGGAGTAGAATTGATGTGTGGGTGGTTATAACCTCAAGAGCATCTGTTTCTGTTTTAGCGTGCATACATGTGTTTCTGTTGTTGTTTTTTTTAAACTAGTGCACTGATAGTATTGCTTTTGTGCTGCTGGAGAAGCCTGAAGCTGCAACAAAGGTGGTCCTCTGTTTATACAAATGTTATTAATATAAACCATAATCACATGTCTAAATCGAACCTAATTAGGAACCTACGTGATTCCTTTGGGCCTCCAGCAATACACATGGTAAGGGTGAAGCTGATAAGATGCTGAGTTCCTGAGTGTCAGGCCTGAGAATTACAGCTGCAGTACTGCTGTAGGAATAGGTGCATCCATACAGTACATACAGGAGTGCTTCTATGTTGTCTCTCTATCAAATCCAATGCTAAGTGTGTGTGTGATTCTGTCGATGGTCAGTCTTGAGGTGAAAGAGTGGTGGTGTCTGTGATGACACAGAACTAAATGCAAAGGGAATCATGGGAAATGCAGTCGGGGAAATTAAAGTGTGTGAAGTGTATGAGAGAGGACAAAGAGGCCTGGGGCAGGTGGAGAGAGAGAGAGAGAGAGACAGGCCATCTGGTCTTTATTGTTCTCTCTTCCACTGACCCCTCCCTGCACTCAGAAACACACATACCCACACATGACTGCGGACTGACCAGCAGGCGAGCGCATTTAAGGTTGTGCTGCTTTTTCAAGCGTGGCAGGCTGCCCTTTAAGCTACTCCACATCAGGATCAATGACTCTGTGAAATTCAGCTTTTCAGACACGTTTGCGCCCCCTCTGTGTTTCGGCCAATTCCATTCAGCGTGTCAGCACCGTGTGGGCAGAAATCCTGAACCTGCCTGAGCCTCCTGAAGATCTACGCACTCCTCACCTGTTGTAAGCCCACAGACCTCCCTCCATCCACCAGCTCACTTTACAAACCTCGTCCAAATTCATTCTCAGATAACAATCAATAGATACTAACAGTGAATTCAACATGTCTAAACCCAGATCCAAATGAATGAATCTAGCATTCCCCTTAATATTAAAAAATGTACCAATCAAATCTGATTTACTAATCCTGGTGACCACACTAATATGAAAACTTGATTTGCACTTAAGTTATACCCCCATTAGTGCATCCTTTTGTTCCATCGCCAGCTTCCGAGAAACTTCCTTTGTAAATGAACATAAAACAACAATAAGACGAGTACAATGAAGATGTGGTTTTAAGTCGTAATGACAAACAAAATAAATGGTCAAATTTACAAACATCATTTTAAAGTCCACAAGTCCATTAAAAACGTCTTTCATACGTCACAGTCTACTTTGCAACACATGCTGTCAATTTTCTGAATTCCTGAGTCATCTGGGTTATTTTGCTTTGCTTTAAAAAACTCTTTCACAGCCACAGAATACTGTGTTAGAAGAGTTCGCATGGGGTTGTACTTGTACTTGTAAGCAGAACAACATCAAAGTGAATCACTGCTTCAGGCAATACTGAAAAAATTAATTCAGTACAGGACGAAAATGATTTAAATGCCTGATTAGATCAATCAGTTTGTACGTCAACCCAAACACACATTCAAATTTGGGATCTGCTGGCCAGCGAAACCCTATCACATGAAAGTCATCAGTCACAGGCAACCCTCTGTGTGTGTGTGTGTGTGTGTTAAAGATGGCTCACGGTTGGTTGGGAGAGGAATTCGTCAACACCGACTTTCAGTTAGTTAAAAAATATTGTTATAATTTTTTTGGGCAACAAAGTAAAATGCTCCTATTCTGCAACAAGAATGAAGAGTGTGTTACAAACCATCATTGCTAACACACGTTGTCACTTCTTTTCACTGGTGAAATACCAAACAGTTGGTGCCTCTCAGAGTGGGCCATTGAATTGAGTAAAAAAGTCGTACAGTGTAGACACCACAGTGTACAGGTGGTTGGCCCTTTCTCTATAACCTGACCCTGGGTGCTGCTGGGAGAGAAGGGGGTATGTGTGGAATGAGATAGGCACTCTTCTCCCAGTGGTGCACAGATGTAATGCGTGAGGACGATCAAAATTCCAATGTCTCCATCAAAAAAACAACACTGGTGTGCAGGGCAAACACTGCGAGGTAAAGCTTGCAAATCATAGAATATGTCTCTCTCTCTCTCACCCTCTCTTCTAACCAGCCTTGGTTTTTGATGGCCAGCCTGGTTCTGCTGTGCAGCCACAGATGCAATCATGGTTCGCTACTGAAAACTGGTTTTTCTTGGCTGTAGCTCAGAACCTTTTAGGTTCTATAATTAAATGTTTTTAGCAGAAAGGTCCGTTTAAGAGTGAAGTTACAGCTAATGCATGAAATCGGTGGTTGACCTTGGGTTTGATGAGTGAAGAATGCCTCAAAGGAAATCTTTGCTCTTACAGTGAGATGCTTTCATGTGCTGCTGTGTGTGCTGCGTGTGTGTATGTGTCTCTCTGTGTGTGTTTTGTGGAGCAGGCAGTAAGTGATGTCCCCCCAGAGGCCTCACAGTAACAGTAACTCGACACGCAGAGTTTCACAACAACTCAGAGAGAAAAGGCTGCGGTGTGACCTCCTCATCCCTTTCATCTTCCTTCCACTGGGTTTCCTTCCCACTGCTTCCCGGTGATTTATGACGTGTCCACATCCAAACCACGACCCAGTAAGCCAACTCAAAGCTGGGTTAGCGCTGCCTGTCAAGAGCTGGCGTGATGTCACTGTATTTGCGGAATATACGTTGAAAGATAATGAGAGCAACTCGTATTTTAGCTGCGGCAACTTTTTCCAAACTTCTCGTACATCTGCCTGATCATCATGTTCCTCTTCACTGTTTCGTTTTCTGTTCGCCCTCTCCACACTTGTCACCTCCGGCTCTGTCATGCCGCCTACTTGTTTCAGCTCTCTCTCCACCTTTGTCTCTACTTTGTCGCACCCTGAAAGAGTCCACTCCCCTGAGTTTCGGGTTCAGAGTCGATTTTCAACTTCAGAGTGTGACAGAGAGAAAGGCAAAGAACAGACAGAGATAGAGGGAGATAGATCAGATGGGACCAGAGGAAGTAAAAACAAAAACAAGGCTTTTGGGACAATGGAAAAAAAACAGACTGAGAAAAAAAGAAGCTGCTTTTTGAATAACAAAATAGCAGTCAAATTTCCTTTTGTGAAATGGTTTCCTTTTAGATACAAATACAGCTAATTATTTAATTTAGCAAATTAGTTAATTCCCTGAAGGGGCGATGTGTGTGAACCCAAATGTCTCAGTCAGAGCCTCTGGACTTTCTGCAATGTCTCTACTGCCAGACTTTAATAAGACGTCTGCAGGGGACGCAGCTAGAGATCCTCGGCAGGCTTCGTCTTAAGTGAGTGGGTGTGCTGATGAAGAACCTTACACCCAGCAGATGCGAAAATGAGGGAATAAAAAAAAAAAAAAAAAAATCACAGGATGAAAAGGTGATCATAGAAGACACCAGTATAAAGAGGGCTTATGATGATAGAGTCTTAATGAGATTGTTGAAAAAAAAAACAAACATTTCCACTGCACAGGGCAAGTAATAGATCCTGTGTTTGCCACTGCCTGTCAGTGGTGAGGTTGCTAGCAGCTACTCTGCTGATGAAAGAGAACCTAGTCCAGAGCACTGGTTGCTCCCCCGCTGTCACGGCTGTGAGTGAGGAGGCACTCCTTCTGGATCGACACTAAACCTGTTCTGTGATCTAAAGCCTTAACCTGGTTGTGTTGAGAGAGTAAACACAGTCAGGGTAAATGTTTGGCTCTGCCGCCTCCCCCTCTCTCGTCAGCACAATCCACCTCCTCCCCTTCGTCTCTAGGGAGTCCCCCATCCAAACCCTGCCCCCCTCTATGATGACCCCGATGCCCCAGGGCATTGTGGGGGTCTGGGAATGTGTCTCCTTCAGCAGGACCAGCTGGACTGAAAAGGGGAACGTGCCGTAGAGCCAAATAAAAAAAGATGCCTTCAGACTTTGGACAACGACCTTCAAAGAAAGTGATGACAAGTCGGTTTCATTTCAAGTTTTGACTTTGGAGAAAGATAAAAAGTTTAACCAGTTTTACTTCAGTGTGAAACAATGCATTTTCGTAAGCTTGTTTCATTCCCAAAATTGCTCCCTTCTCTTGGAAGTTACCCTTCAAGGCTGTTCTAACATATTTTGTAAACTAGAACTACAAACACATTTGATGTCTTTGGCTACGTTTACCATGGGTGTGACGCTGTTTTATTTTTTTTCATTCTAGCATTCTTGCTTGAAGCATCATCCACCCCATTGTTGACTCGTATTTGCTATGTGTATTTTTCAACTGTGAGTTAAAAATTATTAAGTTATGTTGACAGTTAATTGCAAATTCAAGGATGCTAGTCAAACGGAAGAATACGACCGAAACTGAGAAGAAAAAGACACTTGAGCACCAGGCCATGACATATGCAGGCACTTTCTAGAGTGGAAATAGCCACCAGTTGACAACCTCATCTATGACTGCTCTCTTTTCCCTTGTTTTGAATCTCTCCTTTCCTTTCCACTGATGTGAACTTGACAAAACCGAATACCCCGCCTCCCTCTGGGGGATTTCTGCTTCTCAGAACCCTCTTGTATGTGTCTCACCGCACAATGAAGTAACTCACATCTGTTCAACAAAATCCAACAATAGTGGGGGAGTGAAAGACAGAGGAGAGAGAGATGAAAGGAATACACTCCCCAATTATCTCACTCTTTCTCTGACACCACCACAGCATCATTCCATCTTTCCTGAAGCTGAAAGATCATTGGGCCTTTTAATTTTGATGAAACTAAGCATTTCTACAGGAGAGGGGAACAGTGGGGGCAGAGCGTGGGGGAGACAGTTAGCTTCGTGACAGAGGAAGGACAACTCAAATGAAATCCGTGTTCATTGGAACTGAACTATATCCACATGGCATAAAGGTCTCCGTTTCTTTACTTCATGTGACCGCTGTGCAGCTGCTGTGCGCCTGTGTGTATGTGCGCGCATGCATGTGTGTAAGTGCTAAAGAATGCTGCTAAGTGGGGCTCAGTGGTGCAATGGTCATTTGCAGCTGCCTCACATCATCATGCTGCTGGCTCTCACCCAAATCCACCCACCCCCTGACAGAATCTCCACACAGAAGTCCAAACCATTGTGAAGCTGTTGCATCACGCCAGAGTTTCTTCAACTAAAACACCACTGACAATTACAGCAGAGCTGGGACCCACCATCACAGGTACATGGACTTGCACTAAACCAGCCAGGTTGGTTCTGCCATTGAGATGGTGCGATGCTACTGCAAGAGTCACTTGGTAAATTATTTAAAAAAAAGAATAAATGCTACCATTTATTTTGAGCTTTGAGGCTATTTACAGTCAGAGACTCAGAGACCTACCTACTTATCGCCTGGTCATATTTTTAAAGATCTTTGACAGACAGATTTGAGACATTTTCATGACAGTAAAGGCCTTATTTTTAGATTTAAGAATTCAATGCCTTTTAAGACGTTTTAAGGACCCGCGGGAACCCTGTCTGATGCGGTGGGGCCTCTACATATTTCCCTATGGGGGTAGACCCATGTGAAACTGATGTCAAATTATCACCTGATGTTACAGGTAGCCTTAATCTAATGGAGTGCAATGAAGCTCCACACAATGGATTGATTACCATGGAAGCATTTCACTGTTCTCTGCCACCATGGAAGTTCCGTGGCCCTGCATCGTCAATAAGAAGCAAACATCCACAGAGATCAGCTCCCCCCCAGCGTCACCCTGCCCCCGTCTTACCTGTGTCCTGTCTGAACTGGTGCATGGACTGGAGGTCTATGATATACGGCGAGAGCCGGTTGTCCACCTGGCCGAGGACCACGCTCCCTCCACGGGGATCGCTGCTCCGTATGGCCGCCTCTATCTGGTGGGAGACGGCGGGGCTGTAGGGCCGCCACCGGCCGTGTTCGTTGAGCCATTCCCACACCACCACGGCTGAGGCCAGGAGCATGTTGTTACTGTTGGCCCTGGAGGAGAGGGACACACGGTGAAACACCTGAACACAAACCGCGGCGTTAGCTCCAAGCACCGCGGACACCCCGCGAGAGGAGCGGGGGCTTCGTTTGACAAAACCGAGCCCGGCTGCTGGAGACTGAGGCCAAACACCCAGCACCAGCACGCCATTGGGACACCACACTCTTTTATGAGCTATGTGTTTGATCGTGGCCCTTCCTCTGTGTGTGACTATCTTTCAGCCTCCTCGTGATTATTGAATACAGGCCGACTGCACCCCGGAGCTACAACAAAGCCAGGGTTCTTACATGGAGCCGCGGCTGTGCTAACTCCGGGTAAAAGCGGCACATTCTTCTGCGGAGAGTCGAGCTCCTGGCACGGCCGAGGAGAGGGGGAGGCCACGGTAGTACGAGATCGAGATCAGCCGAACACGAAATGGGGAATAAAAAAACAATCCGGCCTTAAGAGATCGTGTCTCGCTGCTTCTCCCTCCAGACACTGCTAGCTTCTCCGGCGGGTCGCCTGTCTCCAGCGGCGGCCTGTGTTGCTCCGGACTCGGCGGAGGAAAAGCTTCTCGCTGCGGCGAAAATCAGCCCCAACACTCGTCCTGTTCCTTTGTTGTGGAGCAGGAACCGCTCGTTTAAAGGCGTGCAAATTCCGACACGAGCCCCGACAGCTCCAACATATTGTTATTCTCCTAGTTCAGCGGCAGCGAAATGTTGAGAAAGTCGCAACCTCGGATCCACTTGTAACGACTCACAGTCAGGGAGCAGAACCGGTTCGACTGGTCTGGATCCCGGGAGCACGAGCACAACACTGGAGGCTTGTGTTACAAGCAAACCTGTCAATGCACATCTGTCCCCATGGGGACGCTTTAACGTGTTATGATAATATTATTAAGCGTTTTGTCCCGTGCCAGCTTCATGTCAGTGTTTACCAGTGTTGGTTCTACTGGTCTGTGCTGGTGCACTGGTCTCTGTGGTAGTTGGTCTAGGTGCACCTCCATTTCAGTCCGGGACCCAAACAAACGATCCGCCACTCACCTGTTCTAATGAAAGTCTGGGTCCTCTCTCCTCTGAAGTGGAATCCAGGACCGTTTCAGACCTCTTCATGGACCGAATCTTTCGGCTCCGACATGGCTCCTTCCTCCTCTCCGCTTCACCCCAGCTGGACGCACATGACTTATTTCTCTTTAGAATGATGCTTCAAAAAAAGTAATCCAGACCGAGCGGGACCAGAATCACACCGAGAAGTTACCGCGACGAGTTGGAATAAACTCCGCCATGTTGACCCTCGCGCTATCCGTTCGCGTCCATCTTCGTGTGGCAGCGGGAGCACTTGATGTGGGGCTACGGGGGGACAGGGTGGACAGCGGCCCCCCGACTCCTTCTCCGCACCACGCCCAGAAACCCCCGTGGTAACCGAGTCCCGTCAGCCAATAGAAAGACAGGCTCCCAAAACATCGCATTTAAGGGTCCCCGTAGATCCAGCAGCACGCCCCCCTGCTGCACGGGCCCTGGGACCCGTGTGAGACCGACCACCGCCCCCGTAACGCCGCAGACCAGTATGGTGGAGGTGTTTTTTACGTGGAATCTAACCTGGTTTACCTTGGAGCACTTCGAGAGGCAACCTCCAGCACACAAGGTGGACGCATGCTGCCACCCAGTGGATCAAATATCTCAGTTCAATGAAGCGCAAACAGAGGCGCTAACGTCACACTCTCTCCTCCCGCATGTTGTTGTTGTCGTTTGGTGAAGATTCGCCACGCATTTGTTTGTTTATATCGTAAAAATGTCTGCCACATACATGTATAGCTACTTTTAAAACAGCGTTTTGGAGACTGTGGATGCAGCAAAGGCTCCATAGCTCAGGGGTTAGAGCACTGGTCTTGTAAACCAGGGGTCGCGAGTTCAAATCTCGCTGGGGCCTGCGTAAATTTTTTTTTTCCCCTTTTCGCATGTGGACGCTTCTCCGCAGTGAGCGCAACTACACTCGGTGACTGACCGATTGAATCACACACTGTAGCTGCACAAAACTGTTATTAGGTGTTTTCTGAGTGTTTTTTTTTTAATGTAGCGAGGCAGCACAATGGAGTGCAAGCATGTGTTGGGTACATTAAAACCACAGATGTGATTTAAGGAGAATGTTTGAAACTGAAAATAAATAAAAACAAACTATCATGTGACCAGTCATGCACACTGGGCATGTGCATGATTGTTGTACGCAGAGTGCCTGGATAACAGTGTCTTATGCATGTAACCAGCTGAATAGTTGCACCGCTTGTTATTGATTATTCACGTACAATCCTTTACCTTCTTCAACCTAGAGACAGCCACAAAATGGTGTCAAAGGAACTGTGCATGCCTGGTTTAAGATGTGTTTAAAACCATTGTCACTGAAAGCCAGTCACAAGGCTCTGTTTTCAAGGTCTGTGCTCTTTGGTCTCTTACCATGAGTGTATTTAATTATTTAGATAGATAGATAGATAGATAGCGAAACGAGTTGTGAGAAGCCTCCAGAACACAATAGGTTGCAATACGACTGCAACAGGCAGGCTCTATAAAATCCTATTTTCAAATCAAGATCGTATTCCCATAGGTTCCAGCACACTTGGGTAGCAGGGGAATTGGAATCACAGATGAACTGATTAAAAGCGGCAGTCGAAATCAACAACTGCTGAGGTCAAATCTGAGACAGTAGAACAGTAGAACACACCGAAGACCGACAGCAAATGGAAACTGAAGGGGGCAGTAAAGCGAAACATTGGACACCAGCTGCGGTAAAAGCCTCACAGAAGAAGAAGAATGAGCAGCAGTAGCAGAAGAAGAAGAAGCAGAGGCAGTCATGCCGCACACAGAGTATGAAGCGGACTTGACTATCGCTGTTGTGTTATCTGACTAAGAAGTACCCAGCTCTCTACAGCTGCTGGTCTGTGAAACGCAGATTGGCGACACGTCAGCTCTCGGACTACAGACTGAGGCGAGGCTCCACCGCACGAGAGAACGTTAACAGGTGAAAAGCTAGTTAGCATTAGCATTTTTTTGGAGTTACCTGTCAAACCGTCAGCTATCAGCTAGGTGGTGGCTAACATTTAACAATGTCAGCCAGTTTAACCAGTCTCAACTTTCTCAGGAACAAGGGACACCATGGTTAGTCAGAATAGTAACTGTCAGAGACAGTCAGCTCCTTGGAATTTGCTGACATGGTGACTCACATGTTTTGGCGTCTGTCTGACTAACTAGCATATGCTAGCATCTGCTAGCTCGGCGTCAGACTCCAAGTGTGGAACAAGCTTCAGCTTCTCTTGAAACCACATGTTAACTAACAACACTCATGAAAGGAAGTTGTTGCCAGAGTGTCAGTGTCCAGGATAGAGCTGTGTCATGTTTAACTCTTACTCGGGGGTGGATGTTACGCCAGCGTCATGTTTTTAAAGGGCTGGTTATTTGTGTTTTGACTGACGCACACCATCAGCTGCTCCCTCTGTTTAGTAAACGCAGCGGGTTTATTAACAGCTACAATAGCTCAGCAGAAAATTCAGAGGACACCAGTCCCACCTCTAAAAGTCTCATGGGCGTCTTGATGCGTAGTTAACTATTAATGAAGACCACCAACATGGAATGAAATGTTTATTGTAAGAACAGTTTGTCATCCAGATTGTTCTCTGGGGACAGACATGTGCTGCAGTGTGTTCCTGGAATTTCTGCTTCTGCTAAAGAGACAAACGTACTCTGTGTTCTGATTCTACATTCCCCACCGAGGTGAAAGTATTAATGAGTCCAGGGTTCAGTGAAACCCAACAGACTGTTTGACCGTGCAGTGTCTGTTTCAGGATGGCAGGAGTGTTTGACATCGACCTGGAGACAGAGGACATCAGTGATGCAGAGGTCTGTTTCCCCATACTCCCAGATAAAGATCTGTAGAACACATCAATAACTGGGGATAAGAAGGAAACTATATTACTGGTGTCTCTAGTTTGTAAGATTGAATCACCATTTATCCTTTTTAACAGGTGTTCAGTTAATTTGATTGTTTAACTCGCTTGGCTTGTTGTTCTTTGTCTGTAGGATGATGTCTGTGACGCCAGTGCTCCAGAACCAGAGAAGTATGTTACATTAGATTTAAAAATGTATTTAAAATGTATTTTCCTATTGAATTCACTTTTCCTAAAATTAAGTTTTTGTCTTTCTGAATAAATGAGAGTAACTGCCTTCAAATAAATAATTCAGTGACATTCTGCATGCTCTCAGACATGCACAGAACACAAGAGAACCTCTGGACTTTCTCTTCCCAGCCCCCTTGTATAAAGCTGCAGAATGTCTGCGGCAGCTGATGTACGAACAGATACAGAAATTAAATATACCAGAGGAAAACAAATATCTCAGGAGGAAAAAATCAGAGCCATATATGTAGAAGGCACTGATAAAAGATGTCAAGGGAACTTTTACTGATAAGGGCAGATAGAACCTTATTGTCCACTGAGGGTGGAAGATTGCCTTTGGCTCATCACTGCAAGATTTAATCAGTCAAACTGATCAAGGGAAATATATGTAGTGAATTACATTAAAGTAGCAGCTCTGTTTCTGCAGGTTAAAGTGCAACAGTCACTATACTGAGATGTCTATAATATACATTGAAAACGGTCCTGTGTCTCTCTGCTGATCCACGGTGAACCACTCCAGAGACACGTGTGTTGTTGTGAACACGTCTGAGCTGCAAATCTCCCGGTGTGTTGCTTATATGTAAATAACTCTCTGGACAGCCTCTGAAGGTCAGGTCTAAAATTGCTTTGAGTGGCCTGGAGCATAAAAGTCCCGCATGTGTGGTTTGGTCAGTTTGGTTTTTGGATTGGATTAATATTAATGATATCAACGTGCACGATAGACATACCAATGTCAATGTGTGAGGAGGTCATTATCTATTGATGCACACCTTACCTTCTGTGTTACTGTGTCATTCTCCTCCTTTAACCTAGTGGCCCGACGGAGGAGGTGGAACTGACCAGTGAGAGCGTCAACAGAGACAGTGAGAGAGTTGGGCCTGACTGCTTTGAGCTTCTTACTGTGCTGGGAAAAGGAGCATATGGCAAGGTTTGTGTGAGCATGTTTGCATGATGGTGTTGACATTCACTCGTTTTAAACGGTCTGTCTCTTTCTCAAATGTAATACAAAGTACCTGTTAAGAGCTGCCCACTGAATATATGCCATAATCCTAGTTACACTTCACAACAAACCTCTGTCTTTCCTTCAGGTCTTCCAGGTGAGAAAGGTTCAAGGAGCCCAGATGGGGAAGATTTTTGCCATGAAGGTGCTGAAAAAGGTACAGAGACAGAACTCTATGGCATGCATTATATGTTGATCTTTCTTCATTACTCTTACATGACATTTCCTTTTCTTTCCCACTCCTCCATGTGTTTTACATTCCTCCCACCTCTGTTTTTCGGCCCCTCCTTTCTGTCTTCTCAATGTGTTTGTCGTAAGGCTAAGATAGTGCGTAACGCTAAAGATACTGCTCACACAAGAGCAGAGCGGGAGATCCTGGAGACGGTGAGACACCCGTTCATCGTGGATCTGCTCTATGCCTTCCAGACCGGTGGAAAACTCTACCTCATACTGGAGTGTCTAAGTGGTAAGAAAACATCCTAATGGATGTGAAGGATTAGGAGGAGGGAGAGAGAGAGGCACAGAGAAGGATTTATGGCAATGAAGTTTTGATTACAGAGCAAGTAGAAAAAGAAACGCGTATAGGAATGCATGGGAGTGACAATCTCTCACCAATGTGTACTGTTGTTTTTCACCAGGGGGGGAGCTGTTCATGCAGTTGGAGAAGGAGGGCATCTTCATGGAAGACACTGCGTGGTAAGGATGACCTCATCTCAGCTCACTATTGGCATATAAGTTGTCATTTTGAGTTTGTACTACTTAAATTATATTGTTCCAACGAGTAATGTTCTATTTTGGCGGTGGTCTTAAATAGCCTCTGTGTGTAGTTTCTATTTAGGAGAGATCACATTGGCCTTAGGTCACCTCCACTCCAACGGGATCATTTACAGAGACCTCAAACCTGAAAACATCATGCTCAATCACGAAGGTAACTCACCATGTATTCGTATCTGTATAAACACTGTACCTGTCAATATAATCAGTTCACTCTACCTCTCCACACTTTCTCTTCTATCTTCTTCCTCATGACGTGTAACATGTTCACTGGTTCATATAGATGTGTCACCTTTGTTTGCAACAATAAAGTCTATTTCTTTATTTGTAGGACACATCAAGCTAACTGACTTTGGCCTCTGTAAGGAATCGATTCATGATGGATCGGTCACACACACCTTTTGTGGTACCATAGAATACATGTGAGTAACAATGCCTTACTCTCATTCTCCAGTCCTTTGACCACAATGTGTTACAACACCAAATTATCCTCTCCAAGAGCACTTTGTAAACATTTGCTGTTTAATTTTATAAAACAAATTTCACTTTTGTGTTGTTTATGTCTCCCCTCTGTGTGTCTTCTTCCCTTCCAGGGCTCCAGAGATCCTGACCAGGTTGGGTCACAACAGAGCAGTAGATTGGTGGAGTCTGGGGGCCCTGATGTATGACATGATGACTGGATCTGTGAGTGGCAACTGACAACTCAGGGAATCCAGCTGAGGTTTACTTGTATAAAAGCTATTGAAACAAGTTGTGAGAAGCATATCAGCTCCCCTGGTGTTTCTGCTGATTTTATACTGCAGGAAGTCAGAAGGCTCCCCCTCATTGCTAAATTTGCCTTCGAACATCGAGTTCTCCGGAGGTTAAGACATGTCTAAAATCAGTATTATTCTGAAGTGACTGCTGGAGTCTGAGGAGCTCAGGCATTTCATAGATTGAGTGAGGCCTGTACTTTGGTAAGAATCTCAAATCAGCAGTGATTTCAGTGAAAGCCTTTGGTAATAGATGCGAGCTGGAAATAGGACTACCCTGTGAGTTAAAGGAAAGCTATAGACAACCATCCAGCTCTTACTAAAGACAGCCTGGACAATGTTGTGTCGCTGCCTTCTGAATATTTTACTAGTTTTTCTAGAACTTTGGAGAACTTATTATTTTTTATAGTATCAGTCAAAGAAGTTTTGAATTTTTTTACTGACGGAACAGAGAAACACCTTCGACCATCCGACCATCAAAATCAGGACAGCTACTCATACAAAATACAAGTGTGTGGTTCTTGTGAATTATTATTTTTTGTTTGTTTTTGCAGCTCAGTATCATACATTTAATTTAACAATAACAGTTCATTCTGCTGTTGCAGCTGTGATGGATTTACGTCTCTGCTGATCAGAGTACCCGACAGTTTATGACCTTCACTGACACACTTCTCTGATTTCTCACCAGCCTCCATTCACAGCTGAAAACAGGAAGAAGACCATTGATAAGATCTTGAAATGTAAACTAAATCTTCCGCCATATCTGACCATTGATGCCAGGGACCTCATTAAGAAGGTCTGGAAACCTGCATGTGCACGCACACACACATGCCCAACATGAATCCTTTTCTTTCTTGTGGAACTAATATTATTTTGCTGTTCTTTTCAGCTGTTGAAAAAGAATCCAGCCCAGAGACTTTGTTCCAGTCAAGCAGACTATGCTGATATCCAGGTCAGTAGTGTCATGCCTCTGAAAATGTGCTGATAACAGTTAAAACATAATCATACGTAACGACCAACAAAACCCAAAGTCCTTGTTCTGCTGCAGAAACATCCTTTCTTCAGGCACATCAACTGGGATGATCTACTGAACAAGAGGGTGGAGCCGCCTTACAAGCCCCAGCTGGTAAGTCAGCACGTCATATTTTTTCCTCTTTATGTTGTCGTGATATGTTTCTCCCCCACCCCCGGTCACTATCTACAGTCCTTCTAATGAATCTGTTCCTGTGTCTAACCTCCAGCTGCTCCTCTCTGTGTCTCTGCAGCACTCGGATGAGGACGTGAGCCAGTTTGACACCAGGTTCACCAGACAGACACCAGTGGACAGTCCAGACGACACCTCACTCAGCCACAGTGCAGAGCTAGCCTTCGCTGTGAGGCAGTCTTCCTAATCACACTTTTTAAATTTTATATTAAGGCTCCAAAAACCACACAAGTCAACTCCAGATGGAAACTTTTGTTTGTGTAATGTGTCAGCGCCTCTTTCCCTGCACATTCCTGTGCAGCACACTTGATGAAACAAGCAGCTCTATTGCGTTTACGATTGTGACTATCTGTGTCCCATCAGGGTTTCACCTACGTGGCTCCATCGGTGCTAGAGAGCCTTAAAGAAGGCTTCTCATTTGAACCCCGAACACGACATGTCCGCCGACACAACAGCAGCCCACGCACACCCATCAGGTAATACACAACACAACCCCCCTCTGTGAAGCTACACAACACGTTTATGCCTCCGCAACAGTCTTTACTTATGTACGATCAACTGCACGTCTCATGTCTTCAAATGTGGTACAGACTTGTACTAATTGGAGGTCAAAGACCAAGATCACAGTGTCCAGTGTACATTTCAGAGGTCAAAGTTCAAGGTGGGTTCAAAAACAGATTCAAAGCGGTGTCTCAGGACTGACAGGGAATTTCTTCTTGTGTCACTTGGATTGAGGGACTCAGTGATTATGCAGCACATTATCCTGCAAACTCTTCTCACCTGTAAATCCCTCCATGATGTAGCCCCACCATAACTTGCTGACCTCCTCCTCAGTCACAGGGTTGCTCTCTATCCCCAACACCAAACTGAGGCAGTCTCAAAGTCAGAGTGCCGACATATATGAATCTGAAAAGAAAGTATCTAGAAATATGTTCACAGAAAGTGCATGCACTTTGGTCATTCTTATTTATAACCTGGCACTTTGTTACTAACTCTGCTGTCATATACAGAGAGGTAATTATCAACCTGATGCTAATGTGTTGATAATTAAGTTGATCTTCTTTCTATTCAACAATTATACATTTCTGATAACCTTCCCACTTCTTTTAGTCCCCTGAAGTTTGCTTCTGCCGGGCCCTTCAAGTCCAGCATTGATGGAGAGCTGGACATCTTCTCTCCCACTTCTCCGCCGTCAGCTCCGGTTCCCACGTCACTTGAAAACGGAGCTGCCAGTCAGCCGATCAGGACCCCTGCGAGGAACAAGAAACAGAAGGGTCATCGGAGATGAGGAGGAAAGGGTCAGAGTCGGCCTGTGCTGAGACACTATGGTCAGATTCCTGTTTTCCCTTGAAGACAGCAGGTATTGAGGCACAGAGCTGAAGTTTTTTTTCCTGGTTTCATGCTTTTTTTTTGAAGTGGTTTAACTAGGAGGTGTCTGAAAAGCCATATGCTTTAAACTTAGACAGATACAACTCATCTTGGGTCTTGGGTCCAGCTTTTCTTACTTCTCATCTTGACTGTTTAAAGGTGGAATACTTCACACAGACGCCACTGGATCAACATGGAATATTTATGCTTTAACATTTATGCTTTGACTCTAGAGCCTCAGGTTTATCACTGTCGTCAGATGGGCACTGAATTGTGTAAAGTTGGTTAAGTCTGCACTGGAGAAATTAGGACTGATGTAAACATTTTATTTTCAAATAAGATAAGAATATGAACAATGGTCTTCACCACTCTCCCTAAATGCATGATGGGAAGTTATTTTTCACATGCTACTATGCTTACAGCTAAAGCTGTCATATAGATATTTCCTGAAACAAGTTGGTTTGAATTGGCTTTTAATTAGTTAATCAGAGTTTGTTAAAGAGGTCGTCACACAGGGATCACATGTTTGAAGTCAACAATGAAAGAGCTTTTACTAGGATTATTTTTCATAAGAGTAGAAATGGAACAAAGACCCTCAGCCTTCAGAAATCTACTATATTCTACATTACACTCATGGTAAAATGTGGAAAATCATCTTCAACGTCTGCTGCCAAAGGTTTTGACACTTGCTGTCCTCATATTGTAAAAAAAAAAGAAAAGACTGATCACACTATTATAAGAATTTAACAAAAGGGACATGCTGTATGTATTCATTAGTTCCATGAGGAGGAACCACATACAGAGCATCCATATAAACTGAACAATGTACAAAGTGGTGCTCTCAGACAAAAATGCATGTACTTGTATAGAAAGAATATTTTGGGTTACAGAGGAAACCTATTTTTACAAATATAACTGAGGTCAAAAGAAAAATGCTTCATGTTATAAAGTGTTGAATTGCCGTTGCCCGATGTAGTCGAAACACTGAGAAGTTGGATGGATCATAGGAAGGTGTGAGGTTCACTTGATGCCAAACATTTCACAGCAATGCACTTGTACATATTCAGTGTGTTATATACTGAGATCAATCAAACTATTTTTTTTTTTTTACATAGCTTTATAGGTATATAATTATTTACAATTGTAGGTGCAACAAGAAAATCTGGGCAGCTCCATGAAGCTGTTAAATAAGTGTAAATATTGTAACAGGATTCAAGATAACAGACATGATGAATGGTAAAATAATCTGCTAAATGTCTTTAAACCATTGCCTCCACAGTGCAATGAATTGTGGATGATTAAAGATTAGGGAGACAGAGGGTCACATGTTGTATTGATGGGACAAATAGGAACAATGCTGTGGTGCAAATAGCTCATGCATGAGTAACAGCTGCAGAGGTAAACGTGTGCCTCTATTCGTTGGCTTCATCATCATAAATCATTAGCTTCCTGTCAGTCATGGTCTGTACTGGAGAGTAAAAAAAAAACAACTAGTTGTAAACTATCCTTTGAATTGTATATATGTCTTAATTTATGTATGACAGTAGTGCATCAGGAAATAAAGAGGCAGATGAACAAATGCAGATAAAAAAACCTTGATATAGGGAAATAATTTAATGAAGACATGGCTACAGCAGCAGCATGTCTCAGAAGAAATGAAAAGAGCATTAATTGCATGAATTGACATTACAGTTTTTCTAATGATTTTTGGAGACATTCATGTTACTCCAGGATGAATTGTTGTAATTGAAGCTCCATCTTGCACCATCACATGTCAAATTGTAAATTGGACTAATCGTCTGGTTTCCAACCTGCATATGAATGATGGATCCATCTGGCTCAGCCACTGGCGTCCAGCATGTCTTCATCCCAACAGGCTGAACTGCACTGATATATCCAACCTGCTTGACATCGTCACATTCACCTTGTTACAGTGGGCGTTTCACTCGATTCCACCGCTCCCTGGTATCAGCTCTAATGTAAAGACAGAAGAGCATTTGCAAATCTGAGAAGATTTAAATAACTTTTAACAATCACTTTTTTAATATATTTAGTTTCATGATTAAATATTTCTGCATTTGTTCAGTTGATCCTTTTATACTTATATATTTGGTCATATTTATTTGATGTTGTGCTCTTTGGGCTGCCTGTTACTCTTCTGCTGCTCTTGTTCTTGTGGATTTTAGGAAACGGGTGTGAAACCAAAGCTCTTCCCTCTCTCCTCCACCAGCCTCAGTCTGGATCTATTTGAGGCAGAGTGTGAGTTATATTCTGAGTAATGTCTTGTCACACTGCAGTCGGTATGGCACTGTAATAGTACAGGTGTACAGAACAGACATTGTCATGTGATTGTAAACAAGGTATTGTTAAAGCTCACAAGAACCCCCCCCCACATACACACAATCAAAAAGTGCTTATTGTGTTCTCCTCTGTATATTTATTTACATTATTAATAGATTTTTTAATTAATTCATTTGAGTGGTTTTAAGATTATTTTGTGGTCATTGCTAATTTTCTTTTCTTTCTTGTCATGTATAATTTTTGATTAACAGATGAATGTTTAAGAATAAAAGGTGATTAATGCATAATTATTAGAACTTTATATAATAAGGCTTTTGAAAAAGATCTATAAAATAACGTTGGTAATCACCACAGTTGGAAATTTAAACAAAATTGCCATATCGTAACCTGCATGATCTTGAGGCCCAGTTTTAGCTTTGTTCACTGTGCATTATCCAGTTTCAACAAGAGAATGCATTGATAAGTAACACACTTTGCTCAGTTCCATTGTCAAGCTCTTACATTTATTCCTGGCCTGGTGGGCAGGAACATCTCACATCAGAGAGAGAGAGGGGAAAATGTAAATATCCAGAAACAATATGACAGCTTAAAATAAGCTTACTGTCCCAAGATTGGGAAATTACTGATGTTTGTATGTGAAGAAGCCAGACTTGCTTGATGTGGTTAGAAATGGTAGACTGGATACGATCCAGTAGTTGTTTTTGTCCTTGGGGTCTAGTCCAGGTTATTTTAGGTGTAGGGTGTTTATGGGAACTTTGAGGGAAGGCGGGATTATACCAGTAGACACCTGCCATACTGAATGTTGTGTTTATAACCTTTTAAATTCCCAAATCAGAGTCATGATCCGCCCCCCTGAATATGCAGCAGGCGAGTTGGAGCTTCTTTTGACAGCGACCTCACCCTGCTTGCAGGAGATGTATCTCATTAAGACGGATAAATCCTACATGAACATATGGCAACACCGTAATAGATTCTTCACACAAGGGAAATATTCTCGGCTAAATGTTCCTCCCTTCAACGCTCTGATGGGATCCAGAAATATATGTATATATATATGGAAGGATGCCAACAGCCTCCTGAACCACTGATATTTCTGTTTGCTGGCAAAGCTCAGCTTATCTGATAAGCAGCAGATTTACACCTCAGAGGAACCTTTGGCACAAGCCAAAGGTTCCTCAGCTCAAGGGATATGCTGTAAATCTTTCACGAGAGACAATGAGCATGTTGCAAGTTGCTGTGTATGCAAACAAAGCCCTCCGCGTGTAACGTAATTCAACAAGACTGTTTAGTCCCAGATAAACATTCAGCAAGATTCAAAAATTGTTTGGCTTCAAGGAAAACATGAGCAGAAACACATGCATTTGCGCAAGAGGAGGCCTCACGTTCCACCTTAAGACAACGAGCAGGAGTTCAGATATGAATTAAATTAGCACAAGTCTGAGTAAATGGGTCTGTAGTGATCTGCCAAACAAGACGCATGAGAAAACACCATCCAAAGCAAATATTTCCAAGACTGAGTGAGCCAATACCTGGGTATTCCAGTTATCACTGGCAGCATTAGAAGCACTTATCACACAGCATTATGAGAAATTAGCTACAGCTTCACGGACTTAGCTGTTAACAGTTAATAAAGCACAAATAAATACAGTCCAACACACACACACAAATCCCTGGTGAAATACAATAAAACTAACGTAATTAAATGGAAACCCAAAACTGATTTAATCAAGAACAACCTTTGTAACCAGAGCTGGGGAATCCATGATATTTATTGCTAGAGTTGTCTGTGCGGTTTGTTTATTTAGGATATTTCAACATTTAAAAAAAAATTGAAATGTCAGATTTTATATTCTTAAGAATTAAGTTTGTTGCTCTTTAAAATGGTTTCCTAATGATGACAATAATATCGTTTAAGCATGTCATTTCTGGAACAAAATGATTATGACTACCTCTTTAAGAAAGCATTAAGTTTCCCTTTTCAGTTGACAGTTTTAGGTCTGAGACCCTGCACTGCACGGATGGTTATAACACCGGTGAGCCGTCTTGTACTTGTACTGCACAGATAGGACTGAATGATACTACTACATGGCAAAACATGCAGCAAACAACTGGAGCCGAACCACTCAAATCATCACTTCAGCCTGAACTATTCTTCTTCATTAAACTCATTGATGTTTAATATCTTTTAACACCCCTCTATGCATAAATTCCACCTAGAATGGCAGTAAGGTAATTTGTGACGCCTGATAAATTGGGATTTCTACTTTAGCAATTAATCACATGACTCATTGTTTGGGTTTTATGGACTGCAGCCTTAGCACGAAATAGCAGAAAAGAGTGATTGTTAAATGAAGCTGAGGAAAACAGTGCATGATCAGTTGTTTAAGAGTGAGCTTGTCTTTAATATATAAACGCTTCCTGTTTTCCTTAGGACACTACATTACATTTCATTTAGACAATGCTTTTTTCCACCTACTGACTTTATGACCTTGGCCATGAGGGAACAAACCCAGAAGAACAATTTATTGTAAAAAGCTAAACTACAATAATTATAGCAACATTTGTGTTTTATCATCAGACGTTATTTTTTGATGCTGAGCGAAACACATCAGCAGGTCGGGGATGTATCATGTATTTTTGAGTAGTTTGCCCTTTTCTCACCGAAATATCATCAATTCTGTTTGTACCGGCTCAGTTGAGTGAACCCCCACCACTGCTCAAGCATCTCCTCCTCCCTGTGCAGTGTGCTCACTTCACCAAAAATACCACACAGGCCGTGAAAAGAATTTCCAGAGGTCAGAAAATACCAGAGTGTTGGTGTGCGGCACACACTGTGTTCTGTTAAGTGCCTAAAGCTCTTTGTTCGCGACAGGCAGCGTGGTCACAGGCCTTAAGATTCCGTTCTGCATAATCTTACGCAGTCGGATCTACAAACGTTTCCACTGCACAAATCCACATTAATGCATCGTGGAGAGCAGCACGGCCACAGGTTGAGTCCCAGCTCCATGATTTGTTCTTCAGTGTTTGCACACTCACTGTTTATATGATGGAAATGTACAGGTTCAGTCATGAGAGGAGAGAGAGAGAGAGATAGAGGCAGTTCTGTGTTATAAAGATCCTCATGCAGAGACACTCAGACTTCTATGTGTCCCTGTCTGTCCGTCTGTCCTATTTGTCCTCCATCGGACCAACTATGCCACGCTTGACTCCGTGCAGGTCTCAGTCCACGGTTCCAGGTGTTCGGGCTCCTCCAGCTGCTCACCAACAATAGTGGCAATCACAGGGCTTGGCTGGATGGTTTCTACCTCCAGGGACAATCAGGCTGCGGTGACATGAAGCAATCAGGATTTTACGCTCAATCAGGAGAGCACGTGTAGGAGGTTTGTACACCTTTACTAGGCTGAGGTGGTGACATTTGATCGTTAATATTTTGATGTGCACACTGGAATTAACAGTATTTATGTTTTTGAAACATTTTGATGACCACGAACCGACTGTTTGCGGGTTAAGACTTGTGTGAGGGTCAGATTGGTTAATCCCCCCTGTAACAGTAAGAACCCTTGAGCAGAACCAGGCTGGAGTGGGGGGGGGGGCCCTTCTGCTGATGGTCTGCTGGGTGAGGGAGGAGGTAGAGGACAGAGGAGATGGAGAGAGCAAAGAGAGGAATATACACACAGTTCGGGGTGGGATTTTGTTTTGGACCAGTGAGCGTCCTCACTCAGACAAAAGTGCTAACACTGTATTTGCTCTGGCTCAGGTGGTTTTCAACTAACTGCCCGTCGCTGTACTTCACGATCCCCACCTGGTCCATCAGCACCTCTGCCAGGCTCAGTCCCCCCGGCTTCAGCCACCCTGCCAGCTCTTACTGGAAACCCATCCCCATCCTGCACATCCAATTACTTTGGAATTCAAATAAAGTGCTTAAACCTATTCTTGTCTGCTCTCGGGCCCAATTTTCACTGAAACATTTAGAGTTTGCACACCCCAGATGCTGGGGTTTGCGACAAATAGGTCTGTAAAGCATATTTTTATGAGTGTGCGTTACATCTTTTCTTTCCTCTTGTTTAGGTGGGTATTTAAGTTACTCTCCGCTGCACAGCGTAATGCTCATAATGACACTGTGCTTTTTCGTCCAGATCCAATGGATCTCCAAGAACAGCTGGGGCAGCGACTTGGACAGCAGCGACCCCTTCCTACTGCCAAATGGTGAGGCTAACAAAACACACAGAACGGCCCAGAGACCTTAACGCTACAATCCATAAATCCGTTTTACCGACCACAGCAGTGAGTCGCCCGGAGGCCCACGGCAAGGGGGGAAAACAATGGTGACTTTGTGAGAATGATTCCATCTCACACGTGGATTTCATTACCAGAATGAGAAATCAGAGCCACTTGTGAGAGGTTATTGTCTGCACAGTCACGTAAGACTTTGCAGTCGTGGCCTTTTTTTTATTTTTTTCTCTAATCTTCTCCTGTCACTGCAGCGATTCCCTAGCAGCTTGGCCTCCATCTGCATGAAGAGCGAAAACGCCTGTCCACGTTTCGCTCTTTGCTTGAGGGGGTTCACAGTGAACATATGTTTTCAGGATGAGAAGTCACTTGTGAAATTCGCTACAACGCTACATTGTGTTTCTTTAATGCTTCTACTTCAACACAATCCATTACTGTAGTGGGTCTGAAGTGTGGGTCTCTACTCGATGCTCTTCGTCCATTTTAGACACACTTTCAAAATAAAATGAACCCCTGAGAGAATTAAAATTTTTGAGCTATTAAGAACCAGCTTTTTCCAAAGCTTTACAAGAAACACAGCTTGGTTTCAGGCTTGAGGGGAGGTATGCAACTGAGGTATGCAGGTTCTTCTGTTGTAACAAATCTGCATAGAAGAG
Organism: Pseudorhombus dupliciocellatus; assembly: GCA_016785235.1. Classification (NCBI taxonomy): domain Eukaryota; kingdom Metazoa; phylum Chordata; class Actinopteri; order Pleuronectiformes; family Paralichthyidae; genus Pseudorhombus; species Pseudorhombus dupliciocellatus. The sequence goes on from JAFBJW010000232.1 coordinate 1,627,933, forward strand.
ACCGGCAGGAGACGGTGGTTTGGTTTCCTTGCAGGCCGGACAGGGTTCGTGAGATATTGCTATTGCCTCAGCTAGCTGAAATCCGAATGTACCCAGAGTGTCTGCACATTGCATTCAAACTCAGAGGTGGGCTGTAACAACTGGCATTTAAATGTAATTTGTTGCTGGTTGTAGACCCACTTGTTTATTCGGGTTTAAATCAACATCACATTTTTTTACTCTGGAATAGATTTCTTCAGAAAAATCGCTCAGCTCTTTTTCATGTAGACGCATTAATCAGGTTACTTGTATTTATTCATGAGGCTACTTAATGCATCCATGTACATTCTGCTCAGAGGCTGTTCCGCTGGTGCTCTGATATCCCACCGCAGCCACAGCCCCTCGTCAATCCGTTCACCGCAGAATAAAAGCCGAGGCTACAGCAGGTTTTCCTGTCGGTGTTTGGTTTCAAACAGTGTGTCTGATTTAGAAAAGATGATAGAAAAGAAATGCTGCATCTAAAAAAATAGAAAGACCTACCAGTAGCACTAACTAGACTCATTTTAATTGTTATTTAAATGGAAGCACAGGGTTCTTTTTACACAGTGAAGGATGAAAGATCACAGAATTATCTCCTAATTTGTCTCAATGAGCCAAAATACTCTGTCATTTTTGATATTTACTCCATATTAATGTGTATACCGCCAGTGGGGCATACACTGTCATGATTTACTGTTTCTGCTTAAGTGAGACGTGTGGATCTCACTGTTAGTGGTTACTAGTTGGCCTAGGTCCCCTGTAATCTTGATACCAATTTATTTTCTTACTGATATAATGGGCATGAAGACAGATGACAAAACAGCTTTTCCCTCTCACCAGCCTTAACCTCCAGTGTGCCACTTTCCCTCTGTCTCCTGTTCTTCTGATTTGTAGACAGCAAGAAGTTGCACCGTAATTTTAGATCAAAGGTTAAATTAGGTTAAATAACATTCCAAGAAGAGAGAGCAAAAGCAGAGGCATAGGTGATGTAGGTCATCATCCTGCATCCTTACACTGGAGGCCATGTGAAACCATTTACCTTTGTTTTTCTCATAGTCATAACCGAGTCACTCTGGGATCCAAACTGTGGAAATTCGTCAACCTTAGTCATGTGTTTATTTGTAATCAAATGAAAACCGCGGACTGGTTCGACTGGCACCAGCACATGCGGCTTGTATCTGAGGGGAATGACAAGCAACCTGCAAGTTAGAGAATTGTTGCTGTGACCAAGGACTCTGTCGTTTAAATCCCAAACAGTCCCCTCACCCATGGGAGTTTGGTCTCAGCTCAGCTCTGATGATTCTCCTCAAAACTGAAAAAGTACTGCGACAAAAGTGTACTGTATTCCATCCATAAATATGATGACCTCTTGACTATTCCTATTCAAAGCAGATGAAATTGTGATATAGATCAAATCCCTGCAGACAGCAAATTAACAAAGGGCTTATTGAGGGCCGCCGCCACATATCGACTTTCTGCTCATCAGACTGTGGGCTGCTAAGATGCCGTCTGGTCCCACTTGTCAGACTGGCCCCCACTTCTCTGAAAGCTTTCTGGTAGATTTTCAAAACAAGCATTATTTGGATAAAGTGGCCACATATTCAATAACCGAATGGACGCTCCCTCGCTTAGCAACATATCAAAACTTAATAAGCCTAAAAGTACAGCTGCTTAAACAAAAGGAGCCCATCATTTCTCCTTTCAGCGTGGAGCTGTACCACCGGAGCACTTCTTATTGAACGTGTTTCCCTCTTCATGAAATATTTATGCCTCTACTCTCGTGACAGCCAGTTGCCGGAGGCGTTCTTCTTTCAGGTAATCGGTCTGTCTGTACATCTGTACCTCCATCCGCCCCATCATTGTGAACATGGCATCTCAAGAATTCCTTGAGGGCATTTCTTCGACTTTGTCACAGACGTTCAATGGGACTCAAAGATGAAAACATGAGAATTTGGTAGGCAAAGATAAAAGTTGATGGTTTACGTCACCCTAAGATGATCCAGTCAGACGAGATGTTAAATCGAATTAAAATATTATCTCAATAACATCAGTGTTTGTGCACTTGAAAAATAGACTATAACATAGAAATATAACAACTTGCCTTTGTTTAGTGTGAAGAACGTGACACTGTGAAGGATGCATCTAAAACCCAAGACAGATGGCGTACAGACTATTAAATTTCAATTCACTTCAAAGCTTTTATTGTCATTAGCACAAACAGCGTGTTTCCTGTCCAATGAAATTCTGACTGTGCCATCCACACTCAATGCCCTCCAGAAAAAAAACAATAAAAATAGAAATATAGACTCTAAGTTTCTAAAACACAAGAAAGAAATGGAAAAATATGCAAAAATATGATAAATATTACTCTGAACTGAAGCGTAAGAGAAAGAGAAATATAACTGACAAGCAAAATATGACAGCTATATTCTGAATACGAAATGTTACCAGGTGCAATACATGAAAAAGGGGGTGGAAACAGAAAAACTTTTGTGTGTTTCTTGTGTTGAAATAGGACTGAGGGATTGTTTATAATAATTCATTTCAATGTGCATTTTTATTTTTAGTAATGTTTTCTCAAACATTTGTTTTGTGTGGAAGCGTGTAGTAGCACCTGCTGACCCACAGGGGGCAGGAAACCCCCGTTGAAGTTGGAGGCTACAGCGCAGGAGGAAAACCGATTGGAAGATGTGTTCTCAGTAACAGCATGTGCTAATTTCCAGACCTGAATTTGAAGTAGTTTTTGAGGTTGTTGTATATTTGAATTAATGAAAGAAGAGGAGAACTACCTTTTACATTTTAAAATGTTAAAAAATTAGAACTTTATTGACAGAGGAGCAAGGCCTCTTGTGCCTGTAGCTTCAGATTAATTTAAGATATGTCATAAGTAGTTATATAAATTCAGATTATATAACTACTGTCTCCTTATACCAATTACAGAGCAGCTACACTCTGCAGCATTTTAATGATGGTGGTGGAAAAAAAAAACACTGACATCACTTTAGATAATTAAAATTATTAACAACTGTTATAGTCATATTCATACTAATATACCACACTTTTTTTTCATCTGGCATGAAACCATAGCCAGTAGCTGTTGGCTTCATGGAAAGAGATAAAACTGTTGGACTGTGACAGAATCCAAATCTACTGGCTCCTATAAAACACATCTCAACTTGTTAACCTGACAACCTGTGGTTTTACTGCCTCGTAGCCTGCGTTACTCATCAAGCTGAAGAACTTATCCAGCTTGTACATTACAGTGCATTTAGAGTATGCATAGGAGTGCCACATTGCATTGAGCTGCTCATGTAACACAAAACAAATATATCCTTTGGCTGCCATCAAAAATAAGAGAAATGTTAATTTACTCCCTGACTGTTAAGCTGGGCTACCATTGGTTGCAGCTTCCACCATTAATGCCATTAAAAGAGCAGGATGGCGCTAGCTCAGCTCCGTCTTCTATAAGTATCCGTGTACCTAAAGCACCTGAGCCTCCCGGGCTATTCTTAATCACAGCAGTATCTATTTTCAACCCTGGGCTTAATCTCAGGGTTTATGTGAGGCTGTGTTGCCAAAAAAATGTGCTTCAAATAGCACATTAGCAGGCGGCCTGAGTGTACAGCGTTTTACAGCGCGTCCCTGAGGTCAGCTCTCAGCGGCTCTGTGGTAACGGTCTTAGTGAGCAAGGAGAGCTGTGATGCTCTGTGTTAATGCACATTTATACAATTTATTTTCATTCCAGTCGCTACGCACCCTGACATAAATCACACTTTACTGAGGAGGAATTTTACAATAACATCATACCATTGGCATCGTTTAGTAGTAGGTGAGAGTTATGAAATATGTGAGTAATGTCACTGCAGTGTCGTGCTGAAACGCTCTCAAGTGATGTGGAAATGACAATACAGTTTCACATTTTCTCTGAAATTGAAACACATCAAAGTGAGAGATGAGATGAGAAGTGAAGAATGTTTGTGTAGTAGCAACACATTGAGACTTTGACGTGTATTATACACTGCCTCATTATCACACATTCCTTGTTACGTTTTACTTACATTTGTTAATCATTTGTGATTTATAGAACAGAAAGCTAGTACACCCTTTTTAATTAATTGTTATTCCCTATATTATTCCATTTTATTCACCTTCAGGTTCCTCATGATTAGCATGGGATGATTCACATTCCCAGAAAACACATTTGTGTCCCCATACTCTCCCTTGTCTGGAAGATGGGGCCCAGACGTTTTACTAGTTTGCGTTCCACGTATGAGGAATGCAGCAGGAGAATGCCTGGGTCAGGCGCGTTCACAGTGTAGCGCAGCGGGAGGCAGGACATGACACGTGTTTTGAGTCTGTACAGTGCTGTTCTTGTCTTCCCCATTCACACAAACAGCCAAAGAGAGCAACACTTTTTGTTTTTTGGGAGCGGGGGGGTGGTGAGAAAAGTTTGATCAGATCTTGCACTCAAACTGCCACTTCTCGGCTTTCATGGCCTGGTGTTCGTGCACGGTCTGGAGTTCACGTGTCTGGAGAAAGCAGCTAAAGACTTTACAGCCTCTACGCTGTCTTTCACCTGACTTTATACAGGAAGCGACAAAAGCTGTTGTGCTCATTATGAAAACCTGGGGCCTCACGGCTACATGACAAGACAGTATTTTCAGTAACTCAAGAGCATTTACTGTAAGAACTGACTATGACTGTGCAGGCGAACTGGACAAAGATCTTCAGTCATCAACAGAGCAGCTCAGTGACGCAAACTGAGGTCTGGCGGTCGAACCAGAATTACACATACACAACAGGACAATAACATCAGGGACCTTCCAGTTGTACATGAAGCCAGCTTTTCATAGTTCTCACAACACAGAACGAGCATCCATCCAATATGTCCATAGGTTCTTTGATACGTGTCTGAATCTGGGCCCTGACAGGTCACCAAGACTCTTGCACGGCCAACAAACAAACAGATATTCACAGCTACATTTAACCCAAGCGCAATATGTCTTTGGGCTGTTATACGAAGCTGGAGCAGGTGGCAGAAACATAGAACATGCAAACAGGATATGAATTTGGTTTAATTGTGCTGTGGAGCGGCTGTAACAAGGCCACACACTCGATTGCACACTCAGCAAAGTGAGCCAGCTCCAACACAGACACAAACCCGTGTCGGGAACAGTCTTAACAAATGACACTGAGAGGATGAATAACCAAACCAACCCATATCAGTTCCTGACAATCCTGACCTGGCAAAAATACTCCACTCTTTCCTGAATATTTGGATATTTGTCATGACGCATCCTTCCTAATCTTGACTGTGATTCTTTTAACTGTAATTCGCAGAGTAACAATGCAGAGTCAGCGTTATGCAAACAGTTGATTGGCCGGCTGGTTTATTTCAAAAAAGGAAATCATTGATTGAAGTATATAAAACCACTACCACCCCGAATCAATACAAGTATATTTCCCTTTGTCAAATGTGCAGCCACGAGCTGTCTGGATGTGACATAATGACATGTCCCTGTCCATGACCTGCTCACTGATTGCCTTGTCATCCCCCTGACCTGTTTCCTTCCTGTTGTACAATACATCCCAACATGCATCCACCATCGGAGCCAGACGCTCCCTGTGTGCTCTGCTATAATCAGCTTAGTTAGCCCAGTCAGGCTTATGCAGGGCAACGACTGCCCTGACCTGGCTTATCCTCCAGCAGCACGTCCAGAGTCACACCTCCGTGCTGCAGCAGCACGCTGGGTCCATGCTGAGAGCCGCAGTGGACACACAGCCGACTGGGTGTCCTGGGTGAAGACAGAGAGCGCCACCAGGACAAGAATCACAGAGACACCCCAGGTGAGTCTGCCTTTGGGTGGAGTTCTACTGCAGACGGAGCCAGCACAAACAGAATGAATGTGCAGTCATTAGCCATCATAATGCTAATGCTAAATTCAATAAAAAGCTTTTTGTTTGGGTCTGAATGATGCTTATGCATCACTTAGAGGAGAGAGTGATTTCTAATCCAGGGTTACCCAGACGCTGCTCGGACATCTAAAGTCTTACAAGCCATAATTGGAAAATATACACTTCATCATATTATTGTGGCGGGGAGGAATAAGGGAACTGTTTTAAAACCCTGGCTGTGTCCCTTTTCTGTCTGTGAAAATGTGTGTAGCCAGATAAAAGGAACACACCAACTAAGACCTGATACATTTCACAATTCAAACATCCAAACTTGAAATTTCAATAAGGAAATGATGAAATGGCTTTAACCTGTGAAGACCTCCTCTCACAGTCGGGGCCATCTACCCTTTGTTTCTTTTTACCATGAGTCATGGTAAAAAGGTGGTGGTGGGGGGGGGGGGGCCTGTTCCACAGAACTTGTGTCATATATGTTGTGCAATGTAATATAAACAGAAAAGTGCAGGATTTGAACCAGTATAATATTTATTTGAATTGTCGAAATGTAAGTTAGAAATAAGGATTCACTAAAACTTAAGATAAGATTTTCACCGATATTACAAACTTGAAGCGTTGACCTTTGTATATTCTTAATGAGAAATGACTTCAGGAAATCCTTGTGATTTGCTCAGATCACAATACAACAATAGCAACATTAAAGGGCGTGCCTTCTCGCACAGGATGAAGCCCAGATGCCTCCTCTCCACGGTGGACAGACTTCCAACCATCAGTGAGCTGCAGGAGAGCGACTCAGAGGACAGACACCCGCGCTGCTCCGCCCACACCATGGAGGAGTACGTTGACTCAATCAAGGAGCTGTCCCAGCCTGCTCCCTACCCTCTCCACGGGCCCCTGAGAGGCCACCGCCGCTGGATGCTGCGCTCGTATGTGGCTGTGGCTATGCCTGTGGCTCCATCTGGTTTTTTCAGTTCCGTCATGACCTACGCACCCTGGATTCCGGTCGACGTATCAGATGTGTCGCTGACCTTATCCGATCAATCGAACTTTGACACATCAGCGCGATTTAACTGCAACCTGCTGGACAGGTCCACCGCCGAGTCCCTGTTTGCAGGCCTGGCATGAGCCAGAGGGGCGGGATTGATGGGTCAACAGATTACCTCCTCGACTGGATTTCCTCAGTTATCCCTGCAGCGTGCTTTGACATCGGCTCCGTGCTGGATGATTCATTTATGGGAGAAGTAATTGCGTACAGACACTCTCCAAAAGTGATATGCATTCCCTTTGAAGTGCTAAATGAGTGCAACACATGAAACAAAAGATGAAAAGGGAGAAATATCAAGGGCGGAACAAATGAGCAGAGCCAGCCTGAGGCGTGAATGAACATAGGGCCCCTGGCCACCAGGGGGCCCCCGCACGAACTGAAAACGTCAACTCTCTTAGGTTTTTCCCGGTGTTTTAAATATTTCAAGATACACTCCCTGTTTGTGCTGAATCTGACTCGTCCGAGGGCCTCAAAAAATGGAGTGGCAGCCTTGGGCCCTTCAGCTATCAGAGGGAGGAACAAACTCTCATTGGTGTTCAGACCCTTATTGAAATATTCCAACACATATTTGCAAATACATGTAAATTTGTAAATAAATGGGCTGGGCCCAGCAGAAGATATGAACACATATGGTCCTGAATTTGAATTCATCTAAATACACTCGATGATTTTTGGTACACGTCACTTCCAAATGAAATAACGACAGAGAGGGAAAGATTGTTGTATGTGTTACTGAGGCATTATGAAAAAATAAACTGCAACATCGCTTTTCTTTTTTTTTTATTACGGTTTTGCCAATGACCCCTTCTCACAAAACTGTGTTCTTGTTGTTAATTGTTTGTAATGGGTGACATAGCGTTCCATGGCATGACACCATCACGACACATTCTGTACACCATGACACTCCTGATGAGATAAAGCAAATACCGGCGCTGTGTGAATGTGTTTACTTGTATTTACTGTCATGTGATATTTTCAGGAAAACATTTGTGAAGACTTGAATGTTCTTTGGTGTGGAAACGTCCTCTCACTGCAGCAGGGGCTCATTATTATTTGAGACTAGATATTATTTCGAAGCATCTACCATTAGTGTCTTTCCCCCCAAGTTTTTTAATCTGTGGGTGTGGCAGTGAGGGGGGAGCATGGGAGCAGAGCGGCCTCCCTCACAGCTTTTCCACAGAACAAGCCTGTAAATGTGATACTGGCTGACCGTACTTTGCTCTCATACATTGTGCAATCAATGATGAAAGATCAGAAATATTATAGTCCTGCCGAAGGCAAAACATGACTGATGCGTCATCAGTAGGTAAATGGTATGCAGACAAGAAAAGACGTGTGATGGATTACCTTTTTATCTCCTTCACCTATTGCATCACAGTTACGGTAAACTGCTGCGTCAGCACTGCGCCTGTTGACAACACTGATTTTTTTTTCAACTTGATCCACTGTGATGTTAAGGGTCTGATATCATCTATTCTCCAAAACTCATTAAATTAGAAGGAGTGAGATCATAGCGAGATCTGTGAGCAAGGCTCAGCAATAAGATATACTCCAGGCTCTCAAGGGAATAATGTAAAACAGATTCACTGTAGTCGATTGTAATATCTGCGAGACCTGCGGGATGAGTGGCTTTAAATATGGAATACAACTGGAGAGAGATGTGAGATAATGAGAATTGAAGCTCTGTACAGTGAGATCTCAGCAGTAAGGAAAATGATCAAAACTACAAATCAATATCCTGAAATACAGTGAGTAATAATAATACTAATAATAATGAAATACAGCTGCTTGGCTGCAGTCTCTACATGGATGAGAACCATACAGGCCAACAGGAAATGTTGCATGTTGATGTTCCAACTAAAATATTCACAGTGCACGTATTTACTCTCTTGCTGTGTGATCTTCATTATAGGGGTCAGTGTCAGCATGAAGGCCAAACAGTCTCTGGGGCTCCATTTGTGGACCCTGTGAAACATCTGATAAAGAGTGATGGCTTATTTGTTCATCTGGGAGATGCAAAATCAACATCAACATTCATTTGAATGCAGTTCAAATGTCAATTATTCCCCCTCTTTTTTTGATCTCTGTTTTGTTTTTAACTCCTCAAAACTGCACCACGTGATGAGTCTTTATAAAGCACTTTATAAATGAATAGAAATAGATGATAATAATTCTAATGAAACTAATAAATATTTATCTTAACTATGCAACCGGTGATTTGGAAGAGTGGACCCCTGTGCAAGACACAACTCGTTCAGAGCAGTGAAAAGTGCTTGTCCTGGAAATCCAGCATCAGACAGCAAAAATGCACAAATGCTGCCAAGCAAGCAACACAGGGACCCCCCCCCCCCCCTCTCTCTCTCATTTCAGTTCATCATCTCATTTCCATCACCTGTGTCCACACACACACACACACACACACACACACACACAGGTGTTAGTTCACAAGTGTATTTAAACCAGTGAGTTTCACCCACTCGCTGCCAGATAGTTTAATGTAATGAACTATCGAGCTCGTCCGTGTCCTCGTGCCTGCCTGTTCCTGACATGAGCAACAAATGTTCTGGACTCTGGATTTCCTCTCTTGCCTCCCACTCTGGATTTGTTTGCCTCATCATGGTTATGACCCTGCCTGTCTTTACTCTGCCCTGGGGATCAGTAAACCAGTTACTCACAGTTGGTTTCACTTCTGTTTCTTACACAACAACACCAAATCAAATCCTGGTCCGTAACCTTTTACCGACTTGGCAATAAAGAAGAATCTGATTCTGACTGAGAAAAGAACGATCGGCTGGAAGGACCTGTGATGGGAAGCAAGCATCATCACAGCAGTGTCCCGCTTACAGCGGCCTGTGGCGTCCTTCCCTCACCCAAAACACTAAGGTCCATCCTGCTCAAGCTACCAGCTACCCTCAGGCACATCCTCACTGGCTGTAAAAAGTCTCTCCCATGCTAGGCCTACACGGAGAAACAAGCAGCTACTCAGATGCCTTGCAGCAACAGTGGAAACACAGGAAACTGTTACCAACTCCGTGCTATTTGAAAACATCAAACCCAATTCAGAAGACAACATTCTTTCAGTGAGGGGGAGCAGGGACAGAGGAGACCTTTTCAACTGAGGAGGAGTGGACGGACATTGACTGGGAGATGTTGGTGGACGTGGGCCAAGATGAGAGTTGGACTCAGTGTTTGTTACTGTTTATTGATGAGATTCTTGAGGTCTTACAGTTGTTGTCCATTTGTCAACCCTTTGAAGGAGCCTTATCACCTTCCTTATCTTTGTTTGTTACCACAGTCATTGCCACTCAGGTTTTTTTAAGACTTTTGGGATCCCAATCTATCTATTAATCTGAATTTGTTTTAGATCTATTTGTGGGCGTCTCATATATAAATTTGAATGATTTATTTAGCCTGTGTTTTGTATTCATATCACTAACACAATCTTCAGAGAACCTAAAAAATGCCTTATCAAAATAAAATCTCAACATGAAACACAGCAGCAACAAAAACAAAGGTTGTGGCTTCCCTTTGAGGACAAATTGCCAAAGAGGAAGCGATAATATGCCTCAACCCTTTGTCTCTACCATTTAAATAACCCATTATACATCAGTGAGGAGGCCACGAGTCACAGTGTTAATTTTATTTCATTCATTATGTTGTTAGTGCCACTGTTTCATCTCTGTGCTGAAGTTTACAGGCTCTGAGTGAGATGACTTTACAGACGGAGCCCTTCACACTCACCAGGAGTTTGTGAGGTTTTTAATAGACACATAAAAGTGAAATGTGATTACCTGAGGAGCTGCTTGCCTGTAATGTGTGAACAATCATATTGGCTTTGGAATAAAGTCGTACATAAAAAGGAGACCTCGAGTGATATTTCAGCGTGACTTTCATTATGCTCTGTCATCAGCCACAGATACAACTGGTGGTGAGACGAATCAATAAAGCACTGATCAGGAATGAGGAGGCGAGATGCCACAATTGAGAATCATATCTTTGTTTTCTGTGTTTCGGCTGCACTTAGACCACAGGATGCAGCTGTGAGGTCTGAACGAGCCTCCTCGCGTCTGAATCACTTTCGCTGCAGCTCGGCCGCCGCTGCCGAGGATTTACCAGAAGCATGACAGAGCACTCCGCTTACGCCTGAGCTACAGCAGGTGTAAAGAATAAGGCTTCGTACGCTGGTGGACGAGGAGGCTGAGAATCTGTGGACCTCTCTCAGTTTATTCTCTGACCAAAGATGTTGCCCCTGAACACTGCTGTCCCAACTTGGCAGCTGTAGCCAGTATAATTTGTTTATGAAAAGCGATCATAGATTGTAGCTCAGACTAGGTAGATATATAATCACATGTTCAAGGTATACTGTACATACTCTTGGCTCTCACAGCTTTTAACTACAGTGAATATTTTCTGAACACACATTCAGCTTGAGTGCAGCAGCTTCATGACGTTTAATCTGCTTGAACTACTGCTCATAATAAATCATCGTGGCTGTTACGCGTCACAAATTCAAACTGATCCTGTATCTTCCTAATTTTCACATTTCCAGACATCACAGCAGTCCCCAACACACTGCTGTGATTAACTTAGTTTATAAAATCTAACTTGAACCTGCTTGTTTTGACAAACTCATCTTTTCATGAGCGACTGCAGAGCCTCTTTACAACAGGAGGGTCAGCCTCTTGAGAAGCGCAACAACAGCTGCGTGTCTGGACAGACACCGTGAAGCTTGGAGGGGCCGCCAGGCCAGTTTCCTGGGTCGGGTCAGTCTTGTTTGTCCAGACTTTCTGTCTTGATTCAACACTTATCTGGAAGGAAAGTGTTTCACCATGATCCGTCACGCATGTGCGGCTCCGCCGTATGCTGGCCCGCCGCCACCCGCCACAGAGATTAGTAGCCTCCCTGTCATGACGGCTTCGGCTGTCGTGTTGTTGTGGTTTCCAGTAAGTGTTAGCATGCCGAGGAACACAGATGGCGGAAAGTGAAAGTTGCTGTTCTGTAAACTTCACATTATCCGTTCGCTCCATCAAAGGCAACGTATGCTTTCCTATGCTGTATTCACCAGAACAAATTAAACCGAATTATAAGACCAGATATGGTTTTCCTCTACTCAGAGTAAATGAAACACTCTGAGCTGTTTTAACCAAAGTTCTGCCTCAGAGGAAACCTCCTGTGTTGTCTTGCTTGACAGCACATGAACTCATTGGGTCCTGGCAGGAAATCATCTGTCAAAATGAGCATGGTGGTCCAGGATTCTCCTGGTTCCCCAGAACATGTCCGGGCATAGTGTCAGTATTTCTCACTGTATGTAGTTCAGGCACGATCTTTATCGTTTAGTCACTGTAAGGAATCTTGTCAGTAATCGTTCTGCCTCTGACACAGGCGCTGGACACATTCCAGAACGTTTGCCTCAAAAGGCATTGTGGAAATTCCAGTGCGTGTTTCAGGTCTGGCTTGCCGGGAAAAAGCATGGACTTGGGGGGAAAACCCACTGCGCGCTGCCTATAAAAAGGGGAGCGCAGGCTTGCAGCAGTACTTCACTTCTCTGTGCTCTCTTCGAGTGGTTCTGGAAACCCACTCTAGCTCTCCTCCAAGGGATCTGTGCACGCCTTCATCTCTCAACAGAAAAATGGCCTTGTCACAGAGAATCGGCCTCCTGCTGTTTGTTGTAGCAGCAGCTTGCATACAGCTCTATCAAGGTGAGTAAAAGTACGGCGCTTACTGCTTACATGGGCTTTTTAATAACACGGCCGGAGGATGCGTGACACAGTAATGATGAAAACTGCAAAGGACTGATGGTGCATTATTCTGACAGGGCAGCCACAGTTTAACAGATGTTGCTTCAGTGGTGAAACTTTGTTCCTCAGGCTGCATATTTAACCGCTCTCTCCAAACTGCTTCCCCGCAGCTCAGGGATTTTTTGGACGCTGCACGTGTCTCAGCACAATCAGGTTGAACAACCTCAACATCTCCGATTTCGAGGTCTTCGAAAAGAAGCCTGGGTGTGATAAAATTGAATTAATGTAAGTTTTAAACGAACGCAAAACAAATTGTTGCAGCATTCAGAACCTGATCAGCCTTGTTGACTTTGATGTTGATGTTTTCCTCAGTGTAAGCGTCACTGGACCGGATAACTCCACAGAGAAAGCCTGCATTGACACTCAGGAGGATTTTACCAAGGCTTTTTTAAAATGCTGGGAAAAGTAAGTTGCACCACGGATTGCTTCTTTGCTGCCACACAGTAACATCACCTTGGGCTCAGCCAGCTGGGGAAGTCAGTTTTTCTTTCAAGATGTGAAAGCACCAGTGAGGTTGGACGAGGTCAGGCTCCCAGCCCAGTGAGCAGCATTTGGATTTGTCTGTAGAACCATGGAAACAAGGTTCATTCTAAAGTAACATCTGCACACCAGGGTGGTTATACACTGATAAAAACTTAATTATCAAAACCATATGCAGTTTTCAACAACTTGAAGCTGGCGTTTAGTAATTATTCTTAATCTGTGTGCACATTTAAGTCTATTAAAACCACAATAAACTGCGTGTGCGTCGTGCAACAACACTTGGATTTTGTGCAGCTTTCACAGAGGTTTTAGTTAACTCCACAAAATACGTAAACCGAAGGAAGAAGGGGTTTTAGCGCATTTCATCTCACACTGGCTGCACCAACCGACAGATGTTTCGTATTAGACCTCTGGCCTAATCCCATTTTTTTCCCCTTTCCTCACTCTCTCTCAGGATAAACAAAGACGCGAGCCGTAAGACCGAGTGCATCGAGAAGAAGAATAAGGCAGAGAGAAAGAACAAGAGGAGGGGAGGTCCGGCCGTGGAAGGAAGTCATCCTGGCCCGAGTCCCTGAGGTCAGATGAAGGCTGCAGCAACACAGCCGTGGAATGCTGAGAGCAGAGCTTTCACTGAGTTCCTGCACTGGAGAGGATTGGGAAATAACAGTGGTGGGAGGGGAGATGATTAACAGCTGGGAGGCAGAATGGGGGAGAGCAACAGAGAGCCAGAGATACATAATTGAAGTATATGCCCCGCACTATCGCAGTCTGTTGAAATGCACTCTTGTTTATTGTTTCTATTTACATGCGACTACTATTTATGAGTAATTTATAGTAAATATTTTATTATTGTGTGGGATATTTTTTTTTATACTAATGAATGAAAATAAAGTGGATTTTTGAACTTAATACTTCTTCCGTTCATTTTTTTGGACAAACATCAAAATGATCTTGTGACTTGTTGGAATCTTGTGAACCATCTGTTTCCAACCGCCATTTCCTAACCTCTGCTAATGAAACCTGCGGCGCACCACCGGCATTTCTGCAGCGGGGCAGACGCACAGCATCGAAATAGAAACGCGCGGACGGTTCGACGCAGCGAGGACGCAGCTGGCGGCCGGGGAAGTGACTTTGTTGCAGGGTGCAACACATTTATTGTTTTTAGAGAAAAGGCTGCCTCTCCTCGGGGAGAGGCAGACTTAGCGTGATATCAATTAAATGATGCCCATGAGAAAATCTGACCACAGCTGTCTGCAGCAGCTGCAGGCCAGAAGACGGGGGGTGGGATTCCTGAAGCGTTTCGTGACTCTGTCGACCGAGGTGAAAAGTGATGAGTTATGACTGGTGAAGTTTTTCATTTTCAAGTCAATGGTGCAACAAGTAAACAGTCTCAGAGTCAGAGGGAAACTTTCACATGTTTTGCAAACTAATGGAAAGTCTACACAAGAGTTTTGTGTTAACAGGAGGCTGCAGGCATCAGGATGGACGTTTCCCTGGGTGGTGACCTACCGATTAGAACAAGTCATCCTGTGAACGCTGGAAACAGTTTTACCAGGAGCGAAAGTGGAATGTATTGTTTTGACATTGTGTGTGTGTGTGTGTGTGTCATCGTGCTTGAATATGGTTCTGGAGACTGTCTGTACCAGTAGGTACCTCAATATTTCATGTACATATTAATTGGACAGAGTCTCAGCTCAGCTGGAGATGCAGATGTTGACGAAGAAAACTTGTGATTTCCTTTAATGGCAGAAATGAGAATCTTGCATCTGTCTGGAATTAAAGTCACATTGTTTTAGGCCTTCCTGCGTCATTTCTCTAACGTCTATTTGTGCAGAGTGGGAGTAAAGAAACATAGCAGGGAGGTCGACTTTAGCCAGAGCCAGATATCCTTGGCTCACAGTAATACTGCTAAAATCAAACGATTGGTACCAGCAGTCACAGGAGATACAACAAGAAGAAAAGATGCTAAATATACAGTTAACAAGCTATGCACTTTTTATTTACATTTTTGATCCAACAACAAAAACACCAGAAATCTTTTCAAAGCTCGATTATATCTGTGACTTTGAGAAGATTCTCTTTTTAAATGTGTTGTTCATACATAAACAAAGGCACAGCTGGCAAATTGGTTTTATGGTGAGATAAGGTGAAATACATAATGCACAAATGACTACATGATTTTTGGCTCAACCCATTTGAAGGCAGAACATCCATCTATCGGCAGTCCGTTGACGTAAGCTAACGCGGTTATGCTATCGACTGGCGAGGCTCGCTCAGCCTCTCGGTCACACTGACTTCCTCCGAGTGATCAGCTGAGCCACCACATCTTGATTTTTTGACCATTAACTTTGCTGGAGAGATAAAGTTTGCTGGAGAATATCAGAGCTGCTGCAGCTTCACTCCAGGGAAATCAGATCAGGACTGGTTTGGGTCAGAGCATGAGAGTGTGGGAAAGAATAGATCCTCGATAAGCCCACTCCCTCTTCCAGTCCAGAGGCTGCGCTCTGCCCGTCTGGCCACACACACTCACAACAAACTCATGCTAAGCTATAAGTTACACTGAGGCTGCCTGTTCACAGACTTTCAGCAGTTCTCCACGGCTCTGCCTCGAGATAACAAACACGTCTGGATTTGGAAACAGAAACCAGAGCCAGCTACTGAAACCTCTTTGAGGTAAAGAACAAAACCTGTGGGAGCGATGAAGTCTTTATAAACACGTGCTGCATGCATGTGTGGCGCATGAGAGATGCCTGCTGCATGTCGCAGTCATCTTTTGTAATTTAATTCAATTCAAAGTGTTTATGTACAAAAGAAACATGTTCCTTGCACAATGACATTCTGATTCTGAACTGTCATACTGTGATAATGTTCATTGAGGTGGGTGGTTTTGCTTTTTACATTTCTGTACCTCTGGCCTGAGGTGTGAACGTGTGCCGTCTGCTGCATCTCCAATGTGAGGATTCTGGTGTGATCACTATATGTCCTTTAAAAATTAAATGTACAGTATGTTGTATGTGCAACTAAATGCCAGGACTGTACATCATGATTCTTTCATTCTTGTTAAAACAATGAATGAATCACTCAGCTACAGCTACTGTAGCGAGCACTTTCCCTTTGAAATACCTCCAGGAAGTGATGCACATTTTTATGTCGGGACGTTGATTCATTCTGCTGAGAACTGCATGCAGTACATGAAGTAAATAGGCCAGACCTCAGACCTCCAGAAGAGCAGTGGGAGCACCGCTGCTGACCCATGCAGTGAGAGCCCTCTAATCTGAGACACTTTCATCTTTCAGGTTTGGACAGAAAAATGAGAGAATGAATACAACTCTAAATATAAAGTAGATTAATTAATTGTAATCTTCATTTCATGGTGTTCCTCAACCGACATGGAGTTTGATTAGTTGACTCCCCTGGTCACAAGACCCAAAGTAGCCAAGACATTGACAACTCAGGTTAGGTGTGTAACATTTAAAGGTTCAGTGTGTGGAATGAAGTGACATCTAGTGGTGAAGATGCATGTTGCAGGTGAATCATCCTCAGACTTCTTTTTTCATTAAGGCTTTAAAGGTTTGGTCCAGTCCAAGCCACAGCAGAAAGTAGTGCAGAAGTAACAGCCCCTGCTCCCATTTTTTTTTTTTTTTACCTCAAAGACTCCTCTTGAGCAATTTAGAAAACAACATCCTCACTAACTGAGATGCTTTGGGTTAGATTCAGAGCAAAGGAGCCAGAGGAGTAACGAGCCGTGAGATCTGGGCTCGGAAGATGAGCAGTTTCCTGCTGCTGCCATTTGGAGGCACCAGAGTGTTGATTTCTCCAATACAGCTCTCAGGCTGTCAACACACACACACACACACACACACACAAACACATCATCTGTCATTGCATGAAGGTTACTGGTTTACTGGTTTTCCATTCGTCAAAACACTCTGTTGCGGTCTTGTGGAAATGATCATTATTCCCATACTTGTATATTGTTGTATGCATTCTGTGCATTCATCTTGAATCAAACCCTCATTCATTTACAACTACACACCTCTACCACAGTGATCCAGCACTGACACTTTCTATCTTCATGCTCACAACACACCTCTCAATCATGCCTGGAACTGACCGTCTCTCTCTCTCTCTCTCTCTCTCTCCCTCTCTCCCTCCAGAGCTCAGAGTCTCGACAGTGAAACTCAAATTGCTCTACAAGCTGCAAACCAGCAGATGAAAGGAACAAACGGGAATAAAAGAAAAAATCATCTTTGCTTCAGGCAAAGCCGAGTCGTGTGCATCTCGGAATCAAACTGCTGCCAGAGACACTGATGCTTTGCTTGTTGCAGGCCTGCGTGAACTGCTGATCAAGTTGGGCTCTGACCTCACGAACGGCGCTTTTTAATCCCGCTGTTGAACCTCAGGGCCGCTCGCTCCAGCCCTCCACGTTTCTCAGGCTCTCATCAAAGTCTCGGGACAAGCGGCGCTCTTAAGAAGGTGTCGGCTTTCTTTCCTTTATCGATCAGCGGACATGATGTATAAAAGCGCTGTCATCCTGTTGCGAGGTGTTTCAGCTGTTAGGGCAGTTATTACACGGCTCCCCTCGGCTGTCAGACCAGGGGAAGCTCAGCCAAGCTTACACTACTCTCTCTGAGCCATTAAGAGCGTTCGATCCAGGGAGGCGTCTCCTGTTCTCACATTTGCTACTAATAATTTGTCAGGCGCTGTGTTAAGGCTGCGACAAGCATCTTTAAATTTTAAACATTCTGCGGCAAACGCCCGTCCTGAAAGAAGACTGCATTTGATTTCCATGATATTATGTGTTGTTCTCTGTTGCTTTTATGTTTGTCTTTGGGACCAAAAAAAAAACAAAACAAAAAGGGCGGTTGGGTGGTGGTGGTGGGGGTGGGGTGGGGGTGGGTGGGCAGTGGTACTGTTGCTAGTGGAATAAAATGCCCTCTAAAATCAAAGCTATGTGAGAGCTGTCACTGGCTCGCTCCTCTGTAGTCCAACATGTCTGAAAGAGAGAAACTTTAAACGCACACATTGTTTTGTTCCCCTGATATTTTATTTATGTGAATGGAAACCACCCAGTTGCCTGTTGATGGAGCTGTCAGACAAAGGGAAAGTGTAAATTGGCCAAACATGTTTGCGTGCTGCAATATTTATGTAGCGGCGTTTCATCGCTTCAGAGGGGACGGGAAGCGAGCGTGGACAACAGATGATTCGCTTCTGCACCGAGCAACGTGTGTGTGTGTGTGTGTGTGTGTGTGTGAGAGTGAGAGAGAGCAGCACCAGAGAAGAATGTTGAAAACAGCAGCAGAATAAACAGGATCAAAGTGTGTCAGGATGCGACTCAGGGAGATACACACGGCTGTTCATGTGCCTTGTCGCTCTTCATATTCAACTCAATCTTTTTTGGGGCTGTCTGCGTGTCAGCAAAGGTGCTGACACTCAGGTCAACGTGTCACGGCTGTCACATCCGAATCCTTGTATCCTTGTAAATGTGATTATTTGGAGCCTTTGTGTGTGCTAAAGTTTACCTGCACCTCAACAAAAATTCTCCCCTCCTCCGGATGAAGTCAGAAAGGTTGTCAAGCGCAGAGCGACGCTGACAAGGTGACATTTTGGATATGGAAGGTTTTCTCCCTGCAGCGCTGATGTTTGTGTGGGTGTGTGTTTGTGACAGCATCCTGGGTATGAGACAGCCTGAGGCTTTTGGTGGGACCGGGTGGGGGGGTGAGGGAGACGGACCTCTCTTCTGTCCCCGGTTGTCAGTCATGGCTGCTTCCAGCTCCATAAATAAAGGATGGTGCATCCACCCCAATTGCTCCCTCACTCCCGTTCCGTCTCTCAGCGTTGACTGGACGCCCTCCCGCTCGAGTCCAAGGGTCACACACGCACCACTTGTCATTTTAAATGCAGAAGGGGGTAACTGCACGGGGAGTAGAAAAACACAGAGCTGGCCCCTGCATCACTTCCATGGACTTCCATAACTATTGAGTAAACACAGCGCTGCTGGCCCATGACTCCGAATGCTGAACCGTGAACCTTATCACAAAATGGATGATACAGCCTCATGGGAGGCAGAGCGAACCTGCCTCTGTCTTTCATTTATTTTTTTTACAGTGTCACACGTGGCTAAAGTTATCTGTAGCCAATCCCAGCAATAATCTGCTTTCTGCTCTGCGCTCTTTCCGTCCGAGTGGATTTGGAATGATTGTTTTAATCATAGCTGTAATAGCCACTGTGTACACTATGCAAATAATATCTCGGCCAAATAGATTGGATTTTCTTCCACCTGATGTACCACTGGCCAACTCTGGATCGGCGCGCTGTGCTGCATGGGGCTCTGATTTACAGAGATGCAGGGAAGGGGTGGTGGATGGAGGGATGAGAGGAGGGGAAGCAGAAACACACAGCCTGCCTGGGGATTGTTTCTGGTCACTGGTTCAGGTCCCCTGCTGCTGACGCCCTCTGTCAAGTTGTTGAGAAGCAGTGTGAGATGCAGCTCAGATACTGAGACAGAGCAATACACAGACACTCACAAATTCTGTGTCACACACACACACACACACACACACACACACAGATTTAAACTATGCCCATCCCCCATGCAGCCTCGCCTCTCCTCTTTCTGTTCTGTTTGTTGGTGAATTTGCATGTGCTGCCGCTCACTGACGAGATTACTGGGCAGAGGTCTGATCTTCCAGCGCAGCGCGGCTCACTCTGTTTCTAATGCCACTGGAATGCTCCCAGGCTAAGGTTGTGATTGTGATCACTTTGCTTTGTTGTCGGAAGTTTACTGTTTACCTCTGCAGGCTTCTGTTTGAGGGAATAGATTCGGAAAGTTTTGGATTGATTCTTTTTTTTTTTTTTTAATGGTGAAAGTTGTCACTTTTAACATGTAATCAAATCATCACTCGGTGCTTTCAGAACTATTTGACAGCAAATGAATACAAAACAAGAAATGACACCTAAATTGGCAGATAAGCAGGATCACGCATAGTTGAAAATTGAATTTCACAAAGAATTTCTCAAAAACCTTTGTGGTGTTTTTTCATGATTTTCAGAAATGTCTCCAGCCCCCCCCCCCTCACAAATCCTGCACCTGCTGATCACCACCTTTAGGGGGCAGTGACACTCTCCTGTCTGCTGCCCCTTCATCAGCATGCTGCTCTCGCCGTGTGCACCTGCCACCTCCTCCGTGCCCACTGTAAGGGGAGTCGAGTCTTACCGTGCTGAATTCATTAACCTTTACACCGCTCCCATTCAAGGCGCACTGCACCCATTGGAAATGAACCGTTAACGCTTTCAACAGTTTTGTTGGGGTGGACGGACAAAAAAAGGGGGCAGGACCCCATTTGTCTTTATCACAAAGATGTCATCTCACATCAGATGGTTAGTAATTCAGTGACGCAAGGCGTGTTTATGGGTGCGATGCTGTGCAGGGCTTGACGAGGTATGCTGTTGGACAGGCGGCAAAATTCGACTAGAACTTGTAATTGTCTCGTTTGAGGCCATCTAATGGGCTTCCTGCACTTGTGAGGGAGCCTTCAGCTACTGTTTGCGTCAGTGACCAGTGTAGCATCAAAGGGAACGTTCAAAGGACTAACCTCCAGGTGAAAAAAATAAAAAAATAAAAAAAAATCAAACCAACACGTTATCGCCATATTTTCCTCGTTGAATCGTTTTCTCCCAGCGTACTGTGACATGCAGCACCATGTGCAGACTGTGCACCGATATACCAACTGCAGGCTTCACTTTGTTTTTTCGCACGCAGCTCTGAAACAGAATATGTAAGAACCTTTCCGCGACTATCTCTGCACTGAATCTTTAACAGAGCGATGCTTTTTTAAAGCAGTGGAAAACCACCACATGCATCCTCCCACTCTATCTGTTCTTCATCCTCACTTTGAAAACCTGAGCTTAAACCTCTGAGATCTCATTCTGCAGCGCTGTCTGTCCACACTTCATTTAAATGAACACAAGAAGACTTCATGAGTTTGCTTGACTTGATCATCTAAACGTATAGGGGCTGTTTTTATATTTTTAAGTCACGCTTCAAATGCTGCATTGTCATAATCCCCCTTTTTTATTTTGTCACAGGCTACATCATTAGGTGCCCAGAGGCTGATGAAGAGAACAAACGTTTTCATGAAAAAGGAAAATGCACCGCAGCACAAATATTGCATTACAAGATCCAAAAAGCTGACAGAATTCCACTTCAATGTGGGGCGGCGCCCGTGTGAATCTGTCCTGCAGGCACTGAAGGCTGCCAGAGAATTAAAGGGAGACAGCCCCAAGATCAAGAAGAATTAAAACTGGTATAGGAGGATGTGCGAGTCTCCTGTGACAGGAGGCTAATACAGGAGACGGTGAGGGAGAAACAAGATCAAAAAAAAAAAAAAGAAGAAGTGACAAGGAGGGAGAAAGGAAGTTTGACCTGAGAAAGTTTCGGAGCCCTGCGTGTGAACTAATGGGGAGCAACCAGTGCAATGGGAAAGGATTTAATGAGCGAGAACGAGGAGAGTGAAAGTTTAAGGTGAAGAAAGGGCAGTCGGTCAGTGTTCACGTACAGGAAAGAGCTGAAATATGCAAGACCTTACGAAATGATGGGAGAAAAACATGCATGGACTCCATGTCATCATATTGGAACCAAAATGTGTCTTAGAGCTACTGCAAGATGGAGGGAATTATCTGACGGGGGCAGTGTATCGTTCTTGTAGCAGCCTGAAATATGAAGATAAAGCCAGAAGTCATTTAGCGGAGCTTCGAACAGCGGGAGTCTGCTCTGGTCACTTCATGGTGATTATAAGACTCCAGGAAGTCGCTCCTTCGAGCTAATGAATACGCCAATACATGCATTTTGGTGTTAACACTTTTAGCAGTGATGCTGGTAAGTGGATTAAAAAATTAAAAAAAAACTTTTGCACAGAGTAATGTTAGAATCATGAATCATTCATTGTGTGTTTCATCATTGATGAAAAAAGACAAACCCGGATCGTAGAAAAAACTTGACTTGACTTTGATTTTTTTTTTACAAAACCTCAAAGAAAGACAAAGACTAAAGCTTTGAATGACTGCGCCACACATTTCTGCTTTTTTACATGAATCATCTTCTAGATGATTTCTGAATATTTCTATAAAAAAAGTTTGCTATTAATCTGTTCAGTTTCCAAACAAACTACAATGCTTTTCATTCCCAGCGACTCTCCTCCACACAAGGCCCAGTGGCGAACAAGAGTTCTATTTGTTTATAAGAATAATCAGGTGGCCAACAAACCAGTTAAACTATACACAAAGTTAAAAGTACGCATGAAGCCAAACTTTAAACCTTATCTGTGTAAAGTTTAAACACAAATGTTAAGGAAACGTAAGTCCTTTCATTGGATGATTTTGGCATTTAGATAAAAGCTGATGTTCGCTGCTTTAATTGCTTGTTATTTTGCTTTATGGATTAATCTTATTTTTTATATTGACTTTAAAACATTAATTCCTAAAATAGCAATAATGAAAGGCTTTGTGATGCTATTACTTACTTGTCTCAGATTTAATGTTTTTAAATTATATATAATGACCAAAACAATTAACAGGAAATCTGCCAACAGAAAAATTTCACTCTGGGCTAAGGAACCAAGATTATACATCACATGGAAATATGGACAAGTATATGTATGGGACTGAAATAGTATATTCTTTGAGATGGCCAGTTCCAGTAACATTTCTATGATTTCATTTCAAACACCCCTCTGAACTGGCTTGTAGGTGGTACAGTCCAGATTACCCTCCCTACAAAATGGAGTTGGAATCTTCCTCCACTTATTTGCCAGGGGAACAGAGACAGTGCATGAAGGTGAGCAAGGGCGGATGATTAGAACAAACATGAACCCAGGCCATCCAACAGAAGTTTGTGGAATACAGCTGAGTGTTGTATTGATGGTGGTTGTGAACTCTTCCTGTACAGTTTAGGGTTTTATTCCATACTTTGTGAGTGTTAGCCTAACATGCTACCTAATGCTACAGCCATGCTAATGCTTGTGTAGTGGTGCATCGATTGGTGTAAGTCAAGTGTTTGTATATATGTATCAGGGCGTGGGGCTAGCCCATGACAGCCGTCTTTCATATCAACTGTTGATACCCGGTTTAAACATTGATGTGATAGAGGAGGGGGATTCTCAGGGATTCTCAGGAAGGAGACAGTGAACATGAATATTTGCAGTTTGTTTACACACAGAACTGCTGCGAATAATGCAGTGTGACAGTTCGCTTCACATTTGGTCCGAAGACACCACTGATGTGCAATGGGGAAAAATAGAATACAGTCTACCTGAAGCCCTTCTCTTTATTTTGTCTTTCTAGAATCCTCCTCTGTCTAGAGATGGCGGACAGCAGTTGCCATTGGAATCCTGAAAGGTTTTACCGTTTTCTGCAAGGTCATGTAAGTCAAACCAAGAGTACACCACCCAAACACAAACAGTTTCAGTCACGGGACCGTTGTTGTACTAAAGTGTTCAACCATAACAGACCTCTGTCCTGTGCAGTTACAAGACAAGAGACATTAGCGCTAGGCCGTGATTTATGGTGTCCCCTCAGGACTCAGATACTGAGGTCCAATGTGGACTATGCTAAACTCATTGGGAGGCAGCTAACACAGTCACCAATCATCCCTGGAGCAGGAGCATGTGTGCATGTGCCTGCGCGAGACTATTCAAGCACAGGCACACAGTGTTGGTGGGCAACAAGTCGACGTTCCATATTAATTGTGTTCCTGGGAAAAGGTGTTAGCTAAGCCGCAGGCCGGTAGACTTAAAGCACAATTAATGTGATCCCCAGTAGCAGGTCCTGGCCCGCATTCCGCTTTCTCTCAATCAGCCGACCGATGCGTTATCTGTTCCGTGTTCACTAATCTAATCAGCTGGGTGATTGCTCTTTTTCCCTGTTCGGCTCCAGTGAGTGATATTTAAAAAAAGACTCAGCTGCAGCGACCAACCCCAGGACAAGTCGTGCTCTGGGTCCTCAAAGACGTGCGATAATTGACTTGATATGCAGGGTGAATGCCGATAACGTGCCGCTCAATAGTGCAGCATACGGCCTGCTAAGTGTGTGTGTTGTTAGAGCAGCCGCCAGACTTGGACAGTGAGGGCCCGTGGTTAACAATACAAAAATGTATTGGTTTTTAATGCTTCATTGGTTTCAGTGCCACTCAGTGACCTCATTGCTTTAAAACTGCGGCTGATGAAAAGGGGGAAATATCGTTTGGCTTGAAATAGGCATGCTGTATTTCACAGCTAATTAGCTGTGTAGCCACCAAACTGGACTCCAGTCTCACACTGGGAGTCAGTCACAGAGAGCATGTTCGGCCCGAACAAATTAAATCCTCTTGTAGCTATACAGCTGTGAAATTAATACTAGAAAGAACCTCTTGAACAGTCGAGGAAATGGTCCACAGCGATACTTCACAGAGTTCACATGCTGAAAGCAGAGAAAGAGGGATGATGAGACATCTGCTCTGCGAACTGGTGCGACTGCATGAGGACTTACAGCTAATTATATTCCCACTGTTACCAGAGTCAAAACTGCAGTGAGGTCTTTGTTTCCAAAATACTCAGCTCACTTGTTTTACATTTACCACACAAAAAACTACAAATTGATGATCTAAAAGATTACATTATTACATTATGTAATGTTATATGATTGCATTATGTAAAGCATGCCATGGCAACTCGTTCTAACAATCCCAACACTAGGTTAATATTTGTCTAACCTTTGGTGCAACAGTCAGACATTGAGCCTGTTAAATTAGTGACAGGTGTTTTGCTCTTCTCAACACTGGCTGCCTGACTGGGTTCTGGCTGCAAAAGCGACCCAGTGAAAACAGCATAGCAACTATGATTTGTTGTGTGTGATTCAGCTCTGAGATAACCTTTAAATTACCCTTTAAATTCATAAAATACATGACAAAATGTCAGCTTCCCACTTGGCAATATTCATAGCCTCGCTGCTCCCTGCCTCTCTGTGGCCAGTATCTGTCTCTGTGAAAGTAGGCTGCCTGTAGAGATGAAGATTGTTCACCTGTACATGTTTTTTTTTCCTATTTGCTGCATCTGTAGCTTCGGAAGGTAAACCATTTTGGATCCAGATCCATTTTCAGCCTGGGCAGAAACAAAATCCTCATGGATTTGCATTGTGTTGTCTTGAGATATCAATGTTCCTTTTGTTAATGTGCTGCTGAGAGCAGACCACCCGCCCGCTGCTGCCCGCCTCTTAAAACACCAGGGACTCATTCATGAAAAATTGATTTTTTCTCATGGAGCATTTACCCGAGCTCAAGTTCAAGCCTTATGCATTGTACAAACACGAAGTCCAGGCCCCATGAGGGAGTTTAGGAGAGTAGAGGGTAAGAGAGACATATATGCATTCAAAGGTATTCTGAGGTGAGCCTTTAACTCAGTCTTGTTGCTCTGAGAACATCATGCTTTCAGTCATTAATTTTCCTGTCGGAGCAAAGCAGAATAAAGCTGAAAGGGTTTTTTGCATTTGGGGACAGCCAGGTGGATGAATTGAAGATAAGTTGGCTTCTTCAACCGCTGTGGCAAAATGCAGAGGGAAGAGTCTATTGTTGAGAGTGAAATGAGAAATGGAACAATAGCGCTGCGCGACAATCGCGCCTCCTTGATAGACCCTGTTTAGCCACGAGCCTACACACACATGCTTCAGAGACAATTACTACCACTGCCATCCTGTCTGCAAGCCCCCCCCCCCAATACAAGACACACACGCACACACGTGCAAGAGATTTTTGCTTCAAGTGGGAATGTTTTGTGGCATTGTTAGGAAAAGGAGAGGAATCAGTCAAGATATCAACATTAAATGTTCCACAGTGAATACATTCGCTCCGTGCCTCTGCTGATGATTGCACTTTGTGTGTGTGTGTGTGTGTTTTATGAGAGGTTATTTTTTCTCACCAGCTTATATTTAGAAAGCGAGCGTTTCAGAGAGGGGGCTTGTATAATGTCTTAAAATCCAGGAGTTTTATAGACCTCAGTGTCACATTAAATTCCATTAAATATGATCTAACCTTCCAATGAAAACTGCTGGAGTTATTATGCTGTTATGGCGTGCAATTTTAGATTCTCTCACAAAACTTTTCTTGAGTTTCCATTAAGTGCTGATGCATAATACATGACGCCGAAACATTGCCCGAGCTCATTCGTTCATGCTTACAAAGTTCCTTCTGATGAGAGACGTTTAAGTGTGTCAGTAGCAAACCCTGGCCAAAGCGATTAATGCTGAGAGGAGATCTGTTGGCAGCTTCTCCCAAAAGCATCCATCAGATTTGACCATCGCCAATAGGAAGTCCGAGACGGGACTGGATGAAAAGAATCTCAACTATCTGAGCTCACGAACATGGCACAGACAGAGACCTTCATCAGAACACCACCGTCTTCTTTTACTGACTCTGGGCGTTCTAAAACATGTTCCAGGTTATAGAAACGCCCCTGACTGATACCAGGCTGCCTGTGGCAGGGAAAGGATGCAATATTTGTTAAGTTAAATATTTTACCAGGATATTGATTGCTCCCAATCTGCAGGCTGCAAATCACACAACCTGTCCACGTGAGTGTGTTTGATGGAGGTGCTCTGTGTGTTTCCACAGGCTGTCTTGTTAATTAAGAGTGTTTGTCTATCTATCTGTGTATCTATGTTTATCTGTCTGTCTGTGTTTGTCCATCCTCTTTTTCCTTCCCTCCATCTCTCTCTGTTTATCTTAGTCTGTCGGAAATATCTCTCAACCTGTGCCACTTCAATGCAGTGAAAGGTTGTGACATACAGTTTTTGGACGTCATACAGCGTTCATGCATACGCCATGCAGATGGAACTTGACCATTTGAACACGCATGTCACGCGGAGAAGCGTGTTTCAGTCAAAATGCAATGTAGACTGTGAGCATTTGCATTGTTTCAATCCTCGACAGCTACGTTCTTGGAGGTCATAAGGCTCCTGTGATGGGGAGAAAGCTTTTCTTGCTTCTAATTTGCGACTTACTGTGCTACAGCTTAATGCAACACATAAAAATGAGCAAATGATATACAGCATGTATTCTTTGCATCGGGTCTTGTGGGATTCTATTTAAAAATACGTACGTGTTGATTCACTGATTTAAAAAATGTCATTATAATGGCCCTAACTGATCGTCAGCAGTGACACAAGGTAATTCTCTTGTTTCTGGAAACCCTTCTTAAAGTGGATTTATGGGCTGCTCTGATTGTATTTATAGTTGGTTTGTATTTTATTTTATTTTATATAGATGCAGATCTTTGTGTCTGCAATACATTTGGATTTAATATATGGACTGTATGTGTTTTTCCAGTTTATCGAGCACTTAAAGTGATTTGCCCTAACTGTCTCGTTCACCCATTCACACAGCTGGTCTATATGCAACACTTCCTGGCGCACATCACTCAAACTGTCAGCACAGATGATCCAAAAGTGCTCTGAAGGCTGTGTTGCCTAAAACATGACCATGAATGTGATAATTGTGCTGACAAGTCTGTCAATACTTTTCTGAAGATAAACTGTCCTTATTGATGCGGGAACATGGGCAGTACTATGTTTTCTATAATGTATTATATACTAGTATTTTATATTACATACTAGTGTATTATGAGGCTTCGCCTAATTATATAACAGATTAAAGCAAAGCAACTTTATGGAAACGTGAACATACATGAATGTGATGGGAAATACCTGCTCATATTTATCTTATGTCAGTTTTGCTTTGAGGTTTTTATCGGGTCCATGTCTCGTCCACTAAAATGGATGAGGCATCTGTTTATTTAATTTAGTTGACAGTCCACGTGCTTTAGCTTCACAGGAGCTGCCGTCCTGATATGCAGGTCGTAGCAGGCTACGCCTTTTCACAGGTCCATAGCATCCTAACAGAGCGGATGCATGAGAGAAGCAGCTTTGCTTTCTGACACAGGCTGAATCTGCTTTAACACCACAGGCCCGTACAGCGGTGAGCTGAAGCATTGCATCATAGTGTACCGAAACAATGAATGAGTTTATACAACTTGCTTTTTGTCTGTATCCGTGTGTAGAGCAGGCTACGTCTGCACCACTGTGTGTGTGGGCGTGAACAAATGTACATATGCTTGTGCGGGCGTCAGCATATATCGAGTGTCATAAAGACTACAATAAAGCTCAGGGACTGAGGGACTCATAATTCAGTGGTGAGGCTCTGTTTTCGCTGCTGTGGTTAAGTCTGCACCCCGCTGGGACCAGCCTTCTCCAAACCCACAGAGCTCGCGTTGCCATTTCTTTGTTTCTTATGGAAAAAAATAATAATCCAAATGAAATATGACAGTCTCGGAAAAAGTTGTCATGTGTATCCGAGACTGTAGTCTGGCTCGGTAGCCTTGAGGAGGGGGGGTGTTTTCTTTGCTCAATAAGAAATCAATTCTCAATTCTCTGCCTCATTTGTTGCTGCTGGCAAACTCCTGCAGAGCCTTGAAATCCTATTTAATAATCAAGCATGAAAAGCCATGGATAATAGACTGTTATGAGATGCAATTGCAAAAGGGATGATAAGCTTAGAGTGTAATTGAAATATCATTCACGTGACATATAGTGAAGGGCCACAGCTGTACGATTTGTTAGTCACACAGAGACCATATGTTATCTCTGCTTTCAGGGGCAGACAAGAATTGGCAGAGCAAACTCCTTCCACTTGTTGGACTGCAATCATGATAATGTGGTAATGTGATAAATAATAAAGCTGAAAACAGTTGAATGGATCTGCTGTAAAGTCTTGTCAAGTTTAAGACAACTGCCACGTACATGTTTAGAAACGTCTCAAGGTCGGCAGAGACAGTGGTGGTGGATGTCAGGGTTGTGTAGAGCCCACTGATATACCTGAATACTGAGATAAATGAACTTATAACACAGATTAATTGATGCTAAGGTTGAGTCATTTGGTTCACAAACAAGTATATAATTATTATATTCAGAGTATTTTTTTGGTCTGAGATTTCTCTTCTATTTCAAAATGACAGAAGCGACTGTCTTTATAAATTATGAACTTTAAAACTGCACACATTTTTTATCGCAGCAACTGACTGATGACGGATGTGCAGGGGCGGACTGGGACAATATATAGTTTTTGACTTCTTTCCAGGACCCGTTGCTCGCAGAGCACCTGACCTCTAATTTTGTTGGCTAACCTACACAAGCAAAGTCATTCTGATAAATGATTCATGATCATTTATCAAGGAGGAATCCTCAGCCGCGGCTCAAATATGTGAAAATATGCTGCTTATGTGATTTTTAATTCTTCATTATCATCATCATCTTCAGCCTTTAGCGACCCCATTATCATTATCTGATTATTAGCCATTAGACTCAAACCCAGGACCTTTGACATGTGGGAGTATTACGAATGTATATAATTACTTCCTGTAGCCCCACTATATTCAGATGTTTCTGTTAATTACCACCGCTGTATCAAGCAGCCTCCCTGGACATTCATTCTAGATGAGGCACTGGTCAGTTTTCTTCAGTGCGTGTTGCTTAATGAAAATCATCACGTTTCCCTCTGAAATGAGTCATCTGGGGAGAAAGTTATGAGTCACCATTTACTCATGAGAAAAATAATTTCCAGTAATAATCCTCATTGGATTTGACCTACGGAGCATGTTGAGCCTTTTATTGTCACGGTCGTGATGACACACGGAGCACGCTGTGGATGCTCAGGTCAGTGAAATGAATACGCTGAGACATCTTTTATTCAATCCGCTGTTCACAAATGTTTTTTTTGTTTTTTGCTGGATGAATAAAATCTGATTTACAAAAGCAGGATGATATTTGTCTGGTCAGGGTCACGCTAACAAGAGAGAGAGAGAGAGAGAGAGAGAGAGAGAGAGAGAGAGAGAGAGGTAATGAAAAAGAGCAACTGGCCCAGCGACGACTGTGGTTTTATGGTTACCTAATGTTTTCTCTCCAGGTTATTGTTTCACCGCACTGTGCTGCAGCTCTCCCACACCTGTGGTTGGATGAGTTTCTGTGTGAAGAGGCAGTTGCTCCCTATTTCATTTTTATTTACCTTTCAGTTCTCACATCTCTACAATCTAATCAGTGAGTCATCGGGACCCGTGTTGAGCTTGTTAGATGATGGTTATGCCTTTCAATACTGATCAGCCACAGTCTAAATCCTCATATATTTCCTCGGCCCGTTACTGCTGCTTTAATGGTTTCTGTCACCAGCTTCATTTGGACTGCGCTGCCCCCACACAGGGTTATTCGAGGTGCTCTGCCCTGAGACCAGACAGCAGCAGGAAACAATGAAAAAGTTAAGACTTTTTAAAAAAATATATCAAAGGGTGAGAAAATTATATTGAAAGGAGATGCAAGTACAAGTGGAAGCAAACTTTCATTCACAGTTAAAGTGACAGGTGTTGAAGCCACAGACTGAAAAGAATATTGGCTATAAAACACAAAGTGATTCAGGGTAAATTTAAAACTACAACTCACAATTGTTGAACTTTAACACACAATTTAATTTTGTTCTGTTTTTGACAGAGTCGGTGAATTCAAATTAGAAGCAGCCACTATTGCTTGTTTCACTTGTATTTAAACTTTATTTATTCAAATAGAAATAGAAATGATAAATTATTTAATGTCAGCTATTCAATAGTACAAAAATGTCTATTGAATGAACTGTGTTACTTTAACTGCATAAGCATTCTTCACTCTATATTTTCAATGATGAACAAAATGCAGCAACAACAGCTGAGACGTCCCTGGTTAAAGGATGTTAAGTGCAGTCATTGGTATAATGCATGAACATGGATTAAAAAAAAATTCAGTCAGTGAGTGGACAGACCGTTACATCACTGAGTGCTGCACCAGTAGACTGTTTCATTAAGGTCTCTCTAAATCTAATGTTATTCTCCAAGAAAGCTGAGGAGAAGCTGAGCCCAAGGCAGACTCTCAGGGAGCCTGCTTACACTCATCATTAGTTTTCCCTCATCTACGTTTTGACCGTAGAAAAGTTAAGTTTTAGAGTTTTAACTGGCTCCGTCAGTAATGTCCTGCTCCTCCATGTGTCTCTGTCATCCGCACTGTGCACTGTGTGTGAAATATCATTCACACCATAAAGTTCCCCCAAGTACAAGAAGTATCTTATAGAAACGACACAATTATTTCCTAGTAATGGACCACCTATAATGATGAATTAAAGTGAGCACAGATGTGATCACTATAAATGGTTTCCACTCCACGAGGCAGCCGCCAATCATTTTCTATGCACGAAAAGCTCTGCAAAAGTAAAAGATCCATTAAATGGACACTAGTAGGATCAGGGAAGATATTTCCAAACCACATAAATGCTGAATGCCAGAGAAAGAGGTGCACGGGACCAGAGAGTAAAGAAAGGTTAAGGTGTGTTTGATATGGACGCAGACAGCTGAAGTCTTTAGTGTTTTATTGTGGAGGAAACTACTTTTGCATTTAGAGTAGCACAGGGAAAGACTCGGGAGATGAAACACACCAGAGAGTCAGACCCCATTCTATGCAGTTTAAGCTTTTAAAGTTGAAAATGAGACAGTTGTAGTGAGACACTCCTGGACTCCAGGCTGGCCTGTCTTCTAGAATCCCTGCAGCTAATGCAGAATGCTGCACTCACTCACATTACTCCAGCCTTTTCCCTGGTTTCCAGTGGCTGCCCAAATCATCTTCAAGACATTCATACTTGCATGAACAGATCAGGGCATGGTTAAACTGCCCACCTGAGCCCGCCCACTCTGCTCGGCCAATCAGCTTCCTGCTCCCTCACTGAGCGCTAACGACTCAGATCACTGATCTGCAGTAACTGCGGATCTATCATGCTTGGATCTTACTTAAGTGTTGAATAATGTGGTAAATTAGAACGGTAGAAAAACTGGTATGTTGAGAAACCCGAGACATTTTGAATATCTTGTGCATCTGTACTCAAAAAGATGGAATTCTGTTTCACCATTGGCAGAAGAGGAAAGCTGGGGATGTCTGGTCCATAAAGTTAAATGGGTGGAAAAAGAGGCCAGTTTATATACCAGCAACGATCGATAGGGAGTGGCTGGCAGTGTCACACAGAGAGGGTGGATGTTTTAGGGCAGGGAACTGGGCCAGTATATAGTGGTGAGCAGTGGCGTCACAGTGGGGGGATAATAATCATAATAGAAATATTGGTTCAAATGATAAAAGAACCGGACGAAAACAACTGAAACCGTCTGAATGCACTGATTGATTGATTCAATTTGTATCCAGCCATAGTGAGCGCAGGGACCCAGTTTGAGGAGCAAACCAAATGTCAGTGCAAGCAGGGGCTATTTGAGTGCAGGGACAATGTTTTGATGAAAAGATATACACAATCAAAACATGAAGTCATGCTCTCAAACTGAAGGACCACGGTCTTGAATAAAATAAACCTCCTCCATATAAAGTCTGTGAATCAGAAAATAAATAAAGGAAAGAGAAAGAAAGCAAACAGGGCAGAAAACTCTTGGCAGATTTCCTCCCACTGAACGTCCAACCTGTAAAAACACAACTATTAACATCAGAATAGTATTCCTTACGCTAAATTGTGTATGCACTGTTCTTTAGTGACAACCCCAACAAACACTACAGATTCGTTTGACACCGACAAGAAAACGAAAAATTCAAATTTGACAGGGCAAGGGGGCCCACAGGGATTGCTTGTGTCTAAGGCCTAGATTCTTGTGCTACGCCCCTGGTGGTGAGTACCTTGATGATTTGTCCAGTGATGGCAAAGAATGAGAGTGTGAGGGGGAAGAGAGGACGATGTGTGAACGCTAGATGTGCTCTTTACCAAAACAAGTCTCAGAATAGCATTGAAAGATACATGTTCATCCGCAGGTCAGAGACAGCTGTGCTCGGCCTGTTCTAACAGCGGCCAGGGAGAGCACTGCAGGAAGTGTTGAAACAGTTTAATACGATCTGGAGGGATAGAGTTATGCCAAGGTGGGCTAACCTTCACTACTCAACTATCCAGGCTACGATTCAGATGGTCCTGGTAGCTACACACCCAAGGCTTTGACTTCAGGCCAAGACGATAATAGTTTGTAGTTTATCACAGGAGAGACATTGCTCAGCAGCAGAAAGGATCTTGAATAGAGGCACACACAAGGTCTATAACAGTGTCTGTTTTTTAGTTTTTGAAAAAAAAATAAGAAAAAATGGAGTTTAATCAGGTGTGAAAGTCAAGGATAGTCAATAGCTCTAACGCTTTAATTGTTTTAAGAACATTCTGAAGTATTTGGAATTAGGTAGATATGCTTCTGAGCTCAAATGATTTAACTCTAAAATGCCAAGCACTGATCAGTATACACAGCAATCTCAGAGAACATACAATCAACAAGAAAAGTCTTGCTCACTGAAATGCAATTCAATCTACCAAAGTTTGTACCAAACCTCATAGAAGTGATTCAGATTCAGTTTTCTGACCATTTAAAAAATCCAGCAGACATGGCACGAGTTTAACATTGAACATTGTTCTTGTCTTATGTTATCATATCACCTCATACAAAGGGAATTGTGAAAACATAAAATTTAGGCAGGAAAGGTGTGAGGAAGAGCATCACATAAACAATTACTCAAAAAGAACGCCAAGACTCCTCAGATTGGCTCACAAAGGAGTAACTGGCAAGGCATTTGTTGATGGTACCGGGGACAGTGTGAGGAAAATGCATGATGTTATGTCCACGTTTGACCCAGACATGACCCGTGACTCCAGGATCATGGAATGGTTCCATCACTTTCCTCTTCATGAAGAAATAGTCAGGGATCTGACTGTTAGGTCTCCTGGGAGCTGACAACAGCTTATAAATGATTCAGCATTTAAATCGATTTATGACCTAGAAAAAAACAACATAGTATATATAAATGAGGAGTTGTGATATCGTGTAGGATATAAATGTACGAATCGATAAAAACATCTTCAAACACTGCAGCCCTCAGGTAAAAAGAGGCTCTCAGCCACTTCACCTTTAACACTTAGCCGACCCTGAATATAGAGAATTATACATATACAAGGTACGAACTGAATTTAAAACACAGACCACAGAGACCATATTGAAGTAAACAGAAATGATTCAACATGAAATACACAAACCAAAGAAAAGAACAATAATCAACACTATATTTAATGTTGTACTGGGGTTTCAGAAATACTAGATTTCTTTAAGTTAACCTGGATTTCATTTTCATTATTAATATTTTACAGGTCTTGGTTTAGTTTTATTTTATTGTGACATTTATCATGGATTTATTGATTTACATATCTTAAAAAAATAAATAAAACCACACTCTCACCGTTGTCTTCTGCAGAGGTTCGCTGCTCAGCTGGGGCTGGTGAATATTTATGGCAATGTACAACATGATAGAATGTTAAATTCAAAGGGTGACATTTAAAAATGTCCCACTCGTCTCCCCTCACCTTTTTGTCAGGATCAATCGCGACCATAGCATCTCGTTATAGCTGTTTGTCAATACGTCGCATCAATATCGGTCCGTTCAGACAGGTCAGTAATGACAGGGGCCATTAACAGGAGTTTTCAGGACAGACGTGTTCAACACAGAAGCCCTTGTGCATGACTTGAAGCTGTGAAATCTTCTTTGCCCTGCAGGTTGTTTTCTGAGTTCATTTTCTTTCCTTTGATTTTTACTGTCCTGAATTTCTCTCTTAATGATATGGCTCCGTCAAACCTGAGCTCACAGACAACAGCGTTTTGGATAAATCTTTTATAAAGCAGCTTTTCTGGTCGTTGTGGCCTCTCAAAACTTTACAGTGCAGTTTGTCTGTCCAGCCATTCCCACACTCATTCATACAGTGCATCTATCTATTACATATCAATGTGAGCGAGACACTTTAACCCACAGAATGGAGGGGACTGGGAGCAAACTGGTGAGTGGACGACCCAGCGCATCGGTTCACTAAGTTGCCGTTGTGTTGACTGGAAATGATCTGAAAGCACAAATTACCCGTTACTTGAACTGGAGTTAGTATTTTTGGATTGTTCGGTGAAGCGCACGCTGTATGTGTCGCCCCACCAAAATACAAGATAGGATGGTCTAAAAAAAAATCTGTCTAAAAATATTTTGTTTCATTATAGAAAAAAGTTAAAACAATGCCTTCCTGTAGAGCTGGCAAATTGGTTCCCAAGACATTTCCTCTTTGAAGAGACTGGAATCCAAGTCCTGGCTGCTCATTTTTAGGTCAGACACACTCAAAGAGCAAAATAGAGCAAAATAGGAATCTTGAAAACAATGTCAAATGCAGCAGTGAGGCTTGTTTACACTGCTGTGTGAATTGTTAATAGGTGCGCAGTGTGCTATGGTATTATCACTGTATTAGCTTTGATGGTGAGGCAAGGACTACTGTCTGTATCTCCCTGTGCTTTGAACAACAAGGAGCCAGTGTTTTGGGATGGGTATGAGAAGAGCAAGAGCCGCGTCGTTATTCCCTCTGCCAGGGAGAGACAGAAATAGAGAATCAAAGGTAGAGAGGAGGGGAGAGGAGAGGAGAGGATAGAGTGTTTTGAGGCATTAGCCTTGGAAGTGTTTCCATGTAATGTCACAAGCCATTGTCTTCATAATGCTCAAATCCCATTACCACAAGTGATGTGGTAGGTAGCCTGGCAACATACTGGTAGACGAGCAGAGGAGCCATGATGGAGGAGGTTAAATCAAAGCCAGGGTCCAGGTCGGCTCAGCAGGCCGCGCGGCATCGTGTTATTCTTTAACATACAGCTGCGCACTTCTCTGATTTTATTGTGCAGAGGACAGCTGGACATCTGGAGCCACTCAACTGTGAGTTTGGTTATCAGAGGGGCGCAGGACGACCTCCTCTCTTTAAAAGGTGTTTCTCGCCATTTCCACCAGCTACTTCCCCATTGAGGAAAAGTCTCTGCAAACGTATGTTGTGACTGGCATCAATAAAGTGTTATTGCTTTATGGTACCTGGTGGGTCCCATTATTGTGAACATCTGGATAAGCTAAACTAAAAGCATCTTCAGAGAGGTCCAAAAAAAAAAAGAAGTAAACTCATACGTTAACAATTCTTCTTCTTTTAATCTCACCAATGTTATGTTTGTTCAGTGTGGAAGTAGGTGACAAACAAGCATGTGTGTTTTTTGGGTAGGGTGGGGTCCCGCAAAGAAGCTGAAATGTGTCTCTTACTGGAGCTGGTGTGACCGTACTCGTATAACAGTGCAGTTTGCCAGTATTTTGTTCTTTTTAATTGTAGCCAAAAGCAACCCTGCAAGGGCTGACTGCTGCTGCATACGGAACAGGATCCACCATCAGTTTGGATATTTGGGGGATAGTTGAGTGATCGTGGCGCTTTGCCTCCAAAACCTATTTGACTTTGACTCATACTGTGTCAACACTGTTAAGTTTTATGACTTCATTTACATATTTATGCCTCTTGAATTAGTGCTGGATGTATGCATGTGCAGAGAGCATGCATCACGATCACGTCTTTTTCTCAGTCTAGCACTCGGCTTCCAAGACAATTTTCCCTGCATATATTTTATCTCGTCCCCTCTCCCTTGGTAGCTGGGAAAGTTTTATCACCCGACACCAGCAAATGACTATGTCCATTCGTACAATATTTCACAATTCAAATCAGCCAGGCACACAGGCTCAAATGACAGCCATGGTTTGCGCACGCCTCAATCACTGCAGAATGAGCGCACAAAATAATCACATTAGCATAGTAATCTGAAGGAGAAGTAGTGCTAATGACTTATTTGCCTTGAATTACCAACAACTGAATAGTTTTTGTCTTGTGTATACATTACAGCAGATGTGCAATCAAACATTTATTTGGCTCTGAAAACAGTCCTTATTTATTCATCAGTCCGCTTGTCTCAGACCATCTCTCAAAAACTCCCAGGAGTGTATATGAAATATGTTGACTGGGTGTCAATCAGCCTCTGGAGCTTAAGACAGAGTTGTATTTATGCCTCTGCTGACAGATACGTTTGCACCGTGTGTTGATATTGGACGTAAGTGTGGGCCTGGTTTTCATGGAGATCTTATGTTGCATTGTAGTTTTCCCAGGAAACAAGAGGTTTGAAGTATCCAGCCCCGTACTGAACCAGTGATCAGTAGCTGCATGGACACTGCACCGCTTGACACCCCACTAGAGGGAGTATTTACCTTTCTGCTCTCAGCTGTTCCCACTACACACAGGAGGGGCTGTTTTCACTCTCGATGTGGAAAGTCAAGCAGACTGAAAGAAATGAAAACAATGCGATCTGTGTCTATTATTGTAGCTGCATCAGATACACCCCCCCTGCTGTTTCAGTGTCCTGGATCCTTGTCAGGGGTCTTGTCCTATAGCGTCCTGAATATAGAGTGAACAATCACGCTGCTCCGGTTGTGACATTTGCTCCTGGAATCTGTAGTGATGAGACTGATTCGACTGATGAGCTGCCCTGGCTCTGTTGCAGGGCTGCTGCAGTTTTTTTTTTTTCCTTTTAGTACGTTCATCAGCACACTCTCAGATATTCTATAGAAAGGATCCTGAATATTTGTCACACTCACAGATTTGCAGTCATTAACATTCTCACGTCCTGCACTTCAGCACTTCATTTCTTTGTCACTATCCCCTGAATGAAGTTGACACCTTTCCACTTCAGTTAGTGTGTGGATACGAGGACGGATCGAAATCATTTAAAATGCTCTAATCACACCTTTATTAGCAGTGGCTCATATGATTGAGGGAACAGGACAAAGGTCATTTTGATGAACCTGCAGAGAATTATAACCAGACTTCCGTCACTTTAAGTTTACTTTACACTTTCAGTCCCCATTTTACTCCATGTCAAAATATGCCCACTACATTTTCCACAATGCAGCTCGACTCAACAGTTTAAAGCGAGTGATATTAGTAGTGGCCAATGTGGGTGGTACGCAGTTGTCATTGTCATCACCTTTGTTGTGCCATTTCCCACTCAGACAAAGCAAGTTCATCCAGATGAGTGTGTATCTTATGATTATGTATTAATTAATGAACTGATAGAGTCAGATCCTGAACACTGTGGACTGTGTGCATCACGTCTCTGTGTACTGAGAGCACAAACTGTATAAATGCAGTCTCCTAAATGTGGAGTGAGTCAAACAATCATTAAGTCACATCCTGATCATCATGTCTGGATCAGGTCCCTATAACCTGTGATGAGTGTTTTCTAGTTAAAGTGAGAGGAGGACACGGACACTCCAGCTCCGTACAGACCAGCCTTCAGATCACAGAAGGGCTGTGGACCAGAGGAAGACTCTTTTTAATCTATCACCCGCTGACATAAGAGAAAGGGTCTCCAAGCTCTCTCCTGTCTAATGTCACACCTCAGTCTTAAGCCTCGTCCAACTCTGATGTACATTGATGTAGGAAAAACCAGTCTTGTTCAACTGGTTCAACAAAATGAACTAAAGCAGAAATTGGTTCGACGCCTGTGACAGCAGTCATCAATGTGCCGTAACAGCGGTGTACACAATAATGTGAGGCTTTGCCAAAAGCAAAGAAGAACATTCTGAAGCATCTGTGACACTGCCATTCCAAGCGTGCTTCTGTGTAACCACAGAACGTTTAAGCTCTTACAGACGTCTCTGAGTGCCTCTCCAGCCATATGTGTCACATCTCAGGAAATATCTCTGAACAGGTTTTATTGAAATATTACATTACACCGTGTCTGTAGCCGTGCACCTGAACTCCATTCTGTGAGGTTTGGAGCAGAAAACAATCACGCTGCGGTGTGCGAGATGAGAGGCTTTCAGAAGACGCTGCGGGGAGGTCACCTGACAGCGACTATAATGATTTGTCACCTGTCAGGCAGCTGGAATGACTCAGAACACTTGTGTCTGACACAGCGGCTCGCAGAGACTTTTCAGAAGCCATGAACACGACTCGCTCATTGCTTTCTGTCACCTCTTTCCCATCCACCTGCTAAAAATATAAGAACAAAACAATATATCTAGGCCACGGTTGACGGTTGAAGTACTTTAAAGTATAAACTCAGCTATGGAAAATAAAGGGATAGATACAGGTCGAAGGCATTTTATGAACGCTGTCTCTTTAAGGTCAATCCATTTGTCCCGAAAAAAAGTTACATTTTGTTGTTAAATCAAAACCCTGTTTCCTGTTCTGTTCAGCATCCTAATGTAGTCTTCATTAGCTTTGAACCTTTGGGCACTTTGCTTAATCACATTGTTGGCTGCTGTTTGACTTTCCAGAGACACACTGCACTTTAGTGTGCTTTGATATTTGACGTATACATGACAGTCCCATTTCGCTGAAAAAGCGTGTTCCGCTGTTATCAGTGTTTCATGTTGGCTGTTTCTGAGCAAGCCCCGGTTGATTTAGGTGAAGCCCGCGGTACCAGCCTGTGTGATCAGTTCAGATGATTCAGCTGGGCTCTGAGTGAACAAAGTTCAGTAGTTTATAACAGCAGAACAAAGCTATGGCTTTCCCAAATAAGGAGACTGGACGGGATCAGGGCGGTGGTCCTGGGACTCTAGTCTACTAGAGACGTCGTGGGCACAGTCAGACAAACGTTAATGAAAGCAGGAGCCCACTTGACAACCCCAATGATGTGTCTGCCCAGTCCCTCTTAGATCAGTCACACATTTGATGGCTGCTGAACGGATCCTAGCTGGCCCCGGCAACAAAGAGCTCAACAACAAACTACCCCAAAGGACAATGAACGGCCCCCAAGCTGAAGTTTCATCAGTGGATAAACACAAACAACAAGAACGCAACTGAAAACAGCACAACAGCTTGAAACAAAAAAACACAAGGCTTAAGGTATGGAGTCAGGTAGAAACCTAACTCAGGGGAATATGACATCCCTGCCTCGTATAGTCCCTGGACACCTTCGATTCTTAATCGTATCCTGTGTAACTGAAGACAACGCCCCTTGGAATTCATGGTTCCATCAAAACAATAGGAAATCAATAATTCTCATATTTGTCTTTTACTCTCATTGGGATGGGCCTAATATGCCATACCCATGTGCTGTAAACGTCAGGAAATCTTTGTAGAGAGGACAGTTTCCAGATATGGACTGAATATCCATGCACACTCCCAACACTGATGTTGCCGGTTTGTGGCAGCTCAGGAGATGGCAGGCATTTTTCTCATAAATTGAGATTGTTCATAAAAGTAAAGATATTCTCCTGTGGGCATGGAAATGGCAACAAACATCACTGGTCAGCAAATCGATAAACCCCGCCTTAGCATATTCTGCTGCCTGCAATGAGACGTGATGTGAACGATACTGAGCAGACAGAGCTC
This sequence comes from Pseudorhombus dupliciocellatus, assembly GCA_016785235.1. NCBI lineage: Eukaryota > Metazoa > Chordata > Actinopteri > Pleuronectiformes > Paralichthyidae > Pseudorhombus > Pseudorhombus dupliciocellatus. The sequence goes on from JAFBJW010000232.1 coordinate 1,668,518, forward strand.
AAGTCCAGGTCTGTGCACTCACAGGGTTAATCCATTTTTTTGCAGCGCCATTAAGATAGGTGTGTTTTTTTTTATTTTATTTTGTTTCTTGCTGCCCAAAAACGTGTTCTTTAGAAAGTGAAGGTTGCCGACCCCTGTTTTAGTTGATAAGACAACCACTATGCTTAATTATTTTAGATCCAAGGCCACATTCAGAAAGTATTACTGGGTTCATCCTTATTTTACTGCAAATACTTCATGCACACTTTACACACGCACAAACCAGGACACACATTCCAGGGACTGTACCAAAAGACTGAGCAAACAATGGACTGAAAACATAAAAGCATTCAAATAGCAATTGAAGGTCTTCAGCATGGTCAAACATGTACCACATCATTCCACTTGAACTGCTGAGAGCCTGCATCTTCATATGAGGACATGTTCCATAAATTCGATGTGTTGCGAGAGAAAGGCTGCTCAGGGAAATCTTGTGCATGACAAGCAATGTGTCCCTGTGCTTGCGGCAGTATATGCAGTGGTTCAAACAGGCCACAAGTTATAACCCAGGGATATTGATGAGATGCTGCCATATTTGTTTTGCACAGCCGAACCCTAACCCAGGCGATAAAATAAACAATTTTATACTTTAAACATCAGTGATTTTGTTGTGTTATACAGCAAACTAATGTCACTTTCCCCGTATGAGGAAAGTATTTCAAAAACTACTTCCTGTTCTAAGACAGTCCTTAGTTTTCATATTCAACAGGTCCAACCAATCTCAAAATAACAAGGAGAAATAAACAATGAATACAAATCAAAAGTTCAGATTTAAAGAAAAAAAGAAAAGTGAGATTGTGCTCCAGTCACAGAAACTAGTCGTATGCAGGAGAGATGGAAACAATTCATGCAACAAGATGTGATCAGGAAACAGCTTTCTCCTGGATTAAATCATAATACTCTGGTGTTCCCAGGTGGGATTTAAGAATATCAAACACTTTCCCAGTGGAAAAAAAACCCATCAGGTCTGTAGAATTATTCCAAAGGTCACTTTTAACAACAGCTGACTCCTCCTTGGCAAGGATCAGCCCAATTAACATTCAAATCTGTTGGCAGTGCTGCAGGAGTGCCTGTCATGTTCCTTACACGTGGACCTGGATCTTTTGCACAAAACGCACGGTCACTCAGCCGTTAAACGCTGTGCTGTTAATTGTGGAGGTTATTCATTTAAAACACCTCCGTCCTGGACAAGACTGGAAATGTGAAATGAAATGTCACTCCCTCCCTGCAATAATACAATGATAATCCCATCCTAGTCCTAAACTGTTACACATCGTCAATCTGAGATATGGAAAGTGTTCCACAAGTTATTATGTGACAAAATGAGATCTTTTTATTTCTCTGATCTACTTCCTCGCACCTATTTCCACTTCCCTTAATGGTTTTTAGGGTTTCTTCCAACTTCAACTTTTGACAACTGGCAGAGCGCAGGGGGTTATCTCAGTGCGCTAACTCTCAGGTGTACTAATGCACATGAGCTCAGTAAAGTCAGCTTGATAATGATATCACATCTTCTCTGTATAGATTCTCTTAAAGTTGGTTCAAAGTTATAGCTTTTCTTTTACCAACGAATCATCACGTGAATATGTGAATGATGACATCAAATCTCACTTCTGCATGTGTCATTGTTAAACCCAAGTGGTAAGCCAGGCCTGATGGAGCTCCTGTTCTAAGGGACCAAAGCTGCCGACAAACTTGGCCCGTGACTGCAAAATGACAAAACAGAAAAAAAGGCTGTTATGAAGTGATTTTTTCTCTCTCAACTCAAAAGTGCATTTCCAGTTTTTGCCAGAGTCCTTTTATAAACCACGGAGCTATTGCACCTGAATAAGATTAAAAATGTGTTCAAAAATTTATGTATTTTCACATAAGCACAGAGCAATTTTGAAAAACACAAACAACAACCTGAATACGTATATTCTACACATGCTTGTAGCTTCATTTTTATTTCATATTTGTGTCTGACAACCACAGGTCAGAGACATTGTGGACAAGTGATTTCTCTTCGTAACTGCAGCTCTCCACAGATTCACACGCTGTATTCTCAGGTTCGGATTATAACATTGGTGCAAATACATTAAAACGGCGTATTATTTATGAACATCACGTTGTGCAATACCCCAGAGAGCGAGAGAGAGTCGGAGAGAGTGAAACAAATCATCGCATGGTCATCAATATTGCATGTTTTTTTCCACCAGCAGCTCATGACGATTATACAGCACATGTATTTAATGGAGGAAACATGATGCAGACAGAGGGACGACTGAAGGACGCAGTGGCTGTTCAGTGAGGATTCATTAGTATGCATTTATAGAGAAGGGGATGGGAGAATATGCGGCGGCTGCAGAGCAAGAAAGCTTCGAATTCATCGCACTTTTTTTTTCCCCTAAGTGTTGATTTTCATTCATTAATTTATCATGAAGCCATCTGACCTGAATGCACGAAAGCCATCAGAAGCACTTACAAAGAAAGTATCAGTAGACTAAGTCATTCCTTCACCCCTCCATAACTTTAAAAAAAAAAAAACAACTACATTTTGGTAAACATTCTCCTTCTCTCCACCCCCCTCCCTCTCTCTCTGATATCAGAAAAGATTAAGATTTAGATTCTGTTATTATAGGTGATGAATTGTTTTGACTCACCTCAGCATGGATTGCTATCTGTAAAGGATTGCCGTGGTGTGAAAATGCTCTCATTATATGCTTACGGTGAACAAAGCTGTCATTAAGAATGATAGCCCATGTACTCATCTCTAGATCTGGTTTGTTTCCTTCAAAGTCAATAATGATTCAGCCTCAATTGAGCCACCTTGTCTGGAGAAATGTTGGGACCTGAATTTGCTTCGATTAGATTTCAATATGCATATTTTCTGCCTGGTAGCTTTTGTTCGTGTCTCAGAGAACCAGATTTAAAACAGACTTCATGATATATGTTGTTTTAACATCTGATCTTTCTTTTGTCTAGCTAGAAATTGTCTGCCCTTTATATGGTGTATGTGTGTGTGTGTGTGCCACATTTTGCTTGCAAGCTGCAATGCGTGTATGTATGATTGTGGAAAAAGAAAACATTAACCAAGACAGATAATGGGAGCTGGGTTTTCGTCAATGGCTGCTTTATCTGTCTCTGTTTCCAGAGAAACAACGGCAGCTATTGTTGAACTAAAATGAACACAAATGCAGTGTAATGTGATGAAATAATGTCCCAGTGGGAGACATATGAGCATTACATTAACGCACTCTACGTGATATGAAAATATCTCTCCGTTCCAACATTAGGCTTCACATTTCTGATCAAATCACATTTGTGAATCTTTTAATATCCTGAGAGTCTAACAGAGTCTGTTGGTTTACCAACATTCCCAAAGCATTTTCTGAATGTTTCCAAACCTGAATTATTTACATTCTAAGTGCATGTACTGTCAGTGTGCACTCTGCTGCTGTGGTCCACCCGTGGCTCCACCTCCAGCTCTGGTGCCTCCATCCACACTCATATATGAGTTTAAAGCTAAACTGATCGCCATCCAGCGGTCTTGTTTTGGATCTGAAGTCACGTCCTGTTAAACCCCCACCCCTGTAAATGCATATCCTGTGGCTGTTCACACACACTGGGCATATATGTAAACAAGAAGCAGGTAGACTCTTGAGTTGTGACTGCTGAGAACCAGTGAGGAAGTGAATGAGCGACTGTGTCATCATTTGAAAAGATCTGTTTCCAACTGTCCATGCTAGTGGCCCTGGTATCATACAGCTCAGAGTAGTGTGGATGAAGCCTGACCTCAGCCTCAGTGACCCCCACCCACCCTCAACATGGACTGTTGGCACTTTTGCCCTCAGGCCGGAGGCACGGAAGCAAAACCACCGTATGAAAAACTAATTCTTTCCATCCACCATCAGACTATTAAACCACTGACCACTGAATCTTTCCTACCTCAGTGAACTTGATCTGCAAATTACACGTACAGGTTTTCTGTTTCTCACCGTTCTTTGCCATATTCATATTTTGCACATTTGTTCTATTTCAAAACTCAGAGTTCATATTTCCGTTTATTTTGTATTTTGGCTTTGAATTTGCTGGGAATGCGAATAAACAGAGTAATGTGGTGAGCAGGCATCATCGGGAAAGGACTTTGATCTCCATTGCATTAGCTTAAAATTATGCCATGAACACACATGGATATATAAAAGTTTTTAAACCAACAGAGAGAGAGAAAAAAAAAGCAAACTGGATTTCCTTTTGGCTGCTGAACAACACAGTAATTAAAAATTGCTCAGTTGTCCCCCCAGTATAAATCCCAACGCAATGACACAGCAAATTCAACTCCAAAAGGGCACTGCTCCAGGGAGAGGGCCCCTGGGCTGATTCCAGAGCTGAGCTCTCCCTTGGCAGACTGCCCCGCGGTCCCATGATTGAATGCCACTTGACATATTTTCAATAGGTTTGTCACCTTTTTCCTGTACTCGTGAATATACATCAGAGCAGCCGGTGTCTCAGGAGAGGTGTCGATCCTCCCTTTCCCCTTTAGCTCTCTGATACTGTCTTCAAGCCTCAGGGTACCTTCTTTACCTTGACAGATGGAAAAGTGCAGGTAAAGCTGATCCCTAAAGCCTGAGATGTGGCCGGCGTGGTTTATGAGTAACACGCGGAAAAGATCAGAGACGCAGGGTATTTTCAGTGGAGCCCATCTTCACTTTTACTTGAATGCAGCCAAAATGTTTCACAGGGCAAAACTGAGGGTTTTAACAGTTATACGGTTGATAAAATTCCTCTGCGGCCACAAGGCAACAGCGAGGACCTTTTCATGCGTCATGTGTAGCACAGTGGAGGACAGAGACAAAAGCTGACTGAGGCAACAGTGAGCCAATGGCCTTTGACAGAACCCGTTTGGGGATGAGAGGTCTGCCTAATGAGGTCCGGCTGAGGAAATGACTCACCTTAAAGCCACTAACTACCTGCATAAGTGCTCGAGGCTGCTGATAACTCAAAACAGACAGCTATTCACTTGTCTGTAATATTACACAGTAAATTAATTAAATGTCCCTCCAAAGGCTAGAAAAAAGCCAATTAAACACATTAAATATCACAGTGGAATATTGAAAATGTCAGCTTTCCAAGCATCTCCGCAAAATGGATTCCAGTGCTAAGTGTCATTTCCCCCATTCAACCGTCAACATTTCACCAAGTTAACTTTTAAGCAGTAGTGCAACATCTAAAGTGCATCAACACACTGACAGGGACCTCAAAAGCGTCACGAAAACAGACCCACTGTCCTGCAGGGGAGCCGCAGGGACTGGATTTGCCACAGCACATTCGCTACCTGCAAAACACCGCCACGCATAACATCGTGACGCATGCTCTTCACGCACTTGTCAAAATGTTGGTAAGCACCTGTTCAAACACTCGGGATGGGGATATAAGGTAGTTTACATAAGCAGTCCCAGCGTCCCTACAGGACAAGCGTATTCAGTGCTGATGCCGAGACAAACTACTCATATATGGGACTGCACCTGTCAGAGGAGCCGCAGTGTGTGGGCGGCACCGCAGCTCGGTTTCGCCCCGGAGGAGCCTGAGCAGCTGTGTTTGAGGTCTCAGTCGAGTGGGAACACGAGGGTTGCCCTGCTGACTTGGCACAAGTGTTGCAGTACATGTGCAGTTCGGTTAATAAGGTGTCTTCAGAGGACCACCAAGCAGGGGAGGTGAGCGGCCCTCGCTTGAGGAGGGAGCCGTTTGGGTTCATGGGCCATTTGCACCCACACACTGGCAGTTACTTCTAATCGTGTCAGCTACTTCACCCAAATCTGTAATAATGACCTATGTGTACGTTTAAAAAAACATGCTGCAAGTGACTTTTTATTTAACCCTGAAGGAACAATAATTAATTTATTACCTTTGTCAGCCTTAGTTTTAGTGTCCAGGAGGAAGGAAAAAACTCATAGCGGTGCTTACCCAAGTCTTTTTACCTGATAAACACTTCAGTTACTTCACTTCCATCCCACATTAAGGCTCGCTGATCTTTGAAATCTTGGTTTTAATTTGTTCTGAACACTCATTATTGTGTCAGTGTCATCTTCAATTTTCTCCTTGTCTTTCATTTCTTTTCATTAAATGTGGATCACATTTGCACATCATGTTTTTTCAGATCTGACTAAAAAAACTGAAACAAAATAAGACAGCCAACACAAGCTCTCTGAAGCTGTTAATGTGTTTTATTTTGATTTCTTCTTGACTGAATTTTCCCTCACTCTGTCCAGTGTTGTGACGATCGGACTGAGGAGAAGACTGTATGCGACAGTCCTGGTTTCAGAGAGTTTCATTCTGTCCCAAATTTCCACCAACACAGTTGTATGTGTGTTGAATGTGGTCATAATCCGTTGCTGCCTCTCTGAAGGGTTTTGGCCGATTAAAGCAGAATCCAATTTGCTCTTGTACTTTTATATCTCTGCAGTTGGGTAACTCTGATTTTTTTGGTTTGAATGCAATAAATCAAAGGTTTGTGTTTCCAGTTTTCTCTCATATGCTATATTTATCTTATGCTGATTGGATTTCATTCTTCAGCTCTTCATTCCTTACTCTTATTTTCCTCATACGTATGGATAATTGAGTTAACGTTACACATCGGACAGTTCTTTGTCAAAACCTGGGAGCTACATTACCCACGATGCATGTGGTCAGCGGTTTTGGTGTGTTGTGTACTCTTTCAGGCTCCAGTGGTGTGGTGAGCTCACAGCGTTGAAACAAACGTCATCCTGGAGACAAGTAACCAGACCCCATACGTGCCCCCCTCCCAACTGTTTTGACATGCACAGCAATTCACTCTGATACCTGAACAACGGTTTCAACTTTTCCGGACACTGTGTTCAGGGTTTAGAGAACTTACTTAAAACAAGAAACTCATGTTTTGAAAAAGGTTACCTAGACTTTCTGTACCAATGAAAAGTTCAATTTAAAAGCAATTTAACACACCATTGCTCTGTTCATTACGCTCAGGCTTCTCCTGGTCTCCTATGACACATTATATAGGCTAATATTTTCTGGGCCTGCTCCTTTACAGGACTTTTGTTTAACTGTGTGCTCGTTTTTTTTTTTTTTTTTTTTTTTGAAGCTGCGTCACCAGGTTTTATATTTATAGATTTAAACTTGCTTTTTTCAGGGGTTTGGACAAAAGGGGGGCACAGTCTGTCATGACCCCCACCAGCCGTGGTTCAGATTTAGTCCCGTTTGATAAACAAGCTGGAAAAAAAATCCTGTTAATAAATTCATCCCATTTGAAATCAATTAAAAGAAGTCCAATGGAAGGATAGCACAGATTTTACCGTTATATAATAAAGATAAACTCTCCAACAGACTCTTTCTGTAAAGTCTAGATTGATCCCAGAAGTCATTTATTTTTTAATGTGCCTACTCTCAAGGGCTCTGCTGGATTGTTAAATTTTGAAGACATGTCATAACCTCCCAAATATTGGGGAACATATTGTTTTTTTTTATTGTGAAATATTTGTGAGCAAAATATTCACTCATTTATACTGTGTGGTATTAATATTTCTCTTTGTACAAAGGACTATGTGTATACAAGGACCTAGTCATATTCAGGCAGTATCAGCTCCAGCACATAATTATGTTGAACTGAGAAGCTAAATATTGTGCATGAACAGATGCTGGGTACGTTTTTGTGTATATGTATTCTACTACTACAAGTTCTCAAAAATAATAAATACGTGGGAAGATGTCAATGTGGTTTTAAGACGGGGAGAAAGCTGAGCTCATCATTCCTAACAGCAGCAGATCTCTGGTTAGATTTGGTATTAAAAAAACAACAGAAAACACTGGTTTGATATTTTTTCTTCAGAGCAAAAATGTCCATTAACAGGCTTCTTCTTTGTTTGTGTATAACATGAAGGAGGAATGAGTGTCCTGAATGTGCAGGTGGGTTCTGTTTGAACAGCTTTAGAGGGAATGTCAGCACCTAAAGAAGTAATTACCGAGCCACTGCTATTGATCAGCCCTTCTGTGAAATCCCTGCAGAGATGGTTTTGGTCATTTGGCTGTGTGATGCAGCTCAGATCATTGTAATTATTCTCTCGACCCCTTGAATTTGTATTTAAATAGAAAAGGTGACAGTAATGACAGGGTTTTGAAAGGAAATCACAATTTATCACTCAAACTAAATGTGGCTCTTAGTTAGCTGAACCACAATCAGAGGCATTTTGAAAAAGATCAACTGCTCACTCAACAGCACTCACTGAAAAATACATTTATTTAGACATCTCATTGTATTTGGTTGAGAGGAGCAGAGCTGCAAGGCAACGATTGGGATTTTCTGCTCAATCTATCTTATTCCTACAATCACGAGGTTCACGCCCAAGGAAGAGGTGACCCCTGTGGTAGACCCATAACACCTCAGTGTTATATCATAGGTGATTCAAAGATAAATAGATACTTGACACCATTCTTTGTATTTTTGCAATTTCAGTCCACTGTCTTAAACCGATGCTCATAATCTTGCATTACTTGCACTATTCTGTATAGAGAGAATATTTTTTATTTTTATTTGACTTAAATTGTTGTATTCTTTCCTATACTGCACATTCCAACGCATACCTTTGCACATTTCGTTCTCCTGAGCGACTGTAAATGTGCGTTTCCCCCCCGGGGGAGGAATAAAAATGTTCTGTTCTGTTCAAACCACAGTTTTCTTCTAAATAACGGATTTAAATGTCCTGCAATAATTTCCTCTTTGGAAGACATGGAAATTGAGAACAAGTTTTCATCACAACACTAAAAAGTGACCAAAATCCATCAGTGATTAAGATGCAGCAGGTTTTTACTGAGCACATAGCAGCTCATATTCACACTCATATACTTCATATGTTTCTGATCCTTTGGCGTAGGTAAGCTGCCACCATCTATGCATGGTCCCGACTGTGGCGAGTACTCTGGGAGGTGTTGCTGAATTCCAGTGTAACTAACTGATCCCGGCTCCCCTCCTCTCTCCTCTTTCTGCTTGACTCCTCATCCAATTCACGCCGAGGATCTTCTGCCCCTCTTGTCCCCCGCGGCCTTCTGCATAGCTCATTTATGAAGCCTGGAAATAACTGCCAACTCCCAGCAACCTCTCCCTAAAATAGCCAGGTCCTTGCACAGCAACATAAGCAGGTCATGTCTGTCGTCCTCAGAGGAAAAAACGGACAATTAAAACCCGGAGGTGAGCATCAACAAGCTCTGTCAGCACATGGATGATGGACGCCGATTGAAAGATGCCCTTCGATGGGCTCCAGCCAATCCATTGTCCATTCTAGACAGAATTAATATGGCAGGAATGGGGAAAAATCAGAAAAGGAATTTATAGAGAACGTTGCTAAGAGGAATAAAAGTGTAGAATTCTTCGCTCCGGGCTGCAGATATCACAAACATTGTGATTTATTGAGAAGTGTTATCAGGAAAGTCACACCGAATTTACTGGTTGTTAGACATTCATCCATCTCGTACTTCTCAGCGTAATATTGTATTGCTCATTCTCTCCATCCGTGGAATTCATAAACTGCTCAATATTCCAGTGCAATTTGAACATCATAATTCAAATTTGCTGCATAGTAATCTGCCTTGAGAGGCAAAATAAATCACCCTCAGCCCCCTTGCAGTAATTCATGAGCCTGTTTGGGTCTTTTATTCCTTCCACTCTGTCACTACACATAAGCATGGCTGCGCGGCATGAGACGGCGCGTCTAGGAAATGACAGCATGTTCCACATCAGTTGCCGCCATCACCACCAAGAAGTGATGGCGTCACATGTCCCTGCCAGCGCTGAGTCGCCCAGCTGGCCACTGACCACGGCTCAGTAAAGGCTCTCTATGGTAAATTCATTAACATGCAACTTTCACAACTTCTAAAAGAATTATCTGACAAACGGCAGTGCTACAGGGCTGGAGCCAGTGAACTGAGCTGTGAAAAACGTGTGACATACACACTCGCCATCATCTCATGTTCACATATGTAGATGTATTTATTAGCTCCAGGGCGCCCTCTTCAGAAGGAAATAGCCCCTGGAGCCTTTGTGAAGGACAAGTTGCTGAGCACTGCAGTGTGTGCTAATGCTGTGTATGAGTGTTGGAATGTCATCTTTATGTGCGGACTGTAAAGTGTGTGTGTGTGTGTGTGTGTGGGGGGGGGGCTAGATACTGAACCCTTCTGAAGTAATGTGTTGCTCACTGAACAGTTCATATTCTCTTCCTCTTTGGAGAACAAACACAGACATATTATACACTATGAGAAGTAGAGTAATATAGTCAACATTGTGCCTACTATTGTCGATCATGGCAACACACAGGACCGAGTACGAGTATCAGGAATGACTCGGAGTGACAAATGGCCTGTCTGACATTTAATCTCTCCATGGTATTGCATGGTTTATACAAGTATTGCTTCTCTTATTAAGATGCAATGGATATTTGTGGGGAAATAGCTTCTGAACCCTGATTCAACAACTGTGTGTGTGTGTGTGTGTGTGAGAGTGATAGGGGGTTCCTTTGGGGGGTGGGCCACACTTTTATGTGAGGCACTTTTTAATCTGTTTTGGTTGTTTAAAAAGTGCAATACAAATAAAGTCTGATTGATTGATGGAGCGATCGACTAACATTTGAGGCCAGTGCCGCTAATACGATTAGCATGTAGCTCTGACCACGGGACGTAAATGGAGCAGGATCTGACAGCTCAGCAGGTCAGACCCAAGTCGTCCTCTGCTGAAAGTGAGCAGAGCACGTCTGAACGGCTGCTCTCATAGGATCTTTCCTCTGTCAACACAGATAAGAAGAAATTAGACACATTTATTCAACAAAGTGTTGACACAAGGACTTAAATGTGAACTGTGGGTTTTAGTCTTTCAACTCTGCAATCACAACTCTCCAAATATTTGTCTGCATAGTATGGAATGGAACCAACACGAGGGAGTCAGGCCCCAGCGCTGCTCACTTCATTTTCTCTGTGTTGCTCTGTGAAGGTGACACGCATCTGTTGCTCACACACACACAGTTTTAGTTTGAAATATGGGTTCCAACTGTTCATAATGCTAATGGTCTGGCTACCCCTGGACTACAAATGGGTTTATTTTATTTTTTCCAGATCAAACTTCAGTAAATAAACAGCAGAGGTCATTTTAACTGCAATTACAATCTTAACCTCCCACATGCTTTTTATTATTTACAGGATATGCAGAATTGTTGCAGTATGACTGAGTTGCAAACATTTAAAGAGAAGCAGAATGTAATGTGGTCGATGGTCATTAATATTAAAACTATTCACTGTGGTGTTTCTTTCTCAACATAGTATTGTGCGATTGAAGATTACATTTCTTTTAAATCAGATGGTAAATCCTGTCTAATCCCTGGGGCTTCTGTCTCGTCCAAAATGACAGTGCCAGGAATCAATATTGTGAGATGATGGCATGGAATTAAATACATTTTACTCAAGCATTTCTTTGTTGTGTTACTCTACACACTGGCTCTGAGGCTAACTGTGATTTAATATAAACCTTTTAAAGTCTTAATTTCAGAGGCTCATCATCGAGCAAATATAGATATTGCTGCAAAATTAAATGATCATCTTAAATGATGAAACACTGTAACTAGATTATAAGTTAAATCCTAACCAAAGCGTCTTAATCAATTGCTTTATTTTTTTTTTTTTACTTATACAAGATTTCAGGATTTAAAAACCCCCAAAACATTAGTTTTAAACAGATACAACTGAAAGCAGGTGTCTGAATCTCTAATGTAAGAGGATATGTTTTATGTTACTTCACTCATGTTTGCAAGAAAGTAGGCCCTTACTTAGTTTAAGACATTCATCACATGCTGACCCTCTCATGTGTAATGCAATATTATTCAAAGCCACAAATTGAAACTGCAGATGCAGACTGTGATGAACTGATACTATAAATACATGTGATGAAGATTGAGCGTTTCATATTACAGTACACAACAGCTGTGTAATTACTTAGCCCCCCGATTATAGTAAATATTATATTTATATCTACACTGCAACATCTTGAAATTTTTTTGCTTTTGGGTTTTGTTTTCCATTGACTAAATGAGAAATTGCTTCCATTTGCATATTAAATTATGCCACAAATATGTTGATGAACTATTTAGGAGACTATTCACTCACCATTGCATTGTTTTTGCTGCCAATGTGTCTGATCATGTCGTATAAAATCCACTTGTAAATGGACAGCGTTTAGAAATATCGCCTTTTCATCGCACTAACACAGATTTTCAGTTTTGAATACGTTGCAATAGTTCAGTTGTCCAGCCCATAATACAGTCTTTTAGAATGCTGCTCCAGTTGTGGCTTGAAATCTCTGGATTATCATATTTGGCCCGTTAAAATCTACAATCTTTCCTCCATACTCTAAATTCATGTGCCGTCTCAGTGTCCACCATCCGCAACAGCCACCTCTCGGGGACTCTGTAAAATCTATGGGCAGTGGTAGTGTAGCTGTAGATAAACCGTTTCTAGGATGCAGGGTTCCTCTGTCTGTGGGCTTCATCCTCTGAAGGCAGGACCTCTGGATGACCTGGAGGCCAGGCTGAAAGCAGAGCCTCTGCCCCAAATGGGACTGTCAAGGCAGCAGAGGACAAACTGATGATCCATACAGACACTCCTCTTGAACTTTTAAAATAAAAGTACAGGCAGTTTCCTTCAAATGGCTGGGAAGTATGTTTGTTTTTCAGTTTCATTTCAGCAGAATGTGCCTCACTCTAGTAGATTTTGCTATGTAGTCGTACTTTAACTTTTGTGAATTAGAATGCTAAAGCTGTGTCAAATACTAGCATGCTGTTAGCATGGCGTGCTACCCTGTCAAATCTTGCCAATCCATTAATTGATACAAAGTACGAGGACGTGTTATTTAATAGTAGCAAAACTTTTTATTTTATTTTTATTTTTTTTACAGGTCACTGTACTAACCCAAATGAACAGTGTACTTGTCTGTAAACACACACACACACACTGACAACCTAGAGGCACAGATTTCAGTACCAGCAAGATTTTCTATAGTTGACTGCACCAAGTTCTTAAGGGACAGATCCCAAATTATGCAGCGCCCATGCAAACCTACATATTCATGCTGAGCACTTGAGTGAACCTGACAGTGTAAAACCCGGTCTGCGCAGCTGACTCTTGGATTCAATAAAACATATCCCTCCACAGCAGACACACACCACCATGATGCAACTGTCTCAGGCAAGTGAGCCCAATTACAACACAACACGCGTGAGTCATTTAAGGTCGAACGTAACAATCATTTTGTACCTTTTTGGGTCAACATCAAGCATCCAACTGGAATCATTTATTACTATCCTGCATTAACTCAGATGAGACTTGCACACAGTTGCCAGTCCCTGGTCTCTTTCATTACAGTTTATCGACGCCGGCTGGTACATTTGTCAGATAAGGCATTTCCCTCTGGGCAGGTAAAATGTTGTTTGCGAAGGCTCTACGCACTGATGCATGTTACATTTTATGTCTGTAGATGAAAACAGCTTCATTTTTGATGTTCGCAACACTGGTACTTTTGCTCTCAGACTTTGTGGTGATTAATAATGGATGTCAGGGGTACACTTTGGTTTTGATACTTTTTTTTTTACTGTGAATATATGTGTGTGTGTGTGTGTGTGTGTAAATGAATAGAAACATATCCTCTAATTTTCAGTAAATAGAAAAAGCAAGGCAAAACATTTTTCTATGACTCAACCCCTAAAGAGCAGCATGAAACAGCACAAGCCACTTTTTCACTTTTTCGATGCCTCATTTCTGAATAATTTAAGCAGCTCTGAATCTATGAGGTAGAGAAGATGACTCCTAAACAAGCCATTGTACTTTTTTACTTTGAAATCCGGGGATAGATTGAACAGTTATTACAAACAAACATCTTCAGCTGTGTGATTTGAGGATAACATTTGCATTTTTTTGAATTTCTTCTTATTGTTTTTACTGGGTTGCTTGTCTCCTCTTCTGCTTCTTCTCTGCATCAGTTATATGATAATCACACACAAACTGTTTTATAGCCAATTCAAAATTCAACAAAGAATTCAGGCTTGCTGCTGCTGCTGAAATGGCCACTGTCTGATCCACCTCTTCTACTTCTTCTGTTGGTGTGAATGGTGGCTGGAGTCCAGTTTATAGGTGCACTTTACCCGCTGGTCAAAAGCCAGACTCTAAATATATCACACATTACTATAAATTATACATTTTTCATTTTGATCTGTCTCAGCAAAAATAAACAATAATGATTTCTTTACCTGAGTTGTCAGCATTAAATGAAATGCTTGACTGTTTAACAGGCGTGAAAGGACCGTCACAATTCAGGATTCGTATCATGTTCATGTGCAAATCAAGGACTTGGAGGGTTTAGTGTCTCAGGCTGGAGGAGAAAATCGACAAACCCCAGTGTCTGTGCAGATAAAGCAGATCACTTTGCAGATGGATTTCCTGTTTTCACTCAATAGAGAATGTGCATGTAGCATCGGAGCAGAGAACTCCTCTCCACTGTCTTTTTGATTTGCATTTGTTTTTGTTCAACTTAGCACATTGAATAGATCTGCATCGGCTAACGTGACAAACCTAAGAACCCTGTTGCATCCATTTCTTCATTCATTCCGGCTACCAACATGGTAGCATAATGAACCATCCTGTTGTTTTTCTACAGAATGTAACAGACCCTGGGTGCAGGCCAGATGTGTTGTATTACTGCAACAGCTCCGATTAGAGATGACTGCAGTGTAAACAGAAAGAGCTTCACTGCTGACACACTGTCAGCGCAGGATTTAATCACTGGCCTCTGATCAGCCTCAGAGGATCGTGAAAAGACTGTGTAATTATTTTGTTTGGAGAATTAGAAGCAAAACAACGAGACACCCCTTCCATCCGAAGCCATCAGATTGCTCCTCTATCAGCTGTTACTAAGTCCCAAATTGAAAGTAAACACATGACACAGAGCCTGAAGAGTGTTCCACCAAACATTCATTAAGCATTTATGAGCACAGAGGCCGAGGTCAGACTGAAAGTGTCTCACCTGAAGACAGGGTGTGATTCCTCGCTGAGCGAAACAACCCAGAGCCTATATAAGATCAACGACCAGGGGCCTCATATACTATAACTGTAGCGTACGCACAAAACAGGGCCTGAAGATTGCATAACCCCCTTCTCACACATCCCATAAAACAAATTTGACAGGAGAACTGGCCGTGCTTCACTTTTGGAGACAGGAAAATGTCAATACAAAAGTCAGGTGGTGAACTGAAGCAGATCATCGATCCCCCTTCAACATTAACATTCACAACAGTGGGGTTTGTGCTTAAGCGACATAATTGTTCCCAAAGATCCTTCAATTGGAGATGATTTAAAACAATTTACGGCAAATTAGTTGTTGTTGGGCTGAGTCCATTTAAAAAAAACATTTTGAATAATATCTTCTCTGGATTTATCATCAAGTAAACAAGTGAAACACAGCTGAATGTCCAAATAATATCCCAGAGTGGAGTGCGGTGACATTTGTGCGTAAAGCTGCGTGATGGATGGATGCATTGACACTGATGGAGGGATGAGGAGGCGTGTTCAGCGATCACAAAGATGCTTCGTCTCATGAATATGACGCATCAGCTGATATAGATCTTAAAGATCTTTGCGCTGAACTGAGTCCAGATTTGTGTTTGTTTGTTCCAGCACTCTCGCTCACAGCAGCAGCAGCAGCAGCAGCGTCTCAGGGTGTTGTCTTCATCTGTGACGTCGCTGCTGTGGCCACCAAACAGTCGGCCTTCACCGCCGCCTCACTCACAGACACTGTGATGTCTGTGTCAGAAAGTTTTGCTTCCTCTTTTATCCCTTGATTCACCATAGAAACCCTGCAGGTGGGTCAGCAGGTCAGCTTTATATTTATAAGGTGCATTGACCATTTATGGTTGAATGTGGGCGTGTAAGGGGTGGACTTCAGATCCATGTAAGTGATTTATAATGTGTAAGTAGCAGATTTCCAAATCGGAATCTTCATTTGTACATGTAAACCTCGTATAAGCCATACACACTCATTAATCTTAATCAATTTACAACTACTACATATGTGTCATATCACATATCACTAAGCAGTATGATTAGATGTATTGTATGGTACCAGTATGTGTGTGACCTGTAAGTATGAGGACATTGCTACAGCTTGTTGTCAGGAGGACTTCATGCCAATTTCATTTTTCCCAATCCTTCTCAAATGTGTTTTTCTGGACGCCTTCCTGCAGCAGAAGTCTCATTGTTGGCAGACCTGAAGGCCGCTGGATGACGCTTGAGGGGCGGTGGTGTTGGAGCGGGAGGGGAGGGGATGGGAGGGGGGCAGTTGTTGTTACTTACATGGCCTGTCAAAGAGCTGCGCTGCGAACAGATGCTGAACTGAGATTAGTTGAGCAGGCTAGTTTTGGCGAAAGCAATTATATGTTGTATATCGCTCCCGGAATAGGTTTTCAGGAAGACGATGCATGAGAGCATATGAGAGAACAGACTCTCCGTCTATCTCCCCTTCCTCTCTTCATCGCCGTCCCTCCACAGAGCCACAGGCACAGACAGAGGTACCATCGTCCTCTTTAGTGCTGCAGAGATCATTAGCATTACCTGATGGCTAATGCTGCTCTTGCTAATGAAGTGGGTTCAAATGAAGGCACACTTAATTGATAATTGATTGTGTTGTTCTTAAGTGAGAAGTAACAAAGCATAATTCTACAGCATCCACCTCCAGGCGCTGTTATTGAACGCATGCTACCAGTCCCACAGGAGCCCCCCCCCACAAACAGATCACTGGAATAGTCCGGCCATTTGATGAAACCTCCGTCTACCTGGACTCTACTAAGGTGCCGTTAATGAACGAAAAGAACTTTGATGACACCAGACGGAGCTATTTTCTCCAGCAGAGACTGAAGCTCCTTCCTCGGCGAAGACAGACGGCTGCCATTGATAATTGGACTTAAGGTCCTCTCCTATTATGCGCTTGTCGAACAGCAATCTAACACTTTGCCATCTGTTTGTGTTAGCGTTAATCATATCTATTCTCCTACGCTATTGTTCCAGATGGCCTCTGTAATTGCATCGCATTGCATTGTTTCTTCTGCAGATGTTTTATGGTGTGGTTTCGGAGCACAGCCAGCTCTGGCTTGATAAAGGACTGGAGCTGTTAATGGGAAAATAACCGCTTTCACAAGCTGGATCCAAGTTTTTGTCACTCGTCACGCAAACATTGAAATTGCCGCTAATGGGCCGAGGGAGCCATCGGAGGACCAGCAGCCATATTTGCATAGTTCAACAAAATGGAGGAATCCAAATTCAGACAGTGGCAGTTATTGCATCCACCGTGGCGTGGAAAAACAAAGAAATCTCTTGGCAATCGCAGCGCTGAAAGAAATGTACTTTATGCAGGCCCTTCTCATTATTTTGGCTGTGTGGAGAAAGCATAAAAAATGGTGGCAGCGATAGCAGCTGGAACAATGGCAGCAGGAGTTTCAGTTCCAGGGATTAAGTTCTTGTGGAGGTTCTCTTGCTGCTCTGTTTGTTTTACAATATATGGAGAGGCTGGAAGTATCTAGAGCATAAATGAAACTGTTTCACTCCTGTGAAGGCAGTGCCACTCCAATAGCTGCCATAGTGTGTAACATATGTGCCATTCATTTGAAGAGTCACGTAGCCTTTAAGGCTTATGAGGAAAATGCGCGACGCTGGCTGTATAGACTGCCTTGGCCGCGAGATGCTGAACCGCAGCCTATTTTCCCTAATCGCCTGTGTGAGCACAACACCGCTGATTCAATCTGAATTTGACAAATGCTGCTGACTAGAGGAGGACAGCTCTGGCATCCTACATAGCAATTTTGGAAACGGCCTCATTTTCCCATGCTATTGTCTGAATAGCAATAGTGTCTGCGATGAACTGGAATCGCATTATCGTGCCGACACCTGAGCATCAGCTGTGCCGTGTGCCACGCAGCCAGGGGAAATGAGGGTCACAGAGGCTCCCCCCCAGACTCTGATTCATCTACTGAGATGAGGCAAGGGTCACATCATGACTCCAGCTCATCAGCTGAGCTCCCTGAACCAGCCGGTTCATCAGTAGGGAAATTTTTTAGGAAAAGGTGCGGAAAAAGGTGCGGGGAGGACCAGAGAATATCAATTGCTGTATTATTCCTCATTCATAGTCAGCAATAATTGATTCTGTTGGTTGAGTAAAGCCTATCGCTGACGTCAGATGGGCTCATTCTACTGAGCAAAGGAAACTAAATGCTAAGCACTAAATACTACATGAGAATTCCTATGAATCAGTTACGGGACTTCGCAGGGCCCAAGATCCTCTGAAAGTTTGAAGTCAGCACATTTTTTCTTCTTCCCACTCTATTCTCTGTTTAATGACAATGAAACTACAGCTATTGTCCCATTTTCCTAACAGGCGTTGACAAAGGAAAACACAATGCTAATCTTACAGTGCAAAAATCCCAGCAGGCCATGTCATGTTTGGAATTTCATTTCCTTTGTGCTCCATGAATCAGGGCCCGAATCCGGTTAATTAAATCATGTATAATTCAGAACCCTTCAGCCGTGCGTGCTCACGCGAGACGCGACTGCTGTGGTCGGCATTGCGCGACATACAAAAGGTGCGCGTGTCGTCTCGTCACTAATGCAGCCGCGCCTGCGAGATGAATGGAGCCCACGGCGAGGAGGTTGCTGGAGCTCCTTTTAGTGCGTCCACTCCACACTGCACCATGGGCGCAGATGTGTTAGAAGGCTGGTCCACGAGAAACAAAACACCTCTGCTCGCATTGGAACGCACGCCAGTGTGACGGTGCCTTCAGCTCTCCATGTCAGGGCATCAGTACTTATTACACAACGCTGGGAATAATAGTCAGGAGTAGCTCGCATGCGATGCAGTGAAACATGAGGTGATCAGTGTGGGCTGAGGGAGGACAGTGAAATGATGCGGCTCAGCGAGGAGCTGAGTGTCTGTGATGGACCAGGGCACATGAAATGGAAAATAACTAATCACTGGCATCATAATAGGCGCTCAGAAAGGGCGTTTTGTCTCCATTTGGAGCAAAGCAGGCGATTAGAGGAGATTTAAAACTCATGCAATGTGCAGCAATATCAATAAGTTACAGCTTGCAAATGCAGGAGAGGGGAACAGGGACAGGATCCAAGGACTGGACATGACGTGAGGCCTCTGCCTTTGTGGGGGTTTCTCAGGCTCTCATCCATTACACGTGCCATTGTGATTGTAGATAGCAGTCTGGGAAATCAGCAGCTAAAGTCAGAGTATTTCTCAGCTCCTGCCTTTTCCCTCAGGCCATTTTTTTAGTGTTATTTTTTTTTATCTTGGTGAGTGTTTTCCTGAATCATCATTTTGGATTCAACAGCTCAGTGACCTGCTGTATTTGCCTTTTTTCCACCAATCAGACGAGAGGGAGCGAAACATGCTTACGGTACTGCTTTTAAATCGCTTTATCGTACGCTACTCAGAGAAATGTCAATACAATTGTTGTCAAAGTAATGCAGTTACATGCTTTTTGGCCTTGAAGCAGATTAGAACAAACTAACATTGGGGACCAGAATCATGTTTTGTGTGTTGAAGGATGTTTGGCTCTTTCTGCTGCTTAGCCGTCCGCGGAGGGAACGTTTGTTCTTCCGTGACAGCGGTTCAGGAGGTGAACATGCGGTCACGTTCCTTTTTATTCATCACGGTGTCACGTAAAAGTCAATGCTATAATGACTATTTGATAATTACCGCCCACAATATTTGCCATACGCGTGTAAGAACGTGCGGATACCTGCACGTGTTGGATGAATTATTGGCAAAGATTAGAAATCAATCAGTATGATTTAGAAATTAGAGCTGTCCTGCAGCGTGTGTGAAAAATGACAGACGTATCTCGCGGACATCCCACAATCAAATTAAACTGTCTCATTGCTCCGATGAACCAAGATAAATGCCCAGCTTAACATATAGATCTGCCACACTGGTCAAATAGATCACTCTTAATGTCATGTGTGACCGGCTGCTCTTGTATTAGCATTTGGATGACTTTTTTTTTTTTAATTAAATAGTTGCTAAGCAGCTAAAGTACTTACACATCAGGTTACTCTATGAAAAATAATTAAGTACTAAAGGTCCATTAGTTGTTGACCTAGAGTACAATTAATTAATGGAAGCAGAAGCAGTGAGATTAATACTGACAAGACAGGAAAGGCCAGAAATAGACAAAATCTGTTTTGTTTTTATCATAGAAATCGTTTCAGTGGCTTTCATGTCTTGACAAGGGGAGTTTTATCAGCTAAAAGTGTGGAGGCGGAAACAGCTTTGTAGTGCACACAACTCAGGAGGCTTGTATTCACATAATGAGAGACTTTGTGCGCCGCATGAGCGACTGCCTTGTGTTTGAGAGGACTTAGCTTTTGAGCGAACAATTGCACAAATGAGATGTTTGGCATTTAAGCTTGTTTCCACTTTAACACATTTACCGTGTTTCTTTCATTCACCTCACCTCCAGTGCTTATAGAGGTTCTTGAGTCTTCATCCCAACCTCTTTTGTAAGTGCGCCGTAGCTAAACATCACATCTTTGCCAGTCTAGTAAAATGTTGCCCAGATCCTGTGTCATACTAAAAAGTGCACAGTCATACAGAGAGAGACGAGCAGAATTGAGAATCTGAGAGGGTGCGATGTTGGCAGGTTTCGAAAGGAGATTTTTAGCAGCTGGATCATTAGCATACACAAACATAGACTGGTATTATAAGGCAGCTGGACCACTTGAAAAAGTGTGAGACTGGGTCTGACCTCATTAGTGGGAGCATATGGGAGGCAGACCCGCACATCAGCGCTGTAATCCAAGTTTCACCGTGAATGCCCAGCGTGATCTCTCCACTAAACTATATAGGCTCAGTCTAATGAATATGGATCACCAAAAAGAGGCTGGAAGTGTTTGGCTCTTCCACTTTGTTTAGCACTCCTCTAATGTGCAGTAATAGCCCAGGGACACAGTGGAATTTGTACTCGTGTCTGGATGCTTAGTGTTAGCTTCTTGCTGTTGTTTGTGACTCTGTTAATATGGGACCTTAAAGCTGCATTAGTTGATTTCTGACCACTTATTGGAAACGTTTAAAACACGGCATTTGACAAATTATCACCTTGTCATGTTTTTAGCACATTATTAACATGTCCAGGAGATCATCAGAATCAGACACAGCTTTATTGAGCAGGTATGTTGTAACATACAAGGAATTTGTTTCCAGCAGATCTTGAGAAAAAGAAGAGAAAATCTATATACATGTGGACAGGGCATCTATCTATCTATCTATCTATCTATCTATCTATCTATCTATACACACACACACACACACACACACATGCCGTGGAATAAATCTAGGGTCTGTGCAGCTGTTCAGCAGAGTGATGGCAGAGGGGAAAATTTGTTTTTGAGTTTGGAGGTTCTGTAGCGCCTGCCAGAGGGGAGAGGGGAGAACAGAAAAGATCGAGGGTGAGCGGAGTCTCTGAGGATGTTCCCTGCCCTCTTCCTGGTGCTGGACACACACAGTTCCTGGACTGAGGGCAATGAGGCACCGAGACTAAACCAGCAAACATTTGGAGTTGCGTATCTGGTTATCTGTTATCTGTACTCCAATGTTGTTTCAGCAAGAAAGTTATCTGTTCAAATGTTTCAGCGTTACAAGCGACTTTCCAACTTTTCTAACTTCCTGCTGCAGTTGCATTTTAGTGTGAATTTATAAACCATTAAACTGAAACACTTACTGTAGCTGAAAGAGGCTCCGAGGAGCTGAGCAGCAGCATTTGTTTCATCAAGGAGGACCGGAATGAAAAAGATCTGATGAAAGACGAACACAAAAGTAATGTTTCAAAATCATCCTTTTGGTCAGTGAATTAAAGGGATAATCATAGTTATTATAATATGAAAGAGGGACACCATATTTCTGTTCCCTATCCGATCTAATGAATTAAAGAGTGCCTTTTTAAGGAGACTATTGGGCCTTGCTGGTGGTAGCCTAGATGTATGTTTATTGGTCCTAGAAGTGTTCTTCCTTCTACAGTATGGAGTATGACGTGTATGGTCCTTCCTTCATGGCTTTATTTTAGCCCCCGCTGTCAATAAGACATATCTGTGAGGCAGAATTATGTCTCGTAATAAGGCCCTCACTCCCTCCACCAAAAAGAGGAGCAGTTAAATAAATGTGCCATATCAAGTAAGCTTAATTAACTACAGTAAGTTAATGTATCATGACGTGTAGCATTGCACACTGTGAACTTGTTCAGCTAATGGGTCAAATAATTATGCGGATATCAACTGTAGCGAAGACATAAAACATATAGTTAAAACTTAAAATATAAATAAAATCTGAGCTAACCATGTGAGGAAAGCAGCAGACAGCCCCCCCCCCATGATTTCAAGCAGTGACTTTGATTTACTGACGGTAATTACATGTCCTAGTTTGACACTTTGTGGCTCAGCCGTTCAGAAGAAACGTCTCCAGCTGACTCTGCATCATGTTAAAGGTTTAAGTCATACACATCCAGTCCCACCGGACCGGACGCACACAGTCATGCACATCAGGCTTTAACATCCTCTCATATACTTCACATTTGCAGAGGGGTGATATTTTTTCCCCCCCAAAGGTTAAGGAGAGAGCTAAAAGCTATGTTCATAATGCAATGAGCACCTATTCCCTTTGAATAATTATCATACAGTCCCCGGGTGAAATTCAATTTAGGCAATGGCTGTTGATAAATTGGACATGAGTAGTATATATACCATATATATTATGTAGATCTATGCATTAATAGCACTGTTTTACCCTAATACATTTGTTTTGGTCTTTGTTTAGCAGGGATGTAAAACTCAGAGATGGTAAATGGTTGCATTTACATGGAGCTTTTCTCGTCTTCATGACCACTCAAAGCTACAGTATTTGCAGTGTAGTGCCAGGTTCGGCTTTTTGCCCAAGGACACTTTGGCATGCATATTAAATATAATAATAATTCTTAAAGGACATCAGTCGCGCACGTGGAATCCCGAAACCAGACAACACGTGAGGCTGATTCTGCTCTGCTCCCTGCAAGTGTAAAGAAAAGTTACTGTCAGGCTCTGTGTCCAGACCCGACCGTACTTCCAGCCTCATGATCCTCACGGGGCGCTGTTAGTTAGCCACATTACTGTCGGCTTACCTCTGACAGGAACCAGAGAATGACATGAAATAAGCCTTGGAGTAAAGGCAGGACATTTGGGAAGCCAAATAGAGCTGCCATTACTACCTGCAGAGCTAAACTGGCAGACATTTCCAGAGAGATCATTACAGGGGTACATAGCCTGCAGAACACGGTGCTCCGATGTCTGATATTTTCTCAGAAGGGCTCTGATGATGCCCAGAGCTGCTCCGCTGTCAAGAACCCCAGGAGGGACGGAAAGAGGTGGGGGGGGGCTTTTTTAAAGGTCGGAAATTGTAGTAGAACTACTTTCAAGGTCCCCAAAAATGTGCTCAGTGAGAGAGGCCGGGTGGAGCGCAGGGCAGCACGTGTGTTGCAACAAGTGGGAATACATTTCATTGGCTTTAGTCTTCTTCTTCCGTGTACAATTAAAGCTCTTGCTTTGTGTGGAGCTCGCCTTTTTGAGTTATGGAGTCAGTGTCCAGATTCATAGATATCCAGAGTTTAAAATCCGATTAAATGGATTCAACACAGCGTAACAGTCGGGCTGCTAACCCCCCCAACCCCCACCCCCACCCCCATCCCTCTCCTGTGCATGAAACCCACCTCTTTGCTGACAAACACCACGTACAGCTAATCATTCCCAGGGCCTTGAGTGATAGGCCCCTTTTGCTAATAAAGACTGAGTAACAAGCTGTCAATGCGAGCTCAAGGTTATTTATGTCCCCTGTTACTGCAACATTTCGTCTTCACTGGGACAACACGACCCACTCGCCAATGATGTTTGGAACCCTGACGCAGCAGCTTGAAAGCATTTGTTTGCTGACATAAGGATCATTTCATCTCATTTTAAGAGGCCGCACGTACAGGAAGTGATCTCAAAGGTACACTTGTTCTGTCTGAAATCTATGGTAATTTCCTTTTAATGCCGGTCAGTTCACTCGAGCGGTTGAATATGATGTCTGAGGCTTGTGTGAATGTCAGTCCATCTCTTGATCTCCGTGGCCGGTCCCTGGTCCCTATCACAGCAGCACTTTCACCTTAAATGTAGGAACAAAGCCACTCCACTGGAATCAATGCACTTGTCTTGACGGTCAGATTGGCAGAAAGGTCACGTAGTCAAAGAACGCTACTCCCATATGAAGTATTCCCAGCCAGCAGCAGCTTCTTCTCACTTAACTTTTATACGTTCCCTGTAGAATTCTTCGACCTGTGTCGTGGCTCGGATGCAGCTCTGATATTCACTACCTGTCACCTCTATGATTCTGCCCGTTGATAATAAATAAGGTTCCTGTGGAAACACGACCAAACAGTTTCGTGCCATTTAACAGTACATGAGATTTATTAGTATAACGAACCCTAAATGACTTGAATTGAATATTAGCATTCATCTTTCATTATGGCTATGCTAAATGAACTAGCTGGGGCAGTTTGAAAATTCACAACCCGACCTGCAATTGTATTATTGTAATAAATCCATTTCCATGAGGCGTGTGGACTCGTTTCTTCATGATTGCCAGGAATTAATCACGTCTCATATTCATAGCCATGCAGCAGGGGTCACCATATCTTTGAGTGGTTGGAGGGAAATGTAGAATAAAAAAGGACAGACAATGTTGTTGTAACGACTATTGTTGTACCTCCACTACTACTACTACTACAAGTATTCCTACTTCTCAGTTTGTGTACAGCTTTACCTTCCACACTGCAGGGTATGGTATGGATCTTATGCTAATGCATTATGGGTAACATTCAAATTCCTCAAAGGTCTGTTTAAGAACACGCTGCACTGAAATCTGCATCTACTGAAGCACTTCCTGGTATTCATCCACAGGATAAACGTGGACTGGTGCAATCAAAGAAAACAGTAAAACTCTTCACATCTGACTCAGTTGGGGGACACTGAATTGTGTGTGTGTGTGTGTGTGTGTGCGTGCGTGTCTTCAGGCTGTTTAAGGGATAAATGAAAGACACGGGGGGGCTGAAACCAGGAGAGAACAGCAGCTACTGTAAATTTGCTGTATCATCAAATTCCTAAAGGTCATGTTGGAGTCAGAGAGAGTCGGTGTGCATTATGTCCTCCATCACAGAGAGTTACCGTGCACAGAGCTGTCCTTCACAGCAGTGCAGACGCCACAACATGTGTTTTAACCTCAATTAATAATAATAAAAAAAAAATCTTCATCCCCTTCATAGTCAACTAGTTTAAACACATTAGCAACGACAGTCTGGAAAAAGGGAGTATTTGTTATTTGCTCTTTTAAATAATTGTAACTTGTATATACATCTTTAAAACTGGGGTGTTTAAGTTGGCCAGCAGAACTTAGTTATTTCATGCTATAACACAAAACTCTGCACTCACACCCAAGCAGTGCTGTGTGGGGGGGGGGGTGCTGTGCACCTACACTCAGATCTCCTGCGCTCCAGCCTCAGCGCTTCTCCTGCTATAGCCGCACATGAGCTCTCTGATTCTCTCTCTCCTGCAGGCAGGTAATTTTTATCTGTCCACGCTACAGCAGGCAGCCTATCGGATGAGGAATTCTGTTTTTGAATAAAAAAAAACCAAGCTGGGAAGAAAAAACACCCAAGGGCAGAGGAGCAATCTGACAGCAGGCGTTCCACGTGTGGACAGAAGCAGTGTGAGTACGAGGTTGAAGAGCAGAAGAACAAGTAATCTGCTAAAACACCAGAGTTGTATCGGAAGCAAACAGTGTGAGCACATGCAGAGCTAATTTAAGAACATTTCAGAGCATCACGAGATCTAGATGTGAAATCACACAATCATGAGTCCTGGTCTCACGCTGAGAGGCTAATTTCTTGAATAAAGGTCATTTTAAAAACACTATTATCCATCGTCAAACAAAACTAAAGCTAATTACAGAAATAGTGTTTTTATGGTCAATTATACAATTCAGAATGAGCTTTGATGAAGTGACTGTCTTTTAAAAGACGCAAAATTATGTCTGCCAGTTAGAAAAACAAGTTCATTCCATGAGCAACAAAAGACATGGTTGAAATTTTCAGGCGCAGCACTGGAGTGGAGACAAGTGGGTTTTGAAGGTTTCGCAGAAAAATTCAGAGCCCAGAGTTCAGGTGAAGGTTTCCAACCAGTTCAGGCAAAGTGTGGACAACGAGGCAAACGCGAGCGTGTAGGCTGCCCGAGTGCTGCAGGTGTGGTGCGGTAGGTAGGTAGGTAAGTGATCCTGTGCGTGGGAAAATCTCTTACGTTATTGATTCAGGTGGCGGAGTGAGAAAGCATGAAACAACAGAGCCAGAGAGGTGTGAAGGTGCTGGAGCATGTAAAGTGTTTGATTTCAATATATATTAAAGAGAGGAAGCTTTGCATCAGTGTTGGTGATACCTGACACCTCTTCGGACCTTTTTAATTCTCACTTAACATGCTGTCAGCGGGTGACAGTGCTTGTTTCCATAGTTACGCAGATAAAACACAACTTCACACGATGAGGTTCTGCACTCACTTCATGTCTGTCGGAAAGAAAGCACTTTAAAAATTTTACAAGAACAATAATAATAATATCATGCATTTACCTCTAAACTGTAATGGATAGTCATTTTAAAGTGGCATTAAATGTAAATGTAAATGTGAATGATCAATTAATGCTAATTCATGCAGAGAGAGAGAGAGAGAGAGAGACCTTGTGAAAGTTAGAGACTGCATTCACTGGTAAATCATGGTTCTAGGAACATTCCACTGCCCCTAAATAGAGCTGATGAGCATGTTGCTGCAAATGTGTCATTTCGTAGTGAGAGCTATAGATACTTCATTTCATTTGGTTGACCGGACATCAGATATGACAAAGACCTCATGACCGTGGGCAGGACGTTGGTGCAGTGGTGAGCACTGCTGCCTCACGAAGGTCCTGGGTTCAAGCCGGGTCCTGAGTTTGCATGTTCTCCCCGTGCTTGCGTGGGTTTCCTCCGGGTACTCTGGTGTCCTGGCATACATGTCAGGTTAATTGGTCAATCTAAATTGCCCCTAGAAAGGAATAGTTGTCTGTCTTTGTGTGTTGGTCCTACGATGAACCCCGCCCCTGACAGCTGGGACCCAGGGATGGACAAGTGGTTGGAGATGAATGAATGAATGAACGACCATGTCCACATATATGTCCATGTGTACTTTACGTCCTAAGGAAATGAGCCTGTTTTATTCTGCTACTGCTGCTGCTTAAATAACATGATAGAATACTATGTTTTCTGATTAGACTAATGTAATCAGAATTTGATTAGGAACAGTAATCACAGCCAGGGTCCTCATTAAAGTAATTCATAAACATGAACATTAATATCTCACTGTTAGGTAAGAGACAAACTGTTCAAGAGCCCTTTATTTTTGCAGCGTAAATACTAAGCTTTGTTCAAACAGTTCAAACAGCTGCATTCCATCCCTCCTCCAGGATGTTCCACATTGTGCCATTGTCCAGGATCCTAGCAGACCATGAAATGAATCCACTGTGATAAATTATTCATTATTCCAGCCCCTTTTTATCCATTACATCTCAAAGGAATACTTGGGTGCATTCATGTTGACAGTGCACAACCGGACACTGTGTGGCGGCACTCGTTTGTTTTACTTTGAACGGGAGCGTTAACAAGCTGAATGTGGCATGTTAGATTAATTATGCTGTACAGGAAATGACCCCCAGGGCTGTGTGTGTCATATCACACCTTTCGCTATGTCCCGAGGCCTCGAGATCCAGGCTGCCTGTTCACCTAAGAGAGATATAACCAGATTACTAGCCCCGGGCTGTCTTTGCTTCATCTCTCCACTCCGCAGAAACAAAACCCCTTAAGAGTGTGGAAGGTCAAAAAACTGATATCTGTGTTATGGAAGCCAGCATTGTTAAAGTTTGGTTATGGGGGAATTGTTCTACTTTTCCTATTTATCCAGAGGGCGACAAACTCCTGGATGCCTTTTTTAGCCATGCTAGCAGCGTCGCTCCGAGGGCAGCAGTGCTGCTGAGTTGGTTTGGTTGTTATGACGCTCCATAAAAAATGTCTCCCAGTGGAACTTCGCTGAGCATGTCCAGAGAGAATGAGGGGATTTGTCACTTTTTCCTGATTAGGGAAATTGGAAATTTTACAACTGTTCCGTGTTTCACCCATTCCCTGGTCTCCCCAACAGATTTTAATGGTCTCCGGGGGGATCAGACCCAAATGACTTGTAATTCTCTGGCTTCCCTCCTTTGCACTTTGGGGCTTTGTGAGCTGAGCATCACACAATACAACTTACGATAGCAAAGAGAGCATGCAAATCAAAATGCATTGAATTAAAACTCTTCTGTGCCTCTGTTGATTATTCATTTACTTCCTGGAAAATGCTACAGTAAATGGTTACGACACTATTATGTTAAGTAATTACAAATCCTGTTTATTTAATTCAGTTTTCATTTTGTTTTTTGTTTTTTTAAATTTATTTAAAAAAATAATTAAATAACAATAGATTCAGTGTCATAAAGGTAAAAACAACTTTCATTCGTAATGAGTTTATACTTTTTATTTATAATGAATTTTTTGGACATTATGGAAGTGCGTTGTCTGCTCATATTCTACAGCCTCCACTTGATTTTATAGAATCTCAGTTTCTTAATCTAGACTCACACATTTCACACTAGACTCTGGTACCTGTTACTATATTTGTGTGTGTGCGTGTGCATGTGTGTGTTTCTGTAGCACTTTTTATAAAAAGATCCAAATCTTCAACGTGAAGGTATTTTAATAACTCTTTTTGAACTCAAGGGCTGTTGCATAAATGCATCAAATTAACAGTGATTTGGGCTGACATGCTAACCCATCCATCATCTGCACCTACACTTGACAGATGTCTCAGGGAGAGCTGGGTTTTATGCAATGTACTTTAGATTTTTCAAAGTTATATTAAGTGTTAACTTTGACTCCAGCAGATTATCTCCCTTCGTGTGTCTGTTGATTGGTTTGTTTGCTTCAAAGCGTGGTTACAGAAAACCTGGAGGAAGTGTGAGTGAAGTGGTCTGGGTCAGGGAAAAAACCCTTTACTGCAGATCAGGTTTAATCCTGGTACATTTTCTTTAATTTAAATAGCAGGATTTTTCAACCGTTTTGCTTATGAAATGTTAGTAACTCATATGAGTGTGTGAAAATCATTGGGAGTGCTGGCCCTCACATAGGCCAAACAGTGATTTATGAGTTCTTTGGATTTTTCAACATTTTTTTTCTTTTTTTTTTTTTTACCATTTTCTAGATCTAACTTTTTACTGTGTTTGTGATATTTTTCTGCCCAGCCCTTATGTGTTTCAACTCCTAATCCCTGTCTCGCTTGTGTACCTAGGCTCTGTCCTCCCAGTCCCAGCCGTTATTGTGACAACTCAGGTTTGCTTGGTTTAGTTCTGTGGTGTTCATATCCCCGTCTCAGCTTAGTTTGTTTTGGGGTTATTTTTTTTTTGACATTTTTCTTTTGACTGCAGGTTTTCGGACCCAGCCTGTAAGCCACCTTTTATTAAAAAAAAAATAACATTGCACCTACCTGCCTTCAAGACTGCTAGTATTCAGGTCCTGTTCCAAGAGCTGTAATCACCAAGTCACCACGTGCCTGTGGCTGTCTTATCACAAACTGTTATAAACGTTAAGTCTCATCTTTACCTCCAGTTCATGACAAACATATGTGTGCTTGAGTCTTCAAGGCAAATATTGGGCTTGAATGAGAGAAAGAATCAAATGAATGAGCTGTTAGTGGGTGTGTGTTCCACTTCAGATCAAAATTTGATCTGGGATTAGATCATGTCATAAATTGCTTGGAGACTTTGGCTGAAACGATGTCCAGAGATAATTGATTTTTGAACAAAGAATATATTACAGCCGAACATTAGAACAACAGATTTCTCCTATATTTTGCAGACACTCTCAAAGTCACACGACTCCCATTTCTGATCTGATGTAAAAGAGTTCATGTGTAATGATCTTCATTAATGGACTTTGATTAATATTATGAATGTAATTAGAAAATGAAGAAGCCTTCACCTAATGCCTGGACTGATGTTGTAAGGGAATATCATGGAAGGAACTGGTTGTCATGTCACTGGAGATGTAATTATAAAGCAGTACCTGCCTTTCACCACAGGTCATTATTTTCAAAGTGCAGACTCAGGCTCCCTCCATGTAAACTCACATTTGGGTTCATGGCAAACACGTTAATACAGTACATGCACTCCACTTCTAGACTGCAATTATTGCTGTGCCAAGTGAGCCAGCAAAACACAACACCTCCTTGTCACTGCGGCCCCAGCAGATAATTACAGGTTTGTTCTCCAAATTAAATTCTTGAGGGACAGTGATTTAAAAAGTGGCACCCTCGAGGATTGGAAACAGCTGATGCAGCAGATCTGTATGTGATCCTTGTAGCCGGTTTGATGAGATTGTCGGAGATGCACCCCTGGGTTTAAATAACCATACACACCAGCGCGCGAGGGCTTCCTTTTTGATCTCCTCACCTGGTCAACCCAATACCCAGGACGCTGTGTTCTAGGTGTTGCTTTATCTTTTACAGGTCAGCTGAGTTCACTATAGGAAGGCAATTAATGCAGCCAAACACACCAGTGGGAGTGAATCAGAGGGAGGCTGACCCTGTAAAGCACCGAGATGACAGCCCTTAGCTGTGATCAGATGGTTGTCCACTTAATGCACTTTTGGGAGTTTTAATGTGTTGGCTGGAAAAAAAACAACATTTTTTTAAGGGAAGGTGTTATGTTGGTATACTGTGCAGGGATATTACCATCTGTTGTAACTGTCAACATCGGTCTGGAGGACTAATGGAGTGGGGTTTTTATACACAAATCTTAAATGTTTCTCCTTGCTTTTAAACCATTAAAGACCCACAACTGGGAATTCGATTTAACAACAGCTTTTATGCTGCATAAATACAAGTCCAAGCATGTGGTGATGACAACAGATAAACCATCGCACCAGACACTAGATTATCATTCAAGAATATCTTGCAGAACGGCATTTTCAGTCTAGACAAAGTCATTATAAACTCTGAACCAAGGTTGTCCTAAAGTCAGCGGCAAGTCACATTTGCTTGACAATCGCTGGCAGCCTTTGCAAACAAAATGTTTTATCTTGGCTTCATCAGAAAGACATGGAGATAATTATCAAGGGGCCTCGTTGGAATTCATTAGAAGTCCCCTGAGACAATGTGGCTATTATGTCAAAATCCCTGTCAGCTATTTTTATCATATCTGCCGCAGATCTAGTTGTCAGTGAATTCATAGGGAGGTAATTACCTCCCACTCAGAAAAAAAATAAGGTGGAGATGTGCAGACGGCGGGAGGGGAGGTTTGCCACAATCCGACACCCCAGGGTGGTCTGAATACAGGAAGAGAAACTAGTGAGACAAGGAAATGTATGATTACTTTGTCTTCCCGAGGAGAACTGTTTTGGAAAGCTAAATGTCAGCAGGAGCTATGAGTTTGATTAACCAGGTTCCCCGGAACAAAGCTGGAGGCAAACTGTGTGCTGCTGCATTTCAGGGGGTTACACAACTGAAATAATTCATTACCATCTCTGCCGGAGAAAGTCAAATCTAGTTGGAGTTTTCACTCAGTTGCCTCGTGAAAGAAGTGGATATGATTGTTTATCTGGTGAGCTGGTGACCTGCCTGTAAAACATATTGATAGCTTATGACCAAAAGCAGATTCCAGTTTCACTAAAGGAGAAGTTTTCTGTTGGTTTGATTGGCAGCTGGCATCCTGTATATAGTTGCACTGCCGCCCCCTACTTCATTTTATTTTCTTCTGTCGTTTAGTTTCCGTAGTTTCTGTAGTTCTTCTTTAGTTCTTCTTTAGTTCTTCTCTACAGCTGCATTGTTGTTGTTGGTTGGATTGGCTGACAGCCTCCTCCCCTCTTTCTCATGCTCCCGCTGTTTTACCCTTGTAATCTCTGTGGACTATTCGTTCTCTCTGTAAATCAGCTGACTCTGAGTGTAGTCCAATCAGATTTGTCCCCCATCCCACTAGGCCAGTCACGTGGTGGCTGTCAAGCTTCGCTCTGGTTTCAGTTACTTTCATCCGTCACGTCCTGTTTAATCACCTCTGAGTCAACTCATCTCATTCAGGTCCTCAATAATCATCATGTCATTACCCAGCACCGGTGGGTATCCAGGGGGCTTTCCCCAATTGTCCCAGCTACCCTTTCAACAATTCTGACATCAGAAGGAGTCTAAGCACCGACTTGAAATGAAACTTATGATTGCATCATTATCGCCTGACTGCCCAATTCAATAATCATAGTTCCTGTCAGAGAAAGGTATCATGACCTCCCTCAGTTGTCTCTAATTCTCCTTGTTGTACATCTCAGGTCAGATGACTGTTTCTCTCTTTCTCGCAGGCCACCTGTCTGTTTCATTTCCCGTACCTGTCTGTCTGTAATCCCTCGTCGTCTTTGTGTATGGCAGTAACTTCTTGGCACCTGCCTGTCCAAACCTCACCTTGCTGCCACTTACACACAACACTGACTGACAGCAGCGCAACCTTCAAACAGATCTGTGGTCTGACCCACACTTTCTGTCGACTCGCAAGACATTTTTCTCCAGTTTGCGCCATCGGAGTCGTTCCAAAGACATTATCGTCCAAAAATATCTGTATTTCAAAGCATCTCGTTGCACAGAGCAGGAATACAGGGTAGCGGCGATGGCGTCAGAAGGGGAGCAGCCAGCACTCGACTCGGCTCATTTTCATAACACGCAAGAGAGAGAATTGGTAATTCAGGCCTTTTTCATCTCATCCCCTCCATCACTAGCCAGGTGTGACAGCCTTTTAATTAACCTGAGTGACATCAAATGATCACATTCATCATGCAGACGTTCACTATTCACACAAGTGTTATTTGAAACCAAAGGGGAGGACGAGATGAGAGGGACCCTCATCTGCTGCTGCGTGTCTTCATGCAGGGGATGAGATAGCGCTAATGTTTACAAACTAAACATCCCCGTCAGATGTAACAAGCCTCACAGTCGTTGTGTATCTCACGCGGAATGATTTCCTGCCCACATTAGTTCATTGTCCAGGCACATCGCTATTATGAAGATGTCTATAATTACGACGACATGGTCCTCACGAGAGCTGGGAGTATTTACACGGGCTGATCAGATGTGGGAGTTGGAAGCTCATGAACAGAATGCTTGGAAGTAATTTATTGCACCAGAGCACAAGCAAATGGTCAATCGATGGGATCATAGCAACATAGTTTTGCCTGATGTACTTTCACGTCAATATTATGCAGGGAATTTGATGTATGTCCCAATCTACCCAGTGTAATCCCTTCACTCCCAAGACAAATATGTGTGCGTCAATTTAATCAAGTGGTCACAGAATAATCTCATCATAAACAGCCTCAGCTGCTCGTCCTCTGGAGCGCAAGACGCGCTCCCATCTCTTATGCCCAATCACGGCATCTCGCGCTGGCTCGCCGCCAGTTAAGATAGTGCCGCAGCTTGCCAGCCAGCCAGCCACCCTGGCCGGCAGAAGCCCACCCGGTGTTAATTCAGTGCAGAGACCAGCCTGGCAGGCAGACTGTTGGGTGATTGATGATGTTGCTGGGTTTAATTACTTTTATTTGTGTTTTTGGCATGGGGATGCCTGGACAGGTTTTTTTTCCCCACCCTCTTTACTTGTCAGACAAAACCAATCATGGTGACGAGGATTTACAGACCTGAGATTCATCCTGTCTCCATCTCTTAACTACTTATCATTTGTGTATTAGGACACGCTAGAGAAGAGAGGGAGGGAAGTGCCTCAGAGAATACTGCACAGCCACAGCCTGAGTAAGTTTGTGGCGCAGACTGGCGACACGCTTCTCCAAGCAGTTAGAGCGCTGTGTTGAGAAGCCCAGGAGTTAATGGGCTCACACACACTAAAGACACCTTTTGACCTTTGGAGGCAGGGCCCGCAGGGCTATAAAGAAAGCTCTTTCTTCAATATTTCCCTTGGCTTAGCAGTGGGTGTTTATTAAACCTCCCTATTCAGCTTTTATAGGCTGTGTATAAACACTAAATAAATGTTTATAACACAGTTGTGAGTAAATATTAAGACTGTTTAAGTGTTCAGCTGACGGGCCTCGAGTGAAGGAACAGCATAAGGGCCAACACAGTGTAACTGCAATCAGATGCAATAACTTCTATCTAATCAATAATTCATCTTCAAGGGTTTATTACCTGTTTTGACAGTAAGTCTTTCCTGAGCTCCGAGGATGCCACATCTTTAGCAAGTCACACACATCTATTCACATGAGTGTTGAGTGCCTTGATGTTCTCGTTTATTTTCGAGTTAATCAGCAGCGGAAGAAGTACTCACATCATTAACGTCATACCAAAGGGTAGGAATATTGTAACACTGCACATCTGAGTGAAGTGGTATGAGAGGTCTTCAAATATTCAACCCACTCTCTTTGAATCTGACGCGGTGTGACGTGGGTTCAGTTGGGGCGAGTAATGCAGTCTCTCACCCAATCGATGCTCTGTTCCGCGGGTGATGACGCTCTCATCACTTCTGGAGACAACAAGCAGAAACAAAGGGATTATGCACTCACTCACTGACAGATAAATAAGATATTGCCCCTTTCTTTGGAGTTTATTTTTAGAGCGGAGGAGTCGGCAGATTGCTTACTTCACAAGAGTACCAGCGCCCCCGAGGGTAGAGTGCCTCCCCTCTCACATAGCAGCCACTTTAAAGCAGAAGCAGTCGCTGACAGATTCCCCTGCAGTGTGCCGCTGCTCATCCAGCTGGACTGGCAGTGGACGATAGACGTCCCAAACCCCAGACCCAGACGTGAATTATACATTCTGATCCACTCTTGAGATTAGATGAGGATCTGCTGATTGAGTCTCACTGTCCTTTAATGAAAGAGTGACATCATGGGACAAGGACAGGGATGGAGAAGGTTGCTGAGTTAAAAAAACTGTTGACAGATGTGAGTGGATTTATTTTATTTGAGAATAAAATATAATTTGAACCTGAAAGGATTCCTGTTTGTCATATTTTTAGCGTGAGTTCTATTTACCTCCTGTAACTGCGATGGAACATAACCTCCTTGGTGATTAGGAGGATTACGCAAAAAAACTGATCCAGGATTTTTTGAATAATTTCCTTTAAACTGCTTTTACACTGATTTCCCAGGGTGGCATTCATGGGTCTTGATGAAAACGAGGCACACTTGGAGGAGTGACATCTATGAGGGTGTGCAATTTGGTGCCGCTATATAGAATTTAAGTGGTGGAGCTAGGGAATATATAGAGTGAAATTCTCATCGAAACAAGCTGCTTTTTTATGGCTTTTAGAGAAGGAAACAATCTCTGCTTTCAAAATCAATGCATTCTTCAGCCCCCTTTTTTAAAATTCCCATATTAAAACTGTGTAAATTCAACTCAGGCTTGCGCTTCACTCTTTGTTTTCTCTTGATGCGCGCAGCCTCTCAGGAAACAACTTGACGAATCGATGCGGTAGACAGAAGAAAAAAAAAAAAAAGATAAAGGTTTCCGTGTGTTTCATTTCTCAGCAAACTGGATAGATGTCTGAATCTCACCCCAAGTCAATGACAGTCGCTCAAGCACTCGCAACAAACCACCACCCACACAAACCTTCATGCCTGCGAGCATTCTTCCACGCCCAAACACACGCGAGCACAACCCCCCAAATTTACAAAGACTAAAAGTAGATGGGTTATAATTCACCGGCAGAATGTCTTCGAGCCAAAGGATGAGTGATATATTCATCTAGTGACACTCATTATCGTTCATTAATTGCCAGGTATTGGACAAATTACATCTTCCCTGCAGTAATTTGTTTGGAGTGTATCTCGAGTGTCATACAGTATTTCTCCGTCTTCTTTGTGAACATCATCCCACAGACTCCCACCAGTAATGAAACGCTGCAGAGGAGACAATTTGCAACCGAGTTCCACCTCGAGGGCACAGCCGCTACCACCCAATTTCAACTCTTTTTGTGTGGTGCCTACAATCAAGCCACTTTTTCCGCAGCTACCTAGCTTGATGCTGCTGAGGAGCTGAAGAGCTTGGAGCTTGATTGTAAAGAATTGCAGGTCTGTTCTGGGAGTGTGCTTCCCCTCCTTTGTTGGTGATTGCCTGGCACAACCTAAGAGAAATGAGAAATACAAGTTGAAGTGTTATTCTACTTGATGACTTCTGTGCTCTTTTTTTTTTTATTTTTTAAAGAGACCGGGGCTGTCTCCTCTTTATCTTACTCCAGCCATCATTATCTCAACTTGTTTGTCTGCTGAAACACAAAGGCTGCCTGTTCTTCAAATGGCTCTGTGGTCCAGCCAGCACATGCAACAACTAATCTTAGTGTGGCCATGACAGGAAACTGATCGTATTCCCCACCGCTGAATGTAGAGTGGAAGTCTGACTCCCTGCAACGCTTGCAAAGCCTCAGAGAGGCGGTTTGATCTACAGGGGAAGTAGCCACAGAAGCATCATGGCAGATGCTCGTATCAGAGTCGCACTGTGCCTGCAGCCACAAAACGAACAGATAAACAACATGGCGTTCACCATGGAGGAACACAAGTATGAAGGAGTCGTATCAATCAGCACAGATGGCAGCGTTGCTGAGGCTTGACGCATGCGCCATGAAGCTGACCATCGGCACACAATATGGCCAGGGAATATTAAGAACAGCACACACACACATAGAGAGAGAGAGAACTGCCAGCAAGAGCAGCATTACTTAAGTGATGAGCTGACTTATTCATTTTTCATCACCAGCTCCCGATGTCAGCTTTGAATCTAGAAGTTACATCACAGGATTCCTTAATCCCAGGAAACAGGGTAATACAACCTGTTTCATTTGGCTCGAGCGTGTCAGGACCACTCAACATTTAACTCTACTCAGCACCTTCAAAGCGAGATTCACTTCAAATATCTAACAATATTTATTAACATCAGGAACCGTAGAATAGTTTGGCCTGAAGACCCTGCTCATTCCATTAGAGCAAGGGTTGGACATTTTGGAAAATGCTCTCATTTGCTTCGTGTTAATGCCACTCTCATAACTAAGCTAGAGCTACAGCACCCTGATACGCTATTTTTTTTTCCAATTGTTATTATTTTTTATCATGCCCAATTTTCTAATTTTGAAAGACCAGCTTTTCCATAAATAATTCACTGGAAGTGCGTGCTGTAAACTTTACAGCTCTCCATATAAATGGCCAAGCGTTTTCATTTCAAAGGTTGTGTAGGGACAGGGTAAGGGTTGTTAAACTGAAAGTGTGTTAATGTGAAGCAGTGCATATTTAGAGAAAGACACTGGACAATCATAGTGACCAGTATAAATATACACATACAACAAATGTTTTTTGTCACCTTTTGCAGCTCCTCCTTGGTCGAGTGCCATACCAGT
The DNA here is from genome assembly GCA_016785235.1 of Pseudorhombus dupliciocellatus. NCBI lineage: Eukaryota > Metazoa > Chordata > Actinopteri > Pleuronectiformes > Paralichthyidae > Pseudorhombus > Pseudorhombus dupliciocellatus. The sequence continues at coordinate 1,706,178 of JAFBJW010000232.1, forward strand.
GATTTATGTCAACTGCAATATTGACTGTGGCCATTTACTTTATCGCACTCAAACTGCATTTGAAAATGAAGTGTTACCTCGAAAGGTTGTGTGTGTGAGCAGCACACACCAACATATAAACTCACACACACAGGCTCCCTGAAAAGGAATGAGGATAAAGGACCTGTTGGTGTTCAAAAAATAATCACAGGGCTGAGGTTGGGGACGACATGCAAGGGGGCAGAGATGAGGAAACAAATCCCTTTGAGCTGACAGTCTAGAACTGACAGCTGTTGGGATGGAAGAACACTTGCCTGCCCTGATGCTGGGGGGGTGCAGTACAGGACGTCTGAACACCCTCAAAAATCTTTGGTTGTGTGTGTCCTGACAATAGTCTCAAAAGTATTAAAAAACATATTCAGACATAATTACGACTATTTAATAACATTAGCAATGTTTGGACCCCTTAAACGCTCCCTGCTACACAAACACAATTAAACAAACTAGAGGGGAGCTAAAACTTACAATATCACCCGGCTCATCCAAACTCAATTCTGAGGAAATGTCAGCTCGTTGAGAATATGTTTACCCGATCGAGATGCCCATTACAAGCTGATTAATTAAAAGCATGTTTCTAATTCCCAGAGACTATGTTGTGATCGGTCAACAGGACTATTTGAGAGTGTTTGAGAGAAGCGGTCTTAAATTGTCATCGTGTCCTTGTCCCAGCCAATGGCGGGATTAAGCAGGGGGATCAGGGAGTGTGTCTGTGCATGAATCAAAGTCTTGTTCAAATACAGATGCATTGCTCTGATTTTAAATGAGACAAGATGGCTTCAGCTACTTTGATAGTTTAATAAATGTCCCTCTTTTGTAGTTTTCCAAGGACCTCGTGCAAAGAGCAACAGCTGGTGCAAATTGAAAAAAATAAAATCTTAGATGATCAAAAAGTTAAAGACTCGGACTCATCTTAATAAAAGGTTGCTTTGATTCAGACAAGTTTGACACAAAAAAAGATGTTCTGCAGGACTGACCTGCATTACCTGCATACCTAATTCAGCCTGTAATCAATATAGTTTCATCTTGCTCATTATTCTGTGCCACTTTAACTGCTGCACACATGTCGAAGAACGGTCTTACACTGACAAAGTGAAACAGCTCTGCCGCATTTAAATAAAGCACAAATGCCACGGTCAACAATAAATCATCCTGCATCGTATACTTCATGTTTTAACAAAGACTTATTTGGTTGGATATCATGTGTTGTTTTTTTTCCTCAATTATAGTTTATATCTACTTGAAACCCCTTTGGTAATTATCTCTTGATGCCTCTGTAGAGTCTGAGCCTCACACTGAATAATGATTTAATGAAACTACTATAGCTGGGAGCTACATACGTTCTGGTGGAAGCGGGTTTACAGCCATTAAAAATATCCCTCAATTTAAATTCCTGTAGCTTTTAGTGACCAATTGTCTTAAAATTATTTTGAGTGTCTGTGATTACTCAGGACAATTTACTGGTGACAATGAATAAAGCGCAGTGCTGCACCGTGTGAGTGTGTATTGCCATGTGATGATAAAAATATCCACTTTAAAACTTGCCTTCCTTTCGTACGCCTGCCTGATAGCTCCATTCTAAAAGCAAATGGACTGCGGCCTATTAATCAATTTACTAGCGCTTTTATGGGCATTACATGTAATTGCATGTAAATTGGGTTCAATTCAATTTGATGGACGTCCTATCCACCTGAGCCATATACAGTTAAATGAATCTAATTTAAATCGTATAGCCTAATTTGACACTATTTCCTATATGAACGAATCAATTACTAGATGGACAGCCTCCCCTGTGCAGCCTGGACCTCCACATGGACATGCGCTTATTTACCTGCATGGCTTTATTGACGGTAAACCCCATACAGCAGAATCACCATTAAAACCAGAGTGTTAGTACGCCTCCGTTATTGATCTGGGCCATGTAACCTCATTGAATAGCTTAGTTAGCCATCTGAGAAAAGTGTGAGTCAGCAGAGACAGGTGTTGGGGGGGAGAAGTAAAGGCAGAGAGACGGCAGCCTATCTGCTGCTGCACCATGGTTGTCACCTATAAATGAATCCTCCGGTGGAAAGGTTAAGAACTGTCATCAGATTAGCCATTGATTTCAATTAGCGCTGCCTGCTACTAAACAACCTTTGTCTGTCTGTGACCATTGACTGGTATTGATCCTCAGGTTTGTTCCATTGCATTTGATTACCAGCGGCCCGAGAGTAGTCGTGCAGCCCAGTAACCAGTGCTCCTCCATTGTTCTCTGCATGCGCGCCAGCGCTGACACCCGATCCGGTCACTTTCCTCAGGATGGGCGGTTTTACGAGCTGTTAATAAGGTTAGGCTATGCATACTTTCACACTGGTCTCAGAAAGGTCAAATGGTGAGGTTAGTTCACTGGAATAAAAATGGGCTGTCTCACAATAAGAATCAGGAGACAGGGCAGGTCAGCAACAACAACAACAACACTGCAGCTGCACAGCTTTATTTGACTTGAAATTATTTTACATTTTTATGTTTGTGGGCATTCATTTCCGTTTTAAAACCATTTTTCTTTTAGGGGGCTATGTACAGCGAAATGTTGCTCTCCAGGAGCAAGGGAACCTTTTGGAGCTTCTGTCACAGCCAATACAGAGCTATTAGGCCACTTGAATAGTTGTCACATTATCAATCATGTTAGGAGATCATGAATCTTTCAGTCCGTCTTGATTGAATTTAAAAACCGTCCAGAAGGGTTATATTGAGTGGCACTCAGGGACATTTCCAGGGTTTTAATCTCACTGGCACTGAGCCCTTCTCATCTGCTATGGAGGGGAGGTTGGGTGGAAAGACATGATGATGTCAAGACTACCAGGAGCAGCTCCTCTCCTGTGAAGACAGGTGTAAACAACATGGGCAAGTATTTATTAAAACGGATGTTTGAATGGATCATCAACAGGGCACTTTACAAAATGCAAGATGTTCCTGTTGTTTTCCTTTGTTTGTATAATGTGTTATCAATGGAGTACTGAAGTGCATTTAATTGTGATTCTGCTTTTTATGTGTTTATTGGAATAGCTCACCACTTCGTTCTCAGGCAGATTCAGTTAAGCGTTCTCCTTTTTCTTTTACAGATAGAACACCTTTAGCTATTTCTTAGATGTGGCCTGTTTGAAGTAATAAAAGAAAAAAATGCTGATCAGAAATGTTCATCGATGTTGCTGACAAGCAGTATTATATGGAAGTTGAAAGAATAAGACATTATTATGTAAGGTTGGATTCTTTTGAGCATTTCGAAGACATACTGTAGTTTTGATTGGTTATTACATCTAAAGTTTGTATATATGTACACTGTAGCAGGTAGGGAAAAAGTACCTACTCTGTACCTACTCTGAAACAATGTAAGTTAAGCTAAACCTTATATTCCACAGGTAAGACAAAAATAAAAACAGTGGTGTTTATATATATATATATATATAAAATATTAAAATGTACTACTTTGAAGTGACTTGACATCACAGTCTGTCATGTAGTTTTTGCTACAAGGCAGTTTAAAACCGTTAAGCAGTACCCCTGCTGCAGCATAAAAAATGGGACCTCTGTGTTTTGCATGCTGACAGTAGGTAGATCTCACAAGCGGTGCCTCCGAGCGTTTTACTGCTGTCAATGGCAAAGTCATTTAGTTGCAGAAAGATGTTTGGCAAACTTTAGTCTGCAAAACATAAGTATTACTGTCATGAACAAATGTCCTTGTGAGCTTTTGTCTGTGTCGAAGCAGTGGGAGATCAATGGAGAGCTGCTAATTGGCTTGTATTTTTTGATGTCTTCCTCTGACATTTAGCCGTTTATCAGAGCCGCTGTGATAGATGTATCTGTGCCACTTGTTTAGCAGCGTTGTCAGCCGACACGTGGGGTGGGGGAAAAAGAAAAGGATTTAAATAATGAAATAATAAATGCTACATATAAAAATAGGCACCCTGCCTTAGTTCTTTGCTGAGTGCTCATTTGAAGTAATTATTCATTAAAGGAAGGCTGGGTGAGCCGGCATAGAAATCAATTACAATCATTTTTAGCCGCTGCTTTTGTTCAAGAACAGAAATACTACTAATGAGCCGCATAGATTCCATCTGACTCCAGTCTAGGCCGGGGCTTAGCTTGCGCTCATACTCTCAATTACAGTTTTTTCGCTGCCTCTCTCTCTCACATGCACACAAAAGTTCAAAGCTGCCAGGACTCCGAGCCGTTTAGCAGCCAGTTTCAACAAAGTCAAACTCCAGTAATTAAAAGCAGAAGGGCTAATCTGGGTTTTTGACTTTGGAAGTGAACACACAGATGGTGTAAGTTATACCACATAACCTCCCCCACACACTTTAAAATTAGAAAATGCTGAGGGGGGCCCACTTATCTACATTCTCATTAATAAAAACCAATCATCAAGGCTTTAATTAACCCTGCTTTGTCGCGAAACAGACATGTTCAGTATTCTAGCTATGCCTCCCTGCAGCAAAAGTGGGCAGAAAACGTCTCCAGCTTTAGAGGGCATCCTTAGTAAGGCCGTCCATTCAGTTCCGCCAAATCGATACTCTCGATATCCTCAAGCAGCTCAAAAAAAAAGATGAATGTTTTCATCCATATTAAAGCCCACTGAAAAGATCCCTTTGGGAGAAATGGTTCACCTCTTCAACTCTGCTGGGGGAAATGGTTAGTATTCTCTGTGATAGATTAGAGGCTGTATCATCTTCCCCTTGAAAGGCAGGCACGCAGCGTGGTAGGGATGCCACAGTGTTAGATAAAGGAAAAGCCTTGCTGTCTGGAGTGGTAGCTCTAATTTGAATACACTTTTACACTTAAAAGTGAAAGTGAGTGCAGTCTCTGAGTTCGCTAATGAGCCGATTGGTTATTCATTTATTGCTTCTTACTGAATAAGGAACATCGAACCTGGCTATCATGCGTCACGATCAACAGTGCAGGCTTGACATGCTGTTAGTCATTCATTATAAACTCCCTATACCGTGACTGTCCAATTAAGACCGCTGCAGATTAGAACACATGCAAAGCCCTGTTTGCATGCAACCACAACAGACGTCGGCACCTTTTCGTAAACTCAAGTGACTGTGATTGATTTTTATAACAACGTCTGCGATGAACCTACAGATTCATCACTTAAACAAGTTACTTTCCTTTGCTTTATAGAGCTTTGTAATGAGTATCATCTCAAAGTTTAACTGCCCGGCCTGACACTTTACTCACTGCTGCTGAGAGCAGCAGGCGGCTGTTTTCAGGGAAAAAGTCACCGTAGTCTCTGCCCACCACCAAGCAACACGCACACACACACACACACACACACACACACACACACACATGCAGTTCTAAACATAGACAAGCACTTAGCAGCTTAAGAGCCACATGTTTCCCTCACAATTTAATAGACTAGAAACAGAGTTGACATCAGACTTAATCATTGCTAGGTGGTCAGAAACTACAGAGGTACTGGAGGCCAAGCAAAGAGACAGTAAGTCTATATTAAACCTAATGGTGTGCTGTGGCTCTGGGTTGTAGGAAGTCGGTGGTTCAAATCCAGTCGTCTCCATTCCACATGCCAAGGTCTTCTTGGACAGGAGCCTGACCCCAAAATTGCCTCTATCGGCTGAACATTCCTCACAGAAAACAGTACTTCCTTTAGATGCAGAGAGAGTGGCAAAAACAAAAACAAAACAAAACAAAAAACAGGACTATAAATCGCTTTGGCTTCAAATAGGCTGACGAATCAAGCTCATATTTGACCAATCAGGCCACTTGGGCTGCACCTTAGTTGTGTCCTGTGCCCGCGGTCCCCCCAGGATGTTAAATACGGCCCTGTTTTTGCGGCGCGCGCTTCCGCTTGGCGCTGACGGACCGGACAACCCGGAAGTGGGTGAGTGCACGTGCGTGTTGAAACCGTCGTTTGTTTGTATGGAGTTGTTGGTGCACTGAGACAGGCTGGTGGGTACCGACTGTGTGAACAGGTGAATGAATGAATGAATGAATGAATGAATGAATGAGCGGCGCGCGCGCCTCGTTCAATGTCTCTGTTCACGCACAACGGTGTTTGCGCATAGTCCCTCCGCCGTGCGGCTGCGTGTGTGCGCGCGTAACAGTGAGTGATGAAATGTCCCCTATATTGTTTTGTTGTTGTTGTCATGGTTCATGTTTTATGTTGTAGTCTCTGCTCCCTCGTGCGTCTTTCTCTTGACTTCCTGTCATTGTTAATTATGTCATGCTTTATTTTGTAGACTCTACACCGCTGTGGGTGTTTTTTTTCATCGACTTCCTGTCCTCGTCGTGTCCACCTGTTCATCGTAGCCCACCTGTGTCTTATGTGTCGTCCTCTGTTCTGTTTTCAGTTTGTTGTTTTTGTTGTGATGTCGCCTTGGATGTTTCATGTTCCACGTCATCGCAGAGTAAGATTTGTTTCTCTAGCGTTATTTCTTTCTCCTGGTATTTTTGTTGTTATTTTGTTTTTTGTTTCATCCTCTGAACCTCAGTTACCGAACATGCTGCTGTTTTCACATATGTAAGAGAACATAATTATATGTATAAAATGGGAAATAAAACTTTAATTGTCAATACACGTTTCTGTGTCTGAATACACCGTCTGGTATCTAGGCTGCCAAGCTGCAGTGATGTCATCAAAGTCCGGAACCTGCCCTGTAGAGATTTCAGTGGTGTACTTCAGCTGTTTCTGCTCAATGACAGAGATTAGTGCCGTGCATGTGTCTCACGGTGCGGTACGTTTACATACCGAACAGGAGGAAGGTTTGATCCGCACTCTACAAGTCCATCAATGGATGTTTACGCCCGATTGCTTTTTAATATATCAGTGGTGCGGAGCTGCAGTGGGAGGCCTTTTTGCAGGTGTAGGGGAGGTGTAGATTTATGGCTCATGCCTGCCACATTCACTTCTTTTTAGGCCTGAGATTAACCAAGTCTTAATGTAACAGCTCAGACATGACTGCATCAGTGCGAAATCAATATCTCATACTCTTGTGAAATTAGGTTTTGTGTGCGCAGAGGCGAGGTGTGAAGGGCTGAGGCACTGGAGAACTTAACTCCAGACTTTTCACACTGTTGATGCACAGCATGGTTAGCATGCTAATCACGCTTATAATAAGGCATTAGCATAATATGCTGTCCATTTCTGATGGGGTTTCTAATGAGGCTGATTTGTAAGGGCGTTGCAAATTAAATTCTAACTTTATTTTTTTATTTGGGTTTGTTTAATTACTGTATAAGTATGTATCCTTTAGTGACACACTGTTTTGTTTTTCTCTGTATTATGTCACTGTTGTGGCTTCTGTAAATTTCCCCATTGTGGACCAAATAAAGGACTTTCTAATTCTAATGCTTTAGCATCAGTCTGCGTTCTGTCCAGTTTCCCCATGTGTGCATGGGCATGTGAGACCCCCTTCGAACTGAACTATGCTGACTTCAAATACATGGAGAGAGCATAACAAGTGAATATTTTCACACTCTGTATAGACCCTTTAGATAACTGACCTGTTCTGATAAGACTTCCTCCTGTATTTCCTAACAGGGCTTTGGGCAGAGCGGATCCTTGCTGCCTCTAATCTTCCCTGGTAACCCCATCTACACACTGGAAACATGTTGGAATTTGTATCAGCTCAGGGAAGTACGTGGCAGGACTCGGATAGATTGGTGAGTTACACACACACACACACACACAGTGATCAGCGCTGTCTGCAGTTGATTTGCCCTCTGCATTTTTAACAGCCTTGTGACTTCTTGATGCACCCTCGTAGAAAATATCTTCCCAACAAACGCTTGTGACTTTGCTATTCCGTTGTCTGATTGGGCTTCAACAACAAATGGGGTTTAGCAAAGGTCAATGCAGATAATTTATTTCTTCTGAATATGAAACCCCATTTACATAGAAGACTTCCAATGCTGTGCCATAGATTTAAAGCTGCGCGTTTCTGTTCAGCCAAACTGAATAATACAGAGTGGACTGTTATTGTGGTCTTTTCATCTCAGCTGAACCAAATAAAGATGGTTGTGTGTTCAAATGGCAGCGCTGTAAACCTTTAAGCTCTGAATCTCTGTCATGCACCTTTGGGGGGCAAGACTTTTTTCTTTTTTTTTTTTTGCTGACTGTAAACCATCATAAAATGCTGCTCCTGATTCGACAATGATACCTGACCATTATACTTAATGTTTTAGTCTGTTTTATTATTACATACTTGTTTCCTAAAGATACCTCAATATCTGAGTGTCTTTGCCTCCTCTTTCAGTATCAGCAGCCTCAGGCTGAAGTCTGTCCAGCATGTGGTCAACATTTTACAAACCTCACATGTATTTGATCTTTTTTTTTTTTTTTTTGAGATAATTTTTTTTTAATATCCTCAAGGTTAATTCTTGCAACATGACTCCACAGCCAGATTTCTGGATTTCAAGGACTGTGTTTAGCAAGGCCACTTCACACTGATACATGCTAATATCTATCAGCTGCAATCTTAACCATTCTCACCATGTAGTATATTAGTAAGTCATTGCGGGTTAAATTTGGGTAACCCGCCTGCACTCACTGTAGTTTAGAGTTGACATTTATTCACTCATTTAGATATATACATATATAATGTCTGTCTTTATCTTTGTCCTCTTTTGCATTTCATTTCCAGTTTAGTGTTCATATAACATACTTTCATTTTTTTGCTCTTTAATTGTAGTCGGTCATAATCAGATTTATTTTGACATTCTCCTCGAGTTCTAATTGTCATTTGTTTGAGTTGCCAGGTACAATGAGCTTCTTCTTCTTCTTCTTCTATTTTGTAGACTAGATGTTGCAATAGTGTATTCCCTGTTTCCCTCTTCTTTTTGTTAGCAGTGCTCCTTTGCACCATTATCTCTTTATTTTGTTGAGTACTGTCTAGTCAGCTCCCTGTTTTTGGTCCAGTTATCAAGGTGAAGTACATGTACACTCGGAAACTCTGGCTGGCAGAATTCCCACATTGAAATCTTCACTTACATTGTAAAGCTTTAAATAGAATTGAGTCTATGTGCCTGTATGTGATCACATTGTCTCTATGGTCGTGTATTTAATTATGCTGTGGTATCTATCCATATTTAAATTAAATAGATTAAATTGTCAGGCTGTTCAGTTTTAAATGTGCTACAGTAATAAGAATTACAGAGGCGCTGCAGTGGAGTGGCACATTTCACCTGCTAAAAGCATAGCGTCCATTCACAGTAATCCACATGTTGCCCACTGCTCCATGTTTTGTTCCAGTAAACACAGGTAACATGGTTTATTTCCATCAGTACTTCTGGCACTCCACTGACGGTCATTCATGAATGCTCGCAATGAAGAAAAAAAATCCATTTGAAATACAATTGAAATCTAAAAATTGTTTGTGTGACCATGAAAAATCATAATCTGCATTTTCTAGTCTTGATGACAACACAAAGCTCTTAACAGTAAACACCCATTCACCAGGGCAGATGGAGAAGACTGTGCATCCACCCACTGGTCTACTGGTTGAAGGACAACCTCTCCAGCTCTGAGCCACAGCCGGCCCAAACAAAGGCTAAAACGATAAATGATCTTTACTTGATTTTCATATTCCTTCACAAAGAGTTGAACAGTCCTCAAAACACCCAGACATCAACAAAAGTCAAACCACAGATGATGCCACTGTCACTTCTCCTGTAATGCATCATGACTGCTTTGGTTTGGTCCTCCTAAGCCTTTTTGTTTAACATCCTGAATTCCTCTCAAGGCCCCTGACACTGACGACCAATCATGGATCAGGCTTCCAAATACAAGCAGCTCGTTGTGCAGTCCGGCTGTACGACTGGTATCCTGTCTCTCCGCCCTCCTCTTTGAACGCGAGTGCAGGGTAGGGTAGGCATTCTGTACACATCGACAACTCAAGCGTCCAATTTAAAGGGGAGGTCTGGGATTTGAGTCTGCAGCAAAGGGCCCATAATTGGCATCCTTCTTGTCTTATTAAAGGAGAAAGCAGTGGGATGGATCCCCTAAGCCAGATCTTGGCCTTTATTAGAGTTGTGTGCAAGCTGAGCCGCCCAGCTAACAACTAAAGGCATCAGTCATCGCGGTGCTTTTGTTCTCAAGCAGCAAATTAAAGTAATTAACTGCTGTAAATGAAACTTGAAAAGGTTTCAGTATAACTCAGGCAATGATTACATGGTTCAAACAGAACCTAATGATGAGGCTTAAGCAAAGGTGACTTCAGCTACAGAAAAACTAAGTTATTAAAAAAATAATTTTTCTGCATTCATCAAAACAAATCATCTGTATATCTCAAATGATTGCAGTTTTGTTTCATGGTAGAAATTCAAGCATTTTGTTTTTTGTTTTTTTGTATTCAAGGACCTCTATTTTCCATGAGAGCATTCTTTTCATTCATGTTCGGCTTTGAAAGCCTCGGACGCAGCAGTGTTTCGTGATGCCCCTGGACAAAGGCAGGGTTGACAGACTCACTGCTCCTCTGGTTCAGTAAAGCACGTTGATTTAACAAGTTTGTGTCTTTGGAAGTGAGAGGACTTGATCCTCCAGGGGAGGCAAGAAAATAAAGTAAAAAGAAAAAAAAAAAAAAAAAAAAAAAGCGTTCTCGCTTCTTCTGACTGCGCCGCGATTCTCTCGACTTCCCTGCTTTGTTCACAGTCATGCTGGCATTGACACCCCCACTAAGCTTGCAGCTACAAGCAGTCCCACCGCCGCCACAGCCCCACCTCTGCTACCAGACTCGGCTGCGCTTGCAGCTTTTTTCCCTTCGTGAGCCCTATTTAGAATACGCTGACATGAGAACAAATCCGACAATTAGCAGTTTGCTGTTTTAGTGAGTGTGCTGCAACACAACTGAGTTATTATTTCCGTCACCTGCTGAGTAAGAGGATGGAGACCCTGGAAAGGCTCTGGAGACCATTTGATAGAGATGGCACATGCACGATTATCATTTTACCCCCATGTGGTTTGTTTTTCAGATGGAGGCTGAATTAGCTCTAAGAGTACATAGTTGGGCCCATCTCCCACGGTGCTACGTAGACAAACTCCCTGCACCGCCACTAGTGGAAAAGTACAGCAAGTGTGTCAACATGCATATTATACGCTTTACCACTGAGGATATCCTCTGGATGTTGGGTCACTGCGTTGTGCGAAGACCAGAATTTGCATAACTCAGGCAGTCAGACCTGCAAATGACTGCTGGCAAAGACATTCAATTATCTGGCAGAGCGGCTGAATGTGCTCAATGTGACTAGAAGAACAGACCGTGTTCTGTTGGGGACAAAGTATCCAACAATGCATCTAATGGCTGAGCCTGTCTGGATTTGTGCTGTCTCCAGAGAAATGCTGTTTCTGAAACCCGGAGTATAAGAAAGACTTGTAATTGCTCTCGCTCATTTGCTCGGTTTATTGCAGTGTTTTGCCAAATGATAATATTCAGCAATCCAGGTTTGAAAAGTGTAAAGGCGGTTTTCATGACCTACATAAGTCAATCTATGGACAAGGGAATTATTATTATATTGTATTTATTCGATAAGATCGAGATGATGGCAAAATAAGAAATAAGAACACATTGATTTGAGATTTGAGAATGTCCATAATAGTATTTCAATTTTTTTCCTGCACACACAAATTAAGGTATTATGTTGTATACATTTTCCTTTTACCTCTCAACACATGCTACCACTGTTGTATGGGATTGTGAGCTTATGGGTGTTACATGCTGTTTTTAGTGTAGTGTGGTGTTGGTGCCTTTAGACATGAGCTTAGCTTATTAAATTGAATTCCCATAGTGATTAAAACCCTAAACCAACATCTCAGCCTATGTGCGCATATAGAGTGTATGTACATCTCAATGCATACAAATATAATAATAATAATAATAATAATAATAATAATAATAATAATAATAGAAACGTACATTTGGAGGGTTGCCATGACTGGTTTGGGCTTCTGGGGCTGTAGCCCTCAACAACTTTCAGTCACCACTTTCACTGGTGCCAAGTCTTAATTCACAGCAGGTCTTGAACCTTCTATGAAACCTAAGGCTGAAGCAGACTCATTGTGGACATCCATCTGGCATGACTAGTTGGAGTGAGCACGGAGAAATGGTTAAGCGAGGAAAGTGGAAGATGGGACATGAGGAGAGGGGGAACATGGAGGAGAAAGAGGAAGGATTTTCTTTCTCTGATGTGTAGTGAGATACTGGATCATTAAAGCATTTGAAAACTTCAGAGGGAAAAAAGCTTTTAACACCTCAGACAGAAAAAATAAATTGCTTTTTCAAAGCGAGAAATATTCAAATCCACTCATTTAGTCTTTAACAGTGTGATTTGACAGCGTGTTTGAAATCATTCTTACCAGAACTAAAGCTATCAGATTAATGTATTGCAGTAAGAAATACTTTACAACACATATCTCTGAAATGTATCAGTAGTATTTTGCAGCCTGAAGTGTTTAGGACATTGTTAATTCGAGTTAGATACATATTTGTACAGACCCCAGCTTCAGGCTTTCTGTTTTTGCATTGCAGGATTACTTGTATGTGATCCCACTACTATGGACCAATTTTAGGTTTTTAAATTTTGTATTTATTGTTTTTGTAGTAAACTTTGTTACAGTAAAATACAAAACACAAAAAAATATCAACATCTAAGATTTGAGAATGAGTCTTATCCAGCAGATTAATTTGACCAAGAGAGTTTTGTTCTGACAGCTATCAAACAGCATAATGTCCATTCAAATTGATTACCAGTCCCCAGCAGCCTCCATAATACTACAAGTTCATTCGAGGACTGAGGAAAGCGCAAACCTTGGAAAAGGTCAGTAGTACCAAATGCTGAATCTAATTAATACAATTTTGTTTTCATTCTCTCCCACACAACAACACAGCAACACTTAAACTTGTTTACATTTTCACCACATTTCCATTCAACCCAACTTTGTTACCATTTAGAGGCAGTGCATAAATATAGATGTTTTATGTTTTATAAAACAGTGCAGGTTTAGAGAGGATATACTGTGAGTGCTTATTGATTAAGTGTCTGCTAGTATTCAAGTGGAGGCTTACTTTTTAATGCAAAATGATTGACAATGCAATAAAACTCTATTGCCCCATTTCCAAGCCCAGAGTTCCATGTGATGGGAACCTTAAAGCCATTAACTAACAAATAGGGAGCTATTAAAAAATCAAGTGGAATTGAATTCGTCAAAAATCATTGAAGTCTTGTCAGTCATTCAGCTTAATGAGTGTAATTAAGTCAGGCTCCACTGTTAATGAACCAACGTGCATGTGAAAAAATATTGCAGTTCACATTTTAGATGTGAATTCATCCACCAGCTCTCGATACAGACTGCTGGCAGGGCTGCATACGTGCCGCGGAACACAGAGGGAGGGGAGAACAGTGATGGCTGTGGAGTGGAAGTGGAGAGGCAACAGTCGGCCCCAGATTTTGATCTAGAGGACTTGTGTCAGATGCAGTGACATAAATGATGCATCTCCTCAGACCCATCAATAAAACCCCGAAGAGGGACTAATGGAGGTATAAAGCCGGACAGATAGTAAGTTGGGCTCAAACATTTCATAAATCAGCCGCTCGGAGTGACCTATATAAAACAGAACGGCACTGACGGGCTGCATAAATTACAGATGGACGCCGTGGGAAGTATTACTGTTATTGTAATTATCATGACGCTGCATGCCCTGAAGCACATGTGGTGAATATCCTGGCAGAATGCGTGAGGTTTTACTGCAGAGGAACATGATTCATGAATGATGTGTGTGGTCCCACTGAAGGGTCTTTGCGAAATCAAACGCAGGCTGTGCATTGTGCACTGCAGCTATTTCTCACCTGAGTCAACGCTGGATGTGTTTGTGTCTGGTAACACGTGTGGGTGTTTGTGCTCTTTGACCTCCACCTGCTATTAACTCTGCACCGGAGATAAATATCAGTTGAGTCTGTTCCATTTTGGATCCTGCTGCCATTTAACACGGAGGTGATATTAGCACCAACCCCCTCAGTCTAACCAGGAGATGACCTTTCGAAGCCTCTCGAAGATTACCCTGCCTTTGCACTGTACACCTCGTGTTGCCTTTATTGCCTCAAGTCATCAGTTATGCTGTTCTCGCTCTGGTTGGCAGATAAGGAGAGAACATGAAAACTTCACGGCACTTAAGCAACGCTGGGATGCAGAATAGCCACATGTAGAACCACCTGAGAAGCAGGTCCTTTTTTCAATTCAATTCAGTTTTATTTGAGCCTGACCACTGAGCAGAAGCAGGCTCCAGTGGCGGTTGGCCATTCTTTGTCTAAATCTGTGAGTTAAGGATGGAATGCTGCACTATTTCATTTTTGATTTCCAGTGGAATGTGATGAGAATAACAAACCACTGGGTTTGCAACCTGGGTGTCCTCTGGCTTAGGCATTCATGGTTGTAGTCCTGGATAATTTGCCAGTCGCCGCTTTCACTTTGAACTTCACAAACAACGTTTAACTTTTCATTTCGGCACCCATATAATCAGATTACAGATTCTTAATGCCTCCTTTGAGAGTGAGTGAGCGGGCAGCGCTGCTCAGTCGTGGCTGTGCTATCACTGATGTTGTGAACGTTTCTGATTCAAGAATCTCCTGCTGTGATGTTTAAATGTGAAAAACAAACTCTGGGCCGAGTCCAGACCCCTATTGTGCGCACATATTCTGGCATGAGGGAAAACCGCTGATTTACTTTTCACAATCACTCTTTGATTGACTGTTACTAAGAAGCCGAATGCAGAGGAGATCTTCTTCCTGTGTAAGCTCCAGTAAATCATGCTATAGTTTTATAGTTGTTGTTGATCTCTGGATTATTAAAGCATTTAAGAAAATCAGGGGGCGGGAGGGGGAGAACAACTCGTTTGAATTAATCAAATTCCTTTTCCAGAATATTTTCAAAACCACTTTCATATCGGTGCAAGTACAAGTGCTTCCATCTCATGCAATGAAACACAATTGTTCAGATCCACAGCAGGGAATTTGCTCCTCACCTACAGAGCAATGCAACAAGGGCCAAAATATAGAAATATACATTTGTTGATCCCCCGTGTGATTGACACTCCTGGTTTGCTAGCCTCAGAATAGCTGTGTTTTTTTTTGGTGGCCGATTTGTGAACGTGCTGTTGTCTGGAAATGATGCATGGCCCGCAGCCAGTCAGCATCACATATTCTCCCTGCTCATTAGAGACCAGTGCCTCCATTGTCACCAGCGGGCTGCTATTGTGAGGCTATTCAGCAAGTTACCGCCACACCACCTGTTAAGTCCCTGTTGATTTTTCAGCCATGTTGGCAAGACTCTGTAGGGAGGGTCGTGTTCTGTTGGCTGCAATATGTTGTTCAGCATATTTCTGATGGATACATTCATTTAGGTACGTCCTCAGGAAGACGAATACCAACTGAAGCCAGACTATCTTTCACTGTAGCTAATGCATCTCCGTGCAGCATTTTTAGCAGCACAGCTAATTTCCCAGAGCAGCTGATGGTAAGAACTTGAGCATGTGTAACAGTGTCTCTTTACTCTTATTGGGGATTAAGGGAAGACAATGCAGATGTGAATATGGGCTATACAAGTAATAATTCTCTATGCATCAAGTCAACATGGATCTCTTGTCTTTCAACAGTGCCAGCTGTTAACAAGGAACAACTATTTTGCCCTAACTTTTAAGAGGAAAGAGTGAAAGAGTTGTGTGCGTAAGAAGGCCTGGCCTAAGATGTTGATCCAACTCTGTAACAAGGTCTGTCCATGCCTCAGCAATTGGAGAGGCAGCTGTTCTCAGCCAGAGAGAATGCGAGCCATGGCTTTTTACAACCAGGAATTAGGAGCGATGGGCCGAGGAGAGGGGAGACAAGGAAAGGGGGGGGGGGGGGGGGGGAGATGTAATTAGGGGGGGGGGGGGGGGGGGGGGGGGGGGAAGATGTAATTAGGGAGCAAGACAGACAGGATGAGGTGACAGAGCAGGGTGAAGAGAGGAGCGATGGAAGGACAAAAAGCAGTGAGAAATAAGAGAAGAGGAAGGAGGCCAAGAGAGACAAAGAGACAGTTGGAGTTGGAGCTG
Organism: Pseudorhombus dupliciocellatus; assembly: GCA_016785235.1. Classification (NCBI taxonomy): domain Eukaryota; kingdom Metazoa; phylum Chordata; class Actinopteri; order Pleuronectiformes; family Paralichthyidae; genus Pseudorhombus; species Pseudorhombus dupliciocellatus. The sequence goes on from JAFBJW010000232.1 coordinate 1,722,290, forward strand.
AAAATCATTTGGAGCTAAGCTAAATGCCAACTAAGAATAGACTTTAAATCAATCAAGCCCCGCTATCTTTCTGGAGAATTAATATGCCCCCTGGGAAGAATTTTCCTCCAACTAAAGGTTGCAGCGGGACATTTGTTCCAAAACCTCTGAGAAATCATTGAAAACCCAGCTGATGTAGGCGGAGCTGCACGGATCACATGATCAGTCTACATGTGTTCAAAAACAGCATCTGATGACAGCGTCTAAATACCATATCAGAGCTTCTTGATAAAAAAAAAAAAAATTATAAAAGGATACAACAGTGGAAAAATTTCAATCAAAGCCAAGTGATGAGAGGAGCCCTTGCTTTGTTTGATCTCTCCACCGGAGGTGTCAGCCTTCTCTGGAGGTTTGACTGCTTGGTTTGAGCCCTCCACGTCTCATCAGTTAGTCTGAGAAGGGAACAGTGACTAAGTGACAAACGCAGCCCTTATCGACATCTGGGTTCCTCACAAAGACTGCATTCGAACAGCAGCAGGGAAAACAGGTCATGTTTTACTTCAAGTGTATCTGTATTTACGCCTTGTCCCAATCCCTCTCCCCTGGCCTTACCCCTAAGTAAAGTATAAGTACCCTTTGCAGGTAGTGTCCACCTTTACACAGAGCCTTTTTTGTCTTTTCCTGCTGCCACTCATATTTCATAGTATTTCATAGTAGTCCATAGAAACATATAACATGTGAGTGGGCATTTGCAATATTTGTATCCTGCCACGAGATAAACTTCACATATGGGAGACAGGACCGTACTTGTTTTGAAGGCATAAGGAGGCATTTTAGCTGCTACAGTCACTAGATTGATCTGCTTCATCCATTAATGTAATATTTTGGAATTTCTGTCACGTTCTGTCATTTTTAGTGGGTCGTGAGATGGCCGGGATGGACACTACCTCTCTATCACAGACAGAAATGGATCAACACCTCTTCGGGGCAATGCACAATACGCAGGGGTCGGGTTAAGTGTTAGGGCTTAGGGCTGAGCTGGGACATGGCGTCAGTTACTCCCTCCCCCCGTGGTTTATGCTCAAACTAAACAGTACTAACACCATCAACTGCCTGTTGCATTTGCATAGAAGTCGAGCGATAAACAAGATCATTTTCTCAGTGTCAGGGTGTAGGTAAAAACATCTTCACTTAACGTTTCTGTGCTTTTAAGACTGTGACAAATTGTAGCCTAATTATCTGAGATATTCTTTCTCCCAATGAAACATTCATGCTACAGCTAGAGGTTTTTTAAGATAATGGCCTTTGAAGGCACAGTTTTTTCTGCCTGTTTCAAAGCGTATACGCACGATTTCTCAAGCTGTTGTCACCATGTGCTTTGAAAAGCTCATTTTGCCATTGATGATATAATGGATGTCACATGAAACTCAGCCCGGCAAAACTCTTGTGTCCCCATTTATCACTCTTAATCATTTCCTGCAGATTTCTCAAGACCACATTTATTGAATGCATCTATCTTTCTCCTGTTGAGACCGCGGACAAAGATGGATAGCCCCAGCCTCCAGATTTAAGGACTTCCCAAGCCACACTGAACACAGCTGACAGGCCTTAATCTTTCTAAATTCTAACCCCTACCTCATCTCAAGCACTCAAGCACACTCGTGTGAACATGCATCCAAACTCCCCTCAAGGATTGGGGTCAAGACAAGCATTACCGTTCGGAATTAATTCTTGGTAACATTTTAAAAGTAGAACACTTTATTTTTCACTTGTTCAGTCATTTTTTATTAATGGTTCTATTCAAAAACACCAAAGAACACAGATTGAGGGAGAACATCAATTGTTAATAGTTCAAGTATGAACATACAAAGAATGTTGTTCTGTTAACAATCGTGACATGAAATGTAAAACAACATACAACATATAGCCTTTCACTCCAGTTTCACTTGTTTGGTGTAATTGCCATGTGTTCAGGAGTCAAAGGTCCAGTGTTTAGGTGAAAATGAACTATTGTCAGAAAAACTAATGTAGGATCATCCTCAGCCCTACATTAGAAAGATCATTGCATTCCAAGGTGATGACTAAAATCACTCATAGGCCTTACTATAAGTCCAACTCTTTTCCATTGTTAAATATATATCCACAAATCTACCTATCGTTTTATGAACACCACAACCTTTAAGTTAAAAAAAAAAAAAAAAAAAGGAAACATGTTCTCTTTTCTTTACTCTGGACTTGAACGTTACGTCTGAAAGTGTGAATCACTTTCTAATCCTTTTGGTTTACCCTGTAAACTGGGTTGACATCCAGGGACGCCAAGAATGCTTTAAATCTTATTTATCAAATGGAACTTTCTCATTAGTCATTAATGCATCATTTTCTATGGCCCCTGCAACTCGCGGTGTTCCCCAGTTCTCCATCCATGCCTCCTCATTTTTCTGTGCGTGCTGCCACTGGGACATGTCATGAATAAACTCCAAATCCTTTACCAGTTTTATGCAGACACATGAATTTATGCTCCAATAAAAACCACTGAAGAAAGCACTTAAAATTGTCATTTATATTGTCTGTCAGAAATAATGTGCTGGATTGACCAAAACCTTCTTCAGTTAAAGCAACACTGTGGAAAGTAACTATACTTAGGATTCTAGTGGGAAGTACTTCTTTTTCTGCCTGTCATAGTCATGCACGCACACACACACACACACACACACACACACACATATATATTTAGTAGCATGGTAGATTGTGATTATGAATCAGAGATCATACTTGATTACTGTTTCATTTATAATACGCCTACTCATATATTCTACCATTACAGATTATGACTCTTTCATTTCCAGTGTCATTGCTGTCATTGCAGCATTTTGTTGGGTATATATATATATATATATATATATATCGATAAATGTAAAGACTGACATGCTACCATTATGCTTAAAACTGTTTCTTATCAATTGGGTGTATTTTGCAATACAAACATGTTCTTTTTACATTTGGTAGCCCTACCATATTTCTATATTTGATGTTACTTGTTTCACCCCCCCCCCCCCCAACCCTTACTATTCTACACTAACAGCCACATCATCCTGAGCCACATCAAGCACATTGCACTTGGCACATCTGAAGTCATTGCCCAACGCTCAAACTGAAGACTCTCTGTGAAGAATGACTTCCTGCTAAATTGCTCTCCATTATTTATTCAACCTCTCAGCTTTCTTCCTGCAGCGGAGGTCGTGACCCTCATTACAGGGTGCAACAGAGGGTTTAGATGACTTAAACTGAACTATTATCATTACACAGCTTGTTTTGGGTTTTAGTTTTCTGGGTTTTTTTTTTTTTTACATGTTGAGGAAATCCTCCATTACATTACCCACAGTGCTGCTAATTCTGTAGAGATCTACTTTTCCTGTTTTTCGTACCAGTTCACTGTGTAATCACCGAGCTCATGAAAATTGCAAAGGTGGTGAATAATTGAAAGTAGCTGTGTTAAACATGATGTGTTGTACAGTGTCATAAAGATAGTGGTCCAGAAACAGAAGGGACAAAGTAAAGTAGATAAAAAGAATTCCAGGTGAAACGTTTTTCTCTGTCGCTCATTTATAGGGTTCAAATTATATATCCCTCCGACTCCAATATTTCTTTATTGTTACTTGAGGGTGTACTTAAATAGAGATGAGGACGGACCCCTTGTTTCACAGCGGGGACATATTGTATATCTATTGCATTATTCATTTCAATATCAGGTATGCCAGCACATGTGCTTCACCAGGAATGAATGTGGCACCATCGACTCAAAGTACAATAAACAGGAGTTTGAAGTTTGGCCATTTGGCCTTGCACGTTGTACAAAAACCCTAGTGAAGGACATGATATTGAACTAAGCTGTTCAGCCTTATGGGAGACCAGCAGTGATTTAATATGATTAAAATGCAAGCATGAAATCCCAGCTCACCAGGGTCTGCTCCAGTCAAGCCCTTCATAAAAACACACACATTTTGAATACATATTGCTTCGTCTGGGGGGGAATAAAGAAAGAAGTTATTTGTGATGATGCGTTCAGTCTGGATGTTGTTGTGTTGTTAACCGAGCGGATAATGAATGGTTTCACAGCAGCTTATCTAAAGTGCAAATTGTGTGTGAGTGGATACAAACACCAGTGAGGCATTCTGAAATTAAGTGGTGATTAAAGGACAATGTATTTGTGAGCAACACGGGTCAAATTATTAGAACTTGTTTCATCTTTATACAGTTTGCTGGACCTGAAACGTCTGACTTACTCAGAGTCTTAACCCATTTAAAATCTCAGCCTCTGCTGCTTGGGTAATAATGGTGGAGATTATACTTAGAGCTTGACACTGGTTTGCTTGTTATGGGTCATAGTTCGGATTGATGGAACTGGGAGGAAAGAAAGATTACACCAACAAACATCTTTCCTCCTTTATAAAGATAATATTATTTAACACTCTTAACATGAGGTCTGTTAAATTTCCTTAAATATCACATTACATCTTCAGACCTGAAAACAAGGTGGTATTTACAAAGAGTTCAGACACACTTGGCCTGGGTGGGATTTGAATAGATATGAGCGCAGTTTAAAGGAGGAGAGAGGAAGAAGAGGATGAGACCTGGGAGAGGTTGGATTTAATCACTGTAAAATATAACTTAGTAAAACCCATATGCAATGATACTATCAGAAATGATGCAGCGGTGATAACAGCTCAGATTACTTATAGTAATAATGATATTAATTATGATAGTAGTTTGCATCAAGGCACATGGGAAGATAACTGAAAGCACTTAAGATTGGTGAATATTTTTAATGCGTTTTGTCATGTGTGGCCCAATGCAAATGAAGGACATATCTTCTATGTCATATTTATACACTCTCCTTTCATATAATCGCGTGTGCACTTAGGATGTGCAAAGAATAAATGCATGTTAACTGTGTGTGTATATCAGAGCATCATTCTTATATTTGAGAAGCCCAGAACATAACATAATAGTTAAAAACTGAAATCATGAATTCATTAATGAAATGTACTGTATAGGCCTGTGCATTGACGTACGTGAGAGCACGCTCTACTGTAATATTTGCAGCTGACATTAAATGAGTATTTTTTTTTTATTTGCTTGGGAAGAATGTGGTTAAAATCCCTCCTGAGACTAAATGAAGACAGCACCACGGACAGAGACGACGTGTCTTTCAGCAAAGTTATTGCTCCAGTGAAACTGTTCGGTCGCAGCTAGCTGGTGATACTCGGTACTTGGCAGCCTCATGTAGAAGTGTGTAACTGTGTGGAATTGAATGTGGCGCACAGTGGTGCTTAAAGAAAGAAAGAACCACACGCAGCCAGCAAAGCAGCAAAACACAACCCAGAGACTCCAAATCAAATCATGCAGCCATGCATGCGTCTTCACCGCTCTGAACATGTGGCGGAGGACAATTAGTTGTCTGGAAGTTGTAGCTCGTCGTTATGTGTTTCCCATGTCACTGTGTCATTGGAAGGTTTGGAGGGACATCTCAGCAGACACCGCACACTGCTCTGATCCAGTCACTGAGCCAGGAGTTATAAATGCCATCGCATTAATGATGCCTCCAGGGTATAGACATCCCCCTGCATCCCTGTGCAGCATGTTTGTTAAACACAGGGTGGTCACAACACGGCAGTCATGTGCTCCTCGCTGCCCTGGTGTCGCATCCCGGCTGTTTAATAGCCTCATAGCCACAGTGCCACTTTAATTACTTTGCTGTAATGAACCCAAGGAAGGGCTCCTCTTTGTCAGTTCACCACCAGAGAAACCTGTGAAGACGGTGGATTTTTCCATTTTTTTTCTCTCTCTTCAATGTAACATCACATTTACACGATGTGATTAATGTGACTTGTATGGCTACAAGACACCCCGAGATATTATGTGTGACATATTCTATTTAAACAATAGGCCTGTGTGATGTATGACTCATTCATTTTTTTATGATTTACCCTGAGCTGCGTGTGTGTGTGTGCGTGTATATACAGTACTCACGCCATCATCATTCTTCACCCTAAATCTAAATGATGTCTGAAATATACAGTACTATGAACCTGAAGTGGAAACATAATCTATGTAAATAAGGCCTGGTTGTCCATGTTTTACATTCTAATCCACAGAATAGCAGCATTATATGGCAAACATCAATATGAGAGTTGTGCCAGCAATCTTCTTTGTATGAGACTTCAAGTTCTATATTTATTAATTTTTACCCAAGGTCATTCATTTTCCCAGAAGTTTCACAATAATAACTGTTCTGTTTAATCTTTCTTCCCCATTTTCCCGCAAGCGAACACACATTCATCATCATACGGTGGCTCAAAAGGAACCCCCTAAAGTATTGTTTGAAGTACAATCATTCCAAAGACGACGTATGGTTTGTAAGAAAATAAATGGTAGATAGAAAATGTCAATGACTGGAAATGTTTTTAAAGACAACCCCAATGTGTGTGTGTGTGTGTGTGAGTGAAAATGGTTTGTTTTGAAATTGTACTTAAGTATTCCAATTATTTAATCAATTCTCATCTAGTTGCAGTGAATGGCTAATGCTCTATATCTATAATGGATAGAAAAGAGTTTGTGTACATTTTGGGTAGAGTGTAGAACTATAATCTATGAATGGGGATCCCTTAGCTTCAAGTCCTTCCTGAGCACTGTTCAGAGCTCTTGATGACACAGGGATGATGCGTGGACCCCCACCAGTGTGCTGACATATCCCTTTCTAGTCGGAATGACAGATTGACTGGTGTGCTTGCTAAAGCCCTTTTATAAAACCATAGATTGCTGCGCCTCCGCCAAACACAACCACAACCACTCGCCTATAAATCCAGGGGCCGACACACTGTCTGTTTAGTCATAAATATGCATGGTGGGCTCAGTTACTCAGTGTGTTATATGTGCGGCCATCCTGGCCATAGTTTACACCGAACCCCTTTTCAGAAACAAGTCTGTTATTTATTTGACTCAGGTGGAGGAGTCCAAGGTGCGGGAGTTGTTGTTGCCAGTTTTGATTTGTACACGTGTGGTTTCAGGCCATGAACTGAAAGAACTTCTTGGTAAATGAAAACAATTGATTGAAGTTCATAGCGTAACAGTGTGAACATTTTGCACTTAATTGTATCTTTTTCCCCTCGCTTCCCGCCGTCCGCCCCGCGAGTTCATGAAGGAGAGCATTGATACAGAAATCCCCAGGAGCATCTGTCCCTTGGTAGAACAGATGTGTCCTAATATCCCGTCCAGCATGCTTCCAGTAATTATGGGCAGTATATTAAAAGCGCCTAATGTGAATAATGTTCAGGTTTTTCTCTGCAGATTTCTGTTTATTTATGGAGCAGGGCTTTGTATTTGAGCTGTACGCCACCACACCGTGTCCCTCTTTCTGAATAGGTGGAACACATGTATGTAGTTTTCTGTGTATTTAAACATCAGTTTAAGGTGCTAATTGCCCATTACATTCAGGCAAACATCATCTTCTTCACTCTTTGCTCCTCGAACTGTCAAAACTCCGGACACAATTCATGCACCCAGTATGATTCTGTTGCCTCCTCTCGTCATTATTCAGCGATATCTCCCATCAGGGAGCAGATGCTGTTAGCTGGTGAAACAGGCAGAATGACTTGCTTATTAAGCATGCGACTGAAAGACCACCCACCGTTCTGCAATTATTCTACGGCCACTGCCTCAAATTACAGCTTAATTGAACTTTTCACAGTCATGCCATTGCAAACTGTTCCTCGGGTCAAAGTTGACTGGGTGGCGAAGGGCGCTGAAATTTAAAGACATCATTAGCTCGGCTCGTCTCATAATTATCTTCTTAGGCTGGTGGCTCCGCTCGGATGTGAGGTCAATCAGATGTACACTTATTTGCATGGAGGTGCATGTTAGCCAGTGGCGTGTAATTGCATTCCACAGCAAATAAATCAGTTACAGCCAAGTGCAGCTTATATACTACAAAGGATGTGTCGCTACCATAATGTACAAATTTTCATCGTTATTTTTGCCAAGAGACTGAGATGAAAGCTCAATGGAGAAAAGTGTAATTTGTGAGAGAATAAGCAACAGAAACCAAACTCTAGCAAGATGAAAAGTTGAATTCACAGTCACTAAATCTAGCTGTGCAGTTTTGAAGTTCTTGACCCTCCCTGTAAAGAGCCTTAAGATAATTTATGTCAAGATTTGGCACTAAATCTGTAAACCTGACCTTCGACTTTACTTCTTTCGTATCACTCTAAATATAAACTACCTGCTCAGAACCAACCAAAACAGCGCTATCAGAAACTGGCTGGAGAGCATAATGAAGTTTTCGTAGGCCAAGTACTACACTGGAGCAACAGCATACATTCCAGGAACACACAGGAACACCCTCTGTTGAAATGTCAATAATGAATGTGCTATAATTGAAATGGTGGGAAGTGTCAAGTATTGAGATGAGGTCGCTCAGGGCAGCGGAGCTTGGCTGGACAACTTCTTTCAACTATAGTTGGCTAATTATCCAAATCTCATTACCTGGATGTGTTCTAATGAGCTGTGAGGTGGAATTCAAACCGATCACCAGCAACAAAGTCATTTGAAATGGAAACTTTGCTGTTTTTTTTTATCCCGCTTGGCATTCGTACAGTGTCATTATAATAATATATGAACTTGAGCAATGTTTAATTTGCCATCTTGTTCCCTGGACCAGCTTTACATGATCTTTGTTGCCAGAAATCCGCCGAATGTCATTAGCAGACTTTTGACAACTGGCTACGTGTTAGAACCAAATCACGCATGATCAATAAGGGGCAAGGGGGAGACAACAGCTACAAAACTGCATTGAAAGTGTATTTAATGAGCTCAAATACACAGCGGAGGAACTTTGGCGAACGGAAGTGGAGGAAGAGGCCGCCGCTGCCAGGACTGAAGTGGCATCATGCCGTGAGGACAGCACTGCAGCTGCCTTGCACGACAGCCAACTGCTGGAAAATATGTAGCGATGAATAAGAGGCGGAGTTGCTGGATGTACTCTAAGTAGGCACTGGAAACCAATGATGGCTCACTCCAGAAAGATGTTTTCTCAGCGGCCTACACATGGGAACGATGCACGTTGAAGCCATTGTGACTAAAGATGCTGGTTTAACAAGCTGTTAGATGTTGACTTCTTACACCGTTGAGTGGTATATGGGCCCAGCTAGTATTTGTGAACATGCCAGGTCAAGATATTTGATTTTCGAGAAGTGTTACCTTTTTGAGAAGGCACACATTTGGTATTACCAAGAAGATAAATATAGTTGTGTATTTTTATTTCTTGTTTGATAAAGTAGCAGTAGGCAGTGAGCATGTGGGAGATTTTCCTGGTTTGTTCAGAGCAAATACACTTGTAAAAGTGAGTGAGTGTGACAACCAGCTGCATGCAGAGAAACAAACTAACATCTGATCAAAGTGCATTTGCCTGATAAAGCATTCTGCAGCATTCATTGTTATGTTGAGTAATGGCTTCCCAAGCTGCCCAACAAGTGTTCGGTCTTTGCTGTTTTTTTGTTCGATATGTTGTGTAAAAACCCCAATGAGATGACAGATGCTAAAATGTGTTGTGCGGCTGAGAAGCTGCAGTGTATCGTGTGTTTCTGATAATTCGGCAATTTCTCATGACCCCTTGTAAGTTGATGATCTAAAAAATGTAATCAGTTCAGCTTTAAAGCAACTACCTCCAGGCAATCTTGGAAAATAACACTGAGTACCCTTTATTTTCCACATCCAGCATCAGTGGTTGCTGCAGAGCATTGGTTTGATAGATTTCTTTATCAACGCTAGTCTGAAGCTCAAGAGTCAGAGCCTGTGTGTTCTCATACTGTTTGTAGGGCGTTTTTCATGCTTAATCAAACACAGGATCTCAGAGTAATACAAAGCAGTGATGGCTATTTCAAATGATGTCCTTGCCTGAGGCAGCAATCGGTAAAAGAGAGGCTGATCAGTCTTTTCTCACAAAAGCATAAGGCCTTCTAGAGTGATGTGATTTTTCCACAGGTTCATGAATAAGTCATCTAGAGCACAACTGCTGGGATAAACAAATCAGTGCGCTGAGCTCAAACTCCAATTAGAGAATTGTAACAGATTGTTCATGTTTAGTCTACTGACTCCCGATAGAAGATGACGCTGTGCTTCACTTTTCCCTCTGAAGGTCGAAGGCACTTTGAACATCCAGCACAGTAGCCTGAAAATGAGATTCATTAATAATTATCGCTGCCTCGCTCCAAGCATACTGGTAATGTTCCTGAGCAGCAAATATTAATATTTCAGCCTGGTACGCCAGCTTTTAAGGCAGTCGGTCGTTGGACCTTTCAAATGGACTCAAATGTATATTGTTCACCCTCTTACCAGGCTTTTCAAATCTCTCAGCCGTCAGCCCCAACCCTAAGCATTCGTTTTGGTTGGTGTGATGGGAGAAGTCCAGATTTTAGGAAAATAGTTCGACAGCCTTAAAAATGTGCTGTGACCACTCTGCCACTACTTGAGGAAATGAATAGAAGATGAGTGGAGGTAAAGAGGGCATTGCGGTGGTGCAGTGGTTAGCATTGTTGCCAGTAAGAATGTCCTGGGTTCGAGTCCCTGTCCCGTGCTTGGGTCAGGTTAGGGTCATGGGTTTCCTCCCATGTCCAAAGGCATGCATGTCATGGTCAGTCTAGACTGCCCGTAGGTGTGAGTGGTTGTCTGTCTCTGTGATGAACCGGAGATGTGTCCAGGGTGTCCAGCTGGGATTGGCTCCAGCACCCTCGCGACCCAGTAATGGACTAGTGGTTGAAGATGAATCAATGTGTGAGATGAGGTAAAATATTTCAGATTTATTTCCAGAATAAACCCCAGGGAATAAACAGCAGGTGGATTCAATGTCTGCTTTAAATCTTAGTAGCACAGCTGACCTATCACCAGCAATTTATGGAAGAGGCATTCTGCCCCGGGAGCAATTTCCTTGGAGATCAGAACAGATCTGAGACGAATCCGAGCGTTGCTTGTGAGAGCTGGCTTTGTCTGTGAAATATGCACATTCCCTACAATGAATGAATGAAGACATTGTGTAGTGGCCTTCATCAATAGACAGAGAAAAGCCTTTTTCTTTCTATGTTGTTAACTGACAATTGCACCTTCAACAAGTTGCAAGTTGCCTCAGTGGAATAGGAGGTGGTGTGACAAGAACAAATCAATTTGTGTGGTTTAAAAAAAAAAAATCAACATTTTTCCAAGTGAATCATGAGAACGCAATAAGAACTGAGCCTTGGCTGAAACGGTGCCATTGTAAGCCGGGCACTGGGGCATAAAGTGCTGTCAGAAAAAGTCCAGTGTGAGGAGAATGCATACGAGCGACTCTTTGCTGCAGACTCTACACAGAAGAGGTGAACTTGGAATCTTAGTGAAGATCGCTGCAGTGTCAAGGTTACTGTTTGTGTCGCTGGACATGACAGGATTTCTCAGCAACACCCAGTTTCCTTTGGGAGATCCCTCTCTTCTAGAACTTTGTGGTGGCATGGCCATCTTAAAATGGATTATCCAATTACTGCCTTTCAAACACCCTGACAACACAGAGCAGGGATATGGTCCGGCTTAGCCAATTTGGGACACTGCTTGAAATTCAATTCATGAGTTGGAAATGGAATCCTGACGAACCACTGGTCTATTTCTGTCTGCTGTTTTGTTTTTTTTTTTTTTTTTTTTTTTTTTTTTTGTCTATTTCTGTCTGCTGTTTTGTTTTTTTTTTTTTTTTTTTTTTGCTGTTGTTTCTTTTTTGCCCTGTGAAGGATTGGCTTTGATTTGGGCTGGAGTTAGCGTCTCAGAAAGTCATATTGCTATGGGTGGACGGTTTAATTAATGGCTGCCTGAGACACAAACATGCCATAAAGTGTTAGAGAAAGAAGAAACGCTGAACCCAGATTTTGAACCCAGTTTCATGAGCCCAAGGCAAACTGATTGCTCCTGACCCTATGTCTGCTCCCTGCTGTGAATGAATACTAATAAAGTAAATGTTACTGGGAACGTATTCATCCGGAGTAACTTTTCATTTGAGTGGAAGACAAGGGAAAAAGGATCGATTTAGAAAAAGGAACGAGTGCTCCGTTCTCTCCTTCCTCGCTTGAGGTTCTTCTTTTGACTTCCTTCCTCTTTTCAAATCCTACTTGTTCACCTAAAACCTTTAAAACATAAGCTTTTACATTTCAAGGGCTTTTTTCCCTCCTGTCTCCAGCTCTTTTTCTATAGAACAAGAATGTTTCAGCCGGAACAAAAGTCCATCACTTTTTGTTCCTCGACTCTTGTTGGTGTTGACTCTGAAAAGCTCTTTCTGTGCCGAGGGTTACCCTTGGAGGCGAGCAAGAGAGGGCAAACAATGTTGTAAATGTTGTGAAAGGAGATTTTCAGAGTCATTGTCACGGTTGAATCCAACCACTGAAATATTTTTGAGGTTATGGCTGTAGAGAAGGGTATTTTTTTGTGTGTGTTTATCTGAATAACCAGACAAGTCAGAGACTGTAATAGGCCCTTTTTAAAAAGTCAATAAATGTGTTTCAAGCATGCAAGTATATGCATGTGCAGTAAATACCAACCGTGAGGCACAAGCTGCCTTTGGGGAGCTTTTAATCACGACCTCTTTACTGCGCTAACATGTCCGAAGCCAAAGAGTGTGTTTTCTGGCTTGGCCTTAACTGGCCTCACACACACAGACACTCCCCTCTGATTTCTGGTTGTGTATTTGTAGTCTGTGAGGGTACGCGCAGATCCGACCACGCAGGCCTGCATATTGCCTTCTGCAACATCTTCAAAAAAATCAATTTCTGCTATTGGCAGGACATTGATTCCCTTTGAATGGATGTGGAGTCTAGATGGGACTGAAGATGACACTGACGCACACACACACACACACACACACACACACACCAGAGAACTGGTTGATAAGTGTCTGTGAGCCATGTGGGCCTTGTTCATTGCAGCACCATTAATCCAACACAATATGTCTGCTTAATGCTGTGTGCGATGCAGAGAGGCAACACTTATCATCTTTAAGGCCTGAGGAGGATCCCTCCCCCCAAAAAGGAGTGTATTCATGCTTCACTCTAATAATGTAAATGTAAAGGGTCGTTTCATCCAAATCACAAATCACAAACTATTTTATCTGCAAATACGTGTTAAGGATCTGCAGGCAGCTGTAACAGCACAGTCTGGTAGGGCACAGTAGATTCCAGAGCTTAGTAGAGCTCAGCTCCGGGCCGAACCATTAGTTAAAGGTACAGAAAGATGAAGATGAGCGATTAGAGCAATAGTCTGGCAACTGAAAAACTTTTTAAATTGGCTTTAATCCATTTTTTATATTAAATAATTTACATAAAAAGACAGTTGGCCACAGCTTTAATGTTTCTGTTCTTTCTCACTGCTCTCAACTCAAAACCTCTCAGTGAACGACTCAGTAACAGACAGGGATGGTCAGTCATGTTTGTAAACAGTGGAGTCATCAGATGGACCGAAGTTGTCTAAATAAAGAAGTAGTTGATAAAAAGTGTGTGAGCTGCGGATTTGCTGAACATTGATTTTATACTGATACAGTAGCTTTATATGTAACAGAAATGTATAATAATAATAATAATACGAAGGAGGAGAACATTAAGGAACTTAATTTAAAACCATTACAGATATTATATTTAATTGAATATCCTGATGCTCAGGAATAGTCACAAACTGAAAGATACCCATCTAAAAGCTAATGTTCCAAACCATCAATACTACAATATTATTTATTGCATACTCAGATCTTAAGTTATAAAACATAAAATACATGGAAGTCAATACTACATCATATAGTACTCAGCACCACCTTTGTGGTAGTGCACACGATAGACCGGACCACGGTCTTTTACCATGATGACACACACACTGGGTGCAAACAATTCCACCGTGTTACAGCTGCTAACCACAGAGGGAGAATGGGTGAGGCACAATGAGCAGTACGTGGCTGTAATCTCCACAGATGGATCATTATCAGCTTCTTGAAACCAAAGTGTTTCTCCTCAACTCACTTGTTTAGAACACATGATGCAACATGAGCCGGCGGGAGGCATTAGTCCAAACCTGACAGCGGACTGAACCATTGCTCTTGGTTGTATTCGACTCTGAATATATGCCTTTACTCTTCAATCTTAATTTGTTGTTGCCCGTGGTTGTTTTTCCTTGTAGTGAAATGAATCACCTCTCAAGGCACAATCTGCGCATCTCCTTCCCTCATGGCAACATGCTCTGCTGTGAACTAGAAAGCAGCCAGCTGTTGTCGTCGGCTGTGGCCATTTGTATATCCCTTTGTGCTGCTCAGTGCTCATCAGCAATCACCATAACCCCGGGTTTATAGACGCGGAGAGTTGCAGGGCCCATATCGAAGAGACGCTCGCTCAGTCACCTGAGACACTGGTGACTTCTCTCTGAGGCGTCGCACAATTATTAATCCCTTAAATATTCATCATTCAGCCCAGGCTGCAGGGCCCCCAGAAGTCCACAGGTGACTCCTATGCAGATCCAAATGTGCTCAAATGTCATGGACCAATGTGAGCACGTTCCTTCTCTATCGCTGGTGTGTGAGAGAAACTGGAATTAAAAATATTACTGGCCCAAACAGAGACAATTCAGGATAATTTGCTGAATTGGGTGGTGATTTCCTGGCTGCAGATTTCATCAGGGAAAGAAAAAAAAAAACTACAAGGAATCGCTTCCCAGAAAGTGCGGAGCTGTGGTGGAGAAATAAAAGAGGAGCAGAATTTAAAAAAAGGAGTGTATCAGTGACTACTTTCATTGCAGGCGGCCATACGGTGGGAAATAACAAACATGGAGAAAGACAGTCGCAGTATTATCCTCCATCTCTCAGTCTGGCTCCTCAGCTCCTCCCCCATGCGCGCGGGGCTTCATTTGATCAAATCCTTCAACTTCGACCACTTAGGCTCAGCTGCACTTTTTTTTTTACAACACTGCATTCGGGCAGCGCCACAACTTACGCAGCAGTTCCTCTTCCCCGGCGCAGCAACAATTATCCGAGCGCGGAGAGGCAGCGAGAGGAGTGAAGGGGGGAACCAACAACACAGGACTTCTTGCCTCCGCCGCATCTTTCTGCGCCAGCCATGGAGCCCGGCTCAGCGCTCTGCCCGAAGTGGCACGGTGCGCTCCTGCTTTTGGTGATGCTCAGCTGCTTCCGTGCCGTTTCCAAAGCTGAAATAACTTGCAGGTCGTGCCAGCCTGGAAATAAGTGGCGCGCACGGGAATTACCGTTGAGCCTCGACGCGAGTGAGTCCTCGGCGAAGGAAGAAGTTTTTGGACGCGGGGACGGCGGGGCAGCGGCGGCGGGGAGAGGAGCCGGGGCTGCGGCTGCAGGAGGTCGGCAGCTCCGTTGCGCGGCCGGGTCCGGCGACTGCGCTCCGGATGAGGCGGAACACGCGGGGCCAGGGCTGGGAGGGAATACACGCAGCAGCCCGCGCGCAAAAGGTGACATTGGCGAGGGCGAGTTTGCGAAGACTAAAGTTTCATATGTGAAAACGAGCGGCCAGCAGAGCAGCGGCGGCGGTGCCGGCGGTACCGTCACGCACCAAAAGCGCACCAGAAGGAGCAGTGCTGCTGCTGCTGCTGCTGATGATGATGATGATGAAGCCACCACATCATTCCCCCGGTCCGCCCCAAGTCAGGACGCGGGAGAGGGCGCCCGTCCGGCGGCGGCGCGCAGGGTGACGCGCTCCGAGCAGCGCTGGAGCGGAGAGGAGCGGAGAGCCGGCGGTGCGAGGCAAGAGGAGCTTAAACTTAACAGTTCCACGTTCGCCTTGACCGGGGATTCATCTCACAATCAGGCCATGGTGCACTGGTCCGGCCAGAACAGCAGTGTAAGTCACCCATTATGCCCACTTTGGACACCCTCTGGGGCACACATGCGCCAGTCCGCAGAGGAGGGAGATGTGCGCTCATGCTGGCTGTCAGGTAGAGACACATTAAGGCAGGAGAGGAGCCAGATCTGAGCCTGACGCTGTGTGTGTGTGTGAGAGAGAGATTCAAGGAGAAAGGCACAATCTCCCTCCCCTGTTTAATTAATGTCCAAACTCATATCACTTCTTTATCTCCAACAACAAAGGTCAAACACTGTGGGCTCCGGTGTGGTCATGATGAATTCCAGTAAAGGACACTAACAGGAAGTGAGATCACTGAGGAATTCAAACAGATTATTCAAGCCTTCATATTGAAATCAGGCCCAACCATGCACTTTGAGATGGGTGAGTGCTTTCCTTTGTCAGGAGCGAGAGTCTGATCTCCAGTGTTGAAGGACGAGAGAGAGGAGCTTCCTCAGTCTGGGCAGCTGAATTGATGCCATGATAAAGCATGTTGAGCACGGAGCGTTCCTGACCAGCAGGCAGGACTTTCAAGTAGCGCGGTAGGTTGTGGGAGAGGTTAAGCAATCTCAGCCCTCCTCCCTGCTTTTGTGAGGCCACGCTTCCTGAGCCACAGGCCCGGAGCACCTGCAAAGTTAACAGCTGAAAAGTGGCCGCTCTTCTCCGCCCTTTCACTCGCCTCGGCCTCGGATCCTTTCAAGTGGAGAACGAGGGGATCGGGATTTCTTCCGTGTCCCGCTGGTCCTCAGGGGACAGGCGAGGTATTTACAGGTGCCTCAGAAGAAAGAAAGAAAGGCAATCAATTGTGCTGTTAATAGTTTTATTTGTGAGTTTAAAAGGGGAATGTTTCCAGTCGGAGCTGCTGCTGCTCGGCCTGCACATGTAGCCAAGGAAACTGGACTTTAGACTTTTAGATGTAAAAAAAACAAAACAAACAAAAAACAACAACTCACCATTCTAAAAGAGAGAAAATGGAAAGGATACTATGACAGAAACTGAAAAAAATTGTATAATGCTCATAATAATTCAATTTTTAATTTTACAAAAGTGTTAATGTATTGAATTGTTTATTCAACTTTCCAAAATCCAAACAACATCCCTCCATTAGATATTTAGAGCTGTGGAATAGAGGTTACTTAACTTGAAGAAAGCCACTCGCAGAAGACATTTCTGTTTGACTGCCAACGTCATGTTCAGGTACTTAAACTCTGCAGCCTCTCGGTAGACACACACACTCACACACACACACACACACACACACACACACTCGATGAGTTCCCACAGCACTCAAACCCAGGCTTTTCCCTATTGTGTGGGAATGGTGTTTTAACATGGCTGCTGGATGCAGCTCAGCTCTGCTTGTGGCCCCTTCGATTCCAGATTGAATTGTTTTCGTCCTCAGTTTTAATATTAGCCCACTACGAGAGGACAGGGCCGAGGTCTGAGTGAGTTCAGTGTTTGTTTGCTGGAATGGCCGTTTGTTTCTAAATGACCTCTTAAGTTGTGCAGCCTGCTTGGAGTATTAATGTGCAGTATATCTACAGCAGCGGAGCTGGCAGGGATGCTGGATGTGTCATTTGTACGTGCTGCAACATTTTGCTGCTTGTTTTACCAGCTGGCTTTTATTCTGCTGCATCTTTGTTCGCTCCAAAGAGAAAAAAAAAACAATCAAAACATCTTTGTCTTGTGCTGAATTTGAGGAACCTTTACAAACACACGTTATCTATCCCCAGCAATAATGGAATCCTTTAGATTATTGCAGTAAGCTGTAATTAACATTGAGAAAAAGGCTTGATTAAAAAAAAAAAAAAATCTCAATGTATTCATGTGCTGTGAGGACTGATGGCTCCATGCGGCCGCTGCTTCTTTTTTACTGAGTCAAAATATAATTAACATGAACTGAGCATCAAATGCAATAAAACAAATTAAATCAGGGCCTAAATAAAAAATGAATGTGTCCTTAAACCAGGCTTCCACAAGTCCACGTCCTGCCAGCTGCACCGCTCAGTGTTCCGACCACTCCACTTATCCCTGTCTGTAACAAAACCAATTACAGTCAAACACGTATCGGCGGCTCTCGTACCTTGCACTTTGCTTCTGCCTGTGCTTCAGGTGTTTCTGTGAGCTTGACAAGCTACTGTAGTTTATGACAAAACGTGACCTTACGGGAGGAAGAGGCAGGAAAATAAATACACCTGAAAATGTCAGATTCCTGCGCAGATTTTTTCCTTTTCTCACTTGTTTTTTTTCCTTCTCTGTCATTTTGGATCTGCCCTCCAAACAAAACAAACATTCATCACTATTTATCAGCATGGCTTGGTTTTTGACGTTAGAAGGTGCTCCTTTTGCTGCCGTGAAACAAATTGCCCCTATTCTTTCAGCTGCCGCACAAGAGTCATGCGAGAAAAGCGGATCTGACATTAAAAATGTAGAGTTGAAGTGGGAACAGACATCCTCGGTCTTTACAATCTAAGCTGTTGTATAAATAAGCACATGAGTAAACAACATGGCACGGAGTTAAAGTGAGTAGGATACAGATAAGAGCTCTGCTGCTCGCAGAAATTTAACCTTTAAGGCATTTGCAAGGCTCGTCTGCTAAGCATCCCACATTACTGGGAGCCTGTATGTCAGATTGGATTGGAGGTTATAATTAGGACTCATGCAGCGCTGGGTCACATAAGCGTTCTAGGTCAATGGTAGATAGAGAAAAACATGTATCATTAGGACAAATACACGTGCAGCAGTTAAACAGACTGTACTTAATTTAGTAAATGATGGAAAAATGTGATTAGAACACAAAGGACGCAGGATGTTGATGTGGACACTCAGGTTTGTTTGACTGAAGTATAAGCTGCCCTGTGACGTTAGTTGTGTGTTGGCTCCGCCCTCAAAGGTTCAAACTTAAGGTCAGGCAGAGTTCTTTTTTTTTTTCCAGGGTCATGACCTGAGTTTTTCTCCATTTAAAGCAATGACCCGAAGCTTAACTTTCTCAAACTGACCCAAGAAGAACATGTGACCCTGTGGCCTCAGTCAGACTGCATCTTTAAAAATGAGTTCAAGATTTGTTTTGTTATTTGGTTAGAAACTATTTCCTGCCTAATGAGGGAATTTCTCTTAACCTTTGTCCTTCAGAACGACACTGCAGTGAAGGAAAGAAGTCATGTAGTGTTTGATCACTGCTGCTCTGTGTGGAAGCCCATGTTGGTCAGCTTAACCTGCGGAACGTGACCATAGATGCTTCCGGCCAATAAACTGCCAGCCCATCCAGGGCGTCCCCTGCCTCTCACATGTCACTTTGGGTTGGCAGGTTAACAATCTTGAGTTCGATAAATATCCGAATTTAGATTAAACCTTGCAAACCAACCTTTTGCTTCTTGTGTACGCGATGGCACAGCTTGAAAATTGAATGCAAAAAAATAAAAATGAAATGTACTTTAGCTATCTTTAACTACACCGTGCATCGGGCTAACTGCCATCAGTTGTTTGAATTCATTTATTTGAATCAGAATCAGTTGTTGTGCGTTCACTGGTGATACTGAGAGCGTCCGTGAATTGAAATCGCGTTGACAGGTGGTTGAAATCCCCGTGACAGCACATCCAACTTCCAAATCCCATCATTGCCATTGAAGTCAGTCCTTTATCTGCAATCACTGGAGTAGCTTGGAAACCAAAGGCACGTCTCAGTCCATGAGACACACGGGTGCGTTGAATCTTCGCGGTGTCGGCGTCACGCACAAAGAGTTGGTGATGCAGCGTTGAGATGTTAGGAAAAAGGTTACAGGCAAAGAGCAGCCTCGCTCTGGGACCTGTGGCATATTGCTGGGATGGATGTACAACATGTACTGGGACAGCAATATTTACATTAGCAAATGTCAGGCATTAAGTACTTTGGCCTGCCAGTCAGACTGGCCGGCCTGACATATTGTCTGTCAGTCCGCTGAGTTTACTCTGGAGCTTCGCGAGACGTATTGTCCTGCTGCTGGAACCTGTCCAACAAAAGCAAACAGAAGCAGGTGAATTTTAAACTGAAACCGGGCAGAGACAACAGCAGTTTCCCTTTCACAGACAAGCGAGTGATCTATCAAACGACTTTCCTGCCAATTAATGAGGAATTGATCACAGGACACTCTTTGAAGACGAGTGAGAAACTCACTCACTGTCCCAGCTGACAGTCCGGCCCCACCTCTCTGGGTGTTGAGGGAATCTATTTGTGTGTGTGTGTGTGTGTGTGTGTGTGTGCGGTCTCATAGCCATGGCAACACCCACCCATTTACCACCAACCCAAAGATTTGTGTCTCATCTCCGCTGTACACTGACATTTCATCTTCACCATCAAGCCCTAATAATTTGCTAATTTGGAGACACTGAGGGGCTTCAGTGCCACATGGGGAACTCATCTCCAACCTGCTCCTTCACTCTGTGCAGCAGACGGTTTGACTTTTAGATTGTGCAGAATATCTCCTTGTTTTTGTGGAATGTGAGCTAATTTCTCAATCTGAAGGATAAGAAAACTTTAGAAAATCAGGTTAGACAATGTCTCAACCCAACCTGTGAAACTTTTCTGAGTTTGGAGACTGAATTATCAAGAGGAATGATTAATGGTGGTCCACTGACCTCTGCTCGAGCACAGGAATGTGGTCGAGATTTGTGGATTTTTAGTGGATGTCTGTCCGTGTATCTATCTATCTGCCTGTCCTTCTGTCCCTCCGTCCGTCCGTCCATTATCCATCCATCTATCCATCTATCATCTCTTTTAACAATGTAGGGAGTCAGAGATAGATTCTAAACAAAATCCTTCTTTACACCTGCAGTGACAGGAAATCAGCTTGAAGGCAGAGATGGAGGAGAAGAGACAAACGGAAATGAGGAGGATGATATGCGAGCGAGCGAGAGAGAGAGAGATAAAATCAATCAATCAGTTTTGCTCTGGTCACAGCACCCAAAATGGTTAATGAAAAATGTTTCCTCTCATCTTTGATGGACAGTCAGGAGAATAGTTTCTATGTCCGTGCTGCACTGGGTGTGTGAGCCTCATTCAATGTCTGCTCTCTGCAGCTACGCTGCCTGCGTGAGACGTGCTTGAGCCGCGCCACTCTTCTAGAGAGTTACTTATTTTCTCATTAAAAACACCGAGAAAATGATCTTTCACCACAGTTGGAACGCCTCCTTCTTTTCAACGTGTCCCAAACGTAAAATATTCGCAAAACCTCCTCTGTACCTGATTCAAAGATGAAGTGTTTCTGTTGACTGAATTTGTTTAAACAAAGTCTTTACCAGAAGAGACACATTAACAAGAATGACCCCACGTCGCAGCGCAGCAGACATAACCAGATATCTGGCTGTCGTCTTTAACGCTAATGAAAACATTTTCGTATATCATCCCTGAATGATTTTACAATGTAATAGCCCTCATTTGCATTGATAACAACATTTCCTCTACTTCACGCTGGAGAAACAATCTGTGCCTTTATTTTAAATGTCAGAAATATCTCTCAAAGTCCAGTTTGAAGTGAACAAAGGCAAATCGTATTTTTAGATGACTTTAATGGAGTGACTCATACGGCTCTCTAGTGTGTTTTATTCCCTACACATACTTTCAGCTCCAGCTGGTCTTGTTGTATAAGCCCTTGCCCAAAGTAAACCATGTTTTTCTTTACACATCATATTTGTGATGTTGATATTTGTTGATTTTCAGGTAAACTAAGTTTTAATAATGAACATTTTTGATAACAATGGAGAAGCGTACAGCCTTTTCACCTTTAAACTTTAACAATAAATAGCCTCAGCAATAGCCATGTGGCTGTTGTCCACCAAATATCTTCATGGCTCCGTCGAACTCATAAACTTAAGACCACTAGCTCGCTTGAACCCTGTGTCTTGGCCGCGTCCATCGCACATTATGCTTCAATTACAGTGTGAGCCTCCAAGTCAGGTTGTGAACATTCAGCCTCAATGCCAGCAGAGTCTAATCTGTGTGCTTTCAGACCCGTTACTTAGCCCATCCTGCTGAGAGGAGAGAATTTAAAGACACATTTGAAACAGCAAATAGAAGCGAAGCCGCTGTGTGGGCTAAGCGATCCTGCGGGTATGTGCCTGGGAGTGATCAGGCAGGCGGACGCTGTCACGCTCCGCTGAGCAGCATTTCACTTGCCATCAGGCTGCATATGGCCATAAACAAACTGGGTTCCCATCCTGTCTTTGGTTTCCGTGAACAATCCCACGTGAAACACTCGCAAATAAGTCATTATTTCATTTACTCTGAAGTAGTACGTTGTAAAACTGTCTCTGGAGTAGTCCGGGTCTTCCCGTGGGCGTGCTCAACAAATATTATGCACTTTGTGGGTAATATGTCGGGGCTCTCTCAGCTGAGCCTATGAGGCCTCTGGAACGCACACTTTATTCCAGTAAGTACCCTTAGGTGCTCCTGAGAGTTTGATTTCTTTCGCTACCACCTCTCTGTATCTCCTTCAATTTCTTCCCAGTCACGCCATGCCGTTGCTTCTGTTGGCGTCTGTGCAGGCCGCTCGGTTTTCGCCCCCTTCAGTTTACATTTCGTAGGCTGTGGGTCAGTTTATTGAGGGAAGCAGTGTATATTCATTTCTGATTGAGCTCATGCCATCAGTTCTTCAGCCTCAGTAGCATTTCTTTCTTAAATTATGTTTTAATTTTAGTATTGAACAGTAACCTTATTATTTATGTCTAGACTGCTAGAATGACATTATTGAAGATAATGACATTATGTTCAGATACCTGAAGACATTTGGAATATATTCTCGTAATCTCACTTTTTATTATCTTCAGGTGGGCATAATACTGAGTTGTGCCTTTTTTTAATGACATTTGAGCACTTTTATTTTTCATTTACTGGAAGTCCTTTACCCTGAACCATGGAACTGATAAACTGAGAGTCCTCCTAAAGTCAATGACTAAAAATGCCAAGTGTCGTTAAAAGGGAAGACTGAGCACTGACAGTCTCACAGTTCACACAGTCAAGGGCAGAATTTCTTTGTGTTTATTCACAGACTCCTTACGTGAAGAACGACCAGAGAGACCTTCAGAGAAATGTTCAAACTAACCCCCCTCTCCAAACTTGGCCCAGTTGCTTTGTGTAGTGGACACGCCTCTCAGATTGTCGGTGATTGAAAAGTTCCGGTGTCAGATGCATCCGTCCGAATCCGACGTCTGAGAGGTGTAGAGGAAGAGTTGGTCTCAGGCGCTGTCGACGTTTGACGAACACGCGATACTTGTGGTATGGCTCCCTCGGGCTGTACGTGCCATACGGACTTGAACTCATATCACACTTTGACCTTGTTTATCTGCACCTTTAATGGACGTGTGATGAGGTGACAGCTGCAATGATTTAACAGTGTCAGCTGATGATGGATGAAAAGGTTTTTCAAATGTTCCCTCCCACCAACGTGATTTCGATACTTCAGTACTGGAGGAAGCAAATGATATGTCCTCGTAGCATGCTGTACCACCCTGCTGCATGTCCTCCCTCCTCCCTCCCCCACTGACCTGCACTCACTCTGCACATCTGTGTCGGATGATGGACAGAGGTTTTTGGGACCTGTGTATGCTCGGAGTTTGCTTTGCGTTTGTTGGATTCACTCAGTTTAATGGGAAACCTAATTGTGCTGCGTGCACGGCATCTGCTGTTTTTATTGCTGTCACTGACCCACGCCTGTCAAATCTATCTGTGGGACACTACATGAGATTTGATTTAAGTTGTTTTAATTTTACTTCATGGCACGATCCTGCTTTGTTATGATAATTGTCTTTTTATTTATCTTATCTTTATCTTATTAATCATATCTTTTTATTAATTACTTGGCCGCTGTTGCTTTTTGACAACAATGTTGGACATTTCAAATGATCAACTCGTATTTTTTTTAGAACATAGCAAACACTGCTATGAATAGACTTGCACTTAGTGTGACTGTGTCTGACTTGATCTGCCAACAGCTGCGGGGGTGAAGTTAAAAAAAAAAAACAAATAAAACATGTGACTGATCTCGTTTTTAAGATGAGAAAGTCTTCCAGCACATTTCAAGTGGATTAAGACGATTAAATCAGGTTAAATGAAAACACGGGATTTAGTTTACTTTTAATAATACACTCAAATTGATATGGTTGTGTAATGAAATGGTACATGACAGCATAAAACACACTGATGGTGTGACCAGTAAGGTTTTCAAAGTGCATTGGATGGGGCGTTCCTCAGACCAGCAGGCATTTGGTTCCATGGGATGAACTAATTTGTCAAAGGACACGTAACCTTTAAGCTTACATGCATATATTCATTTTAGCTTTGGATTCCAAACAGTACATGTGTGAGCCTGTCATTTGGATACAGTACATGTACTTTAAAGTGGAGTGGCATTATCTCTTTGCAAACATCAGTGCTGTCACCGGTGACACGGTGCAGCGGCTCATCTTCCCTGCGACGTGATTGACACTTTCATGTGAACCGTGGCAATCAAGGCGATCGGCGTGCAGGAGAGACGAGCTCCGTGCACTGTTAGGAGGGAAGTGAGGTGCAGATCAGAGGCTGAGCTGCAGGGGCGGATCAGATTTTGTCCGTGCATTCGTGACAAATGTCATTTGCAAACAACACAGACGCGTTGTAAGTAAGATCGCAGAGTTTATTTCCTTTCGGAATATCTGGAAAAAGCCCGGTTTGCGGGGTGGACTTCACAGCAGATGCAGCTGATAACCTCTGACTGTGGATCTGAGTCTGAGGCGCAGGGCTGAGTCGCTGGACACGGTGTTTATATATTATCGGCTTCCTTTGAAACCTCTCCCCCTTGTAGCAATTGGGATTGACAAGGAAGAATCTCACAGCCATTGAGAGGCACTCGAGGCCCTCTTTCTGGAGGCTGAGTCCCATCTGTGGCACATTTCTGTGGCACAAATTGAATCACTGGCAATCTGTAAACCGCAGGAATGTGTCTGAAAGTGAAGATGAAAAAGGTGTTTTCAAGAGCCCAGCACGTTGACTGAGTGCAGCAGATGAGATGGCTGGGCAAGTTAATTGACCAGGCCTGATAAAACATGGATCCACACAGAGTGGTGGAAATAGCTGCGAAGCCCCCCGCGCAACACAAAGCGCACATCTCTCGCTCGCTGCACATGCTTGTTGTTTTGTCTGCTTGTGTAACAAAACAAGTCTAAAACAGAGGCCTGCTGTTGCCTACCCACACTACTGAAAAATGATGTGGTACTTAGCACATAAACTTACTGATAAAAAGTCAGAATAACTTGAACTGAAACAGGCCACATGGTTCCTGGCTTTGTAAGCACAGATGACCCAATAAGCAATTCGTAGCGACCCTTCAGTAATGTCCTGTGAACGTGTGCCTCGTCGTCCTACCAACGTCCAGTCGGACACTTCAATATTATGTTTTAGTATTTCATGTGCACAATGTATTTTTTCCCCAATGTCTGGGGCTCCATGGGATGGTGACATTCATTCAGTGTGTCTTCTTTAAGCTGCAAAGGTTATTAAAGTGCTGAGTGTGTGTGTCCGCCCACACTGCAGTACCACTGAGTGAATTACAAGGTGTGATTAAACACTACGCAGTAAAAAGTCTAAATCACATTTCCCAAAACTATGTAATCAAAGTCTCCTGTTTTCAATATTTATAGTTTAACACCTATGAACACAATGAGGTGCTACAAACAATTATCTTCTAATAGCTCCGTGGTTACTCATAATGATCGTCTTGGAAACATGGCTGTAACTTCATCAACCACACGCCACTCAAAGTGCTTGTTTCCACGTGTGGCTAATAGCCGAGTTAACACCGCTGTTTAGTGGAAGCGCATAATGCCACAACATTAGTGCTGCAAATTAACACAGGGAATTTGAATTGGTGATGAAAAAGTCAGAGTACACAGCCAAATCCAAAATAGACACTTAGAGCCGCTCCTGCAATTGTAGTGTTTGTTAATGGAAAGATAATGTGGCGAGGGAGAGCGTTTTTAGAGAGGCTGATCAGTCACACAGCCGTAGCAGATACTCTCCAGAGAGCGCAGAGCCGCAGCAGAATGTCAGAACGCTCCCCGCTGCCGGGGGAGAACCACCTGACAGGCCCCGGCGCTGGACTGGGTTTGCTGTTGTGGCTCCATGAGCTAATGCCGTGGGATGGACAGCAAGTAAATAATCTGTCATTGTTTTCTCTGGAAATGGAGGAGCCACCCACAGCTGAAACATCCCATCGCGATGGTTAATGCTCAGCGCCGCAGGATTGAATTAGAAGGGCTGGAAAAGTGACACAGCAGAAGATAATAATAACAACAACAACGATGATGCGTGTTATAATAAGAATACATATCAATAATTCAGCACTTTGTCGCATAAAATGCTCAGGGTGCTTTACAGGAAAAAAAAAACAGGACCAGAATATGATGAGAGGATAAAGCATGTTAAAACAATGTTAATAAAGATAAAAGGTTCCATTTAAATAGACACAGGATCACACAAGCAAGTTTTGAGCAGTATTTAAAAAGTATTAACAGAGGAAACCGTTCCAATATGTAATGTGAGTGTATTCGTTATTATTTTGTTGCTGTCTGTGTGGGGCCAAAGCATACTTTAGTTTTTGAGGGTGCTCCACGATACCATCTTCCCACAATGCATTGCAGGCTGCCGCTCACAGCTGGAGAAAGTTTCAGATGGTGGTAGAGCCTGGAATATCAAAGAGCAAATGCATTAATAATTGCAGGACTTTTTTATGTCTCTTTTTTCAGTCTTTTGTCCCAGATTAATCCTCACACATTAAACCGAGCTCTCAGCTCTGTATTGTGCGAACGATCAGTTGCAGTTTTGTTTTTTTTTTTTTCTGGAACGGTTGGCGATGACACGTAGAAACGTGTGGAGTCAAATCGCTGCTAGAACACTGGCTGAGCGGAAGCCATTGTACAAATGAGACAGACACCACTGACAGGTGTGAATTCGTACATTATATATCGTACAAAGCATATGGGCGAATAAAACTGTCCCACGTTTCTTTCTGAAGGAGGTGTCCATGTGTTTTATGAACCAGCGACACAGCGAAAGAATTCACTCCTTGCTTTTTGGCAGGCGCCATCTGTATATAAAGTCATCCTTGAAAAGGCACACCAGGGACAGATGAAGACATCTGGAGATACAGTAGCTGCCACATCTGCTAATGTCTAAACACATTTACCTCAGCCCTGTCATTACCATGTGAATTAGCATGTATCCCTGGGACGAGGCTTTGATCGGCCCGGCACCTCGTGTCACAGCTCTTGAAGCCAGCACCCAGCCATCACAGCCCATTAGACAGCTGCAGAGCAAGGCCGTTGACAGTGGAGCTCCAGCACCAGGATCATGCTCAGAAACATCCGTCTGACATTAGCAGCTGGGAAACATGCAGAGCGAAGGCAATGGCATTTCATAGCGCGTGTGCGGTGAAATCTTAACTCACGGCCGCATGTTGGAGCGGCGGATGGTTCAATCACATACAGTTACTCTTCTTCACAGAGGGTCGCTTTCATTTCTGTCCTTCTGTTGATCGATGTCAAGCGACAGTCAATATGTCATATACCATGCAGATGTTTCACATTAAAAGCTGCAGCAAAGCAAGCGGCGACACCTGAAGGTCTGCGTGAAGGCTTTTCATGTGAATCATCTGAGCGAGTGTTATATTTTATCGACAGCAGCCTAACGTCGAAAGGAAAGAACAGTAAAGTAGAATGGTGTGTCTGTAAACTATGTGTAATGTCATTTTACTGGATTGGATTCTTCATGTCAATTTAAGAAAAAAAAATCATGCAATCTGATTGTTCTGCAATAAATTAAAAATAGATTTAATTTTTTTTTTTGAAAAATCAGGTAAGTTAAATATCCAGCCTAGGCTCATGTAAATATTAAGTAGGACTGGTTATCATGATCATTTTTATTTTCTGTAATCCTTCCTCTCGGCGTGTCACAAAGACCAGTGGCTGTGTTTGGATCCCAGATGCAGGGCCACAGACTGGATGAGCATGTGTAACTACACCGGGCGTCAGCTCATTAGTATTGCAGGTCCTGTTGGACATCAGCCGTACAGGGATCTAATTAATTCATCCATTCTGCAGTGAGTCAGTCCAGGGGGCAGTGAGGACCTTATAAAGCGGGACTCTATCATCCCAGAAAACCAGGCTGCCCAGGCCTGAAATGGAGTGAGCTGAAATCAGCCTTCTCCGGGTTTACAAAGAAAAATATAGAAACAAATAAATAAACGCGTGGTTGGCACGCCTAGTAGAGCAGCACCTTGGGTCACATCTATCATCAGATCCATCTGCTACCGAGGTAATGCTGAACAAAGCTGCAGTTGATCGGGGTGAGATGTAGGGTGATACTCCACGTGATCACCATCGTGTGAGCGCTGGCCGGGTCTTCGTATCCTTGACTCACCACATGCCCGAGTGCTGCACTGTGGAGGTGTGTGAGAGTGTGTGAGAGTAGGAGCACAGAAATCCACGCTCTGCCTCTAATGTCCACAAGAATCCAAAGGAGATGCTTTGGTAAACACGCAACAAACAAAAGGTCGTATTGATTTGAAATGAAAAAGACGTCTTTTGATTATTCTAAAAAAATATGAAGTCTACACCCAGGTATGGACAGGCCTTTGACAGGACTCGTTTTCTTGATCTCAGGATAGTCTGACTATGTGCAAGCATGAATGCACTACATGACGATGCCTGAAGAAACACACACACACACACACACACACACACACACAGAGCCTGGGATCTGTCCTGCTTGAAGAACTGCTGTCCTTTCATGTCAGACCTGAGCGGACTGTAATATGCTGTTAACAGGATCTATGTTCACAAAACGTCCATACACGGGATATTGATTTAAACACATTTGTAATGGACACTATATCAATTTTGCATGGATGGGGATGTACAGTATTTTATACTCCTACAACATTACACGTTGTAGAATTCCTCATTTTCCTGGCCAGTGGTCTCCAGAAGGGTTGAGGGGAAAGGCTGACTGATGCAGCCCCATGGAAGGACCATCTGGTCTGAAGAGCTCTACCTGAGTCCAGCCCCGGATAAGGCCACGGGCACCTGGCAAAGCTGGCAGTGCACCGCCTCGGCGCTTTGCCAGATAAGGAAAGATACCACTTTGATTTGGATGGGCTCCACTAGCCATGGAGGTCCTCTGTCTGGAAAGTGTCCAGAGGCAGCAAAAGGAAGGTCAAAGGGCACCTCTGCTGGAGCTTCCCGTGCACGGCACGCTCACAAAGATCAGGCAACTGGAAACCAGACGGGATATTTCAGATCCTCACATTTTGCTGTGAAACCCCTCAGAAATTCAAATGGCTTGATTTGAAATACAAAATTCAAGCAAAAGAAAATGAAAAGCTGATGATATTGTATATGATTACTATAATCAAACTAATTTCAAGAAAATTGGGAAAAACTACCAGGAAAACAAAACAAACAAACAAAAAACCTTTTAACATAGAGGAAAAAAAGATAGAAACCTCACGTGAGAGATCCACTACATACCAACAACAACAACAACAACAACAATAATAATAATAATAATAATAATAATAAAAGTAATGCACTCTGCCACTGGCCATGTAGAAGCCTCTTCCAGTTCTTGATTGCTGTGAATCAAAAAAAGAACCAAACAATGGTGAAATAACATACTGCACTGCAGCACAACACAACCTGGGAAGTTTGGGCACACACACACACTCCCCCTGTCGGCCTGGACCAGGTCAAGGTTAAGAAACTGTACAAGCGTATCTGCTCACTTTATATCTGTAAGAAGCCATTCAGTCGGTGGCTCATGTGCAGCATCCCTGGGGCTGCACTCGACAGAGGAGGCGATACAGTCTTATCTCTCTGTGGATACTTTGAGCTCAGATAGCGAGTTCAGTAGTCATCATTACAAATCTAAATCATGTCCGATTGTTGACTGATTGTTTCTCTATTAAAATTGGGGTTGGAAGTAATTCCCGTGTGATTAGTAGCGCAGCCTCTCACTGACATTATCGTGCAATAACCTTAATAAAAAAGCCACAACATGGCACCGTTCTCATTTCTCAGTGGCAGAGAAGAAGACAGGAACACTATTTGCTTTGTGTAGGGGTACTTCTTAGGCCCCCCCCCCCCCCCCCCCCCTCTCTCGCTCTTTCCACCGTTTCTTTTTCCATCTCACTCTGCTGTCAGATGTTGACTGAATCAGGTTAGAGATGGGAGGAGCAGAAACAGAAGCGTCGCTGATGAAAATGACAAAGTAGCTGTACGACGTTTTGGATATTGAAATGCACAAACTTGCCTCCACCCGTCGGAAAACACGGGTTTATGTAACCTGTGGGAGGGAGGAAAAAAAAAGGAGGGGGGGACCTGCGGATGTGTCGTGCAGGTGTGCAGGAGCTGTTGAAAAGAGGAATACATTAAAGAGGGTTGAAATACCCAGAAGCCATGACTGCTAAAATATTCATATAGGAATAATCAGAACATATTCATAATCCCTAACACTTAGAAAAACCAAGTATACTGTCATACAGATGTTTTCCGATTCAGAGGCAGCACAGAGACAAAAGCAATAAAGTGCTCCGCAGATAGCAGCACGATGCCGGAGCGCTCCGCAGCTTTATTTGATGTGACTGACATTTACTGATTTGTTATTCAAATAAAGTCTGACAAGAGGAGCACAGATAGACTTGACATCAAGGGGCTCCATCTGTCTGCCTGTTGTCTGTGTTGTCGATGTAGTTTCAGCCACGACACGTCCTTCTGCCTAGTTTTCCAAAAGCACCTTAAGTACGGACCGGACTTTTCCACCCTCAGGGAAAAACAAGATAACCGTGTGCACTGCATTGCAGATAGCAGCCATACCAGGGGCACGCATGTTCGCGTGAGATATTGGTGGAAACGTTTCTTCATCACCCATGGC
The DNA here is from genome assembly GCA_016785235.1 of Pseudorhombus dupliciocellatus. NCBI lineage: Eukaryota > Metazoa > Chordata > Actinopteri > Pleuronectiformes > Paralichthyidae > Pseudorhombus > Pseudorhombus dupliciocellatus. Next base: position 1,753,109 of record JAFBJW010000232.1, read on the forward strand.
CACGCAGCTCAATGGTCGTCCATTTCTATGACAGCTACATAATATAAAGGGAATGCAATTGTAATTTGTGCCTATACAATTTCTCAAGCCATTCTGAAATCTTCCACTGTTCAAGGTTTTTGGGACTCATGGTTCAAACTAGTTCTCAACCATTTTATGATATTTGAAAAGGTTTGGCTGGAATTTTCAAAATGGACACATTTAGGCTTTTGCACTTTAAAGTACCCGAGATCATACGGGAGGCCTTTTCCTTTTGTCTCCTCCGCCACTGATTGGCAGGTAGTGATCAGGGGTGTTTCAGAAGTGACACTGTGAGGCAGTGAAAGTTTGTATAAATCTGAGGAAAACATATTTGAGTGATTAGATATCGATTGTGAGCGGCCATAATCATTATTGTCAAAAATAAATGGCCCCAGAGGATTATATGTAATCCTGGAAAGCTTCACTCCCTGTGCTGAACCCACGGGGAGCGATCACTCTCATCTCCAAGGAGCGATGGCGTGGTTCTCTCAGCTCTGCCGTCATTGCAATGCATAGCGTAGTGACAAATGCTAAACCTAATTATATCTGTTAGCTTTAATGTTTCATGTCAAGTAAAGAGGCAGGAATGGATTAAACATAACATGAGGTCTCTCATGTTCATTTTCTTGCATTAGGAAACATTTTATGTCGGTGGTTTTGCATTTATTCTGTCGGAAGTTTTTAGTAAATCTACGGAAATGGTTTCCAGTGGCGAGGCCAACCACTGAGCCTCTGTCCCTGCTCCAGGGTCATAGCAATACTTCATTGTTGTTGGTATCCTGTGATTGTCTTGGTTATGTGAATTTAATCAGCTGAGTCACACCGTTTTATGAATATATTTGAAAACACTTTATACAGAAGAAAATGACTGAAATCCAAAAAGTTCCTCATTAAACGTCAAAAACTAAATTAAGGTGCATTAGTGCTTTAGCTTCACAAAATTGAAGCTGGCCTGAAAGACACTTCCAGATCCTTTTAGCCGCAGCGTTGACTCATAGAAAGGTTCTTCCCTCAGCCAGCAACTGAACAAAGTCTAGACTCGTTTGAAGCCATCTATTTTTCATCTCAGGAAGACTTTTTTTTTCCCCAGTTATCTCTGGGAGACTTTTTTTTTTTTTCATGTGACTCGTATGTAGGAGCTTCAATATCTCCATCTGGGAATCGGAAATATTGCTGGTTCCAGCACTTTAATTCATCTCATGGTGGGAAATTTGCTGCTCAACACCTTTTCTTTTTTCAAAAGAGTCTGTTAGCGTGCCACCGAGGCACATCGAGACAAGCGGGACGTCTTTGTCTCTTCAGGTCGCTCCTGTTTTTTTCTTCATTGTCCTTAAACCTGACTGCTGGGATTCCTTAAGATCCACGTTGTGATGGGGCACTCGTGTCGAAAAGTATTGTGCCTAATGAGATTTCCTTGTACTTTTTCCCTCGCCCGGGGCCTTTGAGAGCCTTGTTTAGTTCAAGCGAAGGTCTTATTACCGTATTCCTCCATCGAAGGACTTCTTCAGATTCACACCTCAAGCAAATTCCAGCCTGTTTGATCCCCCTGCACCGCGCTGATGAGTTGATCTGAGGGGGGGGGGAAATAATTTATAAAAAGTGCCTCTCTCAGATGATGAGAGATGGAGCCACGCTGAGTCTACCAGCACTTTGTAGGTTTTAATTGCTGGGGAAACGGGGATGAGGTCAGAATGATGCAGGCATTGTGTCATTAGATGGAATAAAGCGAGTTCTGTCTCGTCAACCACAATCCATATGGAAAGCATAATTAGAGCAGCTTTAATTAGTGTACCTCTCCATGACAGATTGCAGTGTGTGGCCGTATTGATGGCGTCCAAAAGGTATGTTGTTAAAATGGAACTTGTCCCTCCCCATGTTACATTGTTTGGGAGCCCTGGCTGTGTCATGAAGCACACACACACACACACACACACACACAGCGGGGACATTTTGTCTGTTCCCTGACTGTGTGCTGTTTACATATCCTCAGTGTCGAACCCACCGTCGTTTGAGCGTACGCCGTGACTTGTTGTGGATAAAACCGACATCGCCAGCATCCGCCAGGGTGTTGAGTTTGGCTAATGCTATTCACTGGAGAGGAGAGTTGAGGCAGTTTATTCATTACCATCAATCATGAAATTGTTAATTTTAGTGATTAATGTTGGCTTCCAGTGAGTCTCCTTTGCTATCTGCCTGTCTTCATGCACATGTTTAGCTCATAGAGATGCAGGCAAAGCAATGTCACAGCAAGGAGAAATGAAGGCTGTTTTCACATGAATTAATGTAGCCCAAATGAGTATGAAGGCATAATTAGCAGTCTTCATTACCAGGGAGTGATTTAAGACTCAGTGATGAATAGAAATATAAATGTTTGTTAAAAAAAATTGTTTATTGGGACGGGTAAGTGGTGGGATGCTGTGACTGCTAATTTGGAATTCAAGGAGTAAACCGCCTATCACTAGAATATGTTAGTGGGCTGTAAACAAGCCTGAGCTGTGGCAGCGATTTTAGCTTGAGACTGACGGGCTGTTTCTGAGGAAGACACTGCAATCTCTTCACTAAATCACACAGATGTAGCTTCCTCAGATGTTTTGGTTTGATCAGAGTCAGTGGCTTTTCTTAAAGATTGTTCATACATTTGTACTAGACTATAATATGGCCATATGTTTTTTTTTTTTTTCCCACTTGCTCATGGTAATTGAGGCTTTTGTACAGTAGTCCTCTTAAAACTTTGGGAGGAAGAGGTAGTTGTAAAATGGCTAAACTACATCTTTCTGTTTTGGTAAATGGCTTTCTAATTTTAGTTTTTATTCTGGCCCTGTCTCCGCCCTTCGTATGGTTGTGAGTGTCTTCCGGCACATTAATAGCTGTTGTAATATCACTCTCAGTGGCTCCCAGAGTGCCTTGTTTATTTGCCTTCAGCAAGCAGGAAATGCTGCAGTGTGATATTATGAAGTTGAAAAAGTGTCACATGCTGGGTGGGGTTCTAAACACACACAGGCGACACATGCCCTGGAGTTTAAAGTCTGAATTTAGCTAGAGCTGATATTGACTTAGCATTTCTAGAATTCAAAAACAAAGCACCACTCTGAATTTCCCCATTGTGGGACTGTTAAAGGACTTATCTTATCTTATCTTGATGAAAGAAAATGTAGGCAAAAAAAACACATAATGCAATGACAACTGTGTGTTTTATCAGAGTTAGCCAAGCAAACTAGTCATTCAGGTAAATAAACATATCTTGATTCAACAATTTCACGATGTTAATCAAGCAGGAGAAAAATGGATACATCTCTGTTGTTCAAGGTCAACTCTGAACAAGCATCTGCAGTTTTAATCTCTTTAAACTCTTTATCAGTATTTAATATTGGACCAGTATGCTATGAACGTATACTATGAATCCAACAACATACGGCCATTGTAAGTACATACCCAACTTGTGTTATGCCATTTATAAGACAACATGTACTTGTCTGGTGGCGGCATGCAGTAACTAAAGGTGTTGACTGCGGTTTTTCTACGCAGACCTGCTCTGGGGGAATCAGCAGCTCACTGCGTTTTACCTGCAGCAGATCTTGCAGAGCACCAGGCTGCTGGGATCATGTTCGCGTGATCAACAGCCCGGCCTTGGCGTATCTCAGTGACAACATCTCATGAGTGAGAAAGTTAAAGTCAGCTGATATAGAATGATGCGGTATGAATTATGCATGGCAGCACTCTTCCTGAACCCTGCGCCACCTTGTCTATGTTGTTTTGCTGTAATTACAGAGTGACAAAAGTGTCACAGCAGCCTTTCCAAGGAGCATCCTGCAACGTTCCTTATTTTATTTATTTTTTATTTCAAATGGAGACTGAGAGGGTGAAATCGGATATTGTTATTACCCATCGTGAAACGCTTCACGCTAAAGCTTTGCGCGCAGGATGAAAATCGGGAATGGACAATTTGCGCTTCAGCGCCAAGTTGCTCTGACATCTGTTTCCTTTCCTGTATGTCGCCATGTTGCAGTTTGGCCCTCCCCTTCCCCTGCGCGGGGGTGATAATCCAGATCTCTGTTGTCATTTGAATAGCATGTTTGTACTGATCCCTGCAGTGTGCAACTGTGTGATGCTTCTCTCTGATCTTCTCCCTGGAGGACCATAACTCTCTTTATAATGTCAGTGGCATTTTTTATCCTGACTCCAGCCTGTCAGCACCCAGAGGAGACGGCAGGTTGTGTGTATCCATCAGTCATTGTGTGTAGTCATTACATCCAGCAGGCCTGAAACAGGAAGGAGTTGCGGCACTCTGATGTGCACCTTATTGTAATTTGTTATTCTTTTTCACACCTCGGCGTAGCGCTGGGTAAGATTAATATTGCACTCTGGCTTGGTTTGAAAACTTTTTTAATCACCCTCGTCGCAGAATGATGGGTATCTACATTAGAATTAAATGGGAAAAGTAACTTTAATGAGCGTTTGGCACCTTCATGGTTTAATACAGGGTCCCACAGACCCTGTATCGGGTTGTGGAATGTTCACTGAATTGTTGTTTTATTAAAGGTCTAGTTTCAGTGCCTTCAAGCTTTTTTCTGAGGCGTGTGATATACCGGAATATCACATTAGGTGAGGGAATGTGAGGCAGTCTGGTTTTTCCAAAGGGCGTCAACAGAAGCTTCGGTGTCGTGTTTCTTTTATGTTACTCCTCATTATGACACGGTAACATGTACATTATTTCAGGCAGTAGATGACGACAGCTCTCACGCAGTGACGGAAATACGCTCCTGACCCGGTGAGGCTGAGAGTAAATTTAGGTTTTAATAACAAGGCTGGGAAGAAGAAGAAATATACAACAACAAATGTATATGTATTTTAGTGAGTATCATCGGTAGATTATCATATTAAATGTCTCTCCTAAACCGATCAGAGACAATACTAGAAACACTTCTTTTTTCACAGCTCAGCCCAGTGCTGATGTTTGTTGTCCAACTGTTCACACTAAAATCACATTTATTTTTTAATTGGTCCCAAGGCTTTGAGGCCCCCGTCAGTTAAGCCGTGTGAGAGTGCCAGAACTGTGGGTGTGAGTTTGGATGATGTTCCAGAAACATTGAATGTCAGACACTTTGAAATGCCGTTCCTTGCATTTATCTCCAATAGTCTTGATTTGTGCAATGTCCCTTTATGCTGGTCTCGTGAAGCCCGGGTCAAGAATCTCCATCTCATTCAGACTGCTGCAGAGTATGACTGTGTCCCTGACTCTCAGTAAAACAAAGAATTGATTTGAAAACATTTCTCATTGCGTTTCAATCTATGAATGGCTGAGAGATGGGTGCCACCGCGCTTTCCTGAATTGATTTCCCACTGATTCACAAGGTCTCAATCCGTTATGAAAGAAATCATGAGATAACTCTGAATTCTGTTTCTGCTCCCAACGATTTATGTCGGAAAAATATTAAACGTTTGGTGCAAGACATCTCACCAGTTTTGTAACTGTGGTAATTTGTAATTTGTTTGTAACATGATTGTATTAGATTAGTCCTCCAGTGTTTTCTCAAGGAGTGTGTGTGTGTGTGTGTGTGTGTGTGTGTGTGTGTGTGTTTATGCAATGTTCAGCTTTTGCATTCTGTCATTTTTCTGTTTCCAGAAAACACAAAAAATTAAATGGGACCAAACACAACTCAAAGATACACCACAAATCACAGTAAATCAATGTATTTTTTTCTCAGGTGTCTACTAAGTGCACACCCTCAGATCATCAAGCAACAATTCTTCAACACTAATGAGTATTTTAGTTTTATTTTCTGATTTGGTCTTATATTGACGTTATGCTTGCGGTATCATACAGTTTGTCACATTAGACAAAACATACACAAGATGAATATAACTGAGGCAAACTAGAAAGAGGGAGAAGTAAGTTCTTCCCGATGTTGACCAAAAATAAGAGTAATGAGATTAAATATTTAAGACATTATGCAAACAGTCATCTATGTGATTTTATGCACAGACTGTGTCTGAAGCTGTACACAGGCAGATATCTGAATCCCTTTCAATAAATGTAGTGTTGTGATTGTGTTCGGTGTTTCTCTCTGTTAAGCTTTTTGTTCCACATTGTGCATTTGCTGCTCAGCTATGGCTACAGAAAAGTATGCAAAGACTCATGTGGAGCTACAATGACAGCATGAGGCTGCACAAGCCAGATGTCTGTCAGTGGTGGAGAATCTGCTGTAATATGAAATCCCTTATATAGATGTATGTGCAGGCTGATTGTGCAAACACTATTATCTCAGACTTAACCAACCCTGAACTGAGTCTCGACAGCTTCTCTTCTATAATGTGGAACTTCCTGAATGCTATTGTTTTAAGTTCTATGCGGGAATATTTAGTGTGTATATAAATACATATAATTTTGTCTGATTAATGTAAAAAAATTATAGAAATAATGAATAAATTCCGTCCACTCATAACCATTTCCTGGTTAAATAACAGGACACATTAAAAGGGAATTTTCCACAATAATAACTACTTACCTTAAAGCTGCTCTATTCAATATTCTATATTGAAATTGAGAAGATTATTGCAGCGACATCGTCACAGAGAATTATTTTCCCATTCAGCTTAAGTCTCTTGATCCATGTATTAGGTGCACTCCTCTAGTCTTGTCTATGAATTTATCTCTAAGAATGAACCAACACATGTTGGTGGTTGGTTCCAACCAGATTAGCCAGTGACGCAGTTTTTAAGGCGCCAGTTGACCGTCATGTTGGTTGTTGCTCAGTTCCCCCTTTTGGATGCAGTACTTTTTTTCCTGGCTGCTAAAACAAAAGTACATCTTCACATGTATGGCTGTAGCTTACTATGGATCCAACTAATTTTCTACTCCATGATGCTAAAATAATATGAACTGCTGCTGTTGTGAAAAAGCCTGGCTGTGAAGAAGCTCCTGAAAAGAACTGGAGTGGATGTGTCATTAACTATTGTTTGCTTTTGTATGGGGAGAGGAAAATAATTCCGTCCGTTCATACGACAAGACATGGGTGTTATGGGTTTTTTTTTGCATGGCCATTGGTTTTAATGATGTTTGCAGAGGAGACAGACAGTGAGGCTGTTTTATAGAAGCAGGGGATCAACAATTCAGATCTCACGCAGCACAGGTATCCTAGCATGTCAAACGCTAGTAGTGGTTTTATGCCTTGCATGCTCAATCCCTGCCTCACTGCCCCGGCCATGAAATAGTGAAATATTGCAAATAAAAATGTCCCTTCTGGTCACTGCACTGCTTCATGCCACGACCAGCACCACGTGCTCCATCTCTTGTCAGACCACAAGCGTAGATGAGTTGAGGGGATGCCGTATTAGTGCGCTGTTGAAAAGAATCCCCAGTGGGCTGGCAGCAGTGGAGAAATGGTTCCGCATGATGCCAGCAACACACGGGATGTGTGGGCTGCCTGTGAGCTTTGCGGGACCTCTAGCATTTCATTTCTCATGCATGTCTTCCGTGCGTGTAGCTGCTCTGCTATAGAGTCTGGGTGTCATGTAAAATAAAAGCGAATAAAACAAGTAACTGACAAACTCTATCAAGACTTCAGAGCATTTTCATTTTAAAGTGTAAAGTTCCACAGCATTAGTGTGAGTTCTGTCTGTAAATACTTCCCGTGTACTTTTCAGAGAAAGCTAATCAAAAGCCTTTTTTTTTTTTTTTTGCTCTCTTCAGTGTGAGTTTGTTATCCATGTTAAGCAGCTGGCCCAGACAGACAGCTCCGCGCTAAACTAAAGCTGATTCTGCTTCGGGTTTGTTTTCCTCTATCAAAAGGCTGCAGAGAATAGAGCTTTATGACTGAATTGCATTAGTCTGCATAATTACAACCCATTATGCGCCGTCATTTGTCATCCCGCTCTAAAAAGCTCATCAGACAAATGTTTGGTCTCTCGGTTGTTCCTTCATTTGTAATGATATCGGATTTCTATTCAGAGGAGCAACAAAGTCTGTCAAGTAATTTGTGAGGATTTCGGATGTGTTAATACGAACGTAATGAGAAGGTTTAAAGTTAGTCGGCTTAAACACATCCACGTTATTATACATGCGGTACAGTTACGTCTCAGCACGTTGGAATATCACATTTCACAGATTGTGAATAAAGAAAAAGAGGAACTCTTTCCCTCCTGCGGATGAATCAGGTGCTGGGAAAGCGACCGTTCTCACTGAGGGCTCAGTCTTTTTTTAGAGCACATTCATTAAATATGATTTTGAGTGTAGCATGTATGAAATTGCAGGGGTTTCTGCCAACGCTTTCTCTACATCATGTTAATATATTCATAAAGCTATCGTATTTAAAGAAACTCTTCATTATTTATGTTGCCGGGTATGAGCCCTATCAAGTCGACTGCTGGGGTCTGAAGCGTTTTCAGCGCTGGCTGCCTGGCATGGACCCGCGTCTTTGGACTATTTTAGGCCTGTGCTCCAAACTGAGCCGTCTTCGGGAAAATGAAAACAGACAATATAACAACATAACATGTATGCGGCTTGCATCAAGTGACAGGACTGCACAGTCTGGAGCCCTGTGAGTTTTGCATTTTGTTCCTCACATATCCCCAATGAGTGAGGGTCCAGCTAAATGAAGCCCTAAATAACAGCAGCCCTGGCAGCCATTGTTAAATCTGTCAGTCCGTGCCCATGAGAACCAGAGCTACAGGCTTCAGCTAAATACGCTGTCAGTCGGACCAGGGGCGAGCGGGAACAGATAGCAGCTCTACCAGGGGCGGGTGAGAGCGCCGCAGTACAGGCCGCTTCATATGATTTATGTGGATTTTATTTTTATTTTTTTGAGAATCCCTGTTCGCTTAAGAAATGTGAGAACAGTCTGTCCAAGGGGTGGAACAGACCATCAGCTTTTGTAGTGCACTTAGTTTGCTTGTGAAATATGTATTGAATATATTTTCATGAGAGATTCAAACACACATGCAGGTGTTTAGGACTACGTTACGATTTGACAACAGGTCTGGAGTTGAGATTGTTTTGTTTATAATTTTGTTTTGTCAGTACATGAAAAATGATCTCAGTGGGCTCTTTGAATATTACTAGTACTGGGCTGTATTTCATTCATGACTTAATGAAACAATAAAATAACAATCACCATTAAACTTTATTAAATGAAACAATGAAAATTAAACATTAAACTCTCCCAGCTAATTGATTTTTCTACATTGGTGCTGCACCCAGAAGTCTGGAACATCCAGTTTATTCCCATTGAGCCCCGTCCATGTCCAACCCCTGAGCAGAGGCAGAGAGAAAAACACAAATGAGTCGAAGTGATGTGCTGTTCGTATAAGTGCAACACAGTAAGGAGCCTATATGAAGAACAAGATCCAAATTAAGCCCAAAATAATAATTAATTGAAAAAAAGCAAGACTAGATTTTGTCTGTTTTTGACATAGCTTGTTATTTTCAGTGTTCAATATAGTTGACATCTCTTTTAAAACACGCCTCTAAGAAGGTTTAAATCCGCGTCCCGCAATCCACACGCCAAATTGCCTTTTACAAGATTCTGAACATTTAATTATCTTCAAATCTTATTATATGATGAATGTGTCATATACATGTCATGTTTTAAATGAAATATGAAGTCGAGCTCAATTACTGAACGATTCCTATATGACCTTTGATCCACAATATAATGAGAGATTATTGCGAATATTACAGGCGTGCTCAGGCTCAGTTTTCCGGCCAATAAATGGTTCGGGATAATCTGGCTAAACTGGTCACATCTGAACGGTACCAGTAGATCTTCACTGGTGATATACATGTACATCACAAACCATTCTGCAACTGGGTTTATAAAAATACCCAAAGCAAAACATTTTGGAGACGTCCAGATCCCCCGGCCTTACAGTCATCAGCACTAACGACCACAGTTCCCTCCCTCCACTCTGCTGTTGTTCTTTCTGTAATAATTGATTTGTGGCTGTGAGGTAACGCAGCTGTGAGGGAGTGAGAGGAAGTTTGCATTGAACTCATTAAAGTTCATATTATCCAGTGTTTGGTGTCTGATTACAGCAAAAGCAGCCATCTGCTTAAGGGAGCTGCGCTCCCATCACAGCGCTGGGTAATTTACCAAACAAGTTTGTGTCTCCCATGAAAAAATGAGCAATCCTCAGGGGCAGAGCTGAGGTCTGGGTCCCAGTGATCTAAACCAATCGATCAATCAAATTTTATGATAACCCTCAACAAGAGTCAGGAAGAACTACTAAAAAACATTTTAAATTTATATTCATATATATATATATATATTTAATTTTAGGTCAAGCAGTCTTCTTCTAGTCCTAGGATACAGCAGTAGAATCCATCCTCCTGATCCACCACGTGCTGCCATGGTAGTCATGGTCCATCACTATCTGACCACAGGTCTGCTCCAGTGAAGGGGAATTATGTAGATGATGTTTTCATAGGGTCCTCCTTGGTGCTTCCTGTGTCAGGCAATTAATGAAGTAAGTTATTATTCTGTTCTTGAAAATGAGATTGGCTTGTTTCTCATTAAAGGCCAATATCGTAGAGCTTTCCTGGAGGTCCTTCTGCGGGACCACATTAGCATCCCTCCTGCCCTGTTAGTATTCGGGATGGCTACTCAAGAGTCCATGTGGTCCTTAGGACTAATGAGTAATCTATTAAATAATCTTTTATTAATGTGATTATTAATGTATTTTGATTTTAAAATGAATGATCTCTTTTTTTATATGAGTATGAGAAGTAATCTCTGTCCATAACGCATTTGAAAACACAAATCACTTCATATTCCTGCACCTTGGACGTGTGTCTACTCTGCATTGGGTTGCTTAGAGGGGAGAAAAAAGCTATAAATGAATAAAAACAAGCCAATTCTTTTCTTGGACTGACAGCAAGGTGGAAGTGTTACTGACAGTGTTGGCAGCACTTTGCATGCAGCACTGGAGGTCGAGTCGTGACTGATAACGACCAATCAGGAAGCGGCTGTGGGCGCCCGTGACATGTTAAAGTTTCCGTCCGTCCAGACTGAAACAAAACCCCCGAGTTGAAACAAGTGAAACAAGGCCAGCAGCATTTCTAAAGCTCCAGAGCAGCGCGGATGTCAGGGGTAAAAGTGAAGTGGTGTATTATGTTATGGCTGCTGCACAGTCGAGGAAGACGAGGCAGACAGGTCCGATTCAGCTCCCTCGACAATCGCACAGGAAGATGCCGATCTGAGGCTGAGCAGATTATTATTTGGGTTGAGTTCCGATGCCTGTGGACTCAGCAACTGATGATTCCACGTTAAAGCCACGCGTGTCGTCCTGTGTGTGTGTGTCGACTGAATAAACCAGTGTGTTCATTCATCTACATAATATGTCAATGACCTTTTGAGGAAGCAGCTTTTGTTTTTCATTTCAATTTGTATAGTCCTAAACATATTATTTCAAGGTATTAAATGGAGTAAAAGCCGTGTTTATGAACCTGCATCCAGACAGTTCAGTGTCTGGCATCAACATGTGTAAACCTTGTTAATCCAAAATTCCTTTTGCTAACAATTTAGCATCTTCAGTTGTTTGTTGGTTTTCCCCTTTAATGTGAATAGTACAAGGCTTGTTGGTCTCTATTTCATGGCAGTTATTCCACTGCAGTTTCAACATACTATAGCAGGTCCAGCAGTTATACTATAGTTAATGTGAGAATCAATATTTTCTAAAGGCTGCGTCAGAAGACATCTAGTCATGGTTTTTAACAGACTCTCTCGGACACAGTGTCAATACAGATTATATGTTTACACTTTCTGAACAGTCACCCAAGCCAAACAGAGATAACCACGCTGAATGGAACTGTTTGACACTTGAGATTATGGTGAGATAACAGAACACTGAGAGCGCTGCCGGGAGCCGACTCAGGATGTCTCAGTGCTGTGATTGGTTCATTTATAACTGATCCCGACCCAAAACTACGTGTTGCCATTTAAGTGAAAAAAGAAACGTTGCTACAAGATAAGATATGTCTTTATTGTCGTTGTCTCTTTTTCAAGGTTCAACTAAATTTAAAGGTTTCTCACTGGACTGAATTATAGAATTAAAGCAACAAGATAGAAAGAGATATACTATACAAAGAAGAGCTGCAGAGTAAAAACAGAATCAGAATTCCACGGTATAAAGAGAATACAATATAATACAGGTTTTTCAGTGTGATTATGAGAAAACTGTTTTTTTTTTTTTTTTGGTTTAAAATCTCAACCACGTCCCTTTCGCTGCCTTGTAATGCTGCAGTGGGAATAGTGCAAGTTGGCTACTTACCAAAGCAATCTGATATGGAGCATCAGTTGGACTCATGTTTTTTCATAGGCAACATAAACTGTATATGTTTTAGCTCTGCCTCTGTCTCCAATGAATTCCTATGTAAATATGTGCGTGTTCGGCTCCCAGAGGTTGTGGCGATGTGCTCCTCTGCTGCAGTGCTGGCCAGGTAGAGAACAGCAGCTTCTTTAGAGCTCGACTTGCTAAACACGGCTGCTTTTCTAATGAGGAGGGTAGAAGTGGAGGGACGGAGCCGCTAAATCTGTGGGAAAAAGATGAATAAAGAACGAAGCAGGAGATTCTCTCCTCAGACCCAACGACACAGAAATATCTGCCCTTTTCACCAGAAGCTCTCTTGACATCTGAGCTGGTGTCTCCATGTGTAGGGCACGGCTTTTTTCATCCACAGATAGTTGTGTTGTTATGCTTTTCTTTCATTGTTGTCAATGTGTGTGAAGCGCTGTCAACACACCCACTTACTCACATCAAACTCAATTACACCCACTCATTTGGACGTTTCCCACTTTATAAGGGGTTGGCTGGAGAAGCTCTAGAGAACATAGGCACTGGCGTACAATTTCTGCGCTGGTTGCACATGCCGGTCTTTTGTATTTTTACTTTGTATATAGGTATTTCATTTGTATTTTATTTAAACTGTTGCTTTTACAGAGAAGAATGGCAGCATTGCATCCCTCAGATGAATGCACACGTTTGACAAAATAAAAAACAGTCTGATGCAAGCATTTAATGTTATTCAAGGGCTGCGTTATGTATTTCGTTTGTGATTATGCTGACCGAACGCCGTCCATCAGGGACAGCAAACTGTCAGACGGCAGTCATCACGAGCAACGGGATTCCTGTTTGTCAGAGCACCACTCCTTCAAACGTCCGTCTGAAGCAACTGACGCGCTCGGATCATCTGTGTCTTTAAGAAATCTGAGGTTTTGACTAAGTAATGATCACATCTCCAGGGTATCCTTGCACCTCTGGACCAAAGGGACGTCTTTTCTCATTTCCAGCCGCCTTAATTTATTTAGAAGTCAATTTTAGTGTCCGATTTAAGTACCTGCTCCATTTGTTTCAGCTAATATAGCCAGTAGCTTCGTAGGGGTAAAAAATGTTCATTACCTTTCAAAGTTCACTGGGTTTTTATCTGTCCTGCTAAGAGGGTTTTAAGTGTCTTGTTAAGTTGCCCATTAATTCAGGCCGTATTGATTTCACTTGGCCGCCGAAGGGCTGGCCAAATACAATATTTTTGAAAACTTCCTCTTGACTCTGAAAAATGCTTACATGCTAATTATTTTTGAAATGTTGGCCCTTCTACATCCCTCCTTACCATTAGTGATCGATAGTGTTTGATATTTCTCTGCATGTGATCATTATTTGTGTCACTGCTGCAATTACTGCATGGCGGGTATTGATGCAAAGCTTTTGCTTGTCTCCAGGGTTTTTCGCAGTGTGTTAGTTAAAGTTCTGGCGGAAGATTTAGCCCTGATCCTTGACTAATTGTACAACTTTTCACCAGCTTACCTCTATTTCTGCTCCCTTTGCCGTGGATCTCCCAGTCAATAGTTTCACTCTGCCAGGATTGAATCTTGCAGTTCAGTGATTTTCTGTCGTTCAGGCATCCTTCCTCCACCGATGTCCACCCACAGTGGGATAACAAGCCAACTGACTTCAGTGTGTGCGAGACAAACCCCCCCCCCCCCCCCGCCCCTCACCAACGACGAGCCAGAATAGATCAACAGAGACACAAATAGTTCACTCCCTCCTCCGTCACAGACGAGTCTGAGACGTTACAAATGCTGCAACTTTTTCTCCATTCCCTCGTTCTCGGAGTTGAAAGTCTCACTCTGCCTCCTCTTCCCCCGCCCTCCATGTCTGCTGTCACATCATTGGCCTGCAATAAATATAGACACAGCTTTAGCACTTTCTCATGCTATTCACACTCGCACACATCACATCTGTCCGCTCCCTCGTCTGTTGCATGTGCATCAGCAAGAAACCCCTCCGTATCTTTCAGACCCAGGGATGCAAAAGCAAATGCAAAAACAGGTTGACAATGATTATTTCAGCTTGAGTCCCTCAGCGGAGTGGCTCAGGCTCTGAAAGTAGAATAGATAATCCACTGACAACATCGGTGATTTGATCGCTCACTTCCACAGTCTCCATGCCGATGTGTCCTCCCCATGACTGTGTATTAATGATGTGTGAGTGAAATGCTGAACAGATGCAGAACTGTGTCTATAAGTTAAGGCTATATATCTTTAAACACTGACTCCAACTAGACAGCGATGAACTATGTACTTACCAATAATGCTGATGGACTCCCGTCAGCTTGGTAGTGTGTGGCATCATCAGGTTATTGATTACCGTAATACAGAATGCATTGATTTAGATGTCGAAAATGTCACACCTCAAGGTCCGGGTAAAAAGGGCACATGTCACTGTGCTCCCCGCCAACCTCCACAGGTTAACGAACCATGGTCGCCCACACTAAGTCTCTTCCCTACAGGCCAGCTCCTGGCACCCATCTACTTGAACTCAATCATAAGCTCATCTCCTCCCGTTCGACCGATGCATTCCTCTAAGGAACATTGTCCCTGCACACAGGTCAGTCACCAGCCAGGCTAGACTTGTCTGAGGTCCCCTGATGGGGGAACAAGCTGCCCACTATCAGAGCTGCGGTGTCTCCCTCCATCTTTAAGAAGCTCTTGCTTTGAGAGCACCCCCCCCCCCCCCCAGAACACCAGCACTCACACTGCATCTCTTCAGCTGATCTCCTTCACTTCTGATTAAACAGACAGAGCCCTTGTGTTTATCAAGTGTACTAAAACTCCAGTGTTTTCCTAAATCTGGAAGTTGTTGTGGATATAATTGGTGAATGCAATTGATTATGTCAGGGGTTTGTATAAATAAACAGAGCATGGTGTATTATGTTAGACCCTTTGTAGATCTAGTTGAAATAAAGCCACTCCAAAGAAACTCCAGAGAAGACAAAACATAATAGTTTGAAAGCCCTTCAGATCTATATTACATAATATCTTATCTACCAAGATATCAGGTCAAGACCTTAATATAAAGTTTACTTTCAATGCCTCTACATGCTTATTAGAAAGAGACTAATGCACCCCCCCCCGCCCCGCCCCCAGCAGCAGAGTTTAAGGACACAAACTTCGTCAAAGAGGAAAACATTGTGCTCTTATACATATTTACCTCTTTTCATTTGAAGTGGCCATAGCAACAACCAACAAGAGATAAATGAGAAAAGACAAGCATAACAAAAAAGTGTTGTGATCCAGCAGTTGCAGCATTCAAGGTTATATAACTTTATTTTTTTAAATAAAGATAAAGGGTGGTGAGTTTCACTGCAATATCTTACCACCTATTTCATATTACTCTTCTTATTACTTCTTACATACGTACATACTGATGCATCTAAATTAAAATGTTCTTTTTACAAGGACAGCGTTTGTCAAGGATCTGCATTCCATAATGAAAACAAGCTTCATGATTGGCTTCAATCAGTGTGTTTATTTGCTAAATAATGCTTAACATGACTATTTATTGTTAGAGAATATGATATGAACACATGATTCACTACAATTTAAATATACAACCACTCACATGTATTGTATTTTGTCAACATGTCCAAAGTCAGCTCATCTGGTTGTGATTAATCCGGGAGCACTGGAGCTCAGACCGGGCAGCCAAGAGGGCTCCTGCCTGGAGATCCTTCCTCCCTTCACAGGGATGGACCTCTGTCCTCTCTCATCACTGAGAAGAACAATGGCCTGTCTGAAGTGATTGATCTCCCTGAACTGGCAGCTGGACGACATATTTCCACTTTTCTCCCTCCTCCAGTCCAATGTGCTGGGAGACTTGTGAAGGTCAGGCTGTCAGGCATCCTTCACAAGTGAGTGCCATGACTGTCCGCACACCCGTGAATACACACAAGCATCAGCGGCATTTTGAGCTGTTATTTACCAACAGATGTGTGTGTTCAGGCCGTGTGCCATTTAATCAAGCCAAATCAATAGAATAAAGGAAAATAGTTAGTGTAAATCCCAACTTAAACAATGCAATCACTGCCAGGGCGTTAATGTTGTCCCATGTGCTGCAGTCATTTGCTGTGATTCTGTCTGTCTCTCAGACCAACATGCTTCACAGCTCTTATTCCTGTAGCTATCCACTTCTCTATGGCAACTGTTATCTATACATATATACTGTGCATATACATAATCTTTTGCCAGAATGTGCAGCTGCTGCTTCCAGACCTATGAGCCTCTTTAAGAATAGAAAGACGTTGATGCATGAGGGCTCCACGGTGGAAATGATTGATTCCAAACATTGGAAGGACTAAATTGCCACAATTTGTTTAGATCCTTGGCAAGGGATATTTTTTCGCATTAATAAAACATTATCAATCATTAGCATGAAACTGTGTGTGAGTCCCATTCGAGCACAGGATGCAAGATGTGCCTCTCAGAAAAGCCAAAGCACATATGTCTGGAGATTTGAATGAGCCAAGCAAAAACGTGTCAGTGTGTTTGAGGCTCAGCGCTGACGGCAGGGACTGTCTTTCTCCTTGGCTCTGATTACACTGTTGTCTGCGTAACTGAAATGTGATGGAAAAGTAAAAAAAATATATAAAATAATAAGTGATATGATGTTTGACCTCTTTCTGTTCAGGGCTTCCAAGTTTCTAACTTTCTCTGTCTGTTCCTTAAAGACAGACGACAAAAGAAGGCATCATAAATAAACCTGAGGCAGAATAAACTCCACAGAAAAAAGAGAATAAAAAAATATCTAGTTGAAAAAAATAAAAATAAATAACTGAAAGTCAAGTGGAAAAACATGCACGGCATTCTTTTTGTTAAACCCGCCACTCCATTTTTGCTGTTCTATAAATACAAAGAGCTACGATTGGGTAAAACTTCTGAAAATAATTAGTCTCTGTAGAGATGCAAGTAAAAAAAAAGGAAATGTAAACCAGGAGCTGGATGGGAATGAAGAACGAGGCAGAGACGGCTCTTTTTTTTCTCTGTGGGCCTGTTTTGTGCCAGGCGTTTTTTTCTTCGATCCCAGATAACACAGACATCACTTTGTTTCTCCTACCTGTGATATTTGGCTCCATTTGCTCTGATTTGAGCGGTATTAATTGTTTTAACATCCACTGAGTTTGAGGGGGCACAGGGGAAGCTGAGATTCTCTCTCTCTCTCTCACTCTCTCCTCTAAGATCTCTCCTGGGCAGAACCATTTCTCTGAAACATGAAAAAAATGACGCTAAAACTCTGAAATATTCCTTAAATCGACTGTGGCATTCGCACAGAAGGACAACTGTCAGGATGTAAATGTAATGCACTGGCTTAATTTCCCAGAGAGTAGAGGGAAACAAAACAACATCAACATCCTCTCCACGCTTAAATAAGAACAAGCACCCACAGCTGTAATAAAGTCCTCCTGTGGTAAAAGACGAGGCTGATATCCACGAGCTTGTCCAACTCGCTGTCTTCCTCGAAATCTGCGTTCTTCTCCTGTCACGCTCCAGCCAACGTGGAGAACACTGCTGTCTGCGGCTTGGCACTCGCTCCGGTTCTGATGCTTCCCACATGCAAATTAAATAGACAGCATGACATTTAAGTAAGTGCCATGCCTTTGCCTTTGACTTTACTCTCCCCGAGTCTCTCACGCTGTCTTATCTTTGAAAGTGATGCAAGCAGCCCCCCTATGAGGGCTTTGGCAGCGGATCCCACAGAGAAACGCTCTGTATCATTCACTTACGCTGAGACACCAATGTCAGAATTTCCTGCAATCGAGCCCAGTGTTGAGAGGCAATTGTGAAGAGGCGCTCCTTGTGGTAAATCACGAGGCCTCAGATGTCCCCCGCTGGGCTGCAGTCCCTCGGCACAACGTATGGTCACGTCACCAAGGATACAGCATCGCTTTGGAAAAAAAAAGGATGATGCTCATTTGTACACAGAATGTAGTTACCTTTCTGGATCTTTGGTTTGCTCTCCTAAGAAGCGTTCGCAACAAAAAGCTGATATCAGGAACTGTTCATTATATTTTTCAGTTCCTGTTTCTTTAGGCGTCTTTCCATATTTATAGAATCTGAGCGCTGCTCTTTTTGAAGGCAGTTTCACCGCAGCGTATGAAAAATGTACAAGCCCCTACAGTGTAATACAGCCTCACGTGGAGCGACCCCCGGTCCTATCAGCTCTGGCGCGGCCCCTCTCATTGCAGCACGACTGACAGCTTCCAGCGAACCAAGGCCTCATCCACTTCGCGGCAGTTAAGATAAGGCCTGGCTGGAGACGGAGAGAGAAGAACACTTTCTTTTGTTATCGACCACGCCTGCGGCTGTACGGGATTTCCCATGAGGTTCAGAGTGCAAACAAACCTTGTGGTGAAGTGAGTCAACGACCCTCCTGCAGAACTAGTGGTGCGTCTACTCTCGGTATCGTGGGACTTGAGACAAAACCCTGTCTGGACGTTCCTCGGTCAGTCAGCCCCTCAGAGAGCTTAATTCAATCAACACATGCAGAGCATCTCGTTCTTACAGCTCATAGTCTGGCACTCAGAGTGAAAGATTTCCATTTGTGACTCTTTTCCCCGTAGACCTCATCATCACTTTACAATCTAAATCCCCTGATAAACAAAGACCCTATGTTGACGTGCGTGTTCTGGTGGGTTTAATGACACCGTGGTGATTCCAAATCGAATCTGTCAGCCACAGATTGTGGTTCCAGAAGTCCTTGACATACTGGTGAGGACCTTAAGACACAGGCTACAGTGATGTCCCTGTCAGCAGTAAAGGATTCCTTTTAATCTATCTGATCTCATTAAAATGCTCAGTAGCATACACTCATGTTACAGTGCTGTATTGGATGTATGCAGCTTTGGGGTGAAGGGGTTAACCTTAGTGGAAACGGGAATGCAAAAAATCTGCAGCACTAGCGCCACCATATTGTCATTTTTGATCACACAAAGGGTTGAACGTCTTCACCTCCTCCTTCCCTGCAAGCAGAATGTGTACCATTTTGTCACATGCTTGCATGAGTCATGGGGCAGGCAAGAGGAATCAAGACATTGCAGGGAGAGACACCTAGCAACTCCAGGAAGTCTGGAATGTGTCGTTGGTGAAATGGAACCTGTGTCGGCATCCAGTCAGCATCCTATTTGTTCCAAACATATTGATGCTGATTAGTGAGTGAACCCTTTTGACATACGCATCTCCAACTAAATAACAGCATCCATCGGTCAAGGTATTCCCTCTCGTTCTGCGATTTCTCCTTCGCCCTTCCAAAGCATTGACGCTATGGCAGCTGTGAAGGTTCCCAGGCAGATCATCTGCACCCCCACCAACCTGTCACTGCTGTGGCCTCTCCCTCGTCAAACCACGTAACTGTTTCTCACCATAGGGACCACCTCCGTGACGCTCCAACCCCTCACCCAACACCATGTGCTCCAAAGCTGCTCAGGTGCACCCACTCCCACTTCCAACTCCAGAATCATCTGTTCACTTAGCGTCTAATATATCCCAGACCTTGACAGGCGCAATTGTTCCAAGATAATCAATCGGTTAGAGGTCATAATGTTTTGCCTCATTGGTCGTGCATTGATGAGTGGCCCTAGTGCTGCCCTGCTGGAAATCGTGTAGTATCTTTAAGAGAGTATTCTAATAAAAAAGTCCTTCAGGTAGGTTGCAGAGACAGCGGCTCGGTGCCAGTCGGGAGAGAGAATGACTTTGGTGGCTGGCAGAATTCCCCCCTTCCCCCAGTGGGACAGGACAGAATTTACATAACTAACATCTTGATTTGCTGTAAAGTGAAATTAGGGCCTGCGTTATGTTCAATTAACTCCACGGAGCTTCTTGTAATTAAAACTCAGCGGTCCCCCACTGTTCAATAACTCTGTGCCACGAGAGAGAGGGAGGCAGACAGAGAGCGAGAGATGCAAGGAAAGGGAGAAAGAGGTGGAAAGATAAACTGCTGCTTCATCACGTTTTTATCAGATATGACCTTGGCAGTCATAATGGTGGGGCTGCAGATATCACTGGAGAAGAGCCACCGAATCTATAAGTTGAAAGTTAATGGGAGGAGCATCAGCCATGGTGGCCTCTTTATGGCACCCTTGCCAGCTGTTGTATGGCGATCAGTGTCTGCGCTACTGGCCCCTGATGGGATGTTTTTCCTTAAATTGATTACACAGGGGACAGATAATGTTCCGCTGTATGAAATCAGTCATTTAGTTTTAAGGTTCACTGTTTAACATTCCATCACAAGTCTCTTTGGTATTTTCACTACAGCGTTTTCATGTGTTTCTCGTCCCTCTGGAAGGAAAACACCAAGGCAACATATTCTTCAATGATCACCACTTTGATTCCAGTTTTTTGAGAGCTGGGGTGTAATGATGAGCAAATGAGCTTTGATTGGAAATGCTGCAGTGCAGTGTCATGGCCACACTGCAATTTAGGCCCCAGAGATAATGCTACTCATGATCTGTTGTGATTCTAAAACCTGTATTTAAGCATTTGTGCTTTTCTTTTATGCAAGCCATTAATCTTTCTTATGCATTAACGTGGAGATTGCAAAGTGACAGACAGGCGGTGTCTGTGTGGCGTCGCCTCTGCCCATACAAAGCATCTAAAGTGGCTGCTTTATGGGATCGGTTAGAGAATTTTAACTAAGCCATAATCCCTAAATTGATAAAATTACCTCCAAATGCACTGCAATGTTTAATTCATGAGCAGTAATATGCAAGTAATAAATCTGAATATCGGAATAGAAGCCCAAACCCTCAGCAACACACCGCCACCAGATTCTTTCAGTCATTTCTGAGATGGTGTTTGCTGATTATTTCCCAGGCTTCACAAAGAAATAAAGGCAAAATAGGTATGAACTTTATGACCTCTATAAAATATATTGAATTACATTGCCAAGTGAGGATGTCAATGAAAAGCTGTGTGTCATGCATTTCTTTCATTATTTATTTATTTTTTCTGAAGTTCATCTCATTGAATCAAACACTGGACGCTTTTGGCTGATTAGCATGGAGCTCAAAACCAGCTTGGTCATGTTCATTTTGTGCATTTTCTGCTTGCACCTGCAATTTCTGTTCCAAGCCATCACCTAACATCCCAGGCTTACAATAAAGGAGGGCTGCATAAGTAGCCTATATATTAGATGCTTCGTCCTCTCTCTGCAGACGCACTTTGCAAATTCATGAGAGTCTAAAAAGTAAACAGACAGATGCCTGGTATGGACTCCTTACTTACTACACTTATTAAATCCATGTCCGGAGCAGCATACACTTCATTTGACTTGTGACCTCAGACAAATGGTCTCTGTATGAAATACAGTTTTAGGCTCTAGTCAGCATGACTGCAACACATGGCAGTCTCTTTCAAAGCACTGAAAGCATCAGCTACCGTGTTGGGAGCATCTGTCCAGTCAGGACTGTGAGTAGAAGTGGACGCCTGCAGTGAAGCACTGCTGGGTGTTATAGATTTGCTGACTGACAGTAACGGGGGCAGCGAGCGGCGGCGGTGGTGGGTGGGTTGCCACCGAATGGCCGCATTGAGTCCTTCCGTGCTGAAGGAGTCCCCCCCCCCCCCCCCCCCCACCTCTTAATCACATAAAAAAGCTAATCCTCAATCAATGAAAATGTAAAGCAGTGGCTTTCTGTTCTATGTGCGCTGATAGCAGCTTAAGGGATCGCTAGCGAGGGGCTCAGACCGCATTTGCAAGTCCCGGGCACGCTTCAGACTCATGTCTCACCGGGTGTGCACACACAGGAAAAAGCCCCTTGACGTTATGGACGTCCCCTGAAATGGTGGGGAGGGGCATGTGTTAATACAACACATTACAATAGATTAAAATATGTTTTCTTTTCAGGCGGTACAGTGATGGAAACACCCAGCATGGTTAGACCTTTATTTTATTCCTAAACTGCTTTGCTTTGCGCTTGGATCATGGCATTTGGCGAAGCCTTATTATTGAGGGGAAAGCACAACATAATAGCCTGCTGAATGTTATTCCTTGTACCATACCACTCTACGTCCTATTTTTCCCCAAGATCAGTGCGTGTTGTTGTAGCCATATTTTATATTTTGTTTTGCTGACACCAACAATTCTGCGCAGTCATGAAAATGCACTGCAGCTTGTTATGGTAATACTTTGTCAGCGAGTGTGTCAGACCCCGATAAGGAAAGTCGGGACATTATTCACCCTTGAATCTTTACGGCTCTCACTAAGCAGCTCCATTTACACGTCCCTAAGAAAAGGCTGCATCAAAGGGAATTAAGTTGTTGAATAATAGGCAACATTAAAGCTGTATTTATGCATGCTGTGATTCTCAGTGAGCGCTGACAATATACTGCAGCAGCTGAAACCTGCATGTTTTGAACATGTAAACCCTATAGATCAGTGTCAGAATGGTTCTTGACCCTGCTTTGTGCTGCTTAGTATTCAAATGCATGCAGAATCACTGGAAAAAAAACAAAACAAATAAATAAAATGCCAAATCACAACTTTAGTGATTCAGTGTTATGAGCCAACACATTTACAGTGTGTACTGGTATTTGCCGACAATATGTCCAGCGCTTTACTGGATACTGGATCAGCGGATTCATTTCTATCGCACTCCCCATTTGGCCCACTATAAATCATGTCTGCCACACCTCCAAGAATCGCTCAAAGCTAATACAGACCCCCCTCCCTCCCCGGCACTGTCCTAATCAGATTCGCCACCTGTTTGTCCCGCTGCAGGGACATTTTTCACCTCAGAGACACCCAATCATGTGTCATATGATCATACCTTTGCGGCAACGTAATGGACATTGTTGAAAAGGCTTCCAGGGTTAACATCAGACTTGGGTGGGGTGACTGTGTGTGTTGGGGGCAACGCTGCTTGAGAACCTGCAGATGGCTTTATCTTTGGATAACACTCTTTAAATGATGGTACCTATAACTTAATATTCATCTGACTGATGTTATCTAAAACAGGTTTGTAAGAATTTGATTTTATAGAGCAATGTGAGAGTCCCACATCAAACGAAATGATACCTGATGTTTATTAAGTTGGCGTATATATATTTTAATGAAGTTTAAATGAGTAGAAATATTTTTTTTAAAAAATGAATATGTGAACTTTTGAGATGTCGGCTCCATGTCCTGAGCATGACAGTGGGTGCACGGCAGCAGCGAGGAAAGACAGGCAAGCTATAAATTGCTTTGGAAAAGCAGCCTGTGAAATGCTTTGTCAGTGCCAGAGCTCGGTGAAAATTGAAGCAGAGTGAATGTGTCTGAACTTAGACGGATGAGATATCAAATTGGCGGGCAGGAGTGTGATAATCAGGGAATTGGAGAGGGAAAATTGCATCAGAAGGGAATCATAAGCCTGGCCAGAAGTGAGGATTTGCTGATCCCTGACCTTCTGTTTCAGAGCAGAGGATTTTAAGTAATGAGATCTATGCAGTGAAACAACTCACCGATCAGAACGCCCGACTCTGACACACCGAGAGGAGAGCGTCTGCCGCTGCACAGAGCACGGCCAAAGGATTTAACACATGTTTAGAAGAAATGGGTTGCGGCTGCGCTGAGAGACTCTCAGGGTTATGATGGAATAGGGAAAAGACTAATGATATTTTGTGAAATAAATAGACCTTATGTGAAGGTATGTCAGGGGGAAGAGCATCCGTGGTGATGGTGGGTATTTTCTCCACTGGCCTTCTTTTACCGGAATGAGGTTTGTTTTTTTAACTGGCAACGAATGCTTGAATAGTGGAGTTTGGGTTTCTTTCAAATGGTCATTATGTCCCAACCGAATCACAGAATACCTGCAAGGTTGTGATCACAATAATCAGCAGGTTGTGTCCTGTGAGGGCTGAGCTCCTCCATCCTTCACGCTCTGATTTCGTCTTGCTTCAGGGGCATTTAGTGGAGTTTAGTAATAGAAACATTCCAAGACTCCAAACTGCTGAAGTCTCTCCTGCTAATTGTTTACCACATATTTCTTCGGCTGGAAATGATTAAACTCAAGTTAAAAAGTGTTTGTCAACTGCACCGTGTTGAGACTTGTCTCATTAGTTCGGCCTTAATCGCTGCATTGATTACATCATGTCTG
Organism: Pseudorhombus dupliciocellatus; assembly: GCA_016785235.1. Lineage (NCBI taxonomy): Eukaryota > Metazoa > Chordata > Actinopteri > Pleuronectiformes > Paralichthyidae > Pseudorhombus > Pseudorhombus dupliciocellatus. Next base: position 1,777,524 of record JAFBJW010000232.1, read on the forward strand.
GACACTGTTGCAAGAAAGTTAAATGTCTTGAGATGTAGAATTATATATTCTCTGCAGTCGAGAGAAAGTCAGTGACATCATTTAACGTGGGTCATTAGTCTGAATAATTAGCATAATTGCACTAATTTGGTTCATTATCTCTCTCTCACAGATTGTTTGTGGCTGGGTGGCATAATGTTTAACCACATCTCTTGTTAATTGGTAAAAGGTTCCTATAAACAATTTGATGTGCTAACTAAATGATTTCAACCAGTAAAACGAGGGCATTTTATCTCGTTTCATGTTTAATGCAAAAACAGTTTGTTTGGTTATTTCACGCAGCAATTTTTTATATCACATCCTTTCATGATAATTTTTTGCTATAATACTGTTTGTATAAAGACTTTTTCATAAGCTGCGTATACTATAATGCATATTTTGTAGATGTTTTTATATTTTGCTATTTTATAAGGAACAGAATCATACTGTCATTATATTTGAGAGTGAAATCTCTGATATGTGTTCTTCAGCAGAATTATATAAGCAGTCGTTTTACTCTGCACCTGTCATCCTGGTTGCTGCTCCCCATTTACAGTTGAAGCCTCCCTTTCTTTGACCACTCATGTATGGACCAGTGCTTTTACAAATGGGTCACTGGTCACACGAGGATTCACAATCTTTCATTAATTTTGTGGCAGCAGAGACCCAAAAGACAACTGCCTGCAATGACATGTCATGAGCAATGTGGCTTTATTCTCAGTTTTTGGAAAAATCGAAACTGAAATGGTCAAAAAAACAGATGTTTTACGGATGAGATCAACAACACTTTTAACAAGGGTTGCACAGCAGCAGCTTCAGCCCCAGGCTTGATTCAGTGTTTGTGAGACACGTGCGTGACCATCATTTAAGTGTCACAGGTGATAAAATATCTGCTGAAACACAAGGTCAGACAAAAATAACAATAAGGTTCATAAAAAGTAATTCCTCACATCATGTTATTGCCACAAATCAGATAAATACATCTACACGTGAACAACAGTGAATAAAAACATGATACACCTGAATTTTTTAAATCAAGAATATACATACAAGAGCAGGAAACATCCAGTGTACATCACAAATCCCTATGTATATTCATAAAAAAGACGATTAGACAATTGTTTGTATAAACCCGGAGGATACTGCGTCCAACAGGCTTCTCTGTTGTCTCCCTGTGTCCTCCTCTCAGCAGCGGCGCCCTCATCTCATTAAACATGAACCATCATCGCATATTTCACGAAATAGAGTGACTGCGTGTTTGCTCCTAAAACAGTGAACAATGCCTCCTCTGATAATGCCCTAATAGGATTATTTGTCAAATTACATGAGGCGAGATAAGTTAATACAATGTGCAGGTTTTCAGACACGAGCTCTGGAGGATGTTGGCTGACTTCTGCCCTGGCGTCGCTTTTTCACCGTGTGATAATTGTTTTTTATTTTTGTTGCTTGTTCACTCCACTCATTCAGGGTGACTCTGGCACTGGCTCATTTATATTTCGAAGTTATGACAGTTACTGTGATAGTAAAACGAAGTCATGGCCTATTGCCCCATTTGTCAGACATGAAGCCTTTCTTTGCATTCATATCAGAAAAATGCGACTTCAATATTCCTACTTTCTCTTTTGACTCAGCCTGGAGAGCTGCTACGCTCTTTAGCTGCTAAATGCTCTGCTATGTCCAGCACTACTATGTTCTTCGTGCTTTTGTGCTCAGAGCAGCTTCTAGTGGAGGCTGGAATTCAGACTGATAAAAACACAAAAATGGTAAAAAATGTTCTGAGTACCAAAGTTACATTAAAGAGGCTCAAGTGGCTCCAGAGAGCCTGTAGGAACACTGCGAGCAGCCCCCATGAGACATAATGACTTTACCCAGGTTTAATGTGAAACGTTTTGACCGAGCAGCTTTGAAGACCAAGAGTTTCATTTATTGTATGAGTACATCTCCTGTGACGGAGCCCGGCATAGCATGAAGCTCCAATTAAACAAAGGGACAAAGCAATGTGTGCTCTTGAAGCCACAGTTGGAAGAGCAAGCATTACAAGAAACATGGACATCTTGAGGCTCTCATTTGGCCCCATCACATGTCGTCACCATGACGACTCGTGCTTGAGCTCCTTAGAACAATTATTGTGGGCTGCGCTGATGCGCTGTGCTCTGCTTGCTCCAGTACACTTCTACCCCAAGCATCAATGACCTGTCCTGCCAGCGGATCCTTTCATTAAAAAAAAAATGGAGATGATTGGATGGTGGAAGACAGCACAAAGAAAAAGAAACCTGGCCAAAGAACTTGACAGAGAGCTGCTGCCTTAAACGAAATGGGATGGAGGGAGAGCGGAGACCCAACTCACACGAAGCACACGAGATTGACTCTAGATTGCGGAGCACAGTGTCGACGTGTTAAGACGAACAATTTGCGAACACGGGAAAAGGTGAGAAAAACTATAGACTTTCTCTTCACCCTCCGCTTCACCCGTGCCTGAGCTGCAGCTCTGCATCCAGGGAGTCACTGACACGTTCGCACCAGACGTGTCCAATCTGCTTTAACGAACCGACCAAACTTTAAATCTCCTTTACCAAAGTCCAAACATAGTTTCACACACAACAAAAGTCACTCACTGTTCACTCTAGATATGGAATAGGTGGATTAACAGTTACTTTAGGAATAGTTCTTTTGTCATACCATCTGCCCATCTAATGCCGGTGAGACATAGGATGTCTTTAACATATTCTGATTCATTCAGCACTTGTCTGTCCTATTTCCTATCACCATGTCTCCTGGATAAACAACACCGGGTCTGCGTTAATGTTGTGCTGCTGCCATAACAGCCAACACGTAACTCTCACCGCAGTTCAACTGATTGATTTCTGCGAGGTCACTCAAAGACAAAAACGAGCCACCATTTTCACACATGACAAAATCAACAAAAGAAAAAAAAAACACATCTGTAGCTGAAGACTTTGATGTACTTCCAGTAAACTGGGAGGATTGACAGTGGGACTGAACAACAGACAACAGACGCCAGGTTTCCCTGTCGATTTTTCTGGAATATGCAAATGCGCCTGTTGTTCTTGCAGTATTCCAGCGATCTTATCCGTCCTCTCATTCAAAAGACGAATGAACAGTTATAGTGATTCTTCTTCTTCTTCTTATGATTAAAACAGGTATTTTCTCTACCTTTTTTTTTAAATTTTCAGTAGATTCAGAACTTTCAGAACTCGTGATGGGAGTTGTTGGTCATGACCCTTAATAATATGACCTCAAAACAACCAACAGTTGCTACTATCGACATGAATTGAGTTGCACTGGAAAAGATTTTGGTCAGTTGTACTGTTTGTTTAGAGGTGTAGATCCACATTCTTCTTGGTCATTTGAGTTAGTTTGCTGTCTGTGTGCCCTGTCAGTTTTTAGGGTTTTTTTCCCACAGAGTATGAAGCCAATTGGGGATAAATTCTGCAATTCTCCTTTCAAAGTCCTCCTTTGCAATAGAGTCATACTCATGAGTGACAATTACCTCCTGCAGCTCTGAGACAATTTTTAATTATAAAAGGTAAATTTGCAGACAGTGAAACCAATTGAATTGAATGTAAGTGCTGATAAGGCAAATTTGGAAAGAAAAGGACAAGAAATGTCGTCCTTTAGGAACTTGTCCAACCTTTTCAAATCACCATCTCTCCTGCATACATAACAGTAATTTAATTTGACTATATACATAGAACCTGAAGTACAATAAAGCCTCGACCATTCATATTCCTACAACCACAGGGAGCATTTGAAAAATGTCATTCACTTAGCAGAAATGTGCTGATCTGGTGGGGATTGTTGAAGCTCACAAATCAGTCCGCTCACGACGATTTGACAAATGAGACGATGACCTTTCACAAATTCACTTTCTGACTTGATCTTAGGCCAGATTCATTTCATTTCATTAAGCCTGTATTGACTCTGACAGTTCTACTCCTACGCATCCAAAGCACTAGTCAGACAAAGGCGCATTGTCTCATTTCACTGGTGAGTCCACATCAGACACTTTTGGAAAATATCCAGCTCCACTGATCCAACGGCATATCCATCCGCCTTGATATCCAAACGTGTGATGATTGCTCCAGAGTCTCAGTGTTTTCTTATGAATCTTGGACTTGTCAGTTCCTCATTATTGATAAAACATAAATCTGTTATTAAGCCGTCCTCCCTCCATAACCCATCTCTTGCGTTCTAACGGATCTAACTGACCGCACTGGTTCTCTCTTTTTCTTCTGATGAGCTCAGAACCCAAGCTTTTATTTCAATAAGCAATAAATAAACAAGCAAATATCAGAGTGGGAAATTTACCAACCCACTCTGCTGTTTATTGCTCCCTGCGTGGCAGAGTTGTATTTAGAGTTTGCTTCTGTGCCCTGTGCTCTCCAACAGACCCCCCCCGTAAGCCCCTTATTAATTTATGCATTAAGTTGGATCAGATCCAGTTTGAATTTCCAGTGGCATCCAGTCGTTGGTGCAGGCTCAAATGATACCACAGTAAGTAATTGGCTGGTGTTCGGGATACCATCAAAAACTATAAGCCGCCTGGCAGAAGCAGGTTGAAAATAAATCACTCCCACTTCTCAGCCTTCAGGCCTCCACCCGTGCAGCAGCATATTTCATTTGTTTTTCCATTATTTATTTCATTAAAATGTCTCTGCTTTTGCAAAGAAAAAATGCCATAGCCACACACTCAGCAGAAGGTCAGCGTAATAGGAGTGGGTGCACGATCACTGGTTCAACCTTTCAAGCTTAAGTTACAAAGCTGTCATTAAACTCCACTCAACGTCATCTTAGGCAGAACCTGTAGTGGGATTGGCAAGTTGCTTCTGAAACACGTTTTATCTTATTTGCTGAAATCCTCTTCTCATCAAGAAATGAAGTTCAGTTGTAGTAAACATGTACGCTAGAGAATCCTTTAATTCCGTTTCTGCTCTTTATAGCTTCTAGCTTCTAAGCAAACCAACCATAGCTTTAAAATGCTGCATCAATTTTCAATTTTCTCCCACTAGAGAAAAAAATTGGAAAAATTGGCCAACTGATAATTGTCTACTTACTTTTTCAAATGACAACTTTCTGTTTCAAATCCCTCTGTCCTCAGGAAAACACTGCAGCCAAAATGGTAATACCCCAAGATTTGCTAAAAGTGTCTGGGAGAACTACAGCATAGCTCAGTTTAGGTTGTTCTGACAACACATGCAATTACTGGTGGGAACAGAAGTGCACTCTAACACCATAGTTATCATGATAATACGTGTCTCTGCTTCTGTGGGCAGGAAACACTCTGTGGACAGCTTCTCTTCATCAAACCCATCAGCAGAGAAGCATCGTGCACATCACAAGTCCTTTGCTTTCTTTGCTTCATCAGCTCTTTGTCCAAGCTTCACCTTTTCTTTCTCATGCAAATCCTCAATAACCATGTTAGATGGAATTTACTGCATACGTGATTCAGCTTGTCTCTTTTACTTCGCTCCCAGTCTGTACATGCATCATTTCTCATCTGCTCCTTGTGCAAGAAAAAAACAATTTGAATCCAATGTGAACTTCCAAAATGTAGTAATGCTTTTAAAAATGTCATACAATCATTACAAATATCAAAAGAGGATTCACTGTAAACGTAAAGGTGAAGGGTATGTAATGCCCTGCACAGACACACTCTGAAGTGCAGGTTAATGTTGGTCGGTTACGGCATGCTGACAGACCACAGATAGACATCGATCATGTTTACTCCTGTCCTCGACGTTAACCTGCAGGTAATGACACTCCTTCTGATCAATGGCTCGGACTGCGACAAATGGATGCACCATAAATGGGTTCTGTGGTTAGAAGCCGCTTAACTCAGATGATGCTTAAAGAGAGAAATGACTCCTTTCCTCCGGTTCGCTCACTTTCCTCTTACTTTAATTCCTGCCCTGAGCGCTCATTTGCCCTTGCATTTTTGTCCTAAAATTGTTCAGGGAGTGCACCTTCTGCCTCAGCTCACACATCCACGGCTGGCTCCACATCCTGGCCTTGAATGACTTCAGCGTGGGCTGGTGTCATGAAGAGATGGATGCAATGCAACAGTAACTCCACCTGCGTAAACTCACTTTGGCTTTGACCTTCCTGACCCAAAGATTTTTCTACTTAACTTCCTGTTTAAGAGGCAGTTGAAGATCTACTCCAAACAAATAGAGGGCAGCATACCATGACGCTGGGCTGTCCAATCTGAAATGCAAGGACATGTGCTGGGTCAAATGCCGGTGAACCTACATATATGATGCCCTGGGCCTGCCTGTCATTCAGGGTTATAACGCTGATCTGCGGGAGTGCCCACTCATAACCAAGAGATGGAAAATCTCACGTGTAAAATGAAAGAAATTATGACTGAATTTGATTCAGGTACTTCACTTTTACTTCGGTATGCTGTCTTGGCAGAGACTTCGTTAACGGTTCGACTACTATGACGTTGGAATGCGTGCTGTGGAAAAGTCTGGGACTGATGACGATTTCACACCCTCTGTGGCCAGTCGGAGTGACCGATAGTGGTGGCTAGACTAGAAAGGGACAGCAGCTACTGCGACATCAGGGGCTGAGCTTTGGGAAAGAGTTGAGGGATATGGCAGAGAGAGGAGTGCAGCACATATCTCGCGTAGCCTGAGCAGTTGAAGAAGAATGGCTGTTTTATTTTCCCTAGAATTGACCCTTTATATTTAAATACGTATGTATTATTATATATATCAGCAGTGGGTCGTCTCTATGCTGGTACCATGATTTTTACAGTGTTCCAGACAAACTGTACTTTTGAGTACAGTAGATGTCAAACGAAGATGACACAGAGAACCTTTAAGAAGCTCATAACACAGACACACAATAACCTGCTGCTCCTGACAGCAGCAGCTGCAGCACACACGTCAGGTGATCTGCAGATCAGTCGGTCCTCCGATCAGCAGTGGGAGACGTACGTCTGCATGTTAACAGCCAGGGGAAAATGGCTGCTTCAGCGATCCCAGGGGGACGGTACTTGATTATCTCATTACTATGGCGTTGAGACAAGGTCATGACCAGCGTGATTACAATTTACATTCCTACGTCGCGCCTTCAGCTTAACAGACACCCCCCCCCCCCCCTTTAAAACGCTGTTTGTCTTTTGTCTTATCATCTATCAAAAGCAATTTTCCACACAAAGTGCTGGAAGTCTCTCCTAATGCAGATTTTCTACACAGCTGAATCACGTGTATGAAGAGCCCAGTGTTTGATGATAGAGGGAAATAACAAAAGAGGGTCAGTGTCAGCCCTCTATTGTTGTCTGTGTTGATTAAGCTGTAGCCGAGGTGAGGTGAACCGTTCCAAAGAAGTGCTTCTTTTTTTTCTATCTCGTCTAATCACCTTTAATCAAATGCAAATGATGAGGATGGGGAATCTTTAATTCAGAATAATAGGAACAAAGGGAGGGATAGGATGCAACATAAGAGCTTGTTAGTTATCACCATGGGTTTGCGCTCCAGGAAAGGTCCTAGGGGGACTTGCTTTAATCTTGCAGCACTTTAGGCAACAGATACCCAAACGCTGAGCATCTGAACTGGTTGAAATTAAGCAAAAACAATCAGGGTAATTCTCTTTTAGAGAGTTGACACATTCTTTACTCCCACTGCTGCCACAGCACATTGCCTGGTGAATTCCTTCACAGGCCCATTAAACAATTATACAACCAGTGGTACCCCTGACTATGCCAGTCTGAATAATTAATCCGCACTGGCAGCGCGATTCCTCTTGTTCGCTCTGTGATGCATTTACATACGTGGAGACTTCACGACAGAGATCTGCGGGACTTTCAAAATCATTTCCCAGGTCCCAGCTGCCTCCCCACAGCATGCACTGTCTCTTTAATTTCATTAAACCCCCTGATTCTACTCCGTCACACAGGTTGGGGGACAAATGCATCTGTCTGCAGGGTGCGGCAGAGCCTTCAGCGGCTCTCACAACCTTCAGAGCAGTTGATGGCACATCTATCCTGGTTATTATTTGTGACTGCACACGGATAAGGATCCGGGGTATCATCCAAACTGATACATCTGATTGTAATTCATATATTCAGTTTGCATGTCAGAGAATCTGAATCAAGTCTGATGTAGCTTTCAAACATTATTTACTATTACTCGCAGAGTAACCCAGTTTTAAAGTTAAGCACGGTTGTGGCTCAGCTTTTCGTTCAGCGCAGCGAGTGACGCTCTGTCTGTTATCAGCCCGACGCGTGTCCGTGAATTTTCTCCTCAGTAATTGTGCCAAGCCTTATCTCCCCCTTATGACAAAGTGCTAAACAATGATTTATTACCTAAATATACATTCTTCCCAGGTATATCACTACTTTAGAAAGTTTTTTAACAAGCTCCACATTCCATGTAGAACAATGCGCAGCATGAGAGGCCATTTAAATCACGTTTAATTCACTCTCATATACATACAGTCACTTTCAGGTGTCCAGACATAGCGGTACAGAGCATGTGCGAAAGCAAAATGAGAATGTGAATATTAACAAATACAGTATATATGTGTTAGATCTTCATCCTGTTTTCTTTCCACACACATTCATTGCACGAGTAAAGGGAAAGGAAGTGTCCCTCGTGGACCACAGGGCCGCACAGATCAGACATTAAGGGGGCCTAACAATAAAAAGGGGCCAAATACAAACGACACATGAAGCAACCGGCGAAGGGAGCAAACACACCCTGCACAGCTACGCTGTCGTAAAAAGCAGCACGAGAGAAGAAACTTTTACACATTCTTCTGTTCGCAAGTCCAGATGAGATGAGAAGTGTGAGAGAGCATAGTAGAAAGTAAAGACGGGCCATTTGTTCTTATTAGCTAGAAGCAAGCAGATGCATGTTGTAGACACTTAACACAGCTTGGAGGCACGGAGGAGAGCAACAGCTGTGATATAATCTAATATGTAAGTATTGAAAGAAACATCAAACAGGCAAAGGGAGAGCATGTAAACTTAAAATATATATGTACATCATTTTTCAAGTACATTCAAGTAATTGACAAACAAACACAAAAGCCGTACACAACACATCCCACCCTAAAATCAAGAACGTCTTCTGTGAGCCTTTCATGTCTTGAAATGCATTAGTAGCTCTGCACTTGAAAGATCGGCTGCTTAATTGCAACAATTTTTCCACATAAAATCCGTCCGAGGCACCGTGGAGGAGCGTCTGCGCGGAGCAAAGTGGGTTAACAGCCAGTTAAAAACAGCAAAAGACTTCAGATCAAGGAAACGCTCGCTGTGAATCCTAACGCTGCCTCATCATCAAATGAACACAACAAAGGTGACAGGTCTGCATGGAGCCAGTGAAACACAACAACACCGGTAGTCCCATAAGCTCCGCTGCGCTGACGCCAGCATCGTACATCTAAAAATAAGTCCTGCATTAAAATGGCAGTCATTAGATTTTATTCCCTGACATGAAAATGTGTACGATTGCGCTGCATTTAAAATCCTGGACACTTGTTGAAATCAGGGCAGATGAGGCCACAGAAGGCTGATTATCTGCTGACTAATAAGCCAGCCACATTTCCATCCAAGGACATATATAACCTCCCGGGGACATGCGCCTGACAGACCATGATTTATTGTGATCCAGATGAAGAGATATTATTTTTAGCTATGTGACAAGAAGCTGAAAAGCAGGCATCCCGGCTGTGTTTCACTTTTATATTAGCGATAGACACAAGTGGTGAATCTTGCAAAGGAAGATGTGACAGGCTAATCCACCGAGTGGAGCGTCGCTGGCTCAGTGATCCTCCACGAGCCTGCGCTGTGAGCTCTTTGGAAATGTTGGCAGGTTAAATTTGTTTACACCATTACACGTGTGTATTGCACCGCTTCTCCGACGCCGACTATTCATCGCAGAATGAATTCATTGATTAACAGAGAATTGCAAAACAGTTTCATTAAATGCATCTGTGTGGCAAGCAGCTCCGTTTTTTTCTTCACTCTCTCACTCTGAATATGCATCATCGTCTGTGCTCTCTTGTTTTTTTCTTTTTTTTTCTCCACTAATGAAACGCTGCAAAAAAAAAATCCATCCCTGAGAGAGTTCTGGTCTCACGTGATTACAAAAATGAGATGTGAGGAAAACAAATAGTTCATGATGCCCTGAAGAACATGAACCCAGCACTTTTCCCCCCTGTTTTGGGGGCTTCAAAAATGTTTGGTAATAATCTGCATTTCTCATTTGTTTATTCTGCCTTCTCGTGCCCCAGGGAATGATAATTGTTGTTTGTCTATGCACGTTTGGGAAGTTTGATCCATGATGATATTTTCTCTCCTCCATCCAAGGACAATTACTAAACAGTACAGGAGATAACAGCGCTTGCTGGCAGCAAAGGCATACTTTTGATTGAAGAAAAATAATGCAGAGATTTTTTTTTTTTTAAACCCTAAGGCTTTTCCACCGACACACTTGTTCTTGATCCTCACCCGGAGCTGAGGCTTCCCTTTGCATGACTAATAACACTGACTGTTGCTTCACACATTTAGACACATCCCACAACAACCTCTTCAGACAAATCCATGTTTTTCTTTTGAACTGTTCTGCTGTAAAAATGACTCAAGTGAGTCAAACCGCAGGTTTGGCCTTGTAAACATGAACGCGTGTTGGTATGATTACAGATGGGTAATCATACCAACACGGGTACTCTGGTTTCCTCCCACAGTCCAAAGACATGTGGGAGGAATCTAAATCGCCCATAGGTGTGAATCGTTGGATTCAAACATGCAGTGATTTCAAAGGTCAAAGGTGAGGGTCAAGGTGTCCTAACACAAATCTTAAGTAGAAACGTGGTTGTGGAGATGTTCAACCACAGTGTGGTAATTATAAAGTGACTTGCTCCTCCTGTTTGTTTGTCTTGAGTGGGCAGCAGGGATGGCTGCACCAGAAGCTGCACTCCCAGGTTGTACTGTCTGCCAGTGTGTCCTGACACGTCGTCAGCTCATCCACTCTCTGTGGAGCCCTGCTCAGCTCGATGCGCATTCCGAAAATCCAAGATGCCATCTCTCTTTTCGTTAATGCAGCCTGCAACACGATCACAGTTGCCACTCTGACTGGTATTGTTATGAGTGCAGGCAGGCGCTGTACAGCATCATCTGTTATGGACCTCATCACTGGTGTTGTAAAGGCTCATGTGAATCACAGCCTCCCTCTCTCTCGTCAGAGTGTAACACACATCCACCGGCCACATCCTGTCTCGTCCACGCTCCTCTGCACATCTCCCAGCTGCTACAAATCCGTGCGTGTCTGTGCAGAGGTCGTCTCTACTGGGCCCGCTGGAGAGGAACCTGGCCTCACCACAGCATTTACAGTAGCAGACGCCTGCAGGCCTAATTGGCATGGTCAGTGATGGAGCATATGCACTTTCCAGTGGGAGCCCAACTGACAGTGCCACTCGCTGATGACTGCCCACATAGGCTCCATATGTGGCAGACAGAAGGGCCTGAGCGCACACTGCCCTTCAACTAATGAAGCCAAGTCTCAGCCTTTTAAAGGACGTTATTCCGAATGTGGAGCCAGAGCACCAGCTCTCACATGTCGAACGCAGTCAGCAGGGGCCACTACGAGTCGCGGAGGCATGACTCCAACCTCACTGTCACATATTTACAGACGCACACTAACACACAATCAGGGCTTTTCATTTTCACCAGGATCCTTTGATTGCATTTTGGTCAAACAGCAACATATCAGACAGACTTCACATGCTCTCATAAAAGATTCAGTCGAACTGATTTTGGACAGACTCTGCAACATGTGCCAATTAATTGAAGCAGTCAGAAAGTGACTAGACAACAGAAACCACTTCACTATTCCTGCAATAAATCAGATTCATACAGTATTTAGTGTTGACTATCAGCCACTGAAGACAAGTCACTAAAAGACAGTTAGAATATGCAATTTGCAAAAAATGCAAAAAAAAAAAAAAAAAAAGGGTTTAGCTTTCTCTCTTTCTGGGTAAGTAAGTAAAAATACATTTTTATTATTTAATAAGTTGTTTTAATGTATGGCAGGTTTGGTGCTGTCCTCTCTCAGGGTATTCATGGGAAAAAAAGAACATATTCAATAGTTGTCATTAAGCAAACCATAGAGTGATTTAGAAAATCATTATGACGCCTTTATTCTCACCTTCACTCCTCTGTCGCTAATGCTCAGGTGCACACACGTCAACACGTGGCAGAAAATAAGAGAACTCTGCAGAGGGAGAAGAAGAAGAAAGCGTTCGGAGGGAGAGAGAAGCTGTGTGGTGCAAGTGTGAATTCAGCCCCCAGCTGGGCCGCTAAATGGACTTGGTCTGTCATTAGCATGCAAAGGTCTAGCCCGGACATTTAAGGTTATTCATTCCCCAGGCTAACTCTCCCCATGCTCAAGACGCTCAGCCACTTCCTGAATCAATGCCTTTTTACCCGTTGTTGTGCGGCTGGTTATTTCCCTGCAACAAATCATCAACAACCCTCCCAAAGCCAGCCACAGGTCGGCCGGGTGCACCACGCATTCCCAGTGTTCCCGCGACTGCAGATGTTAGCGCATACTTAATCAGTCTGATCACAGGAGTCCCAACCTCGCAATTTGATTCCACTACCCAAGGTGCATCTGTGCTTCTCTCAGGAACCCCATGCTGGTTGAACCATTTCACAAAGTCGTCCAGGTCGTACAGTGCCTCACTAACTTTGGATGTGTCCGTGGCAGCGTGGCCGTAGGGGGAGAGTTGGCTCATGGCTCGACTTGCCGTTGTAGAGACTTGTTGTGTTTTTTCCCTCCAAACACTGGGACGTATCTGTGTGCGCCGACTTGCTTGTACAGTGCACACAGCCGTTTGCACGCTAGCAAAGTTGGAGGAAACATATTCTGTGAAAAGGCGTTTCTACATTGGCAGCATCTCCTCCTCGCGCCCACATATCACCTGACCACTGTGCTGCGGGGCTGAAAAGGGGTCATCAGATACTGGAACTGTCAAAGCACCACACAATGTCCCAGGGGATTTCCGCTCGGCATTATCAACATGAAACACAACTCATATGAGCACGGGAAACAAGGGCAACGCACAAGTGCGAGACTTTAACAGCTGAGACGATATTAAAATGGAAACTCGGAATACTTTCCTGCCTCTGCTGCTTCTTCAGAGTTTTATCCATTTCAAATACACCTCCAGTCACAAAGTAAATAGATTGTGAGTTTCTGTGCTGCTTTACTTCTTTTATGCTCAGAGCAAAATGTGATGCTTCTGCCTCGGTTTTTCCCCAAAGACTTTGGCTGACCCACTTTCCGTCATCCCTCGCACCTTGAGGGTGTTAACGGGACGGGGACTATTTACAGTGGTGTGTTTAGAATGAATCTGATATGATTAAGTAATGAGTCTGGAATAATTAGAGGGGGTTGCATTAAGCAGTGCGGTGTACGGTAAGTGTAGAAGACGCCGGGTGAGAGCCTTCAGAAGTTCAAAGTGGTGGTGTGGGAGTGCAGATCTCTGGTGTTGAAATGAACTGAGCTCCGTTCTGGCGACAGCGCTCATTCAGAGACTGTTGTCGCCCAATCACAACCAATCAAAGCATCTTGATGAAAGACAGAATGTTATGATTTCTATACTGCAGCTCAGCAACCACAACACACAAACTGTGTAAAGTGCATTTTTACATTCTGATGCCACAAACGGTCTCAGTGTTGCAGCCAGATCCAACACAACTGAAGTACTGAAAATCACATCCCTCCTTGTGAGATGCCCTCCAAGTGTCCACAGACCCGGGCCTTTAAATCTCAGTGTCACTTACGCTGAGATTTAAGCCTGAAAGTCTGCAACCGGAGGTGGCGATGCTAGCAGATGCAATGATGTTAACGCAGCACACCGTGCGTGGCCTTGGGCGAGAGCGTGTGCGCGGTGTGTGTTTGTGCATGAAAGGGAACACAGCTCCTTTATCCTGATAGCACACCATGGAGTCAGAGCTGGTACCAAGTTCCCTCAACTTTATACACAAAATGTTTTGTGCATGTTGGAATAGGAAACAAGAAAATGTGTTTTTTGTGATGACCACAGACAAACACGTTTCTCACTTCAGTCAATTTAGCAGCAGCACTCCTCAACCTGACATCTGGTCAATGCGACTGTGCTGATTGCAATGCTTGTTTTCCCTCTGCAGGTGATTTTGATGCTGACCAAACTGTTTGACTTCAACCTGAACAGTGTGACTGAGAGTTCATTATGGAGGTAAGCGTCCCACACAACCCCAGCTGGTGGCATTGCTAGAAAATCCTGAAGCCTGTCGATGAGCATAAATTGGCTAGATTTCCGCCTCGCTCCCAAAATATCCCTCGTTTTTCTCTCCCCCTTTTCCACCCATCTCTTCTCTCATCCCCATGTTTCCCTGCTCACCCCCACTGGTCAAGGCAGATGACTACCAACATTGAGTCTGCTTCTTCTAGAGGTTTCTCCCTGTAAATTAGGGAGTTCTTCCTCTGCTCTCATTGTGGGAACTGTTAAGTTTCTCTATGTTAAATAAGATTCTAAGGCCTTTTATGTCAAGTGCCTTGGGATAATGTGTATTATGATCCAGTGCTATAGAAATGAAAAACAAATGAGTTGAATAAGTGAGAATGCTGGAATTAATTATATATATTCTGGTGTTTTTAATCCATGGTTTGAAGTACGCATGTACAAGGATCTCATAATATGCATTAATTAAGTTTTCAAGGCTTGAAAAAGAGGCAGCAGCCAGAGAAGGATCTCTCAAATGACACGGCTGAACTGTCTTCGATTGGTTTTAATGTCTGTGGGCAACGTGAATCCTTCACATGAAAGTAACTAATCAACACCACTGGAGCTGCCAGTGTTATCCAGCAAATTACCTCGACCAGCCTTGAACACAGCGTAGCCGTGCGGGGAGACTGCTTTCTGACTCGATTGTGATGTAATTTCAGTAGATGCCTGCTAGGGATGAACGTGGCTGCCTAAATGTCTCAGAAAAAAATAAATGAAAGAAAGTCTCAACCAGGGAAGATCTGTGAAAGTAATTATCATTAAGAAATATATTTTTCATTATTATTGCTGCCAATGAAATGTAGCACCACAGGCATGGACAGCTCTGTCGAGGAAAAGAGTGCAGGGGGAGAAACGAGGAGAGATGGATGAACTGCACAGAAAAAAAGAGATGGAAAGTGTGGACTTTTGAAAGGACTTTTTCCATTCTCAGCTTGAAAGGATGATTGTTGCAATAACCTGGAATTGTTTATTGTCAAAGTGAGAAAAAAACAGCTTATTTTGGCACATCTAATTTCACCTCTTTATCACTTGGCACAATCAGATGTTGCCAATAAATGAGTCTGTTTTTCCAACGAAACCTTTCTGAACTCACCAGAGTTGCAGCTCTGAATGGAAATATCCTGACAGGATACCAGACAAAACCATGAAATATTCAGCTTTCAAAAAATCCACCAGAGGCTCAACATTTGCTCAAGGCTCTGCTGTTTTGCCATTTTGATTTAACCTTTCTTTTTAAAGCGACAATTCCAAATTTAGTAAAGAAACCAGATTTGCCAGGTAGAATTATGAGAAAGACATGTCATGTATAGAAGTTGCTGTAATGATGAAGCTCTTAAGTTATGTTTCTCTCGATATAATCATCACGCAGCTTTGATCAAAAGTCAAAACTAAGTAATACTGTTGTGTTTAGAATTTAGAGATTCAGAGTCATAGACAGTTAAAATCTTTAATTGCAGTTGAAATGTATATTTATATAACACTTAAATGTCCTCTTCAGTGCAGCGGCAAACCTGCGTCATCAGGTTTGCTTTGGTTTTGTGCCTAATGTGAATTTGTCACCAAACGTTCTATTCCAAATTCTGTCTAGATGGATAGAGTCTGTCAAAGAGCCATAACTCTCCACTGAGCTTTGTATTTGTCGGCATAATCATTTATTTTAAATTGTAGAATCGTTTAAACATCTGCTCGTCTTGTCCCTGCTTGACAGCTTAACTTTTCAAGCTGTGGGCAGAGGCACAAACAGCGGGAAAGGAAATTGTGTTTGAATTCAGTTCGACTGAAGTGTACGTGACAGGAAGGATGCACCATGATAGGAGGTTTCATTTATTAGCATGAGGACGTGCCTCATTGGTAAACACTTTCACTTGAACTGAAAGGAAACCTGATTTGATATTGGTGTCTTGTCTTAAGGTCAAAGGTCAGTGACACAATGAGCTCATGTTATCGTGCTCCGCTTGTTATAGCAGTGGCTTTTATATGGCGGCGAGATACAACCACACCTTGGTCACTGGAGCTATTTAGTGTAATTAGAACATTGGGTTTAAAACAGCCAAGTAAAAATGTGGATTTTACTTTCCACTGGCTGTGTTCCCTGACCAAGACATCAGCTGTATTTACATATAGAAATAGCTGTGTCATAAAATTGAAGTAATTGAAGTTTCTCCACTCTCAAATCAACCTATAACACTGACATAATTCCAAAAAAACAAAAAAAAAAAAAACAAAAGAAAACCGCAAAGTTTTCCAGAAGCTACTCTTATGGATCTTGCAACTTGGACGTTGTCTTGTATTGAGAAAAGACTTCGCCGTGCTTCTCTGCCTCAGTCCCTCGTGGAGGAAGACAGCAGCAGGTTCACACAGCAAACAACACATGGTTGCACACGGAGGCTGCCTCAAGGCTTGAGCTCTCACCCACAGCTGTGGCAGCGTGCTATTGTATGACCGCATTTACATCACAGAGGGCCGAGTGAGGCTCTGGGTCTCTGGGGATGTGGCTGCATCCACCGCGGACATTTCACTCATGTGTTAATAATACCGATGCCTTGAAGAAAGCAGAGCTGAGCGGGTGATTAAAGGTGCACGTGGGTACCTGCACACACTGGCAGAGAGGCAGAGGAGTGAATGGGTCGAGGGGTGATGAGAGGGCAGGACATTAGTGGGGAATATACAGGGAACGGAGACGGACGGAGCATCAGAGCAAAGCAGATGACAGCATGTAAGAGACCCAGCGCTCCTCAGGGAGGGTTTGATTATAAACTGGGCATCTCTGCCTGCTGTGCCTCAGAAAACCAGTATAAGGTAACAACTGTAACTACATGCTCTAATCCTGGTTTCACGCTGGGCACACATGCTCTGCGAACATATTCATGTCAGCTTTAAGGCTTCACCTTTCACTCTGCTCCATACACGGGCTCAGCGTCTTTTGTGTTCTCGAGCTCTGCCTGTATCCAAGTCTGAAAGATTCAGCACCCGCTGTGAATCAAAACCAAATCTGAGACCCGACCCTGACTCCAGGGCCCCTGACCTGAGCGGAAAATCCTGATTCACATTGTCCTATAGTGACCATTAGATAATGCAACTGCATACATACATTATGTTGCCCGCCCTTGATCCCAACAAATTCTTCACCTCTGTCTGAATCAGACTATCGCAGGAGAAAGGGTTGCCACAAACAACAAACAACAAAGCATTACAGCTTCAGTTGTCACTGAAATGGAATGATATAGGTGGCGGCAATGCAGCTATCAACAGGATGCCAGCCGCCAATCAAACTATCAACAACAACAACAACAACAACAACACAGCCTTTAATAGCCTCTACCACACTAGTTACCAGTGGGATTCTCCTTTTTCTGAGAATCTCACATCTTATTTCATTAAAACAAACTCGTGTAGAATGGGAGCTGCGGAAGTTCGCCACCAAAACTGACAAGCAGGGACGTGATTGACTGAGTTTGTGGATGTGGAGTGGGAATAGTGTGATTTAGCCTGTTACTCAGAAGATAGTGTACTATCGGAGCGTGCTGATGGTTTCATAAATTCAATGTGGAAGTGGAACACTCAGCTCTGTGTGTCTAGCTGAGCATTAACCATCGCAACAGGCGAGCAGCGCTCATCCTCCGGACCGTGGAGAATCAGAATCCCCAGTGATAATGTAAAGGCTGCATAGTAGCTGCTCCTATCAATATATAGTCCTCTGGACTTTGGAATTTATAATTGAAATTCTATCTATCTAGGAGTTGAGTGTTGACATATATAATTGAATCCAGTTCAGAGAATGGGAAACGCGGGATGAAACAAAGACGTATTAGGATGCGAGTTTCGGCTCACTTCGTCCTCTGAGCAAATCCACAATCTCTTTTACGCTAGGAGCTGTATCAATTCAATGTGAGTGATGTCATTCTTGCACGCTCGTACAGCATTTCACTCACTCACACACACACACACAGACACACACACACCCTTCTTTAATCCTACATGTGGCCAGTGTGAGATATGGGCTCACCCCTGTGGAGCGAACATCCGCAAAATGGATGAAATCACAGCAGTGTGGTCCGAGCTGCATTTTACACCCACACATAATCACTGAATAGCCTTTCAACACACACTAAGCTAGGGAGTCTTCCTTCTGAATCACCGTCCTTGAGAAACCATCATTTTCCATTTCACGTAACGTCACCTCACTGGGATCTGCTGGGGAGGGGCGGGGTTTCACTGGTTCAATGCGGTAACACTAAAAATATCTCTTTGGCCTTTTAATGGAATGATTTTGGAAATGGGACCAGTCAATAGTGTGATGTCATTGTTCAATGTGATGATGGTCTCTGATCAATGATGCTGGACTCCACCATACATCAGTCATTCACTTTATTCATGCTTGTCCATCACTGCGTCACGGGCAAACTCCAAACAGAAAGGCCCTGCTGGCTCGGCCTGGGTCTTGATCCCAGGACCTTCTTATTGTGAGGCAGCAGTGCTAACACTGCACCACCGTGCTGCCCTCTAAATCAATCAATCAGTCGGTCGATCATGTTTTATTTGTATGATTCATATTCACACATTGAAATGTGTCTTTGCCTCATAGGACTTATTGCATCCCCTGTGCTTTATCCAAAACAAGAGGAATGATAAACAACCAAAAGTGAACCTCAGAGGGAGCTGCGTGTGAGGGATCCTCCTCCCAGGACGGGCACAAGTACAATAGATCTAAAAGAGTTAATGCATGAGAAACGAATTCCATTAATATTTGTTTATCTTCGTTCCTGTTTTATGAAACCAAAACTTTCTGCCCATGAAATAGGAACGGCATTGTGCATTTAAAAGCCACATGAGATAAAAAAACACAACAAAAAACAAAGGCTGAATTGAGTGATTGCCTCATTTGAAGTCCCCCGAGACATTCTGCATTTTTTTTTTTTCTGCATTTTTCAAGATGGCTTTTTTTTTTTTCCTCTGTCTTCATGTGAAGTTATAATACCTGCTTGATTGAGCCTCAGGCCGTTGGAAGTAAATTACACCTGACAGCTCAGATAAGTTGTTTAATCTTTTGGCGACAGTCTAAAATGCTATATTTCAACGGAACACATATTTTGCATTAGCACTTTAACCAACATTTAAATATTTCAGCAGTCAATCTAAGATGGCTTTAAATTTAGCTGTTTAAAACTGCTGTGTCACTCTGCTTTATGAAACTTATGTGATGAATGCCCCCCTCACTGGCCTTGTCAGACAACCAGAGGGCTGTCTGAAGTGGATGTGAAAATGTAATTATAGCAAATGGTCACGCTAATAGCCAGTATAAGACGCAGGGCTTGAGAGAGGTGAGGTGGGGCGGAGACAAAGAGAAATGTGATCACTTTTTGGCAAGATGAAGTTCTGTAATCACTGACCTATGAATTCATTTCAATACTGTTTGACTGGTAATCAATTAATATTTCCACGGTGCTTCGGAACAAAGGTGTGCAGTCCCTGTAAGAACACGCACAAATGCATTACTCTGCAAAGCTGCCTGCACAGTGCTGCATAATCAGATTCATTATTGAGCCATTTTGTTTACATTATGAAATGATGCAACAGGTAGATGAAATACATGTCAAGCCACGCATCAAACATCAAGCCTCCTTCTGTGAAAGGATGTCTGATTAGAGCAGGGTAAATTAGAACTTCCACTTCATCTTGAATAGTTGACACTATACCAACTAATTATGTAAGTAACAGGTACTGCTCCAAAAATCTTTACAATCTACAAATATATCTGAAACCTTGGGTTCCTCTCCACCACTTCATTCAGGTTGTTTACAATCCTGCATGAATACCACCAATACTCCCTTTAAAGTCTATTTGCAAACACCTTTCTAAAGCGTTTTTCTTTGGGACATGTACAAATTTAATGGTTTGATACGTGTTCAGGTTTCATTAATTAAAAAAAAAACTAAAAATGTTGTCACCTTGAAAACTTTCGAGTGTTTGGTTCAGGTCAAGTCAGTATATTATGAAAGTTTCATTTGAGAAAAATATATTTGGAGGATGTTATCTACAAATAGAAACTATGTTTCCTGGAATTTCACTCCTTCAAAGTATTTACACAGTAGATGAGACTTTGTATAGTGTGTAATATATAATATGAAATGACATTATGCAGTACATGAAGCAGAATAGTGACTGTGATGATGTGGCCTCTGTGAACCCTCTGGACTTCAGAAATAATTACACTCGTGCGGCGTGACTTCTCCAGCAAGCGTTCACCTGACCTTTCTGACTTTATTCCAGGTCAACCGACTACGGAGCAACGTACCAGAAGTTGAATGACAAAGTCGGCGCAAAGACAATACTCAGCTACTTGTATGTGAGCCCGAACAACAAGAGAAAGGTAATGTTGTTTTCCTTATTTCGTTGTCTTCACTGGGTGCAAAGTCAAACACGGGCAGACATACTGATGCTGTCTGACTCATCGTTCGCTGTTTGATTCCTGTCTCTACCCCCGGCTGCCTTCTCCCATGTCCTTAAGATGCGCAGAGCAGTATTTGTGCTGGCAGCACAATAAATAATACATTATCCAGTGTCTGAAATTAATAGCCTGGCGAGTTTTTTTTTCTTTCTTTCTTTTGTCCTTTCTTTTCCAAAACTAAATCAAACTGGATGAAAAGGAGCAAAAGAAGAAAAGAATGGCCTCATACCTCGAGCTCTTCCTTCAGGTGGTCTCCTGCATTTCAATTGACAGTGTGAACCATCCATCTGTGTTCACGCCACAGCTTCACCTCGCTCTCCTTACATGACTCTAATCAGCCAGGGTCATTTTCTCCCAGTTAATTATTGCCTCATAATGAGGATGAGTAGTTCCACCTTTCGTCACGAATCCCTGTCGCCCGCTGGAATGAGATGGAGCTGCTGAGCAGGATGTGCGCGTACACAGAGACACGGCCACACACTGGGCCTGGAGGGCTGACACTTGTATCCAGATCGACTTACAATTACAATTACCGCCTTTGGCATCTGAGGGGACGTTTTAGGGGCTCAGCTTCAGCACGGGCTGGGATTCAGTCCGAGGACAACTGCTCAAGTAAATCATTTATAATTACCTGTGTGTTGCGTGCAGTAGGGCTGCCTCTTATTTCTAGCTCACAATGACTCTGCTGCATGTTAGTTTGGGACTTGAGCTGCATCAATACAAGCATGGTAGAAGCTGATCCCACCGAATTTCACTCTGTGGGCTTTCTTGTACGGAATGGATCCTCATGTTTACGTTGTCACCTCAGCAAACAGGAGTGTGTCCACAGTGTGACCTCCTGAAGAAGAGTCTCAGTGAAATGAACTTTAACAGAGTTTTTCTCAGATGCAGAGCCACAGCTCCCAACACAGGCCGAAAATAAATTAGAGGCAGCACATCAGCAAACAGAGTTGTGGGGGTTTTCTGCCCCCTGGTCCATTTGGATCACGTTATTCCCATTTCATTATGGCTCCGGTCCATTAGGGTTTGAGGTGTGTTTTGTTTTTGTGCTTTATGTGTTCACATCTGTTGTGTGTCCCCACAGTTTTTGCCTGACCCAAATGCCCCACTTTTCACACTGTGTGTGTGGGGGGGAGGGGGGTTGTGCGTCCATCATGGTTTTAGTGCATCTGGAGAGAGCATCCACAGCAGCAGCAACTTCACCAGAAGCTTTTAAGAGCCTTGTAGATTTTGCTAGGCCAACACTTGGGTTCAGTGTCCTCCACTCACAGTGTTGATTGCCTCCCATATCCCTCTTTTAGCTGTACCCCTCCTCTTCCTGTACAAAATAGAAAAATACTGTATGTTTGTGTGTGTAGTACTTTCCTGCAAACACACGGACCTGTCAGGACGAGCCAACCTCTCCATTGACCAAGTCCTGGTCCTAGGTGAAATGTAATTTCTGAGATCCCACATTAGATTAGATAAGACTTTATTGATCCCTTCGAGAGGTTCCCCCAGGAAAATATTAATTTACAGCAGCATCAACAATACAGCATATAAGAAAACTGACTAAAATAGTAAACAACACAGGAAACAATATAAGAAAACAAGACCAAATAAGATATGTCTAAACTGGTAAAAATATCCATTGGATCTGTACAAAGATTTGCTCTGTCTTCATGGAGGACAAAAATGAGAGGTTGAAGTGATTTGTTGTTCGGTTGAGGTTCAGCATGTGCTGGTTGTGGTTAAGGTTGGAGATATGATATTAGGATAGCTGCACAAACCCTTTTCTCTATGTGTGTGGGTGTGCATGCATGCGTGTTGGTTGTAGATGAAGATAATGATGAAGCTGTACTCTGGAGTCTCCATGACATTCACACTATAGTAGCCTCCCTTCCCAGTAAAAAGAAAGGGACGGAGACCGAGGTGAAATCATTTCCAGTGAGGACAGTCTTCAGCCGGGACAGCACAAAAGTGCATGGACCTTTGAGCCCAACAACAGAAGCCTCACTTTCAAACACAGAGCGACCAGGCGCAGGGACGCTGTCTCCACCTCACACAAAGATAAAACATAAATGGATACGCACAGATCCATCAGGCTGTTTGTGCCTGTCAGATTCCCTCTCGTCTATCTCCCATCATTTACATTCGCGCGCAGGCTCGCATGCTAATTATTTTTTGTCTCACACGTGTTCTCACATCCTTTCTGGCTCCTGCTTCTCGCTCAGTTTCATCGTATCCCCGTGGTGCCAAAGCATGACAGTTACATGACAGTGATGATTTAGAAAAATATGAAAAAATAAGAAGAAGAGAAAAAAGTCTACACTGGCAACCCCAGAGGCTATATTAATGTGATACAAATAAAATAAACTCTAGTTGGATGGAACAAGCAGCACAGCGTTGCTGTTCTCAGGTGATTACGGAGCACTGATAATGTGGCATCACAGACATGATTTGTCAGGCTCATTTTTTTTTTTTTTTACCTTGTTGGATTTTTGTTGAACGGAGCCCGACAAGCTGATCCTAATTACTGCATGCTCAAGTCATGCTAGTTATAGTATGTGTAGTTTCCAACAACATCTGAACTGGTGTAAAACAAAGCAGACGTGTCCATCCTTCATTGAGAGGATCATTTAATGAATCAGTTCAATTTTATTTGTATAGGGGATATACGCTCTCTGTCTCTCTCACACACACACACACACACTCTCAAGGTCTGCTCTTCCCTCCAACACGCAGTCGTTTCCAAGTTCACATATGCATTCTTGTGAGGGAGGTTAGCAGAGACTGCAGCTTCTCCACTGTCTCTCCCGGCATGGCACGATGTGCTCGCTGCTGGTAGCAGACAAAAGCCTCTCTCTTCACACGGTAGTGGAAGTAAATCAGGCTTCGGTGGCTGTGGGGGAGAGCGGGAGTGAGCACTGAAAGAGGGAGAGGGAGGCAGAGAGAAAAGAGAGAAATGGTGCAGGGGTGGGGCGGGGGTTAACAAAAGAATGACAGAGTTAAAAAAAAAAGGGAGCGATGGCTCAGGGGTCACCCATGGAGAAAACCGACTGACAACACAGCAATTACATCAATTTTCATATTGTGGCTTCACACTGAGCCAGAACACGAGAGAACACATCCCAAGTACACATTAGGGGAAATGACTTTAGGCTTTAGCCAGGGATTGTGTGTGAGAGCACATTATTACAGTAAATGGCTCGGGAGGGGTGAGCGCTGATAACAAAAACCCTCGCTGATTGTTGTCATATACGAATGGTTATGGTCTCCAACGGTTTGAAAACAAAGAGGAATCTTCCTGGCGAAATGTTGATGTGAACTGCGGACTCGGTGAGTGCCGCTTCACTGCGTTTGGTCCTTACGGAATACATAACTGATGTCTCTCATGAATGTATTGACTCAAGCAACAATCAGGGGATTCAAGGGTTGCACAACAAAGGTCTCAATTGTGTTTGTGTGTGTCTCTGCATTTGTGTGGAGACATGCTTTTCATGTGCGCTGCTCAAAAACAATTCTGGCCCCACGCGGCTCAGATGGCATCAACAGGCAGGTGGGCGGAATATGAATCTACCTCAGATGAAACCTCTCCCACTGACGACACATTTTTTATTTGTTGCCTCTCTTTTGGACACACAAGTTCAAACCTAAAAGTGAAATTGTATAACACGTCTTCAAAGTGTCCTCAAAATGGCAATGACAACAGAAAAGCAGTCGATCAGAAAGACGACCAGAATCCATAACCCATTGTATAAGAGGCGACATGTCCAAAGACGCAAACTTAGATGACTTCAATGAATAAATACACTTTTCTGCAGTAGCCGTGTGTGCGTCACCTTATAAGAAAACTCAAGATTTAACCATGAAGAGTGTTGAAGGTATAAACAAAGCATCGCACCACCCTTTAATCACTTTATCCAGGTAACATATATGTTTTTGTTTGGATCACAGATCTGGGATTTATACAAACACCAAACGTCATGAGTGTGACACACACGCTTTAGCACCTTAAAAGGTCGCTACGGTGATGGTGGAGAAAGTAAGAGGTAATAAATAAATAAATAAATAAAGTGCTGGAAACAACAATTACAAGCCAAGAGGTGAAATTAGGTGCTTTTCTGGGCAAGTCGCTGAAGAGTAGTCGAGCCTGTTTCTGGGTCCTGCTGTTAACTATAGAGACTCAGGTTCCCGTGGTTCTGCCGCAGTGGCGATGCAAGCTCTGTGTTTCCAAACATGTGAAGGAAGCAAAGTTGGCAACAGTTTAAAGAAGCTTGTGATTTTTGAACACACACAGTGGGGGTGGTCTGCTTTGCTTGAGGACAGACACAGTCGTTCAGTATTCAGTCCTGGTTGGCTTATATCGGCTCAAATGTGTTTTCATTCAAGGTTTTTAGGTTTAGTTTAGTGAAGTCATAGATAATTCTAATCTTCAAATCTCCAATCTGTGCATGTGTAGGAAAAATACACGTTTCCAGAACAGAAATAGAAATGAAATAGTGAAAATGTAATCAATTCTGAAGTAATAAAATATACACATAGTGTGAATCCTGCACTTCTTCTTTATTATAAGACCTTAATTAAAATTTATTTCAGCACCCTTTAGCTCCAAAATCAATTATCAGTCAGCAGCACAAACACAAGCGATCTGCAGAGGTTACAGCATAGACATGGCGTCACACCTTCTATAAAGCTTTAGAATGAGCGTTTATTTGTGTATTAGCGGTCCACCATTTTAATCCTATAAAGAACAGACAAACCTGATACTGGAGCGGGTGTTTATGTAACCGTAGGGCTGCTGCAGGTTCTGCAATTTTACTTCCACAAGGCACCAGGTCCTACGCACTGAACCTCTATTTATATCTGAGGATGCCGTAGAAAACAAGAGTAAATATTGACAGAGACATGCAGTTGCAACTGATGTATTAGTTCCCAGTGAAAACAAACTGGCTCCAGTTGTTGATTGAAGAAGTCAAAGAAATCATTGATTTGACATTTTCCATCATGACACGAGGAACTGATCTGAAGGAAGAGCTGTGAACGGCAGAGGTAGTTTTTCACATGAGGAGGAAACAAGAAAAGGTGGAGGTGTGTTGGAAGGCGGTGCAGCCTGTCGCCTGCAGCTCCTCGGTAACAGTAATATTTAAAACTTCTTCACTGTCAAAAAAATGTCAGAAATGACAATGAACACTCAGGATTAGCGCTGACTGTCTCCTCCATAGTATTGCCTGTGGCTCTTTCCCCATAAAAGCCAAATCATATCTCTTCTAATTTTAAAATGGTATAGAAAATGTTGGGTTTGCATTAATGACGACACAATAAAGCTCTAATAGTACGTGCCATATGCATATCAATCTATCTGGGGGATGGAGGACTGAAAACTACAATGATACGTCGACTGAAAAAAAATGACTTCAAACCAAAGAAGTTTCAAATGTTTTTAATAGAGCACTGAGACTTTGCTGAACGGGAGATTTATAAAGATATTCATAACCATTCCATTAAGTCTAGATTCTGACAAGCAATTAAAAAGTAAAAAGTGGAAATTCATTCAAACGTCTCAGGCATCACAGTAACATCCTAAAACCTGCTTTGTTCTGTGAAGAAGACACCGCGTTCTGAGACATGCCTCTGCATGACTGCACCCATCAGAGGACACACTTGATGGGTTTCTCCATCACATCCGCTAAAGGGTCAGTTGTTGACTCAATTAGTGTTTAAAGGAAAGTAATAATGAAAAAAATGGAATGTTTTTTTTTGCCATAAAACATGGCATAAACTAACCAGCAGCAAGTTGGTGCTCCAAGAAGAAATTGGAAATGTGTCCTGATTAAACAGGTCATGTGCTTGCTTTCAGCAGATACACCTGCAGCAATACCACCTGGTGGGAGAATCGCAAACTGATGCAAACACGTCCTTTTAACCGCACGACGCGCAGGGATGAAATAAGCGAAAGGGCGCTGAAGTGTGTTTTTGTCCACTGGCTTTTTGAGGACACGTTGCAAAGCCAAATGAATCTCAGCGAATCAGCCACGCTATGCTGCCTGGAACGCCGCACGCACATCGGCGGAAACACAATCTAACGGATGATGGTTTTGTTTGAGGTGGTGGGGGTTGGTGGATGCTGGGAGGGGAAGCAACATCTGTCGGCCCTAAGGCGCAGTCTCCAAATGGCTGCGACGAGCGGGGAGCCCAAGTGCGCTGGAACCTGTGCGAAGACACGGCGACAGAGGAGGAGAGACGGGCCTGTGAGACACAAATAGAGACGGACAGAGGTATGGAGGGCGACGGAGACAGATTGACAGACAGAGACAGAAGAAGGAAGGAGCTGGAGTTGTAAAAAAAAAAGACGGGATTGGTAAATCTGTGTGAGCTTCTATTTCCTCAACATTTCTTTTCAAGCTTTTACAAGGCATGGGCCATTTTCTCAGCATGGGAGTGAAAAGTAATGTGAATGTACCCGATGCTGCCAGGATCATAGACGTGGACCCCCCCCGCCCCCCCCCATCAACTCATGCTCACGTAAACTGTTCCGAGTAAAAGCATCCACCGCATGGCATATGTTGTTATGTTATTTATTCATGATCATTATAAAGCATTCATTAGTTCAGTAGCTCAAGATGGATCAAGATGTCTGAACTGGGAACACTGCTGGTTAATTATCTAAACTTACCCTGTTTGTCTTGCCCGTGTTCATTCATACCTAATGAATCTGTAGCTCTCTGTTTTCACAGACAGCTTGTACACCATCCAACTTATGTTCTGCCATGAGGGGCAGCTAACCCGATATATCCAAGATGGAAAGCCAATTATACTGAAAGGCGTGGGAAATGACACGCATCTATTTGTCAGGCCTGGCAGGAACCTGCATCGAGCAAAAATGTCAGGCAGCGTTCAATTAGTCCGGGTGTAAATGCCTCAGATCAAGAGGCAGGAGTTCAGCTTAATAAGTCGGATCAAACAGTTGAACGCACCTGGTCGATGCAGTGGACAAGGCAGCGGGCAGCAGCGGAGGAGTGATAATTATGAATATGTGTATCGGCTCGTTTTGCCGTCAAGCCGTGCACCTAAAGCCACATTCCGTGCACACCGATGGAGTTTGATAAGCTGTGTTGATCGTGAACATACACGGTGAGAGTGATATGATTTTCTTCTTGCTGTCAGTGCAGACAGTCTGCTGAGTTAACACGCTGAGGCCCGTCCCGCTCTCGATGGGTACAGTTAAATCATTAGCAATACTGCCAACGTTGTAATTGTGAGAAGTTCTTTTCAGTGGCAGCTAACACTGACTGACAGTGGCATGGCTAATGGTATTTACCGGTGTCTCTGCTGTGGTATCAACAAACATGCAAGCAGGTCATATTATGTTGCTTTGAGTGGTCATCAAAAATAATTAATAAATACAATTTATTAATGAGTTATACTTAAAGAAAGGCTGAGAGTGGACCATCTGTGTGTGAAACAAATCTAAAAGGCATGCGTGAACCTACAAAGGTGCATTTTATTACGTATCTTGCCATAAAAATGAAATACTGCCTCTTTGGACCTGGTTGTTAACACAACATTACAAGTGATTTCTGCTGATTCGACATGTGATGACATTAATCCTGACCAACACACTCAGGGGTGCTCAGAAAGGCAGGAGGCCCCTCTCAGGCCCCACACTGGTCACAAGTGATAGAAAGATAGACGCAGAAGAAAAAAGGTGTGGCAGCGGTGAAATGGGTGTAGATCATGACGGATCAGGCTGTCCTTTATCTGGAAGCTTGTAAAAATGTCAGTGCAGTGAATGCGGGGTCTATGACCGACATGGCCTGATCAACTGTGGCCCCCGGTGCTTTGAGCTGGGATAATGTGTCACTGTTCTATAAGTCAGAAGCGGCTGTTGAGCCCTTGCATCACATGTCAAAGTAAATGAAGGATCCAGGGCAATGGTATGAAACTGAGTTATATTATCGGTCTCTGTTATGAGCGTTGAGTTAAAGGGACAAATGTAATGTTGGGAAACAGGAACAAAACATGTTAGTGGATGGGGCATGGATGCCATTTGAGGTGGATGTTATCATGGCCAGTTGGTTGAGCATGGGTTGCATCAGGAATTTGGTATTGCAGCCAACACTCCATGGTCCCCACTGAGCACACTCAAATGTCCAAGGAAGCTGGGTTTGTTTTTTTGTTGGTTTTGCATTATTATTAGAAGATAGTGCATAGGGGCCTTTATCTTTTTAGAGCATCAGTTTGTGGTTAAGATAATCTTGGTAATTCATGTAGAGAATAACTTTAAGCTACCAGGAAACCTACCCATGCGTTTTTTCAAGTCGGCCCCAAGACTTCAACTTTCTTTTTTGTTCTTGTTTGCAAACTGATCATTTTACCATCTTCTCAATTCTTGCCTGATTGGATTTTTGACTGAGGGGTGATGAGTGACATCAGCAGCAGTATGGATCCATCGAAGGTCCATTCTAAAGACTCATATTCATTAAACTGAGTCAAACAACTCTTGTTTGGTTAAAGGATTGAGCAATATACTCAGCTCATGAAGTCTCAGGCAGACAGTAGCACTGGTAAACACGACAACAGTGCTTCTCATATCTTAATATGTCGCCTTGACCCCTCCCTGTCCCAGCTTAGCTGTGCTCTGTCATGTAAAATGGATTTCAAATACGCAATAACGCCTGGCTCCCGGGTTCCTGCCGGCTCTGTCAACCCCAGTTAACCTCAGGTGGATAATTCTTTGTTTACCAGTTGTTGTTGTTGTTGGTTTTTTTTGCTCAAGAATCAAAACAAACATGAACGGGGGGAAGTCAATAGTTTAACTTGTGTTAAATCATTTCCAGTCATGTTGCTGGTGCTGTAGAGCTGGAGCATTGACTTGCCTCAGAGAGAATAAATCATAAGCTCTTTCCTTTGTTCCCTTTTTTGAACACTTTTCCAATATGTGCCCACTTTAAGTCTGACAGTAACAAAAAATCTATTTGTTGCAGAGAACTGTAGGGAATTAGGCCTAGATTTATAGAGAGGAATCACAATCCAATTACTGGGTGACCATGTGAAATGGAAAATATGAAGCTAATTTCATTAATATCCTATCTCTGAGTATTTATGGTACTACAGCGGCAAAATGAACTCAAGAATTCCATTCACATATCTTAAATGCCCTCCAGTCGGCACATACACGCTTCATTAACCTTTGTCATTTTCAACCTTTTTGGCCTTATAATTTACAGTCCCCCCCCCCCTCTCTCTTTCTTTCTCCCTTTCTTTGAAACATCCCCTGTTCCACAAAGTAGGGAAAGAGAAAATGGATTCTTTACCAATCACCTTACCTAGTTTTATCAGTTCTTAAGGACACATCTTCTGACTGAATGTATTCAGAACAGTGTGTTTGTCGTTGGCACAGGCAGTGTGAATCCAGAGTATTATTATTAATGAGCCATCAGTATCATTCCATACCAGAAGACTGGATGTGTAGTAGCCTGAGTCAAAGTTCAGTTGAGAAATAAGATGGTTATTTTTGTAGAGATGAGAGAGCAACACTGGTTCACCTGCACTTTAAAGCATCTCTAATTGCAAAACAAGACATAATTTAGACCAAAGTATTTCAGTCAATAGTTCCCTGCAGATGTTTTAATCCTGCCTTCTGTCTGGCAGTGGGTGGAGGGAAGAATGTTCAACCAAAGAGTGGAATGGTTAGATAATCTCGATCTTACCTTGTTTTGTCAAACTGCTTTTTCCAAGCTCCAAACCGTTATGTTTTTTTTTATCCCTCTTGTGCTTTGTCCACACAACAGCAGCTTTTTAAGCAGATATCCCCCGCTCTGTCCAGATGAAAACAAAATAACACCAGCCATAAACAAGCATACGAGGCCAGGAGGTCGTGATCAGATCTCACAATCAATCAAACACCAGACAAAACACACTGTGGTCCAAGCAATTCTGGGACACGGCAGATCCCTGTTAACGCTGGTATTATGCTGCAGCAATTCAAACTTCCGTAATTAGACTCAACAGTGCCAACCAAATACAGAGAGACAGGCGTATTTTCTAATGAAGGCATATTTAATGGCAGGAAAAGCAGTTCTTGTTTGGATGAGAGGATAACACAAAACTACTTGGAGATCCTAACAGGCAGGGGTGTATGGTCAGGTGTAGAGTGGGAGGTGAATGGGTTTGTGGTGCTGGGGGCTGAACAGCGAGCCTGGCACTGGGAAGCTATTGGGTGGCTGAGAGAGTGGATACCTCAGAGCAAGCAGAACAATCTGGTGGTGAGAGGCAGAGATGCAGACAGGTGTAGAGATGAGCCAGGAGCGGCTGTGCGAGCTGAGCGATAGAGTGGTCGTCCTCCAAGCAGAAGGTTGGCAGTTCAATCATAGCGTTTCCCATCTGCATGCCGAAGTGTCTTTGGGCAAGATACTGAACCAAAATTACCCTTCATAGGGAAAAAGTGCTGCTAATGAATGACTGTGTATGAACTACAACTGATTGCCATATTCTGATGTGCAAAGGTGTGCACACTTTTAGTTGTTTACTTTTGTGTGAGCTTGCAGAGTGATGCCCCATTCACAAGAAAGACGGCAGGCAATTATAAAGTTGTCTGGCATTCCAGCTGTGCTGCAGTGCCAGGGAAGGAACAAAACGTTAATTGGGAGTTGTAGTTCAGACAGTGTTTGAGTGCTTTTGATTGGATGGGTCAGCATGTGGCTCACGTATGTGGCATTATACCTACCTGCAGTGATTGATGAACTGGTGCGAGTGGGTCTGCCCACCACGCCTGCAGGAACCCAAGTGAGTGCTGACAAATGACTCACTAGCATGAGGGACTAGAAACACTTTGCAATACTGTGGCATACTGATAAGGATATTGACTGAGAGCAGTGTGTATTCTCATCCACTCCGCTGTCTGCCGACGTAACGCGCACACAGAGAGCGCCACGCCAAAGGGCATCTCTGAACCAAGTGTAAGTCAGCGTGTGTCTCAGGGACAGTTCTGCAGCTTGCATTGAAACTTTTATCGACCTGTTGGCAACAGTAAAGGCATCAGTAAAACAACAAGACCCGGGCAAAGCTTTGTGGCCTGCAATTTACCATGCCATTACAACATAGAACTAGCACATTCATTTCTTAAAACATTTTTCATAACGACTTTATTGCACTGAATATGTGGCCATGAGCTTTAGATAGTGACCAGAAAGAGAGCGTTGTATCAAACCAGTTTACTCCAAAGGGTGGCTGGGTTTAGCCTCAGAGACATTATGAGGAGTTGGGACCTCCACAGGGAGTGGATTGGGAGCAGGTTGAATTCATTCAGACAGCTGATTAGGAAGCCCCCCAGCTTGCCTCACACTGGAGGTTTTCTGGGGAGGAGACCCCATGGTACATTCAGTGGTTGTTGGGGTAATTTTAGTTTCGATCTGGTCAGGGAATTCCTCTGGATCCCCTGGAGTAACTGAGAAGCCTTTCTGAGAGAGACGCCTGGAACACCCTGACCAGTGGACCAATAAGCCTAGTTCAAAGTTAAATACTAAAAGCTAAACACTTTTTGAGTAGTTATACCTGATAAAAATTACAAATGTATCTCAGAGGAAATTCTTTGCAACAGCATCTGATGTTATGCCAGGTTCATTTTTGTTGCTGAAGAACGTTGAAAAGAAAAGATAAACATCATTCCCTTAATGACAGGTTGCGGATAAGTGTTTTGTAATTAATCTGTAGAGAAAGATAATATAACATTAAATAAATTAATGATTAACAATATGAACTGTAATAATGAACATGTTTCCAGTGAAGGGCTTATGGGCTGGAAGAGTTGCACACTTCAGTGTTATTTCAACATGGTGAAACTGCTTCTTGTTTCAGGGTCAAACACCTTCATTGGTTACAATGACATTGATGTGAAGCTGCGAGATTAATATCATTTGCTGGTTCTAGTCAGAAATAACACACCAGCTTCTGCTGAAATGTATGTAAAGTGTCTTAAGTCGAAAATTTGATGTTTTACATTTTAGTGCTGTACTGTCTCCAGTCAGTTCCCTCTAGTGGTGGTTTTGAGGTATTGCAGCTTTTCCGGTCATTATGCCCAGGCTCCACCACAGAGAGCTGGCTGTCTGAGCCTTGGAGTGGAACCTACAGTGAGTACTGATGCATTTGGTTTATTTTAGTTGCTTCATGGCACTGTGATCTTTAAGGTGGTGTTTGAGACGTTTATTTTAAGTCACGGAAATCGTGTTAATTAGGCTAATGCTAATCGCGAAGCTAACGTTAGCAAGAGGCGGGTTGAGCTGCTCGAGCTAATTGCGTCATAGCTGAGCTTCATTTGTGTTTCGTGATTACTTTCCTGTGAGTGCATTCCCGTGACAATGGTGTGTTTACTGGAATGTACATGTAATATAATGAGTGTTAAATTTTTTAGAAAACTCAAACTGAGAAGATTCAATAAAGCTACTTCACATCTACTGGGCCTCTCATTTCTGTTCACTACCTGTGTACTCATTGTTTTCTGATGGCCTGTGATTTAAGAGGTGAAGAGTGTGAAGAGGTCATGTTGTGGGCAGATGCAGTCTTGAATGGTGCTGCGGCCCTTCCTGATGGTATGGTCCGGTAGGCTTAGGATGCAGTTGTGAGTTACCCAGAATTTTATATCAAACTTACACTTACTTACATCGTTGGCTCTAAGGTTTTGGACCGAACATCTCACTTTTTTAATTGCTCTAAAACACATGTTGTTTAGGTTTTTTTTGGATGCCATCAGGGGCTGAATGTTGACAGATGTGTATCTTACTCTGTAAATGTCAACCAGACACGTACAAATGCAAATTTCCAAAATAAGCTCAATCTAATTTGCTAATTAATTCCCTGATAATGGGTTCAGTTAACGTTCCATAGTCAAGTGAGGGTGTATTTTCTCCAGTGCTGGTGGTAGCTGCTGCTCCTGCAGGGGATCACGCTCTTTCAGGCTATCCAACCGTCATCAGTGTTATTGAGTTGGTGTGTCCTCAGGTCACTGACATGTTGACCTGGCCATGTTTTGATCTCGAATCACAAGCACTGCATCAAGCAATGGAAGAAAGCAACCACACTGTTGGCATTACTGGGACTTGCTGTGCTGACACTTTCATCTTTTCCAACTCTCCTTCTCTTTGGGTTTATTAGAGGTTTGACTGATCTTACATCAGTTATGCTCTCTCTCTTTGTCACCATACTCTGTTGGTGTGTCACCCAGACCTGCCCTCAGGTATCCAGATTCGGCATTGTGAATCTGGTCATTGGCCTTAAAATGCTCCAATTCGATCTTAAGTGGCATGGCTTGTCAAATTTCCTCTGCCTTCTTGAGAAATACAGACACTGTTGTCACTGAGTGTATCTGTATACTGGAATTCAACTAGTTGGATGATATATCTTTAACAGGGGTTACATAGGGGGGTATCTGCCAGGTATAGACATACAGTCATGAGTTTATGTATGCAGCTGAATCCGCTATCACTCAAAGGCTCGCACGGATACCTGCAGTCAGTTCTTATGCCCATAAGTGTGTTACTCTAGCCAGGGAACTCTTTTCTACTATACACTCCTCTAATGTAGGAGAGCACCTGTCTTGAAGTCCCCTTATTTAATTATGTTTGCATCTGATATTATCAGGGGATATCTTTGTAGTTTTTATTTCTGGGGACCATGCCAGAATTTGGCAAAGAATGTTGGACGTTTAAGAAAAGAAGAAGCTCATGGGAAATTAGTGCTTTTAAGGCCTGACTGAGCATGGGCAGCGAGAGCGAAGACAGAGGCAGACAGCAGAAATTGAATTGATGACACACACACACAAAGCCATGGTGCTGATGCCAAAAAAGAACTACACACATTTTTTGCTTCAAGCGTTTTTACCCGCTAATCTGCAGCCAAAGCAATAATGCACTTTATATTATACATATGGTAATCAGGCTTGATTGACTTATCTCAGTGTTTTGTCTTTTCAAGACTGCACACACACAAGTGGGTGATGTGCATACAAATGAGAAATAACAGATAGCATAATCAAACTGAAATAGTGTCACACTCCTGCAGTGGAAATGATATTTAGATAATATTGACATATTTCACTGTTTTCTTGTTACTGATTTTTTAGTAACTGATTTGATGTTTTAAGTGTTTTAAAACCCTCTAACTTTGAGCTGAATCTCTACAGATCATGCTGCTCACTGATCCAGATGTGGAGAGCAGTCTCCTGATCAGCTCTGATGAAGGAGCCACCTACCAGAAGTACCGCCTCAACTTTTACATCCTCAGCCTGCTCTTCCACCCTGAGCAGGAGGACTGGATTCTCGCCTACAGCCACGACCAAAAGGTGAGAGAACGAGCAAGACTTTAGCTCTGGGTTGTTGAGGGTTGAAGTATCAGAAGAAGTGCAACAACAATTTGGGGATACATTGCCCCAGAGCGGCTTGGATCAATGTGAGATTCTATTTCACAACAATTTGGCCCAAAGCACACAATCAGAGTTCATGAAGTTCATTTGGAAGGAAGGTGGATACGCATGGGTTGTTTAATTCAGGTGGTTCCAAATTCGCTGATGCAGAAGTCAATGTTTTGACATTTTTTATTTAGTACACCATAATTCTGACCTCTCCGATTTTTACACGCTGACTTGTATTAGGTATTATTTTCACTTGCATGGTGGAGTTACAGTACACTCACCACTTGTGGTTGGATCTTACTGTCATTAATCTAATTTCTGTTAACTGAAGACCAAATGATGCCATCTTTAGGCTGTCTGACTTCACCAGTGCCATAATACAGAGATACAAACATGGCTTCTGTCATGTAGCAATGCTAGAAGAATGGAGGAGTAGTCTTCATTTATGGCTCACAGAATAGTAGCGTATCATGCATAATTATATATATATATATATTTTTACAATCACTGCAAAGCAGATAGGTCAGTGAGTTACAGAAAGATTAAAGCAAGGACAGAAGAAGGGACTCAATGTCTCTGGCACAGCTTGACAAATTGTGACCCTGGAGCAGCCGTCTTCCAACCAGAAGATCGGCAGTTTGATCCCAGTCTCTGCATCTGCATGCTGAAGTGCCCTTTGGCAAGATGCTGAATACCAAATGACCAATCGTAGAAAAAAAATTCTACGAAAATGCACTGTTAAATGTGTTTGAATGGCAAAGTGTACTGTGAAGAGATTTGAGTGGACCATTTACCACAGTCCACCTCTTCATTTGGTCTGACTGATCAAATCCCAAATATGTCTTCCATTCATCTTGGGTACTTTTACTTGTTACTGGATGACTCCATGTTAATAGCAGGGCCTTGAAATCACGTTGAACTCAGCAGGGGGGTTCCGGACCTGAAAATCCAGGTCTCATTCTCAGTGAAGTCAGCTGCTGTCCCCGTCGTTTGAATCTGCATGTGTGAATGGCCTCTTACACTTGGAATGAAGCTAGACTAGCTTGATAATACACAGATGTGTACAACATCTTTATGAGCATGTCCTCATTCTGTCAGAGTAAGGTGCATGAAAGTTTTAACTCGCAGAACACTGATCATTTGTACTCTGGTTGTGTGGACCAAATTGTGTCTGTTGCACTGAAAACAGAACTCTGCAGATTCATGATGTATTCAGTTGATCTCTCTAAGTTTTCACCTTAGTTTAAATAAAACATGGGCCAATTATACATAGAACTAAGTTGAAAAAAATAAAATAAAGAAAACCTGTTTATATTTATGTATTCTGGAAACACATCATTTCTCATTAGTGCAATGTCATATTGTAAACTTTAGAGTTATCGCAGAGTGTGGATACAGTGCACGTTGAATAAATAATCACCTGATATAAGAGGCAAGCGTGTGGTTGGGGATAGTTTTATGTGAGAACCAGTGAGACAGACGAGAAAGGTGCAATTTATAGGTATTTCAAAATGGCTGTTTGCATTAATAAAATGCTTTTTTTCTTTCAGCTCAGCCCATTTGGGTCGAATGTTTCAGTTGTGATGAATAATGAAGGTGTTCTTCTTTGCTGAGGAGACATGTAGATGTATGGTTGTGTCTTTACCTTTGAGTTGTTCCTTTCTCAAAGGAATATCACTCTTCCATTGTGCAGTGAGTATGATCCTGCAAAGGCAAATACAGTGCATAACCATATAGCTGCAGTTTGCTGTGTGATGAATATGTAATACAGTGCTATACATTTGTTTTGACTATAACAAACCAGTTCACCAACTGTAGTTAAAATTATTTGGTCACTCCCTCTGTGGTCGCCCGTGTGCCAGGTGGCAACTTGGTCACTCCCTCTGTGGTCGCCCGTGTGCCAGGTGGCAACTTGCTCACTCCACTCAGCCCACCCCTCCCCGGTGCCCAGGCTCACATGCGTCGCCGCTGACACAAAACTGCTTCTCTTCCAATTTCCTCGCCTCCTTTTGGCAGTGCTGCTGCATTTGTTGATTGAGAGACCCTTGGAGGTTGTGGAGGCTGCTCTGACCCACCCCGCTCCCCCATCCCCTTCTGTCCACCTCTTCACTGTCGCTTACTTGGCGATGTACTAACTTGCGGTGGGAGGATAATTAGTCAAAGTGATTTCCTGCAACCCACCTCCCCCTCCCCTCACCCCTTACCTCCCAGGCTAACCCCCTCCAGCTTGCATCTGCTTAGCACAGCTTGGCATGGGAGTCATGGGACTCTCATCACACACAACAGAAAGCACACAACAGATACAGTTAATAGATGGATAGTGTGCACATGCTATTGTGGAAGGATCCAATTAAGTGAACACATCAAATATATAAATATATATAAAAAGTTTAATACACAAAAAGCCTCTTCATTGCAGTCTTTTGTTCAGAATAGTTTAGCAGTATTCATTACAAATGTTTTATCATTTAATTAGGTTGAATAATAGGACTCATGGTAGCATGCTGTCTTAAAAAACAGCTTTCCGTACAACATAATCATCTGTGAAACAGCAGCACCCCCATTGCTGGAATCCTGAAACTGATGCTTACACTAAAAAAGGGGGGATTTTTAGGTTTAATAGTCATGTGTATCTGGGAAGAGATCTCAGTCACTCCTTTTGAATGCAGACCAACACTTCGCCCTTCAGAAGAGAGTAAATACATATAATTAGAAAATAAATTATTAGAAACAAACACAGTCACATTTTTGTTATCTGCCATTAAATGTTTGTTGACACACTATGCATGGCTGCCCATGCTTCAAATGGAAAACGTCCAGGAGGAAACAATGGACGAGGTTCTTTGCTTTATTAAATTCCAGCTGTAAGCCACAGGGTAAACAGATTAGTCAGCGAATGCAGGTGTGTTTGGAGACAAAAGAGTTTCAATAAGTGCATCTCTCAGTCTACAGGGTTCATTTACACAGCAGCAGAATATACAAGGGAAAGTAGTAGTTAGTTTGACTTCATGCAGCACATTGAGAGTTGCTAGACACTAAAATGGTAGTTTGGGCTAAAAAAAAAAAAATATATATATATATATATACATGTCAGAGTTGTAACTTTCTAAGAACTTTTTTTCTGCAGAAAACTTCTGAGGTGAAGCAGTGAACAGTGTCTGTGAAGTGGTGTAGAAACTCCACTGATCTTTTGTTTCTACGGGGGTGTTGTTTTAGGCACAGCAAAGGACCCGGTGAAAAGGAATTGCTAAGAGACTGCAGTGTAAGGCAATTGCTTGTTAAAGAAGATAAATTGCCCAATTCACTTAATTACCATCTTAATTGCAAGCTGTGTACCAATTCATGTTCCTTGTGTTTTTTTTTTTTTTTTTAACATGTGTGATTTTAGCTGTTGAGTTTCTGCTGTTTTAGCCTAATATATTTTGACTGATTAAGTTTAGAAATTTGTGTCTGGCGTGTTGGAAAGGTCATCAATCAATTAACTCATATATTTGAACACTCATGTCTGCAGCTGCATACTCTGGAAAAGGCACAAATCTCCGATACTTGACTCGGCTCATTCTTTTACTTACAGATTTCCAATTAAATCAGCTGAAATGAAGACCTGTGCAATCTTAATGGAACAATTGTTGGAACAAATCAAGACAGTTTTTATGTATGTGGACAATTACTGTAGTTCCATCATACCAGGACTTCACATGCTGCCTCTGCCCTTTCTGTGCACTGAGGTAGAATCTGAGCAAGCCAGTGATTTACTGACAAGTGAACAATGGCTGCATTGAGACCACCTCTGGCTCCTTTCCTATCCTTCTCCCTCACATTCACAGGCTTCTTACAGCCGCAGCATTTCTTAGTTTGGGAAGCCCTGCATCCTGCACATATTTCTTTACAGTTCTATTATTATTATTGTGGTTTTTATTGTATATTCCCCTGTGTGCCTCTGCAGTAATGGATATTTTTGTGGGGAAGGCATATGGTTTAGTATCCTACATGCCGTTATTCCTCTCTGTTTGAAGCTGATTTAAATTCTAATCCAAGACCCTCTAAGAATGTGCTTGTGTGTGCTGGGTGTGGGCTACCTTTGAAATTCTGACTGAAAAGCTGTGCCCCCAGTTTCAGATTTCTGGTTGTGGTTCAGATCATTTTCAGCGGCTGGGATTTTGGAATGAATTGAAACCATCAAACTGCTAATATTTTGGTTTTTACTCTTGTTTGCTGATGAGACAGGTGGACAAATTTGAAATATGGCTGCTTTCTTCATCTGTGAGGATCCCGGTTAAAAACCATAATTGTATGTGGCACGACAACAAATTTTTGGAAACCTTTTGGGAACTGTTTAGCTCTGTTTTCTCTTTCTTTCTGCCTCACTCATCAACAGCGGATGATGGCTATAATTCTTAGAACGTTATTAATATCTCCAAATCATTTGTATTGGCCAAAGGCAAACTGGGTGGAAAAAGAAAGGGCTGGCCACAGCAGCAGCAGCAGCGTAGAAGGTGATGAAGAAGTCTTTGAACTCCTGCTTGTTACATCATCACCGGTCAAGTTGACTGCTCAAGATTCAGATCAAAACCAGCCTCAGGTCGACCGATGCTCTCAACGAGCTGCTTGCCCCTGGATAAAGGTTCAACGTAAGCGTGGGCAAGTGGTTATAGTCAGAGGATTAGGGTCCAGGAAGTCTCTCAGATATTAATGCAAGTCCATATCTCCAAAACTGACCTTTGACAAAGCATGTGAGGACCTCTTGGCCAGTCCTGTTCTGGACCGTTTGAGAGTTTAGAATTATGTTTAGTCGAGGTTTCCCGTTCAATAGCCAGTTGATATGGTTGAGGTCAGGGCATGGGTCTGACAAGAGAGAGCTGATCTCCCTCTCATTGCTCCTCTATTGCTGCCCAGAGAGTGATGATGGAGCTAAGCACATCACTGTGAGATGTCAAACCCCAGCGCATGTCATTTAGAAGTCAAATACAGCATTTGATACTACACCAGCTTGTTGTTAAAATGGTGAATGTGATCGGCTGTTAAGATGTGAATGATAACTCAATGGCCCCTTTTCTTTCTGCAGCTCTACAGCTCAGTGGAGTTTGGGAGGAGGTGGCAACTGGTGCATGAGCGAGTGGCTCCCAATCGCTTCTACTGGTGAGTACACAGGTCCAGGTAGCTCCATAACATGTATTTGTACACACAAACTCCAGGTTCGCACTAGTATAAAATATATTATGTGAAGTAAAAACAGTATCTTCCTGGAAACTGAAGCTAAAGGTAATGTGAAATTAAATCCCAGCGACGAGACACTGTATGTGTCCTCGACAGACTAAGCCATTCTGGAGTTGAGAGTTGATGAACCAGAGAGGTTTTTAAGATTTTAATTATTCATGTGTCTGACATGCCTGATCTTCCTCTGTGACAGATGGTTATTTTTTGTGACTGACAGTGCTCAGCTGTAAAGGGAGAGCTTCAAAATGAGTCTCTGCTTAAGTCTTGGTTTCCTTGTTGCGGGGTGTAAATAATCCGCTGTGCCTCAGCAAAGCCTTTCAACCCAAATGATGACATAATGCTCTCTCTATGTGTTGTCACTTCCATTCTTTAGTTATTACATTCATCATCACTGAGACCAGGTCGTCCATACTTCCCACAGTTAAACAGGTGCCGTCTGACCCAGTGGTGTCTGCCCCCTACACAGTTACTAACATGAGACAAAAAGCTTTTACCTCAGCAAACTGCAGAGGAACTGTCAGGGTAGTAACAAGCTGGGCAGCCAGGAGTGAAGGGAGCCTGGAGGGCTGATGCTGCAGAAGCTGTCAGAGTTCTATTTTAGGACGCACACTGTGAGGTAGGTGTGGTGGAAGCCCTGATAATGAGGCTGCAGAGGGAGCGTACGTCTGCCGCACATGTGGCCACCGAACACATAAGGAAGATGAAGAGTGTAAGCTTATTATTTGGACCTACATTCGACCTGAGCAGTGTTCAGTCCCACAGCACCAGTTCTGTGGCTATTGGAACAAATAGCTGTATTTCGGTTTGTGAGCTAATGTTCAGCTTAATATGTGACAATGCCCATCCCTTTAAAATAATACGTGCAGCTGCCTGTGTGGGATTGTGCAAGGCCTGAGCTCCATGTCACGTCTGTGTGCTGTTGTTTGTCCACCTGTCTCCACCTGTCTCAGTGTCACACTTAGACTCAACTGTAGGCAAAGTGAGCTTAAACAAACCGTATAGCTCTGCTCACTCAAAGACATTTTCTTTTGCTACTCTAAGGTACCTGAAAGGATTATTCAGGAAAAAAGAAAATATTAATTTTCAATAAGTAGGACATCATATTCATTGCTGTGTTTCATCTGGGAAATCACCAATACTACCGATAAGTATAATGATTAGAGGTTCTGGTGTCTCTATCTCTTACTGTGTCTGCTTCGCATTCCTCTCACACGGACCCCTTTTATTTCTCTCCCCATTTATGTGAGCTACCTGTCCACACATTCTCTCCCCCTCCTCCCTGTCTCTCTCCCCCCTCCATGTGTGTTCTGCCTTTGCTTCTCCTCTGATCCCCCAGTCTTTTTAATACATATTTAATGCCTTAATGATTATATGCTATTCCAACTGCGGGCATCCCAGCTGTAGCGAGGAAAAATCAATGGCTTTTCCTCTCCTAATGATGTCAGGAAACATCCTCCTCCATCTTTCTATGGGGGGAAAGGACCTTCTGGGGCCTCTGAACATTTAGATCACACAGTTAACCTGAGGTCTTTCTTTTCCTTCCACTTTAAACTGACACTGACAATCAAGACAAAGACATGGTAATTTATGCAACCAATTCCTCGCTGATGTTTACCCCAACTGTCGTAGCACTTGTCTTATAGCTGCTGCATTTATACATGTGTCTGACTTTGCAGCATGCAATCACTCAGGTCACTCATCATCTCCGGTAGGTGCCATCTGCCCGGCAGCAAAAGACCAACGGTGATGTTCCTCAAACACATTTGTCCTCCTTTCAGGTCGAAAATGGGTCTGGACAAAGAGCCGGGCCTAATTCACCTGGAAACCA
Source organism: Pseudorhombus dupliciocellatus (assembly GCA_016785235.1). NCBI lineage: Eukaryota > Metazoa > Chordata > Actinopteri > Pleuronectiformes > Paralichthyidae > Pseudorhombus > Pseudorhombus dupliciocellatus. The sequence goes on from JAFBJW010000232.1 coordinate 1,819,722, forward strand.
GCATCTCTGAAGGACGTAAGTAATTGAATTCCGAGTTCAGCTCTCCATTTTCTGGTGTCTTTGTACTGTACCCAGAGCATTGTCCAAAACTAGAGAGGAACCAGGATTTGTGTGGACAATTCTGCCGAAGGGTAATGCAAAGGGACATTGCAAATGGCCAAGTCTGGGGACAGACAATGACAATGGAGAGAAAACTAATGCATATATTAGAATGCTTTTAAAAGAAAATGATTTAGCTCAGTGGCCAAGAAATGTCACTTATTCTGCTGAATGACAATGAACACTGGGATATTGTGGGTTGATATATAGAATTTGACTTAATTTACTTATGACTTCTGATGTCAGAATCTTTTCCATTTTCCTATCCCTATGATTCCCCCAATGTATTATTTATATTATTCTGTCCAAGCCATTTAAGATTTATATTTTTAGGTAATTGGATAAACAAAGCATATATTTGTGATATATTTCATAGACTTTTTAAATTAAGTTTTAAAGGGAATCTCCATCCACAGTCGATGGACTTGACAGTTATGCAGCTACCTTTATCAGAGAAGATATGAAGCTACTGCCGCCCATCTTCTTGCAGTCTGCCTTCTCTGGGCCGCCTCACTTTGCATTAGTCCAACACAGAGCTGATGGAGTGCCCCTTTAATACTCAATTAATACCACATCCCTTCTTGGGTCACTCATTTCCAAAAAGGTCTCAAAGTATTCATGCCATCTTTCCGTGAGAACACCCACTCTGAGGCCAACCCAATAGACAGAGACAGCCATGCAAACACACAGCAAACATTAGTTGTGTCAGATGTTACAGTTGTATAGCCAGACACTATCACTATTGATCATGTGCGCATGGAGGGAGCCAACACTTTTTTGGCAGAGGCTAACACGTGGGGACAGCTCTCTCCCAGCGCTGAGATTGAAGGCAAAGAAAGCAATTGGCCTCTGTAGTCATCTGTCTTCCCCTCTGCCCGGCTCCTCCCTTACTGGGACCACTTTATTGACACGAGTAATGGAGGAAGCCAAAGGAGGCCAGTTGGTTCTAGGTGAAGGCTGCCTTTCTTCATTGGCTAATACCATTACAGAAGCCACGGCTTGACAACTTTGCTGTGTTTCTTTGTGTGTGTGTGTGTGTGTGGGAGCAGAGGCACTGTACGTCACCTGCAAGCTGCAGAACTGCACAGATGCCAACAAGGGCAAACCATTCCCGGGCTACATTGACCCCAATTCTCTGGTGGTGCAAGATGAGTATGTGTTTGTCCAGGTGGGTAATTGGCCAGTTTACCCAGTGAAAACATTGTAACAGTGTACGAGGTGCGAACTGGAAGGGTTTTGCGAGAAATTCTTCAAGGTCATTGTTAGACAGGTGCTGTAAGTGTAGCTTTATGTGTCCCAGTGGTGACTTTATTCTACCTGTCTCTCCTGAATGTTTACACCTGATGCCTTTGTCTGACGCCCGCAGGTCTCAACTGCGGGGAGGCCAATTTACTACGTGTCAGCTAAAAGAGACATCTTTACCCCGATGAAGCTGCCCAAGTACACCCTACCCAAGGTAAATAAAACCTGCAGTTTGACATTATCATCAAGATTTGAGAGTAATTAGCTGATCTGTGGTCAGAGTCCATATCTCATCATCTGTCACCCAGGCTACATGAGAGGAATATGGAGCCTGTGGACGTTCTCTGCATGCACACCCACACATCAGAGCGCTCCCAGCCCTGTTCGTTGACGTGGACCAAAGTTGCAGCAAAGCGCTGCCACTGTGTGACACTCCTTTTTGTTATTTATGGGCAAATCAAGACCAAAAGCAACTCTCGACAGTGTTCCCAGAGTTGTTATTCCGTGCTGCTCTGCATGCACACTGCCTTGCCTGTCACGTCCTCCATTGACAATTAAACATGTTTTATTCAATCAAGCCCCGGGCCCCCCTCCCCAGTTGCTGTCGGCTCACTGCGAGGTGCTATTGGCACAGTGAGAGGCAGATGAAGAACAGAACTGAACAGCATGGCCTCAGCTGCATAATCTCTGCCCAATAAGCCCGGCGTAGTGCTAATGACGGCTGTATCCTCTGCATTAAAATATGTGAACGCAGAAGATGTAGCATACCTGATTGTTGCATATGATTAAACCCAGCAGGGGGTCAAGAACAGTATACAATATAAAAGTTTCATATTCCTTATTAGCAATGGTGCCATCTTGAGAAGAGATGCTGGTTAAATACTATATCAGGGTATATTCCGATTCAGTGTATTCGTGTTTTACTCATTTCAGATCCATGTAAATCTGATGAGTTAGTACTCATTCAGTGTGTTTAAGAGAGTTTGCTGCATCTACAAAAACAGAACACAAAACAGACAAATCCAGCCTGTGTGATGTTGTTGTCAGCATAGTGCTTCCATCATGACACAAAAATATACTCTATATACTAAAGAGAAATAGCCACATAAAGGCTGAACATAAAACTAAACAGAATGATAAGGGAATGATCAAGGATAATATACAACTATGATTATCGTGTGCCATTGTGTCTCTCTCTGCCAGGACCTGCATGTGATCAGTACCGATGAGAACCGTGTGGTGGCAGCCGTTCAGGAGTGGAACCAAAATGAAACCTACAACCTGTATGTGTCAGACACCTCGGGGGTCTACTACACTCTGGCTCTGGAGAATGTGGTCAGCAGCATGGGCCCCGAGGGCAACGTCATGGTCGATCTGTACGAGGTAAAGAAACAACCCATCTGTTTGCACAGTGTGATATAAAATTGCACATATAACACCATGCTGGGAATGAACTTTGCTCGTCACTGTTGGATTTGTATGCTGCGGCTAGAGGCTATTTCTTTCTCCAGGTCTGCTTGATGAGGGCCTAGCCTGCAAGTTGTTATGAACAGGGATCGATATTTAAGAGCTTGGCGACAGAGATGAAGAAACATGCTTCTAATGTCATTGTGAAAACAAACTGTGCAGCTGTAGGCCTACAGTCTTCAGAGCACATCGTGTGAATACGAAGCAGTTTCAAAGTGCTGACTTCAACAAAGGCAAAAGGGGATTGTGCCAAGGATATAGATTTTTGCGTGGTTGAGATTATTTCTTTCTTTGATGAATAACTGCAGGTATTAGTTCACAAAATGCATCTAATCCAAAATGGGGGAAGAAAACAAGTGAGTTACAGAGCTAGGCAGGAGTTTTAGACATGTCATCAGTGACAGCAGAAAAGGAAGATCCAACTGAACCAGATAATGAAGCTGTTAGTGATGCTGCTCATGCCTTCCTCTGGCCCCTGTGGTAGAATCAAATCCACCCTCTTGATTGGGGTCACCACCTAAAATGTAGAATATGCTAAATCTCTCCTCCAAGGCAGATTGAAGTATGTGACAATTACCAAAGTAGAGTTACTTTGCCTGATGCGACTGTCACTGACTCAATTCTGCATCCCTTGACTTATTCCTGTGAGCTACTAGTGAAGAGTCTGATTCACTTAGGGCGTGCATTGATTACCCAAAGGTTCCCAGACAGACAATCATTCCCCTCTCACTGTTTGTGCGAATACAGACGAGGTTAGCACATGTAGCTATACTACCTCCTACGCCACTCCTGTACTACCTCAGTATGCACTATGGACACTGTGTATGCCTTTGCAGTAGCCACTGTCACCTTGCAATGCTTCTGTTACTGAAGTTGAAGGTGCATTGTCCCTGCATTGTTCTTCTAATTTCCAGGTAGCAGGAATAAAAGGGATGTTCCTGGCCAACAAGAAGACGGACAACCAAGTAAAGACACACATCACCTACAATAGAGGCAGAGACTGGAGGCTGCTGCAGGCCCCGAGCAAAGACCTAAGGGGCAACAACATTCACTGTGTGCTAGTGAGTGTCTCTCTGCGAGTTCATGCGTGATTTTTGATAAGTGTGCACTTCCATCAAAGTGCGGCCTTGACAGGAGTTGACTGATCCCAGCAGCAATAAGAGGCCGAGCTCAAAAAAAAAAGAGCTGCGCCGTCAAAGCTGAGTGCTCCGAGGCTGCTGAGCAGAAAGGTCAGCCATTTTGATTCAGTCCAATAAGCTGACCTCCCATTTAAGAAACACAGAGAGAAAGAGGTGTCAGGCAGAGAAGACAATGCTGCCTGTTTTTTGTTTTTTTTTCTGTCTCAGCCGCTCAAACCTGGCTGCTTCTTGAAGTCTATATGAGACTTGGAATTTGAAATACACAATCTAACAGTGTATCCTGTATGTTACTCACTACTAATATTTGTTAAACAGTGGCCACAGTACTTTTTTTAACCCTAACAATTTAAATGATTGTGTTGAAATATTAATAATTATAATACTGTCCTTCATTTTCATGTCACATGTCAGAATTTTGACCGTACCAATATTTTTGACCTGCAACTTGTCTGCATTTCAATGTAGGCTTGCCCGACTGACTGTTACGGATTTAATACTAAAATTAATCAATTAAATAAATAATCAAATAATTGTATTTGTATTTGTATAGCACAAAGATACATGAAAAAATATTTTCAGATCAGTTAAATTATAAGCACCTTATTCTAACATATTAAGGTTGAGACCTTAAAATGTATAAAGAGGCAAAACAGTTCCCACAATGAGCGGCACTATGGCAACTGTTGCAAGAAAAAAAAAACTCCCTCATTAATTTGAAATAAAGCTTCTTCTTGGACCAGACTAAGTGTGGGCAGTTCATCTAAAATGTAGAAGGGTGAAAAGAATGAAGACAAACCTTGGGAAAAGAAGAACAGGTGTGAAAGGATAAAACTGAAAGGACTAGGGGTTAAATGTGTTCATCAATGATCCTTGTAAAATAAAACTGAAGATGTTACTTCAGGTAGAAAATCAATGTCTTTTTCCATATTCTCTCTTCTCTCCTCAACATCTAGGCTGTCCAACAGCTCTGCAGGGAGGCATAATCTGAAATCCAAATATTGCTCAGTCCTGACATTTACCATCAGACGTCTTCAAGCTCTATGCGCTGACTGCATATGTGCAACTTAAAGTCTGTATGACTATAACATAACAGGCTGACACTAAAGATCAGAAATGCTTGGTCCAAAATAATATAATTATTCGAAAAATATTTGAAATACAAGGAATCAAATCAGTTACACTTGAAAATGTGTTTATGGATTTATCTGTGGAAATGTAAAAACAAACAGACAATTGAAAGCTAAATTTAAATAAGTCCCTTCCAGTTATAATGTATATTCATTTGTTTCATACCAATGTTGATATTTGAAAATACAATACAATCATTTACTGGAACTGCAATTTATTTCATTCAAAGTTTGGGCTAGAGACGTGTGTTCATTCAAAGCTGGTTTGCTGCTCTGAATTTGAGGTAATTCAGTAGAACTGCCCATATATGAAAATCATCAAGTTCTTTTGATAAACCAATTAGTGAGTCTGTGGCATGCCTTGCCTTCCACCCATATTACACAGTCATTTGTCAGGAAATGTCAGAGTTTTAATAAACCTCTAAACAGCCCGTCTCAACACGGCCTGCACCACTGGCATTTTGCTGGGTCGTAATGAGAATTGTGTCGGTAAAGGTTAACCCAATCAAAATTAATGGTGAGCCCAGCCAATGGGGAAATGGTGTTTGTGATAAAACTTATGAGTTGGGAGGGTTGTGGATCCACGTTGATGCCGCAGCCGTTTCATTCAGAAATGTCTTTTTATTGATACTGTTTAGACGAGGTTGGATGGCTCTGATTACTGACTTCTGTGATTTGTCTCCTGCAGCCGTACTGCTCGCTCCATCTCCATCTTCAAGTTTCTGCAAATCCCTACACATCTGGAAACATAGCTAGCAGGGAGTCCACGCCGGGGATTATTGTCGCATCAGGTGGGTGAAAAGGAATCTCTCCTGACTGACATGTCTTCCGTCTGTGTGCACTTCTGAGGGTTCCTGTCCTTCTTCTTCTTCTTGTTCTGCTTCATCTTCTCCTTCTCTTTATTTTTCTCCTCCTTCTTCTTCTTTGTCTTCTCTGTCTTTTTCTTCTTCTCCTTCCCCCGGATTAAGGCATTTTAAGACTAAAAATAAGTTTTCACTTTGCTGACAGCAAGTGCTCCCAAAAAGGAAGTGATGCATCTAGTTGAGATGGATTCTGAATTGTTTGATTTGTTTCATTTCCATTCATCACAGAACAAAAAGTGCAGCATAAAGAAAAGCCATCTCCCTTTGTGTGGGTCATTTCGTTACTTTTTTTTTTTATTGGCACTGATGTTCACAATCGACTTGTGCCTCTGCTTTGTGCCTTAGACTTTCTTCTCTCCATTCATGGATGCATTAGATAATGTTATGCTAACTCATAGAGACAAAGACTATAAAAATCACTTAGGCCGACAAAGAAGAAAAGAAATGTGCCTCTTTGAATTAGCTGGAAATCTTGGCACTCAACATTCCTGTGCAGGAATGTTTCCGCTGCAGCTCTTCAGCGCTGACGTCTGCCATGCAGCTGAAGTTGGCTGCACTGTTTTTTTTAGTCTCGTCCTTAGTTGTTTGTCCTTGTCCAGCAGCACTATAGAACTCCCACAGGACGCTGGACAACATGCGTGTGTGACCTCACCTTCAAACAGGGGCGATTGACAGGACATCAGAAAACGACACATTCTCATTGGTTCAGTTGTCAGCGCATCACACTGTCTCTGGGAACACAGGAGACGAAGCAAGGTCTCCCATCGACTCACTGTGGGAGAAAACAAAGGAATGATGGAAAAAATGGGCTCAGCTGCCCCCTCAGCTGAATTCACACCTCAGTGATATTTACCCCTGGATGGACCGACACTGTCCCCTTGGGTTTCAGGAGAAAGCCAAGCTCATGCAGTTTGGCTGTGAGGACATTGCTGGAATTTTGTGGACAGAGGGATTTTGTTTCTTTACTTGTCCTTCTTTAAGCAAACTACGTTTTGTGAATATGGGCTATATAAATAAAATTTGATTGATCAGTGGGGAGATGAGATATGCTTTAATTTAGTAAGATCTCAGGTGCTGCTGTAAAATAGGTCAATGGTAGTTGTAACTTCAGAATGCTCATGTGAAGTTCAGTGTTTTTTGGTGTAGAACAAAAAAATCTCAGAGAGATTAAAACCAGTGAAACACAACGTGTGATATATTTTTTTTTTCAGAAAAGTGAGAATTCTTTTGCTTGAGTTGGTAAATGTAAAGTCAATGATTTAAACCGCCAGTGGTTGTAATTTCCAGTCTGTCACTTGCCTTGCAGCAGTGCTCGTCGCAGGAGCTCAAGTAGCTCATTCAATGTGGAGGTCTCGGCAGGACTAGATTCACTGACATCGCTTTTAGTTTCTGTTGCGAAAAAAGACACAGTCGTGAAATCCCAGGCAGCACACAGTAGGTGCAGACATTAGAATGAGAGTAGCTACTGTTCTATGAAATGTGAATGATCCTCTGTGGTGGGGCAGCGTTTGCTTAGTAAGTAGAGCCACTAATTGGAGATTCTGTGACTGGATCCCTGGCTCCTGAAATGCCTGATACTGAACTGTGTTTGTGTGGTGTTCAGTGATAAAGGGAGCTGCAGCAGGATTATATGGGTTCAAAGGTATTTTTTTTGGAATATACTGTATATAAACAGGTTGTGTTCTAACTGTGTTAAGTTGCTCTTTGCTGATTAACTCAACAGGAAATGTCTTGTATTTGTCAACAAGGGCGCTTTGTTTACAAAAACAAACAGTGTTCCTATGGGGCAACCGCGACAGTCGTCTAAATGTCGACAGGAATGAAGGAATGAAATAGTTTGCTAAGAACTCACTGTTGACTGCTGATTGTCTCTCCTCTGTCTGCTGCCTCCGTCTGTCCCCTGATTTGCTCTTCAACTTGGATTGTTGCAGGAAGATTGGAAATGGAGTGAGAGAGAGTTGGATTTTACATATATAAACTGTTATGGCTCAGTATTTGTCTGTTGTGGCGCCTGCCGCCAATTATAGGCTGAATTAAAATAAGTGCAGCAGTCTGTAAAGGAGTCTGCACAGCATTCGGAGAGCTTGTCTTAATGCGGTCAGAAGTGCTGAAAAATGAATACAGTAATCTGGATTTATTGGTTAATTTAAGAGTGTGGGCTAATGTCGCGCTGCACTGTAGATCTTTTGGAGCAGTGTAATTACAGCCTCCGTCTGCAGCTGCAGCCTGGAGCCCCCTGCTGTACCACTACTGTCAGTCTAAGTCTCTTTAGAAAAACCGTGGTTAATTTGCTCTCTCACAGAGTTCATTTCCTGTTCCTTGCATTATCTATTATGCCTTCCCTCACTGTATTTTATTTTCTCTCTGTTCTGTGAATCTCTGTCTTAACTCCAGGCTCATTTGGCTCAGAGCTGACCAACAGCAATGTCAGCGTGTACATCACATCGGATGCGGGAAACACGTGGAGACAGGTGAGCAAACGTTTTAGAACGGCTGCAATGTCCTACTGTTAAAGTTTAGGTTCAAGTTCAAAATTTTACAAGGAGGAGTCATTCTACATTTGTGTGGCACTTATCAATACCAATAAACTGCTTCACAGCAGGCAACATAAAACAAAGCAACTTAAAAATATGTGCAAAAGCACGTCGTTAAAAAAGCCTCCGAGGTGCACTGAGGACAGATCGTCATCACTCTCCCACAGTTTATCATTCAGGCGTTTCATCCACATACACGAGCCATTGTTTTTTATGTTGATGATCAAATCACATTTTAAGAGTCATTTGCTTCAGTGCCCACACAGCGCAGGTAGTTGGCCCTCACCATTTTCGATTTATGAAGCTTGTTTCTAATTAAACACGACAATGAAAAGTAATTATTCAGAAGCTGGTGTCGCAAAGGTCTAGCTGCGATGTCGGCTGCGTGCTTGTGAAGCTGGAGGGATGCAGCGCGGCTGTGTAAACACGTGTTAGACATGCTCACGGGCACAAGCCGCCTCTGAGGCTTGTTGTGTTCTTGTGTGTTGGCAGATCTTCGATGAGGAATATGCAGTGCTCTATCTTGACCAGGGGGGCGCCCTGGTTGCAATAAGACACACTCCACTTCCCATCCGACACCTGTGGTGAGTCATTATCACAGAGAGTGCATTCGTCACAGCACGACAAATTCCCTCGGAGGACGCTTCGAGACTGAAGTTAGTCAGACAAAACGCAAATGAGTTTCCCTTCGAACTGTAGGGAGATATTATTCCAAATAGAAAACCCATGAGCCGCGGAAAACTCTGCTTTGACGATTGCCATCCTGTTTCACCTCTCTGTGTTTGAAGCCATAATGAGTCTAGCTTCCACTGATCAGTGTTCACCGAGCAGAGTGCCTCAGCTCTGCTCTGAATATGAAATAAAGTTGTTAGACGACTTTCGGGGTCATTAGCTTGTGCACACTGTCGGGGGATTAGCACCGGTCCCCTGTGCAATGGCTGTTTGTGTTTCCAGGTTGAGCTTTGACGAAGGACGGCAGTGGAACAAGTACAGCTTCACAAACACGCCTCTGTTTGTGGACGGGGTGCTGGGCGAGCCCGGGGAGGAGACGCTAATCATGACGTGAGTGATGGAGATTTGTCAACGCTGAAATCTTTCTGTCACAATGAAAAATCAAAGTTCCAGCGAATAGAGAGGCTATTTGTGTCATGCTGCTTTTAGCCGAGCACGTGCTGCTGCTTGCATCTCCATCTTATCCATCCTGCACGATTCAGCATTTCTGACGGGACTGTTTTCCTTTTCATGAATAAAAAAAGGTTCCCTGAAGGTGCACCCAACATCAGAACTGGGTGTCTCCAGACTGTGATCACAGGAGATCAATGGTCCGACAGCCGGCGACAACGTTACTGTCCATTTGAAGAACTTGAAGAAAAATGATCAAATAAAAAGGCTGAGAAAATAGATGTAAAACTTTGTTGTAAAAAAAAAAAAAAAAAAAAAAGTTTTAACGGCTATAAAAAGTGTGAGAGCTGCAGCGAGTGTGATGTGGCATGTCCTCAGAAATCAGATTTCAGAAGATTCCCTTTTTGTGTTCGTTCACATTTTTATTTTTAGCAAAAGCCCAGAGCTGAAGCCTGCGCATGAGGGCATGACGCAGCACTACTCCCTTATTGCAGATGTGATTTAGGACCGTGGGACGTGTTACCAAAGGGTTTCCAGAGCCATTACATCAATGTTTCATGACACTTGCCATAAATGACAGACTGACAGTCAGCTCTGTAGTCAGCTCTACAGGAGAGTGATAGGGCACAGCTGGAGAGACAGAGAAGGACAGAGAGAATGGGAAAAAGGCACAGCAACAGTCTCAAGAAGAAGAAAAGGAGTCAAAAAGGCAACCCTGGCATCGTGAACACTGAGAATAAAGTTTTGGAGCATGCAGCCTCTCAACTGGCAGACACACCATTAGTTTTCATAAGACCATCATGCACTGTTTTCTTATCAATTTGTACTCATTTTTACAGTAAGTGCCTGTCATGGTCGGGCGCCTCGAGAGGTAATTGACAGATTGATTGTGATAAATTTGGTTTGTAGATGATTGTGTGTGTGTGTTGGGCTTAGGAAAGGGAAACACACCCACTCAATTTAGCCGGAGATGGAATATTTATCTCTGTAGTATCATAACCTTGAATGCTAAAGAGATTTTGACAATTGCAAAAAAATATGGATATTGATTCTGAGTAGCTTGAGCACTTAAAAGACATATGTGTTTCAATAACAGCAAATCAGCTCAGGTTAACGACATTCAAATGAGGAATGAGAAGTAAAAGTTGCATAAAAACATCAGTACAGACTGAGCTCTATATTTCATCTTATATTTTTAAGTCCCTCTCTTTACCAATATTCCCCTGATTCTCTGCACTGACCATGCTAAGGAAAGGTTCAGGTCCCTGGTACGCCATTTGAATTCCTTGTCAAACAGCTTTGAAGAAAAGAAAAAAGCCACCCCCACTGCATCTTTCAGACGCATCCGACAGTCTTTTATCTGCTCACTGACTTCTTCCTGGAGCAGTGATCGGCCAGCTGTCTGAAGCAGAGCAAGCAGGTGTTGAGCATCGCTCTGAAACTTTTGTCACTTTTTGTGGGCAGAAAGAAACAATGGCAGCACGAGTCTTGTTTTCCATCTTTAAATGCTCCTCACACCTGCACTCCTGTTCTTGGTGTCCAACACTCAAACAACTGTCAACGCCTTTGTCTTCCATCATGTCATACACACTTTATTTCTGTATAGGGACATAATACTCTGTCTATTTCTGTATGTACAAATCTAACATTGAACATAAATGACCCTGACTCACTGAGAGTGCGGTGTTGACCGTACATTTTCTCGGGTTAGCGTTTCTTCAGAAACTCTCAGAAATCCTTCTTACATGTTACATGACATGAAGCAAAAAATGGAATTGCGTATAGGCAGTCTGTTTTAAGAAAGGCTAGACCCAACTGCGCTGGCACTTGTCACCATTGGAGCGAAGCGGCCAGCTCCAGCAGTAATAAACGAGACGGACTGACCATGTAGGCAGCAGCCCGGAAATAACGCAGGCCAAGCAACCACCCCCTACAGACAGACACATTGTGAACAGGCACTGCACTAGTGGGATTTTATGTTCTTCATAATGATGGCACATGTCATCCATCGTGACAGTGAGGCTCACTGCTGTGTTTTAATCATTTCTGGACCAGAATGGAACTGTGTGGCAGAGAGAAATGAGAAGTATCAGAGTCTGGACACACATGCTACAACACAATGCACATCCCCATCTCAGGGTGATGGTTAAACGAAGCATGTTTCATATGTAACAAGCGGTGTGTGTGACTGTTTTCCAGGATTTTCGGCCATGTCAGTCATCGCTCTGAGTGGCAGTTGGTGAAAATCGACTTCAGGTCCATCTTCAACAGGAGATGCACAGAGGCAGATTATCAGACGTGGCACTTTCACAACCAGGTACAGACTGTAGCACCACTGAATGAATCATGTTTATAACGCATCCTCAAAATGTCTTTTGCTTTCATTTGGTGAAAAAAAATAAAAAATAAAAAATGAAGGTCAAAACCAAGAAGATGCACTTACTATCCTTTCTTTAAGAAGTGACATGCCACGATGGATCGATTTGAATATTTTGACTGAATATAATTATTTTACATTTATCATAGATGACAATTGTTCAATAATTTACAATAGATGAGCCAGTTAAATCAGATTTCAGATACTATACAGATGTGTTTCTCCACTGCCATTTATATATATGTATGTATGTGTTTGTGTATGTGTGTGTGTATATATATACACACACACACGCACATACACACATGGTGAATGCACCCTCATTCTGCTTCATAAACAATTTCAGTGTAATGAGCTGTTACTTTAAAATGAGATATGAATAAATTAAATAATCAGAAGTCTGGAGCCTCTTCCCTCCACAGTGCTGCCTTTTAAAGTTTGGCTGATGCAGAGGTTAGCTTGCGCAGGGCCCCCTTGATCAAACGCCAGGCTTCACGGGCAGCGGCTGACGCGTCTCTCTACTTTCAGCCTGGCAGCGCGGCGAGCGACTGAGCCCGGACGCTCTCAACTCTTGGAGCACTCGTGCATATTCTATGCTGATTCCTGCTGATGCCCCCACCCCCTGCATATTTTAAGTGCCTGAAAACCCCTCAACCTGGCCAGGCCTGAAGCCGAGCCAGAAACTTAAAGCGTCCCTTTATTCAAGGCCGAGCCCTGTAATTGGTTTTGACGCCCATATGTTCTGAGCTGGATAATGAGCAAAACATATAGTGCAGAGGATGACAAGAGTCTGGGCCAATTACAGGGTTAACCTGCCTAATTGTTGAGATCCTTGTCTGCTGCGGAAAGAAACTGAACACCACCTAAGAACAGTTTGTGTTTTAAGGCCACTGGGAAAATTAAGGGGATTTGCAGGAGCTGGAAGTCTATTTATGGATGCAGGCAGATTTTTTTTTAGCATCTCACTACTGACACCTAATGCACAAAGACAGGATGTTCCTATAACAAAGGCAGAGCAGCAGTGCAGGCTGGATGAGGCAGTTTAACAGGAGGGTTTATCCATCTCAACTTTTTCTCCCCTGCAACTGATTTTATATTCACTTCCTGCACATAGATACATGGCTAAAAATGGATTTAGTGCTGGCAGCTTTTGCGACTGAAGCTCCTTGTTAATCATTCATCTCAATATTACAAAAAAACCCAAATCCTCTAAAACAGAACTCAAGCTGCAGATCCTCCAGTGTGACACTTGGGACGAACAGTTGTCGGGTTTAGCTCACCACACAGTGCGAAGACGTAAATATTCGCTGAACAGGAATGCACAACGAGCTGAAGCAAAGCGAGGCAGCGTTGCTTTTCACACACAGAAGGATGCACACATGGTCGGTTGCATCGTGTAAATTATTTATGCTGGCAAGTGTTACAAAAGCAGCTTGTTTTTTCAGTTTTTTTTTTTTAACTCTGTATGAATTTTCACCCTGTCTTTTTTTTTTTTTTTTAAACGTGGCCCACAGGGTGAGCCGTGCCTCATGGGAGTGAAAAGAATCTACCGAAAACTAAAGCCCACGTCCAGGTGCGTTATGGGAAAGACATACTCGGTGTCAATGACCTCGGGCACCTGCGAATGCACAGAGGCTGACTTTGAGTGGTGAGTGTACTTCTCCATTTTTCCCATTTGCATGTCTTTTCAATGGCTGTTAATGGAGAATTCCATCAAATGTAACCAGTTTGAGTTCTTCTCCACTTACAGAAACATCTGTGGCTTTTAAAACTGCTGGTTGTTTCTACTTGGATGTTGACACTGCATATTTAATAATAGATAAGTCTCTGACAAACTCAGGACACGGTTTTGAAATATGCGGGTGTCAACAAGAGACATTTTAGCTGCATTATGGGAAATTGGAACTGGAATCCTGAGAGTTTAGATATGTTTAGATATCTCAACTTCTGTTTCTTTCATTTCCCAAACAATGTGCTTATATAATTTACCTGTTAAAAAAAAGCGGGTTGAATTATTATAATAATTATTATTTTTTGGTCTGTTATCAAAATTGAACACAAAAGTAATTGGATTGATTCCCATGAAGAACAGAACAGAGGAAGTGTTGAGGGAGATTGACTTCACCTGGACCTGAGGACCAATCAGTGGTGAGGGTGGTGGGATTGGTCCTCAGGTACACAAGGCAGAGGCTGAGCTGCCTCTCAGCCATGCTGGAGTTTAGGTTGAGTTTGATTCGTATCGTCTGTTTGATTCAGAAAAGATGCTGATGTGTGTGTGGGTGTGTGGGAAAGCCCCATGGCATTTTTTTACTTTATTATCGAGCGCTTATATTTGATTTTCTCTGTAGTTTTCACTCTAAAGTAATTAAATACGTACGGGTAGCGGAGGTGTGCAGGAGTAGCTCTCATGCTTAACAGATTCCGAGTGAAGGCACATACACTGCCACACATAGTAAAATATAGCCGTTATTTTTATCTTCCTCCAGTTCTCTCACTACCAATTTCCAGGCAAAATGACTGTGAAAAATCACGGCTTTCTGATTTTTAACATATCACGTAGAGGATGCTTTTTTTTCCCGAGCATCTTTCAATTACTGCAGTCAACAATTATGAGGGGACATATCAGTTGAGCATCCAGCCTGAGGACGCTTCAGCATGGGCTAGGATTCTCTCTGCTAAACTAATGGCTGAGAGAGGACCATATAAATGTGTCTTACTGTTTGTAAATTAAAGGACAAAGCATTCAAAAGCACAGATGATATCACAGCTTTGTATCTGGTACTGATGAATCTTTATATTGGAGAACGTTTTTCCTCCTCCTTTAAATTATCCAGAGTATTACTGTTCTGCAGGTCTCTTGAGTGAGGCAGCTCCTGGAATAAACACCATCAAAACCATAAATCACCAGGCCTAATAGCTTTCATTAACAATCACAACACTTTTGCATCTGTGTGCATGTCGCACTAATTGGGGCAATTTGTCCCGATCATTTTGGGGACACATTGCTGCTCTGCCATTTCATTTGTAGGACAAACAACTTGCAAGCTGCATTTCCAAAGCACCGAGGACTCGCACAGCAGTTTCTGTAGCTACTGGGACGTCAACACCAAAACAACATTCAGCTTGTGTAAAATAATGTATCAGAGTTTTTTTTTTTTACATAAAATGAGTTCAATCACCTCTGGATATGCTATTATCCCCTGATTGATTTGTCTCAGAGTAACATCAGCTGCTGCGTAAGTACGTGCCACACTCGAATTGGATTTTTCCAAGCAGAGCCTGAGGGACATTTGCATCAGTGTCCTCTTTGTTTTGTGCTCCCTGATTGAATAACCCAGTCTGTTTTTTGTCTGCTCAAAACATTGCAGTGATTATGGCTATGAGAGACGGACCAATGGAAATTGCAGCCCTGCCTTCTGGTTCCATCCATCATCGATGTCCAGGAGCTGCACAACGGGGATGACTTTCCTTAACAGCACTGGGTAAACACCGGCCGGGAAGAGAGCAGACTGGGATCAACACTCTGTCTCAATAGCGACTTTCTGGCACTGGGTGAAATGAGTGCACTCGTGTCTTATAGGTCAGGGTATAGAGCACCAGCAGTGATGTGAGCTGCTGTAGGAGGAGCAGTGTTTTCCAGTCATACTTTTGAATCGCAAGAAATCCAACAACCATGTGTGGGTAATTACTCAAGGATCCCCCCCATCTCCTACCCCATCAGGAGATCAACCTATGTTGTGGAAAATTCTGCCCAGGGCTTGAAAATAGTAACCAATTCAGGTTTAGTGAATCTCCTGATGACTCCAGCTGAAAGCCCAGGATATTAAGAATATATAAATATCAGAACTAGCTTAAAGCTGTTTTATGGAGAACCTTAGTGTCAGAGAAACAAATCTTGTCAGGCTTGGCCCAAGATAAAGCACCTGGAGCTGTGGCTCATTTTTCACAATCATTAAGATTTGCTGTCAAAGAGCAACCTGTTTGTCTTCCTGTTTGCCCCCCCCCCTCCTCCCCCACACAAACTGAATTCATGATACTGAATAGAAGTATTTTTTTTTTTTTCTCTCTCTACTTGGAGGAGAAAGTGGCCTCGGTATTAACTTTTCTAAATGTGGTTTTGACTGGTCAAGGAGCAAAAGTCACTTAATAATAATTATTTGAAATTCTGAATGTAGAATTCAGACCAACACAGTCAAAAGCATCTAATGTATTAAAGTGACCATAATTATTATTTCACAGAATGATTTCATTTTAAATATGATTTGATGGTTTTCTGTTTTAATGACATTTTAATTTGATGTGCCGTTTCAATGTTCACTCTCCAGATAAATTCTGTTGTTTGACATATGACTGAGATGATGCTAAGTATACAGGTGCTATAAATAGCCACAGCCATGCATAACACTTCCATGTGAGATCATATCTATGAATATGTATGGATGATTACTGGAGAGGAAATTCATCACTTGCAGACTCAGGTGCAGACTGCTGCTACCTTTTCCTACGGGGCACGGCAGAGAGATTTTTTATTCTAAACAAGATTAAATGAATTTGACCACTTAATGTATTTGGCTTCTGTCAGGCAGAGCAGTACACCTGGGTTTGCATCCACCGCGTGCCTTAATATCCCTCCGTTGGTGTATTCCTGCCCTCAGCTACAGGAAAGTGGTCTCCAATAACTGCACAGCTGGAATCAGTGTGGAGTACACAGCCAAGAGGAGGCAGTGTCCCATCCAAGCACCCAGGGGTCTCCACCTGGTCACCAGTGAGGGCACACTCACAGCCACGCTGGGCTCCAACGTCACCTTCCTCATTTTTCTGGAGGAGGTAAGATGTTTTCTGTACTTCTCAAAAACCCTTGTGTACTGTCACACACTCACGTTACTATATTCAGAATGCAAACGTGGGCCATTTAGACGTTTAGCAATTTAGATTTATTTATGATTTCTGTGTGACTCACTCACTGAAGTTCTTTATCATTTTTTCTTTAAATCAGATTTTTACGGCTGCATTTGATCTGACTCTAGTTACTCAGTCTCTTCCCCTTGTAGATTTCCTGCTAAGTGAAAATTCAGGCCGATGCAAGACATATATGTATGTATGACTGGTGCTGGCAGCTGCGCCTGCTGCTTCATCACACTTAAGAAAATGTCACGTGTACTTTGGCTCGAGTCCTCAGCAGCAGGGTGGATTCTCGCCAAGTGGCTTCCCCTCTCTCTCTCTCTCTCCCTCTCCCTCTCCCTCTCTCTCATACTTTGTTTCATCAGTGGTGGCTCACATACCTGAAATAATGTCTTTTTTTCTGTTGACTGGATGGTTTTTGCAGAGACTAAGCAATTGTGCTGAGCCCTGACCTTGGCACTTTATTTTTTATACTAATAATACGCATGGATAATTGCTTTGAAGTAAAAAAAAAAGATCCAGGACACATTGTACTTTTAGAATAATTATGTTTATGGTCTGTACACTCAACAGGGCTGCAGCAGCGCTATTAGTTTTAGTTTGTGCATTGAAAATCAACTGATGAAGTCATTTTCTTTTGTTTCAAATTCTAGTCTTGAAGACGTTTAAAGTAATTTTGCTTTCATGCTGTCACTGCTGCCTTACAATAAGAAGGTCTTGGGTTTGATTCCCAGGCAGGGCCAGGAGGGCCTTTCTATATGGAGTTTGCATGTTCTCCCTATGCTTAATGTCTGCAGTGAAAGTGTGTGAAAGTGCCTGCAGCTGGTTTGGGCAAAGTCTTAACTTCTTGTCTGCGTAGGGTGACGGAGCGAGGACAAGCATCACCCTGGACTTTGGAGATGGCCACGCTCTGACATACTCCAACGTGAGCTCCATTGAGGACGGCATCAAACACATCTACAGGGCTGTGGGAATCTACCGGGTCATCGCCACCGGGGAGAACAACCTCGGTTCAGAGACGACCATGCTGTACCTACATGTCACATGTGAGAGGAGCTTTGTATGCATTTGTTTAGTTGTGTATTTATTTAGAAAAGACATCCTTCTGTTTTCCTGTGCTCCTGGTTCCAGCTCGTTCTGCTTTCCACTTTCGGTTCTATTCAGCAGCTGCCACTACCACACAGAGTACCACGTTCTGTACTTTATCTCTTAGAGGTACATGCTCCCCTCCCATAACCAAACAAACAAGTGCGGTAGAACAAATCCCATTACACTTCCGCTCAAGTCAGCTTAGGCTCGGCAGCCAGTGAAGCCTCCGCAGCCTTGTATGTAACAGGGCTGACCACCCCTGGTGTATTCACAGGGTGACAGATGCAACAGAGCTGACTTATTGATCAGGGAGCACTGCTGCCCCCACCAATCTGTCAATCCTATGTGCCAGCCGTGCAAATAGAGCCACCACAGGCTCAGGAGTGCCACAAATGAAAAATAACACACAGATGGCAAGCCAATGGTCCCAGAGCAGGGCCGCATTCTGAACAAACTCTCCAACCCCTCTCTCCCTGCTCTGCACCAACCTACAAACGCTATGAAACGCTAGTTGTTTTTCCCCTTTTTTCCGTTCTTTTTGCTCATTGCGCTACAGTGTGTTGCCAGCGCGTGATGCATACTGTGTGTGTGCCTGAGTAGGTCAGCTGGAGTATATCCATCTCTCAGCTCCCTTTGTGGCGGTGAGGAATAAGGAGGTGAACCTGACCGCTGTTCTGTGGCCCAGCCAAGTGGGAACGGTCACCTACATCTGGTGGATCGGAAATAACACGGAGGTAATGTATACTCAGGACTTCCCGCTTCTCTGTTACCCTGGGCTATTAAGTAGGTTGCTGACTGCTTCTGTTGGGCTACATTCATGCGTCCAGTTTGCAAAAAGATTTGGTTTTATTGATCAGCCAATATTAAATATTCAAATTGCAAAGCTTTGTCACGTAGCAAAATACAACAAGGAGAAGGAATAATTCACTGAAATCTAAATTTTGGGACGTCCGGACACTTGGATGACACCAGACGACATTTTGGAGGCTTGTTGTCTTTTTTTCTACTCTTATATTATGGCTGAAAATGTATCAGCTTCCTTTGTGTTATACTGACTAACAGCAGCTGATGTTGTGCCAGTAGTGCAGCATTAAAAGCCAGGTGATTCCTGAATGAAGGCCTTTTAGCAGCTAAGAGCCCTCCAAATGTAAAACAGGACAGTTGACATTATCAATAAAAACAAAAGACGAGGAGTGGTGATTGCTCAGGTCAAGCTCTTGCTGACTGGCTCCGGCAGATTGATTCATGGTTCCTAGTGGCAGAAGGCCTCTAATCATCTTTGCACATTGTAGCCATCATGACATGACGATTCGATGCTAATCCCATTTGTCCAGTGCAGAGCCCTCCTGCTTCCCTACATCCTTATTATGCTGTAAGCCTTTGATACTCAGATTTAATGCTTGGGTTGTTAGAGAGCACCTTCAAAAGTGATGGGCGTTCACCCTCCAAATAATAATGCGGCTCTGTAACCATTAGCTCTAAATGGGCAATGACTCTTTCTAAATGAAAGTGCTGTTTATCAACTGCTGTAATCAGTGAGTAAATTGTTATACAGTAACATCTGACTGTAAAGACAACACACAGTTCGTCTGACTTCTAGAAAAAATTTCACATCCCTCGTGGAGTTTCTCGACAGAGCCTCCGTCTCCCTGGACCAACAGATGTTCTCTTCACTGGAGCTGCCCTACTCCTGCTATCTGTTCTCATATTTGCAGTTGTGTAAATGTGTTTGTTCAGCACCAACCGGGGCCTTCCACATGGACAGCCAGTTATGTCAGCTGGTAATAAACCGTGGCAGTATCAGCATTTTACAGCTATCCGTAGAACAAATGGAGATGTGAGAGAGTGGAAATAGCTGCTGGTGTCGCACAGGCAACTCTCGGTGGGCTGAGATATCGTATGCAGCGCAGGGCGGATTGTTGCAAAGCTCCTTGTGTATGCCTGTGCATGCCTGTGTGTTTGTGAGTGTGCCAGCAGGCTGACACCTCCGTAGTGTAAATAACAGCAGTGGTAGGATGTTAAGCAGCCGCTGATAAGGGTCTCTCTTGGGAAGCCCCTGACTCTGACTCTCTCCATTTCCATCTCCCTCTCCCGCTACCTTTTCTGCACCTCTGCCTCTCTCCCCAGCAGCCAGTTATCACCCTGGAGGGAAGCGTAGCATGCGTGTTCCCTAGGGAAGGCATCAACACAGTCACCGTGCAGGTGTCTGCAGGGAATTCTATTCTGCAGGACAGAAAAACCATCGCTGTCCACGGTGAGCCCATGCTCTGACTCCCCTTCCTCTGGGATTCAGGAGCTGTGTAAACATGCTGATGCGATGTGTCACCACAGTCTGTGCAGTTATACACAAGAGAGGTTTCTCATCATTCATTAGGGACTGTTCTGCTTAATACAACTTAACTTAGTTGTTTTTGTCATCTCTCCAAACTTCAACTCAAAATCATGCTCCCCATTAAGTGATGCTTTATAAAGGGTTGTTCTCATGATTAAGGGCTATTAATATTAATATTATGTTAATATTAAATCAATTCAATTGTGATCAGACCACCACATCACACCATCCAAAAATCATTTGGAAGAGGAAAACAACTCAGAGGGATGCATTCTTACCTACTTGACTTTTATCTGTCTATTTTCAATGTTCACAGACTCTGCTTTAATTTGAACCTGATGGACTCATATTGCTATCATTTAACAGCCTTGTTATCACTTTCAGAACTGTGCACATTCAAGCACCTGCTCTTATTTGGGAGCCATGCGCATCCTTACGCCCTCAGCAGTCTCTGTGATCGGGGCTTTTCGGATGTGCCTCGCTTCAGGATCAGAGCTAAAGCAGAATGTGCTTTTGAAATTGGAACTCCCCCCCTTTTAAATCCTGTGGACTTTGGTTGTTATTCTTTTATTTCCCTTTTATTATAACAAATACAGCTGCACTGGCTTGATTCAGTGGCTGCGGCTTTTACTATGAGCTCATTAAGCAGATCAATAAACAGCCTGATGTGTATGATTAAAATTCAAAACCAGTTTTTCATCAGTGCCATTTTACAATCCACTGGTTCTATATATTCAGATCCTCAATAGAGGCTGAGTAACTGCACCTGAGATGTCTGGTGAATAAACTGCTGGCTTTCATGGTCCGACCGCTTGTTGGACTGAATTGTACCAAAGTCGATATTAATATAAACTTTGATGAAAGTGAAATCGTCGCAAAACAAGACCAAATAATTTTTAACAATCCTCTAGATAGAGAGATGAATGGATGGATGGATTGATTCTAAAATTAAAACCGGAAACTTAAAAGAATCTCACATATGTTTACCTCTCGGCAGAATATTTCCGATCTCATCTGCTCGCCTTTTCATCAAACCTTGATGACCACAACCCTGATGTCGCAGAATGGAGGCTGGACGTGAGCCGAGTCATCAAGAACTCTCTGATCCAGGTAAAGCGCACGCTCTCTCTCTCTCTCTCTCTCTCGCCCTTCCTCTCTTTCATGGAAACCGTTGCTTTCCTCTGGTAAATACTGTCACCGCTTGACTGGACCTCTGACGGTGTACGAGAGCAGCCTGACCTCCCTGAGGCTTCGACACATAAATCTGACTTTTATGATGATAAATGACAAGCCATGATGGAGGAGAGGGGGTAAAAACATAGTTCAAGAGCATGCTGATTGCAGTGGCTTGCACACGTCTGCACGTCTGTGAGTTCAGGGCCGTACAGTAACGACGTTGAAGCCAGCAGGAATTAATGGCAGCATGTGTCTGATGTGTGTTCGACACTTCTCCTGAAGGGAAGCTTGAGGAGACGAGTGCGTCGTGACCTGCAGTGTGCAGCACATAATTCAAAACCCATACATGACATGTCAGGCATAGATATTTTCCCCATTAACTTCATGTTGTTTCAAAACATCCTTAGCACGTCAATATATTTCCCATCCGGAGGATGAAAAAATCGGAACCTTGCATCATATTTTCACACGTTTTGATCCTGCAAAATCAAAACTGATGCCAAAAATACACCCGGCTCCTCAGTCTTCAGTGAACTTGTCTGTTTTGTTATTTGTTATTGACATCGTTTTCGTATGACAGCCCCCGCCTGGAAGGCAGAGCATGGAAAAATAAAAAAATAAATAGAAGACAGAAAAAAAATAAAAGTTTCAGATGAAAATATGACCTGATAACTCAAAACATTCACGGGCGTCACTGCAGCAGAGCCACGCACGAGCTGGAGGAAGAACAGGGGCTCCTGCAGCACTCAGTTGAAGCATGCACTAAATCACGATCTCTGTGTATCATAATATCAAACAGGTTGAGTTCAACATAGTCATCGAAATATTACACACAAGATGCTATATCAAGTATTACAAAGTATTACAGCATTGCTTTTACTATCATAGAATAAAAAGTATCATGTGATGCTATACATGGATATACATGGATTGTGTTATTGTTAAAAAAGAAAAAAAACTAGCATACTTAAATAGTTCAGATTTATTGCAGTACTCATATTCACTAGCATAACAAATCTTAGATTTGCACATGTTTTTCATTTTAGAATCTCATTGTTAGGGCTCATAATTATACTTATTAGACAAGCAAACAAACTATTGTGAAGAGCGCCTGAAGATAAATATTAAAGATTACTGACCTACTCTGTCTGTCTTAATATTTAATTTCCCCACCAGAGTTTTGGATCAAGCTTTTCGACACACACTTAAAACATGTGACATTGGTGTTTGTTTCATTACAGAGCTGGGTCTCTGTCTGTCTTGCCTTTGCTCTCTCTCTCTCTCTCTCTCTCTCTCTCCCCCCCCCCCCCCCCCCCCCCCCCCCCTCCCCCTCTGTGTTGATGGTCCATGAAAAAATCCATACAGTTTTTACCCTCCGTTGAAGAAAGGATGTGTGCTGCTGCATCAGTGCTGTAGCATACAGTGTACAGTGCAATCACAACTATGACATAGTCAGTAGTATTGGTGGCATGGGGGAGATGGGGGCCATCAGAGCTAATGTTGCTTTAAGCCTGAACAGGTGCTATGTGTTGTTGTGTATAATGAATGAATTGTATCAATTGTATAAATCAAGCCATAAAGCTAAAACAGGGATGTGGTTATTTTACAAACCTAGCTCAAACACATGTCAACAGATCAATCAATCTAAAGTCTATCCAAATGAATTCAAATAAAATGAAACACTTGTGACTTGAATCAGACACAGATCAGTCACAGAAAGGAGAATCCTGAATCTGAGCGAGCACTCACTTCGAGCTGTTTGGTACATGCTTGGCTACTTGTTGCCGCAGACACACTCCTGTCTGTACCAGAAACACGTGGAGGCTCTGTACCCAGCCGAGCCTGAAACTGGGGGGGGGGGGGGGGACACCCTTTGTCGAGCTCTTTTAACATTCCTCTCCCTCATGTTCCCCTCCAGGCTACAGACGTCAGAGAGGACAAGCTCCTGGTGGCCGTCCTCCCAGGTTTACCAACCGCAGCAGAGTTCTTCCTCCTGCCTGACAAACAGTTGACTGAGGGGAAGCCAGAGAAGACGGCTGCTCATTTAGATCAGGTAGAAACTAACAGCAGCAGCTGCTTTGCCTGTGTATGAACAGTCTAACCCTTTCCCAGCCCATTTGTGCAGATGGATGATTTTCACCTTGTTATCCTCCAATTTAACCACAACACCCACTTGATGCATTGCTTCCTATTTTTCAGTTTCATGAGTCATGGGGGAAATCCTATTTTTCACGGCTCCAGTTTGTCCAGTATTTGCTCCCTGGAAAGTTTAAGTTTCACCTTCCTCCAGCAGATGTCAGCATTGATCCACAGAAGCCTGTTTAGTTTTTCCTTTTCTTTTTTTCTATGGGGCTAATTCTAGAAGCCGCCTGAGGAATCTCTGCAATAGACTCATCAATACGCCTGACAAGTATTAACTAGTTATCAGGGGAGCGACTTTTTTAAGCTCTCCTCAACTCACATCCTGTGTGGAGTCTTAAGGTGGGAGGAGGAGTAGGGAGGAGGGGTGGGGGGTGGCTGGGGCCTCAAAGAGACCTAAAAAGCCAGAAAAAGAAAATTGTCACGGTTGATCAGTCCACTAAATCACTGCCGTATCAAGGTGGACTGAATCAGCTCGGAGCCTCACATAACAGATAATGTCTGATAATAATGTCGGATCTGCTGCCGATGGGGAGAAACTCCAAGGCGTGTTCAGAGAGAGAGAGAGAAAGAAAGAGAGAGGGAATGCAGGAAGGAAATCAAGGTTGATCGTCTGGAACAATCCTCTCGCCTACAAGGCTGTGATAAATCTTCATTCAAGGTTGGCATCTTAAAAGTGTAGAGTGAGCTCTACTTGTTAGAATGTATAATAGATTTAGTGACCCTGGTGTACATTGGGAAAGAGTAATTAGCGTATTCTAAAATTAAACTGTTTGGAAATATAAAGAGGGAATGGAGGACTTCAGAAATGACTTGTATCACTGATAAATATGACAAAGATAATTAAAGCCTCTGCAGAGCAAAAAAAGCAGGATCAGAAAACTGAAGATGTTTTTATTTGTGTCTTCACTCTGCAGCTTAATATCTGCCTTGCTTTATGCATGCAGATGAAATACAGAATAAAACAGCTTTTTTATATTGGAACATCACTTTAATTTTTCTATTATGTTAAAGGATTAGACCCGCAGGATAGAGATTTATAATTGGGCGAACTGGAGAATCTTTGTGGGGGAATAGGAATGGATGAGATTGGATTCTGGATTTGTACAGTTTACCTTCGGGTCGGTGTAATCTGTCTGATTTATGTCAAAGTTAGATGTTCTCTGTGCAGAGAGTGACTTGCCAGTCTGGAAAACAGATATCAAGTGAGGCTGCATTGTATGCATTATGCATCACAGTGGAAAGGTCCCACAAACAAAGACTCTTACATAAATAAGGCAGCTCAGATGGAGTTGTTGGTGGAGACGAGGTTTTCTTGGGTCATATTTTCTTACACTGCTTCTTTAAGATTATTAAAGAAGCCATCTTGAACTTGAAGTTCAACAACTGACCAGTTTCATTCAGGGCTTGACTAGTCCAGGTTATATAGTTGCATTATCTGCTGCATATTGTAAACGCCTCTTTTTATCCTGCCCAATAGTGATCTCTCCTTTGAGAAGGAGAGGTCAGCTGACTCAACTTCTCTGTCATTAGCCAACCTCTTGGAGTGAGTGACTGAAATGCCCCGCCCCTAACCCAGAGGTTATTTCATCAGGATGTAATAGAAAAAAAAACGTGTACCTCTGTCACTAAAAGAAGGGAAAAAAACAAAATGTGTAATATGAGTATTTCCAGTCATTGCTTGTCTGAACTGGGAACAAACAAAGCTTCCATTAAATTTGTCTTAGGCTGCAACAGCCAGTGAGGAAGCTTTTAGACCTGTCTTCATGAGAACTGCTCAGCACTAACAGCAGGTAAACAAATCCATGATGTGAGCAAACTGGAGCCTTTAGCAGTCGAAGAGTCACTCCCACAGTTAATACCAAACACCATGTCTGGGGAAAAACAAATGTCCTGCTGTTTTTTTTAAATGTCCCACAGAACATTACAATCTTTGGTCGCACTTTAGAGGTGTTTTGTCTTCGTCTTAGTATACAGTCATTACACCACGTCTCTAAACAGATGCCTTGAGACTTCAGCCCCTGTTCACGTCTCTTCTAGTAAGTGTATCTGTGTAGTGTGTTTTCTGCCTTTTATTCAGCTTGTTTCCTTTTCCAAATGATGTACTATCTGTATGTGTGTGCCCACTGTGTTTTCCCAGTCACAAAGTGGCAGGGCAGACATGTAGAGCGGTGCACCTTCAGTGGTGCTGTCAAGGGCAAGTGATGTTTGGACTCGATTATTTTTCTGTCTGACAAATTGGATGAACGTGTAGAGAGATTGATCAGGACTCTGAAATGTCAGTTAACAAATGACGACTCAAAGGAAAGATAGATGGGACTGTCTGGGAGGTGCGATGATCTTGGCACTGACCTTTCTGAGCAGTTACGTTTGGTTTTGTTCCCTCTGTGTCCCAACAGCTCTCGGAGGTTTTGCTGAGCGCCTTAAACCAGAACCTTGTCCAGTTCACGCTGCGGCCGGGGGTCCAAGTCACTGTGTACGCAGCACATCTATCAGCAGGTTGGTTTAGTTCTGAACAGAGAACTTCCATACTTCCTGTAGTGTGTGGCACGGAAAATAAGACCTAGATAAACTCCATATTTAGATTTCTTATTATCCTTTCTACTCCCATCAACTAACGACCCCAACCCTGTGTCTGATTGGCTCCCTACATGTAGCTACACAGAGACATTCAGAGAGTGAGCACCGTTACAAGTATGTGTGCCTCTTCCTAGTGGGGATGCTGCTACTGTCCTAAAGGGGCTTATAAGATAAAGAGTAAGAGAAGTCCCTATTACTGAACTTTAAAATGATTCATCGTTACATAGGTGTCAAAAATCCTGCTCACTGCTCGTTGCATGACTCAGCAGGCCATGGTGTCACTGCTGCGTTGTTTAGATTCTGCGGCTCTTGTCTCGTCCTGTCTCTACAGCCCCCCTGGTGGACACCAGCGAGAACCACAGCGGCTCTGCCATGCTAATGCTGCTCTCCGTGGTGGTTGTGGGTTTAGCCGTGTTTGTCATCTACAAATTCAAGAGGTAAAGTGTTCATGAAATGTCGTGTCTGCCGCATGAAGTTGTCTCGCTGTACGTGATCGGGACCCGCCCGACGCGTCGGGGCCCTCTGAAAGCTCTGTAAACAAACGCCAGCTGAAAGGCTGCGGGGGAGGGCTGATAGCTGCCTGTCAAACGTCTATGGCGGCAGACCGAGCGCTCCCCAGCGGAGGCTCGGCTCACCCCCTCATCACATGCACGCAGCTGCTGGATCCTGTGAAGATTCTATGATCAGGTCAATCTTTGCAAAAGAAATGTCAGTCAGCCTTTAGCCGCTATCAATATAAAGCCCTTTGAACGTCAGCACTTGACCTTTCTGAAATGTTAAATCATGTCTCCCTGCCAAGGTGCAGTTTCAAGGGAAAAGGGCACAGAGGGTTGGGAAGATTTTCTGACAAGTAGAGCTAGAATGAAACTTTGGATTCACAGACCTTTGTCACTTTCAGTGTCTGGGCACATGAAGATTAGCATGCAAATGTACGTGATCGTATCAGGTTTTGTTGCTTTGTGTGGTTGCAGGTGGTCACACTAGCGAGCCGTTGGTTGTTGAGTTCCTTTTCTGTTTTAGTCAGGCTCCCAGCTTTATCCCTTTATTTGCCTGACTGTGACTCTTTTCTCAAGGAAGATCCCAGGCCTCAACGTCTATGCGCAGATGCAGAATGAAAAAGAGCAAGAAATGATGAGTCCAGCTAATCCAACAGAGGCCACGCCCAGCTCACAGCGGGACTTGGTGCATTCTTTGGAGATTCTGGACACGGAGTTGAACTCACGGCCCATCGGTAAATTCCCCCCCCCACTCTGTGGCAGGCGATGTATATTTTTTAATCATCATTTCCACATTGCATATTCCTCATCAACTCATTCAAGTGTTGCTGTGGTGTCTCATCCTGTGCTTTTGGTTTTGTGTTTCTCAGAAATGAGATGGTCTCGTCAAGGGCAGAACCAGAGCTAAACAAAAATGAGCGTGACGGAAAGTATGGTTGCCTCGCAGCAGCACAGCTAACGCATGGTTCTGCTCAATACTGTCACTCTTTAATGCTCATGATTTTACAAGAGCGACTTTTTATATGCAACAAATCCTCTGTTTGGCACAATTACATTTATGTATTTATTTTCAATCATTAGTCATCCTCATTCCACTACAGTGATCTGTGGCTCCATGGAATGCGATTTATCAGTATCAGTACGCAAGTCAGGTGTACATTTTCTTGAAATTAAGACCAGACAGAAAAACTAAAAGGAAATAAATATATCACACATTCTCCCTCTAATAAAACACGTTTGTTGGCAGTACTGAGCCGAACGCTGTGGTCAGCTGTGACTCGAAGTTTGTGTCAACTAACAAAAGCGACATTTTCTTGACTCCGTTGTGTTACTGACTTTTCTTCTGTTCCTCATACACTGTTTCACTTCCTCAAAGCTGCTTTTCATTCTTCATCACCAGCTGTCATTCATTTGATTCAGGTTACTTCTAATGTCTGATGCCTCTTGAACCTACACACAGCTGTTGGATGATAAACTTGACTCTTTCACTCTTTTACTCTTAAAAGCTTCATACTACAGACAGAGATCTATTTTTCGGAGCTTGGGGAGACCAAAACTGAGCTAAAAGGAGATGCAAAGACACAAAAGTTAATATTGTCGGATGTGTAAATAGGTAGAGGTGATAGTGGTAATGTTTTGAAAATCACGATGTATCTTTGAAGAATTTATTTTTCTAAGAATCGTTTACAAAATATCCTGGTATAGTGACATCTGTCTCTGCTCTGTCTCCCCTCAGGATGTATGAAACCTCATGTACATGTGAAATTCTCCACAGAGCTCCCCACATACATCGTCTGAACTCTGGACTGGCTGACCACTCCAGCTGCATCATGGATTTTTTTTGTTTAATTTTTCTATTTTTATTTACCATTTGGGACACAATGGTTTTGAGCTTTATACATACCTGTGCATTTTGGACCCTGCTGAAACATACTGTGCTCTGTTCAAACCAGAAGAAACTGTGTACAGGCTCTTCTTTGTATTTGTATTTCCTTTAACAATGTCTGACCCATGAAACTTTTTTAAAAAATGAGATTTATTTATAAGAGTCGGATGCATAATCCAGAGAGAGCAGCAGCATGAACCAGTGAGGGGGAAATAAAATAAGCAATTATGTTCTGACTTTGCTTATCCGGGATTGGTTTGCTGTTCTAAGAAGCTAACAGCTGTAGTGTATAATTTATTCATACAAATATACTTTTGTGAAATATGTTATTAGAAGTGAACAAAACATTTATTTTGTAAATCATGAATGTCTATGTTAGAAATGTGTGTATTTTAATAACAAATGTCATACTTAACATAAATACTGTTATAAAATATGAATAGGGTACTCTAAAGCTTCTGGTCCATTGTCTCTTGGAAAGCTGATTTATGGCACAATACACATTTTCTACTGGTATTAATTCTTTTCTTTCTTTCTTTTTTCAGATTTTAATTTCACAACACAAATACAGGGTTTGTTTTTCTGGATTAATTTAAATTTTGCTGTTTATCTAGCGCTCCTGATACTATTTATGATAAATGCCAGTTTGTAAAATGTTTTTGTGTATCAGAATAAGAGAAAGCTTCATGGAAGGTGACACCTTCCATCCACAACTGATCCCCTAACACCACCAGACTGTAACCTTTAGGAATGGATGAAGAAAAGTGGCGGCAGTGAATGCCCCCCAAAGAAAACTTTTCCAAAGTTGCAGTCAGCTGCCTGATCAAGGCAAAGATCTGAGGTGGCAGTTGGAATGAGATGCAACTGCTTTCTGAGAGAATCCAAAGACCACGGTACAGACAGAGAGAAAGGGAAAGAGAGAGAGAGGTTAACAGAGATGGAAGAGTGCTTTTTGGGGAGGTGGTGCATTAAGAATGTTGTATTAGACAGAACAAGAAGAGGTGGACTTGTTGAATACTTAATGTGGCCAGTCAAGCTCAAGGCCGGCTAAGGTTGGTGACACATTTAGGCTAATGTCCTGACCCCTCCCCCCACCCCCCCACCCCCCACCCCCCTCGAGCTGCAGCCGTCTTCATCCCAGCTCATTATGTGGAGCTGCAGGAGAAGTAGAGCGCAGATGCTACCAGGCCACACAGATGGTTAGCATGTTCAGGGGACTGTCACGCCCTGTGGTGCTTTGAGTGGGAAATCTGACGGATGTAAAACGCCTGATTGATGCGTTTCAAATCTTCCGAGGCTACATTTCCACGTTTGTTTTTTCTCTCTCACTCTCTCTCTTTGCTTTGAGGAGCGATGCAGAAGCCGAGCAAGTTCTGTTTATGTCAATCCTGGATGGTATTCTCTACAGCCAGAAATTGCCCCAGTACGTACACCTACACAAGAGCAGAGAACAGAAATCTGGACCGCACACAAGCGCGTTCAGTGGAGACACACAGCTTTGAATAACATTCGACCGCTGCTCAACAGCAAAGAACAAGAAAATGAGGATGACGTTTTCTCTGTTTTTGCTACTTAAGGATCTGCCAAAGGAAAGTTTTGTCTTAAGCTGTTGTGGAAGGAAGGAACATCCTAACGTATACAAATATGGAGCAAGCGCTACGCTGGGTTTGAGTGTGAAATTCATTTTATTTCAGCGTACTGGCTGAGCAGGCAGAAGAAGCAGTAAGGACGTTTCAAATTTCAGAAGCGAATACGATGAAAAAAAAACTGTGCTTTGTTGCTGCGCCGTTGATTCACATGGAAGCTGGAGATAGTGTGGGGAGGAAAAAACTGACTGCGTCTTCACACGCAGATGGAAAAGGCCTGAAGCTCGCAGGCGTTTATTAAGTCACGCATCCAGCTGCAGCTGGGCTTTTATTTTGCTGTTATTACACCGGCGTGTGACAGAGCAGGTTGTTTCTTTTAACTCCCTGCAACCATAAAGTAATCCGAACAAGTGCGACTGGTTGTCAGAAACAGAATTTTTGCGTAAACCTTTTCTTAACTTCCCCTGGGTGAGTTGCTGGTTGCTCTCTTGAGTTACAATCAGTGGTGGGCGGTGAGCATCCAGAGGTCAAGAGTTCACCTGTGTGTGGGCTTGCATAGAACAGAGTAGGTGCTAGTGTTTTTGTACAGTACATGACTTGCTGGTACGCGTTGCCCTGGAAGAATGAGATTTACCAGGAAACTCACTATCATCTGCTACGGCGATTTACATCCTCCAGATGGGCTGCGGTGAATGTGTTTAAAAAAAGATTGAGGTTTATACCTGCAAACCTGCACGCTGAGATGATTTTTGGTAGCGGTCCAGTTTCCATCCTCACGTTCACTGTAGCTGTGCGTATCCATCAGAGGCGGCAGGACTTTATTTGTGCTCAGGTATGAGGTGCATTATCTCATCCCATTGCATGGTAGATAGGGTGATTTCACCTGCTCGTGGTTGGGTTTTTGTTGATCAGCAACATCAGTGAAATGTAGCAATATGATTGGGTCCCCACACTTTTTTTTTTTTTTTTTGATTTGTAAAGCGAGGATGTAAAGTTGAAGAAGGGAAGGATTTAGTTCATGCTTCAGATTTTGTTCTCTGGCTCTGGTCGTAACAGCTTGAGGGGTGACGCTGCAGCACAGTAGCGTGTGACCACAGACCCGTGGAGCAAAGCAGCTGAGTGCTAATCCTAACCCTAACCCCAGGGAGCAGGAAATGGCCACAGCCAGACAAGATCAGGAGGACCGTCATAATAAAAGCATCTCCGGCCTGGGAGTTTCACTGAGAGGAGGACAGATCGAACAGGCAGGAAGTCCTGTGACATGATGCATCTCTGACTTCCTGGCGTGGATGAACTGCGATGTGACAGCACCCTAGAGCCTGGTAACAGCATCAGTTGTTGCTCTGAGCTACGCTCTCTTCCTCTCTCCTTCCCCCTCCTCTAACTCCTCCTCCACCATGCAGGATTAGCAAGATTATTATTTTTGTAGAAAATTACGAATAATAATTGAAAAAAAAAGAGTTTTATTACTGTACAGCTTTTGTATGAGAACAGACGGTAAGGTGTGACAGTGTTTTTGTTTGACCTCAACTGTGCTGTGTGTAATTGTTTTATGCATTTACAATCATATTTATTAAATGGAAAGACGTCTGTTAACTCTGTTCTCATTTTCTTACAATATTTGTAAAGAAATACTATGTATTTGCGTAAGTAATATTCAACCTATAAAGAAAACAAAACAACCTTGTGTTGGTATTTTCTTCAATGCCTGCATGTGTCTGTCCAAATGTCCATGTGACATCACTGTGTGACGTGTGTGTCTATATATGTATGTTTAGAAGTATAAACTCCCTACAGACCTGCAGTTCCACGGTGGTCTACTCACCACTGAGGGTTAAAACAAATTAGGCTGCTGACATGAACAACTGATGGCTACAACATGCCATTCCATTCCGGTCCAGTAGGGGGTGGTAATGTACAAGAAAACCATAATAACATCATGTATGTAGCAGCAAGGCATTTAAGGTATCCGACCAGGAACTGTACTTTAATGACTGCAGCGACAGCAGAGCTCCCCAACGTGGTTAAAATGATCGCGTGACCATCAAGGCTTAAGATGAGAAAGAGAGAGCAGCAACAGGTGTAAACATGGATTCTAGCTAGAAGGCAATGTGAAAGAAGTCAAATTCCAAATTGTGGTAGGTTAAATTTGTTTTGGATTAATTGGGTTTAGAGCAACTTAAGAATCTATGATGCAACTTTATCTTCCGAATTTTCAGAACGTTGGCAGTTACCTGTGTTACCCCCCCCCCCCCTCCTGTTCTTCTTCATGAAAGTTTCTTTTTATCTCTCAATAGTTTCCCAGTATACTTAGTTATTTTTTTCAACTACACCTGAGGACATCCAGTGAATGGATGTCTGAATGGAGATTGACACCACCTAAAAGTTCCTGGGTGTCCATGTGACCCGATCATGTCGCTGTTCTTTATATGAAGGGTCAGAGCAGACTCAGGGGACTGGGGTCTGTTGGAGGGCAGGGGGTGATCCTAACAAGCTTCTATGACTCTGTGTCGGCATCAGCCGTCATCTTTAGAGAGAGCGGTGTGCTGTGGGCAGCAGCCTTTCAACTGCTCACAGGGAGAGACCAGACTGATTAGGAGCGACAGCTCGGTCCTGGGATACCCCCTTGACCCCGTGGAGTTGGTGGGACAGAGGAGGATGGGGGCGAAGCTGTCTTCTCTAATGGACGACCAGTCCCTCTCCCCCCCCCCCCCGCAGGACATCATCACAGCACAGGGCAGCTTCTTCAGTGACAAACTGATCCGCTTGGAGTATCTGACGGAGAGGTATCGCAGGTCGTTCCTTCCTGTCGCAGTAATACTGTAAAACCAGCTCGGCTCCCAGTCAACCTCATGCCCCCTGCACTGGGCTGCACTTTAACTCTTAACCTCAGCAATATCCATTTCTGCCTGTACACGTTCATGGATTAATTGCACTCCATTTCACTACATATTCCCATATTGTATATAATTTAATGACATTAAATTGTCATCATTATTTTTTGCATTTCCTTATATTTATTAAGAATTGTATGGTTAGCTACTATAACTAAGTGAAGTCTATTTTTGACTTTCCTCTTTGCTGCTGATGCAAGAAAGTTTTCTCCCAGGTCATTCGATTTTTATGTCATAATCTACGGAGCATATAATCACGCCCCAGGGTGGGTAAACCCTCTTGATTTCAGCAGCCACATGGGCTTTGTTTTTGAAGTGAACGTTGCACTCCGCTCTGCACAAACCTTGGATTGCTAAATATAAATCAGTGTATACAGATGAGACGGTGCCAGAGCGATTAACACTAATTACTGTGGAACTGTGGAAAACAGAATCTGAGGGGAAGAAGCGTGAACGTTCACACAAAGTGCTTGAACACTTTTAATGAACTGTTCTGCCAAAGTCCCCGATGGATTTTTTTTTTTTTTTCTTATAGACAACTTACTTCAAAAAACTTGAGAGGAATCTGTCAGGAATTAGAAAAAGTTGTGCGCTCGTCGTCTTCATGCCGGGGCAGGTTTAGACCAGTTTGTCAGGCAGAAAGGCTCCTCTCATAAATAGGGATGAGGAACTCAGACAGATTCATTAAAGATGAAGATGATAATTTCAGCATGGATATAACCTTAACAAGTTCCAGTGTGGAATATAATGATGCTGAAGTGAGTTATAGTGCATAAAGGATTGGAGCAATTATAGCCGGCTCTTCTACTCTTATTTATGCGCTTCCTAAAATAGCTGTGGCTGGAGCCGCAGCAGTGATAATGATGATGGCCGCAGCGAAGGCAAAACTAACACAGACTGATTCATATCGACGCGGGCCGGTGTGCGGCAGCACATCTTTCAGCAGGGGCAACCCAGAGATCATGTATCATCCGAGTAACAACGAGGGCTTCCTCCGAGGGAGGGGTCATCGCGGCTCGCGTGACGCACGATTCCAAAGGCTAGCGGAGTTCTCAACAAAAGAGGAGAGGCAGGCCACAGGGCAGCGTCACCGCTGATATGGGATGATGCCGCCGCGAGTCACGAGCGGAAGGGGCCCAGGCGGAGTGGCGGGGAGGGGGAGGCGGCTGATGGAGTCTTTAATCGTTCTTAGCCAGAAGACGCTCGGGTGCCAGAGGGGTGGAGGGGTGGAGGGGTGGGGTGGTGGGGCAGCAAAGATTACCAAGAGATCAATTCCAAAACAGGGGCTGACTCTGCTGACATCTCAAGGTAGCGAAGCACTGTTACCCCCATGGGACCCGGCTGCCAATACAGGCTGGTATTACTGCGGATTTACTGTGAAGGAGACTCCGAGAGGGACATGAGCCTTTTGGTGAGAGTTGATAGCAAGAGGGTTAATGTTACACTGTAAACAAGGGAGGGGGGGGACTTGTTTTGGGGTAAGTACAACTGCACACAGCAGCGTTTTTGCAAAGAAAATCAGAGTTAGAGCGGCAAAATTAAAATAATTCAAACATTTGAGATCGCAGATATAAGATATCAGATTGGTTTTAGCCTACTAATGATGTGTTCAGACAGTTGGTGTATGGGCTTGGCCGAGGAGCCTGTGCTGCACAGCTACCGTCTGTGGGATTATGACTGAACGCCTTCAGGTCAGGATCCTGACGTAAAGATGAGTAGAGATGTCTGTGAGAGGGCTGGAGCGTGGCTCCTCTCCTCTTTTGCACCTCATGCTTGTGGAGAACCTGGTGCTAAATGACTTGCAAACAATCTGATTCTGGGTCAGGGCTTCGTGCAGAGCAGCTCCCTCGTTGCGATCTATCAGTTGATAATCATGAGCCAGCCAAATGTGACAAAGATTACCAGACCATTATTTAATCAAAATTCCCCCTTTTTCAAGTGCTTTCAAATGTATTCCACTGTTATTTTCTCTGCAGCAATTATGCTGGTTCCAACACTTGACCTGAAACAATCAGACCAACGGTGTGAAAACTGCTGAAACACATGAAATATGGTCAAAAGCTTGAAGACGCCGACTTGATCTTAAAAAACATGAATCTGAGAAACTACATCCCCATCTGATTTTCCTGATTTGTCACTTTAAAATGATTTTATTAATAATTCATAATGTATTTTTTAAAGATAATCACTAGAGGTACAGTTCAAGTAATATGCACAAAAAAACTTTAGAATTCTAAGGTACATTTAATGTGTTTTATTATTTGAGACAACAACTTAAAAAAAACATTCACAACTTTTAAATTCCATGGTTTGAACGGTTTCTTTCTCAGCACAGAGTTGCTGCTCCTGCTAAAGATTTTACATGAAGAGAGGGCTGTTGGGAGGTTGGAGATTCTGCCTTTGCCTCAGGTACAAGAGACTTTTTTGGCTCTCTGGAGCAGATCCAGCAATCGGCGAGTGAACCTGACCAGCAGGGAGTCTCCGGTCATTTGCTGGAAGTTGGAGCTGGGTGCTGCAGGACGACTGCAACACGAAGGAGACAGAGAACAAGGAACAGTTCGAGCTTGTGATAAATGGGCTCGACACACAGCAGTGGATTGGATTGCACTTGGTAAACGATGGTTACCGTAAAGACAGATGATAAATCTGGCCTGAGGAATAGAAAAAAAAAAAAAAAAAAAAAGAAAAACTTAAAACAACCTTCATTAACATCAGGGCAATGTCTCTGAACAGTAAAAGACACATTATTATCAGATAGAAATCTGAAAGAAAATATTAAATGTCACATAATAATCACATGAGAGCAAAGTGCAAACAATCAGTCTTTTTAATACGACTGAATATTATAAAGATCAATTGCACCAGATAAAAAGTGAATGATTCACCGAGCCGAGTATCTGGACACGTGCGATGAGACAGCAGAGCTCGAGGCATTGTAACCGAATGAGTGAAATAAATTGGCCAAAAATCAAACTGTCCTTTTGACCTCAGATTACTGTGCATTATATAACTGTTCTCTCCTGCGTGACTGAGCACCTGAGCCGCCTGCCTCCTAGTGCTGGGATTTACAGCTGTGTAAAAAAGTGATTTTAAGGTTAGAGGTGGGAAATATTCCACTTTTCCGACCACTTTGTGAGCAGAGTAACGGAGAGCGGGGCAGAACCAGGGTTTTAATAACTCTCCCCATTTGTTTCCCATTGTATCGCTGCACTTTGCTACTAGAAGCGGTTTTATTCCACCTTCCTTGTCTGTTCAGAGTCTATTACCTGAACGGGATACATGCATTAACCTCCACTCCTGCTAAAAATGAATGTTGACATTTTTCTGAAACAACCAAAATCAATAACAGTGTTGATAAGCCAGAGTCAACGTTCCCTTTGCTGAACTTGCACCTAACTTTACATATTTTGCCGGTATCTTTCAACTCATAATGAACACTGAGTTGGTTTCATTTCCCAATACATTGCTTCGGCCACCTCTGATAATGTCAGACTCAATGGCCCGTGACGTCCTGTTCAATTAGAAGCGGAGCTTAATGACGAGGACTCGAGCACTGCAGGAAATAGACCTAATTGCTCGAAGTGGGAAAACTCTGCAACGGAAGGGCAGGGGGAGGACAGACTGTAACTTTAGCTCTGGGTTGTATGAGTGTGTGTGTGTGTGTGTGTGTGTGGGGAGACAGGCTGACAGCCTGGTACTTTGGCTCAGGGAGGTCTGTGTGTGTTTGTGTCTGCATGCTGCTGGTGTGTCTGTTTGCGTAGTTAAATGTGCTTCTCATCAGCTCCTCATTTGGAGGCAAGTCTTTATGTCCCCACCGTCTCTGTTCGACTCTGCCGTGGTATAGCTGGAATCAAACCAGTGTCCCCAGCCTGTGTCCCCGCCATTCTTTGCCATGTGTGAAATACTTTGGTTCTTCACTGAGGTTCAGCTTGAGGTCAGGACAAAAAGGGCGTCTACTTGGTGAGTGGCAGGACAAAAAAAACCCAGTTGTGACCCTGAACGACGTGAAGGCGTGTCCTGGGGGGGTGGGGGTGGGGTAGCAGTCATCAGTTATGATTTGAAGCTTAAGTGCAGCTGGGTTAAGCCATGAGATAATGATGCAAAGAATAAGAGCAAGTCCGCCCCTGAATGCCTCCTGAAAGGGGAAGAAGTCCCTGCTGCACAGGCAGGTAGATGATGCTTAAGTTTATATAAAACTGTGCTTTGTGTTTTCTCACTTTGACATTGAAGCTAAAAAAAAATTAAAAAAAATAGAACTACCTAGAAAAAGAATCCTGTTCAGGGGCCCAACAAAGCCCTGGAAAGGCTCCAGTGCTGTATGTGCATCACTCATCGACTGCTCCTGGCCGCACATCACCCCGACCCTCATCCATCTTCACTGGCTCCCAGTCAAATCTCAGATCACCTACAAACTGCTCCTCTCTCCG
Source organism: Pseudorhombus dupliciocellatus (assembly GCA_016785235.1). NCBI lineage: Eukaryota > Metazoa > Chordata > Actinopteri > Pleuronectiformes > Paralichthyidae > Pseudorhombus > Pseudorhombus dupliciocellatus. The sequence goes on from JAFBJW010000232.1 coordinate 1,857,199, forward strand.
CTCTTAGACCGGTCTGACCCACACCAGGAATCCTCTGATTGGAGAGTGTTCACCAGCAGCAGCAGCAGCAGCAGCAGAGGTGTGTTGAGGACATCAGGGGACAGCTCCCACCCTCTGGACGGCTCCTTCAACTGAGATCCGTAATACTTCAGCCATCTGGACGTTAAATCTGATTTAAATCAATCTTTCCACCAATCACTCCAGCTTCTGTCCACTACCCTGTCTTTGTCTTTGTTCATTAGAGAAGGAACACGTCCTTGAAAGTTTCTCTGAAAATTGAATCATTAATACTAGCACAGAATGAATCAGTTGTCCACTGTTATGCCAAAGTAATGCTGAGAGCGAGAGTGAGTTGACTTCACGAGCGAGTCGGTGCGAGTGTTCTAGACACGGCGGCTGTGGCTCAGGGGGTAGAGTGAGTCTTTCTCTAATAGCATGGTTGGCAGTATGACTTCATCTTGTCCACAGACAGACTGGACCACCAAATTGCTCCCAGTGGGCTTGGCAGCTTCGATGGTGACTCGCTGTGAGGCACTTTAGATAAAAGTGTCTTTTTACCACCAAAATCCGCATGAAGTGGAGAAGGCCTTTTCCCTTCTGACTGGATCCCTCGCAGTACTTAGCTGCTTTGCATAACCAATACGAGTTTTACATGTTCCTTTAAATAAAAACTAATATTGGCCCTAACTCACCCAAAGGTGATTTGTCCCCTGAACATCCTCAGCGACGCGCAGGGTTATCATGTCCTAAATAAACACAAATTATATAAAACAAGGGTTTTAGCAGTGCGCTGAGTCACACAGGAAATCTCTACCGAGCCCTTTCAGCTGCAGAGAGCAGGGAGGGCGAGCAGGGGTCATCCTGCCTTTATTTATGGTAAAAGCAGAATCACAGAGAAGGGCCACAACTAACAAGCCAGCCCTCTACTCTCACAATCCCCTGAGGGAAGGGGGGGGGGAGCAGTGATAAGCCAGAGCCTGGGCTCACATAGAGGGAATGTCATTTTGCTCTGTTGGGCAATTTGCATGCTCTAATATTAATTGCTATTGGTAATGCCTGATTTAATTAAGGGTGGAGTCCCGGGGGGGGGGGGGCCGCCACCCCCCTCCGGGGGGGGGGGGGGGGGGGGGGGGGGGGCACTGCTCTTGCACTGCAGATGAAGAGAAGGGAGTGGCGCCTTTGCTCTTAACCTTGTTTTGTTCAAAGGCAAATGGTTCGGAGTCAATAATTTACACAACACATGCCGGTTCAGCCTCAGGAGTTTGTTTACACATCCCTACATGTGCACCCCCCCCCCCCCCCCCCCCCCCCCCCCCCCCCCCCCCCCACCCCACCCACCCACCAAATCAGTGACACAATCGCTGCAGTATAAATTAAAGATCTATAGGAAAGCCTCAGCTGGAGGAAAACACACATGCATTCAGGCTGATTCCCAAACACTGAAGCTTACACACGTTAAATAAATGATAGCATACATATATATTTACCCACTGGACTACATTTGAATTTCCAAAGAATGAATGTAGCAGATTTGTGCACGAGAGCACAACATATTAAGCATTCAGAAGAGGTTAGAAATGGATCAGAGCATTGGATATGGAAATGCAACATGTGTACTGTGTGTCCGCCCGGCGTTTGCCTCTTCCTGATCGCGCCTTGATTCATGGCGGAGGCTTTCTGTTTTCCTTTAGGTACGCACCAGGCGACTTCAAGGGTCCTTTTGTTTTGATTGCAGAGGGAGCATTTGTCTCTAGGCCCGAGCATAAATTGGAGCTGACAGTAAAATATAGCCTCCGACTGATTTTACCGTTGGCTGTGAATGAGAAACGCTGGTATTGAATCGCCACAGGCTGGCGAGCAACGTGTGCGTTATATATGTGCAGGAAGGCTTGTGCTGGAGTATCTGTTAACGCGTAAGTTAATATTGAATATTTGGGTATAGTGTGTGTTTGTGAGTCCGATTGATGCTGGACGCCGGTGTCTGCGGCTGATCCTCTGGTTGGGACTTTGAGGTTATTGTGGTGCATGTGTGTAATATGCAATTAGACAGTACATTTTACTTCAGTTTCTAGAAAGAGAAAAGTTACCCTCACGCCCATGCATTATGCAAAAGCACCTTTTGTGTCTCGGAGGTTTTGACCTCTGGCCAAGAGCATTAGCATACACAGCAGTCTGGAAACAGGCCGGCTTATCTTAATGTCCCCCCCCCCAGCTCGAGCTCACTGGCTTTACCGGGCAGAGCACTGGACTCCACCAAATCCCAGCTGGTCAACTCATGACTCCTCAGAGGGTTCAACCATTCACTGCTATCACGACGGCAGAACGCGAGCAGCTGCGGCAGCTTTCATTTGAAACTCTTTCATCAGCCGCCGTTTGTTTTCTCTCCGCGAACGTGACCGCTGATGCAAACAATGCAAATAGTTACTTTGAGATTGTGATTCATTAAAATCCCCATCACAGGCGGAGGCGGTCGGATCTGCGCCCGTGAATGAGCCGTGGAGGATGACGGCGCCGTCTCAGATTCGTTTTTGCGAGGGGCACGTAGATCTCTGTGGAAGTTTAGCAGCAGTGACAAAATGAGACATTGTTTGGAATGTGCTGTATTAGATGAGATTCTAAGAATTAGTGGGGGGGGGGGTGTTTTCCAAGCATTTCAACGTGCTTGTGAGATGCTGCGGAGTATTAGAGTTTGGAAACTTTTCTAGCTTGCATGTCGGACTTGACCGAGAGAACAGACACGAGAGAGCAGGAAACGTGGGGGGAAAAAGTGGTTGTGGTTTATTAAGCCACCAACAAAAATACTCCACAATGAAAACAGTCACCAATCCAAAATACACAAGTCTTAACCAAGGACCAACCGACATCTAACCTCAAATTGAGCCAATTAGGCCACTTGGGCCGTACCATTGTCAGAGGGGGACCTTTCCAGGGTGCAGATATTTAGATTGTGTACTGGCTGGCAATCCTTGGAACAAACAGTTAAAACATGAATATTTCCGTGTGTTAATTATTGATATTTATGGTCATCACCCCACTGCTTGAATAAACAAATATTTCAGTCACCATTAGCATGACGGCACCCCTCCATTTTGTCCGGTGCCCGCGGTCCTCGTAAGATGTTAAATACGGCCCTGTTAGCGGGGCGCGCTTCCGCATGGGGACAACTGACGGACCGGACAACCCGGAAGTGGGTGAGTGCTAAACTGGTGGACACGTAGAGTTGCTGATGGTCGCGAAATGTCCAGTCACTGTCCAGTTATGACAGGGTGACTGCTGGGATTGTAATATGTGGACCAGGGGCTCAATGAAAGAGTGTGTGGCCGAGTCTGCTCGCTGCCTGTGTGTGTGTGTGTGTCTCCGCCGTGAGAGTGCGTGTCTGTGCGCGCGACAGTGACAAGGGGTTGTGGGGTTGTCACCTTCTCACACTCTGTCAGGTTGCTTCTTCCCTAGAATCCTCCCAGCTGCTGTAATCGTTCCATCGTTTGCATTTGAAATAGCGACATTGATTGTGGCAGTGAAACGGATTTTTCATGAAAGGAAATGAACTGGGGCCAAGTCATCTCCAACCAGATCTCAGGACAGAGACTGAGGATCCTCGGTCCTGTCCAGTCATATCACTGAATAACAGTGGCTGTAAATGTAGCTTCCAGATGATTGTGTTTGTGTCAGGTCGTTCTTCTTCTTCTTCTTTCTTCTTCATATTCCCTGTGTTGTTCTGCCAAGGTTAGACCCCTCCCACCAGGAATCCATTGGACTTGAGATGCTTTAGATGCAGTGCAATGTGATTGACTCAAGCTTCCGAGGCCATAAAAGTTTACCACGATGGATTTTTTTCTGAGTAAATCCTCTGCGTCAATCGTTGTTGTTTGCTGATCATCTTTAGAACAATCCCGGGTCAAACAGAAACGTTTTATTTTCCCTAAACTCACCGGTGAAATCCCCCCCCCCCCCATCAATCGTACCTTTCTGACAGTGAGGCACTGACGTGCTGCAGGGCCTGTCGGATGAAACACGTGTGTGTGAGTGATGGGTGCGTGGTGAACTGGCTGCAGTGATTGTGCTCAGCTCTGTGACGCCTGCGGCCCCCTCGCTTCTGCCCACAGCTTTGACCTGCTTCTTCCTGCTAAGCCCTGAAGAGCATGAGCCCAGAACCGTCGCTTGCAGCTGTATCATCACACCGCTGCTTGTTTACAACCTGCGATCATATCGCTGCTGATGTCGATAAAAGCACCGTGGACTAGCTCCCGTTCTTCAGAGGTGACTGCAGCAGCTGATATCACCGAGGTTTTAGAACATGATGCCCAGCACTGTTGCAGCAGACTCTGCTGAACCTATGGGCACGACGCGCACAGATTTGACAGCAGTATACTTTTCCCTCAACAGGGGGAGATGTGGCTCTGCCGCGTCGGGCTCGGTCCTGTGTGAGTGAAAGCGGGCGCCTCGCGCCTCCCAGGCAGCGATAACTGCCACCGTCCCGCCGCACAGCCCTGCAGCCTGCTGATCTGGCTCCAACTCGCTGTTTTTATGTTATTTAATAGGATTTTCATCGCAACGTGTCACTCCCCGCAGACAGTCACTTCCACTGACTGAGTGCGCTCGTGTGCTGGGAGCTGCTGAGGAGTTCATCATGGCAGTCCAGACAAGGAAAGAGCCCAGTCTCAGAGATATGTAAGGTGGCCGGCATCAGCCGGAGAGCGTCAGGAGAACGTGCAGACAAATTCAATGAGTCAAAGCAATGCTGGGGAAAGAGCAGATACCATATTGACCACAGAGACTGATTTTATTGAAGTTCCTCTTCCTCATTACTGTTATCATTGATCACCTCATTACATCAAGTAAGTTCCAAGTAAATACCTGCCCCCCCCCCACCCCCCTCATTTTTCTCTGTTCACTCCAACCAGTCCAGACACAGCCGCGCTGCTCTCTGTGAGAATATTGTCAGAGCTTTCCGTGTGAAGTGCACATCTCTAACAACATTTGCAACTATGGCTGAGGGGCAGAGCGGCCGCCATTCAACCAGAAGGTCTGTGGTTTGATCTCATTCTTCCCCATCTGCACGCCCAACCGTCCCTGGGCCAAATTGCCCCTCATAGACAAAGTGCTGCCAATAGCTGCACTGTATGAGTGTGTGTGTGTGTGTGTGTGTGTGTGTGAGAGAATGGCAAACTGTACTGTAAAGTTCTCTGAGTGGTCATCAAGCCTGGAAGACCTCGATGCCATTTTACTACAGAAACGTTATTTCCTGACAGTGCTGTTGTTGTTAGCTGTTAGCATGTGATTAAGATGACAAAATCATATTTCCCTCGACCGTGATGGATGATAAGGAACCACCCACTGTAAAAAAAGAAAAGCGATCTCCAATCTGCTCCACAATATTTCCTTCTCACAGCGGACTAAATATAATAAATTGCTATCTCTCACTCGCGCTCGCTTCCTCTCTCTCTCCTCTGTGAGTTCATTCTCCACTTTTCTGTATTTCCTCTCCATCCCTCTCCTCTCACCTCGCCGGCCCTCCAACTTTCACCGTGGCTCCTGTTACTCATATAAATCGACACCCCTTCAGATGGTAGATATCAACTTTCAGATTAAAGCAAATCAACTCATTTTAAATGGTGACTGTACTGTTAATACTGGGATCAGAAACCAGTGTGTGGTAGCGTAGTTTGGTCAAAATGGCAGGTGTTTTAAATATTTATGCTCATTAAATGTGTGTAAAAGGTAGTTGGGGGGTTAATTTAACTGGGTTTAATCTGGGGACAGGGTGAGCTGATCGGGGGTGTCTGGGGGTTCCAAAGCTTTTCAGCTGTGTCCGTCAACATGTCAGTACCCCATTTTGTTCCAGCCTCAGGTGGTGTTAAATCTGTGTTAACACCGTGGGTTATGAATACCAGCAGGCACATATTGAACATTTAAATAATAACACTGGATCGCCAACTGGATGTCTTCAGTTTCATGATATAGAACAACAATGAAAGTGTTTGCAGTGAACCGTGCTCTGCCCCACGCCCCGCAGCATGTGTCCCCCAGTGTGGGTTCACGCCAGCGCTGGCCCTGCCCACCAGTGACCCCCGCGATAAGGCCGAGGCTGTGCTGTCTGGCCGTGCATCTCCACGCGCAGCCTCGTAAAGATGATAACCACATTAAAGCTGCAGAGCCCTGGCAGAGATGCATTACCCAGCACACGGAGCACAATTTAGTGCCTCGCGTGGAGTTTATACTGGTCTATGATAAACTGCTTCACACCGGCACACTGGGTGCTCTCTTGTGAGGTCTACGGTGAAACGGATACGCAGAGAGGAGAGTGCGGAGGAGACAAGAAGAAAAGGAATATCGCTTCACTGATGTCGATGGCTTTCATGTCTTCTGTGTGGAAAGCAGGCAGGAGAAGTGATGAGCGGGTCAGAGCCGGAGCATCCCCTCCGTCTCTCGTCTCTCTGTCTTTTCCTCTTTTCCACTCATGCTAAATTTATCCCAGCAAGGTGTCAGGCTGGAGATTGTTAGCAACCTGTTATTTATTGTGCAACAAAAAAAACAGAAATAACAGACAGTGTTGCGGGTAGGTCAGACACTAATTGTCATTAAAATGTAGCTGGGTGACAAAGAGAGATCGACGACACCTGTGGGTGAGGAAATCTGCGCCGTCTCCTTTTTCCCTCTTGTTTTGCTGCAGCCCTGGAGGCTCAGGCAGTAACGAGGAGTCGCATTTACATTTATCACGAGGTGCGAGCGAGCGGGAACTCCCAAACTCGCTTTAAAGTTGTAATGGCAATGACTTAAAAAGGGAGCTGCAATGAGAACAACAACTGAAGCACTTGACACTGCCAGCGCTGCGAGCATCCTGTCGCTCTGTGCGTCTCACCACCTCACGCTGGTTTTCACACGTCTCCCGCGTGCAGAGCTTATGCCGTGTGCCGCACTAGATGGCACTGTGCGCACAGATGTGGCGAGAGCCCTGCCTGAACAACGTGACGGGATCAAAGCGCACGAGCATCATTTATGATCACTTATTGACACCGTGTTTTGTATTTAGCCTTCAGCCCCGTCAGCTTGGCTCCGCTGCCGTGGGAGCGGCTCTGAAAATTGGCGGCACCGATCCACGGGGTGCAATTTCCTCCCGCCGAATGTCTCTGAGGCGAGTCACCGGGAGGCACGCAGCAGCTGAGTCGAGTCAGCAAAGGTCACCGAAGATGACACTACACCGTGAGAGTGAATTAGCAAGGGCCTCTGCCAGGGCCCGGCGCTGAGCTTTTAGCCCTCGTTGGCTCTCAGCCAGGCAATAAAAGTCAGGTCCTGGAAAACGGATGTCCTGTAAACGCCACGTCTTACCGGAACATTGTGCTGGTCAGGGTAACCCTGTCAGGCTTGCTCGACGTGCAGACTAAATTCTATAAGCACCAACTTCACCTACACTTGTTTTTTTTTTCCTTGTGGTCAACGGTGTTACAGTACGCAGGCGTGTGTTTGCATTTTGACATTGAAGTTACTCACAGTACTTTTCCCTCGGTGCTGAACCTTGAAAACTGAAAAAAGTTGTTTTTTTTCCAAACGGAATTCATTAAAATGTGTCATTTGAAAGTAATTACAGTGAGAAGCGCTGCCAAACACAATGCCTTTATTTGGAAGTATTAACCATCGAACACTGGCAACACCAACTGCAGCCCAGCAGGAGCTGGATTCAAAGATATTTTGTCAGCTAATGGACTTTCCCAATAATCAGACTCTCCCGTGTCTTCTATTGTGTGGGTAATTTGATGTCATATCAGCGGGGGATTAGCCGGCACGCTTCATATTTTGGCTTGCTTGTGCTGCGTTTATGGTGAAGCGGTGTAAGCAACAGGAACACGTTGTTGTAAGAGACATATGGTTTTTGGGGCCTTCCTTGACTCATGAGTAAGACGTGTATCAAAGGGCTGCGAGGCCTGGAGCCTCTGCTCAGTGCGCTGTGCTGCAGGGTGAGCTAGTCTCCCACAGAAGGAGTGTTTCAAAAAATCCGGCTGCAGTCTGTACCACTGACTATGGAATCTATTTCAAATTTGAAGTACCAATAGTAGGTCCTGTTTTGAACCAAAAAGGCGTATTGTGAACATAGTGCTGTCTTCATTGATAACGTCTACGATCACATTTGAACAGATGTGTGGTTCAGTCATTCAGAAACACTGTTTACAATACGAATGTGCGATGGCAAGTTATTGCTTTTAAAAAGAATAGTATCACGTTGACACTGACTGTTATTGCTTAGGGACCCCTCGTTGCCCTCATATCTCCCTGAGAGTGCTGCTGGGAATCCTCCCTCAATTTCTGTTTCCACATATTTGCAAGTGATGTCAGTGGAATGTGGTTTGTTGCACTCCTGGCATTGAAAAAAAATACATTACGAGCGACTTTTCCTTGGAACAAAACAAACATTAGTTTGTGTTTGTATGCGGATGCACGCGTGCCTGATGGATGCATGTTATTGAATGCATCCATACTTTAGAAACGAGTTCTGTCAAGTAGCCAGTGCCACACTCATGAATAAAGATAGAAACTGCTTTCTGCATTCATCGGCTTCCTTCACTCAAGGAGAGAAGGGAAAAGCAGAGTATACATTTCAAAGGATTGAAAACAAGTGGCATGAGTTCTATGATGCCGTTGAACTCTGGTCTCCGGAATAATAAAGCAGAGGCTTCTGTTTTGATACAGCCGTAAAGCACTTACAAAATATGGGTTCATTCGCATATAAAACACGTACACAGGCGCCACTGTTGATCATCAAGGTTGGAAAAGCCCTTTGTTCAAGCAACAGTGAGTATGAATATGAAGGGGAAAGTGAAAGTAGACACATGTCCAGATATCAGATAATGAGATATTTTTATTGTCATCGTTGTTCTGTGAACATTATTTATTTATTTAGACAGAGAACAATTCAACTGAAAGGAAATATGTCTTCAGCTGCTGTTTTACAGACTCGTGCCTCAATTCTGACGTCTTACCACAATCACCTTTCATTTTTTACCAAGTGTGAGGGACAAACATTGACCCGTGGTGAGATGACCCATCGAATGGGGACGCAGGTTGAAGCATGTCCACGGACGCCTGATCACGTCGGGCTCATAGAGTCTGAATAAGAACTAAAATCCTGAAGCCAGTAGAGGTGTGGTGTGAGTTGCCTATTTGATACAGCTGAGGCTTGTTATCTTGGACCAGGGAGACACGTGTTTGAGTAGAACAGCGTCATCAGAAGCCATATAACGGATCATGTTATCGTGCTGACCATACACGTCTCTCGTGTCTGACTGCTTCCTTGTGTTTGATGTTGGAAATGAATGGAAATCATTTGAGTGCAACAGTAAAATTAAGACGTCAAAAAGAGACGGAGTTCCGAGACTTATTTAAATTTCATCTACAAAAAGCAACCAAATATTGATTCAGCCCCCTGCTGCTGCTGTAAAGGCTGTCAGGGGTTATGTGCTGAATTTGCATTTGAACTCCTCCACATGCTGCTGGTGCTTACTGCGTGAGTGTGTGAGTGTGTGTTTTAATCAGTATGTATAAAAAAGTTCACGATAATAAAAACAAAAACCTTTTGTCTTCTTCTCATTTTCCATCACACAGCAGCTGCAGGCACAGTTTATACCCACGATACAAAAATGTGAATGGATAGTTTACACACACACATTAGAGGACGTGATCACACCCGCCTGCATGTAAACACCACTCCCCTCCCCTCCCTCTCCTCTCTCTCATCAAAGCATTGTCACTTCACTGGGACGTTTGGCTTTTATTTTGAAGAGAAGTGGGTAATAGGGCCTCAAGTCATTTGCATCTATTTTACAGTTTTTACAGGCAAATACGCCCGGCTGCTTTGATAGTGAGCTTAACACAAAGACACGCTGCCACAGAGGCTGGGACTAACCGGCTGTTGCACATTTCCTGCACCGTGCAACTGTGAGTAATTATCTTTCTCTCCGGGCAATCAATTCCATATCATGCAGGGTTCCCTCTGACACACTCCCCTTGTTGAAGCAGGGCATGCAAGTCGTCAGTCTGCAGCAAATGTGACTGTCCTACCCTGAAGTCGCCCTTGACTCCTGCAAACCTCTGTGGTAATGACAGATGGGCTGTAACGAGACTTAGATCTGCAGTCACGCTAGCAGCTTTGTGAGGCGACACTAAAATACTGGGGATGCCTTGAGCGTTACGCTAACATCAGTGTCCTTAACTCTCATGATAACTGTGCTAATGTGCTATTTTTAGACCTGCAGTGGTCCTTTTTGGGAAAAAGTTCTTTACCCATCTTTGGCATCTCAGTGTATTTGAAGGTATTGTGAGCATGAGAAACATCAGAAACACAACTCTTTCATTGGTTTAGAGTTGTCTAAGATGGCCATCTGATTGATTCAGGTTTGATTTAGACTCTTTTAGCTCACTTGTTGGTCTCTACCAATGGAGCCAAAGCCAAAGGGGTGCCCCAGTTCATCACCAGTTCATCACCAGTTCATCGCAGGGCTGACATACAGACACAGACAACCATTCACACCTACGGGCAATTTAGATCAACTGATTATACACTAATATTCATATGGATATAATTCCACTGTTGTATTGGTGCAACACTCCAGGCTAATCTGTCAGTTTCAAGCTTTTTATACAGCATCATCTGGGCCAGCTCAAGTCCTCGAGATTGATGTGAGTTAATAATGTATGTCCAGTTAACCTCGTTAGGCCGTCAGATGCAGAGGCTTCAAATTGATGCTGCAGCCATGTTGATGTTTGAAAACTGTGGGCCATGTTTTCAATTTCCCTCCATCTATTAAAAAGCAGCCACAGGTGACAAGAGAAGGCTTGGAGCCGTGTCCACGAGTCGGATGGTAATAGATCTGGAGTTGGACTCTGATTGAAGATGCTGAGGCGTCTTGCCTCCAGGCCTCCCTTCAGCACATGTAGTCTTTTGTATTATGTAAAAAAACATAAACACATCCATCACATTTTGGTCAGTATGTTTCGACCTATTGGTTGAGACGGGTTTAAGTTCTTACTCCTCAAGTTTGATTCAAAATGGGTAGATGCCATAAACACTTTGACATTTCAATTCTGCCATACGTGATCAACACGGCTGCTTTTCAACCGATGATCTTGTTAGAGTCCTGCACCATGCCACAGTTAACCAAACTTTCTCTTCCATGCTCCTCAGCACAGAAAACCAGGATAGAGTAGGTAGATGCATTATTTGATGTATTGCCACCAGAAACAGTGCAAGGCTCTAAACCAGTGGTTCTTAACCATGTTGGAGGTTCTGAACCCTTATCTTACGACAATGTCCGGGTTCAAAACGATGCCATCAGGTCCATCAGGTCCAGCTAATTCATTGTCTTGATTACTGTAGAGGTCAGGTTCCCCAGAGGTTCTCCCCAGCATTTTTGGAAGTCCTAATCTCAGTGAGAAATAAATATATATGCACAGCCACCAATCTCTGTAATGCTCTGGAGTCTTCAGTTTACAGCCTTTCCAAAGATGCATCATGTTTTTGTTGCTGTGACCAATTCAGCTCCACCTCTAAATATAACCTGGCTCTTGTTCTCGTTTGTGTTTGGTCTGTCATTACATTTCACCAGAGCAAGTGACATGCATTCACATAGTGTAATTTAGATGTCATGTGAAACAGGAGTTTGAAGGTTAATCACCATGGTTTCTCAGGTTTAAACCCTCGTCTGTAAATGCAGTGTTACTGTACGTGTCACCAGCCTCTCATTAATCAACTAATCACACAATAGAGACAGCATGGCGACCACAAACAAACAGTCATGTTGATTGTCGGTCGCTCTGGCAAACACAAATCTCACGTGTTGCTTCATTTTGTTTCCCAACTCCTCATTATTGCTGTCGCTCAAACACAAATATAGGTCACTTGCCGGCGCGTGAGAAAACGCTTCCATTATTGTTCCTAAATACGTGAAGATAAACGGCTCACACGACAAGCGGTGAGAGGCATTTCTGTGGTTATGAGGGAGTAAAGCTCATTTTTTCTTCCGATTCCTTGTATGCTGTTTAAACCAGTTACCGGTTTTAAGGTTGTGGCTTCCCGATGTCGTCTGTCTCATGGGCAACGCTTTGAGATGTTTTTTTTTTTCTCCTAGAACTCGATCTCTTTAGAAATTCATCATCAAAGAAAAAAACTGTCATCTTGGCTACTGTATTGCCAATAAAACTCTTTTTTTATCACCTCAGGAATGTGCTTTCACATGTTTACTGCCACTTTTAGTGCAGCTCCCTCAGAGGGGAGCAAAAGTCAAATGTGGAAAATCTCTACCATGATGTATGAATCGATGTCTGGCACATAAGTAGCGGCTGCTCCTGCTGCTGCATACGCTGTGAAACAAAAGAGGCCCCGAAAGCTTTTGATTGCATGTTGTATGTTAACGCGTGGGTGTTTTCACTGTGCTCCGTACTGCATAATAACGGTTTGTGTAACAGTTTGAGTATTAATGGCTTCAACTTCACGATGAAGTGTTCCTGACTGAACTAATCAACAGTGACTTTTGTTCTCACTCTCACAGGAGATTCTAATTATCTCTGCAGCACACCACATTACCTGAAACAAGAGTCTACAGTGCTCCCAGAAAGTAATTACTGACAATATATGACATAAATCAGCATGTGTGCAGTAGCTTACCATACATCACCGAGCAGACCGGCTTTCACTCCGGCTAACACCTCATTCGTTTAACTCCATCAGCGGGAGGTACCTGCAGAAGTAAAACTGATGATGATTACACATCAGGATTCATTTGTGATAAGAACCATAAAACCAAAATGAGAACACGGTGCACAAGTTACAAAATGGCCTCGTGCACCCATTACTTTTAGAATAGGATAGAATAGAATAGAATGCTTTTATTGTCATCGTACACAATGCACAACGAAATTAAAAAGACAACTTTGGTGGTGCTAAAATAAAATAAAATAAAAGACAAATTACCAGTAATAAAAAAAAAGTAATAAATATATAAATATATTTACAACAGAGATAATATTAACTACTTTTTTAATCTGACAGACTGAAATCAGGTTAATGAGGGGCATCGTCCCTCAGACAGTGTAAAGAAAGTTAAACATAATTTATAAAATTATGGTTTAATTCAGAATGTGAATTGTATAGTGCCTGTTAGAATTTAATATAGGTTGTTCATAGTTTATAGTACATTTGGTTAGTTTCTGTTTATTTTTATAATGACTGATATTGAAGCCAGACACAGCAACTTGACAAGAGAAAAGTCTGAGGAACATTTTTGTCACTGGCATTCTTCTTGCATGTTCAAACCAAACATCAAAAAATGTTTCTGGGTGTTTTTTTTTTTTTTTCTATCTGACTTGCCTGTTATTCTGTTTTGACCATTAAGTTGTCTCAGAGTCCAGTTTTATGTTTTGTTCACACCGTCTCAGTCCCTGCCCTCGTGTGTTTCCAGCCCCTTGGATCATCCTCACCTGGTGTCTGACCCACTCACCTGACCCTGCTGTTCTTGCCGGTTCAACCTGTTTATATACTGCACCTGCTCCCTTTTGTCCTCTGCCAGACCGTCCTTGTGTGTGCACTGCTTCCCAGTGTTCTCCCCATGTTGTTCCAAAGGTTTGCCACTTTGATCTGTTACCTAGGTTTTGGATGCCTGCATGTTCTCTGCCTACTTTTGACTGTCTGTATCCCGGGGCAGAGAAGGGACCATTATAAGGGCCAGGCATGTGTCTGCTTTCTAAGCAACCCTTTTCATGCAAAGCAGAAGACCTCTTGTTTGGTACGTTAAAAAAAATAAGGGGTTGATTTAACAGATACCAGACTAGTAAACAAGTAGGTGAACAAATCTCCTTTTCTGTTCCCACAACCAAAACTGAGACAATTTTCACATTTGCATTATTCTCCCCAGTAATCATTACACCACGTTTTAAAAAAACAAGCTATGGATCAAAAATTGCTTGGGCCTCTTGGTACCACAATGTTGATCGGACAGAAGCCTTCATGGGGTGAGACCAGAAACTGGACCAGGGGTCGGCAACCTTTGACTTTAAAAGGATCATTTTACCCCCTATTCCCAAACCACAGGAGGACATGAGGGCTTCCTTTTTAATGCAGTAAATAATACTAGGCTCCAATCCACTTCTGGTCGGGTGTGTATACAATCTCAAACCTCTCGACCTAATGTGTATGTTTCCCTCTTGACATCTTGGCAGCTAACACACCTTTGTGATTTGTAAATGCAAATATAGGAATGACACCTCGCTGGCATCTCTGGGGCCGACTCCATCCATCTCACATTGGCAGAAGTAACGGGTAATCATTAGCGGTGTCATCCAAACTCTGTGATTAAAAGACCTCACTTCATTTTCTTGAGGGTCAGTTGTCATTGAATCATGGCAACAGCCCAGCACTTTAAAACAGAGAGTTATTCAGTGCACAGCTTGAGCACTCAGCCCTAATACATTAATTTAAAGCAGGGCCATTTATTCATTTTAATAGCGCCTTTCTACTATAGCTTATATTATGTGAAAATAATATGGCTGTATACATATATCAAACACTAAATGCATAAATGAAGATAATATTAGTCAAAGCGTGTTACATGAGGCAAAGGAATGAAACTTACATAATATCATAATATGCTTACATTTTCAGTAAGAATGGTGGAACTCATAACTCCAGCCCCCCCCCCCAAAAGATTCTTTAGCATGTTCATGACCAGTATTTTCCTGAAAAAAACGAGCTGAAGCAAAGCTGACGAAACCAACCCCGACATATAAAACATTGATATTAGCGTCCCATTCGCACAGTCCATCATAGTTAGTTCTGGAAGAATGTTTTGTTATTGATGGCTGCCCTCATGTTTTACATAAATACACACTCGTCTCTGCCATCTGGTCGGCTGTGGTGGTATGTTCCACATATGATGGTGCTTTCCATCAAAGAGTGAAGTGCCACAAATAGGATCCCTCCCTTTGAAAAGTCAGGATATTTATTAAGACTCTTCCAGCATATTTTCTTCATATCAATATAATTCCTACTCAGTGGGAGATTCACTTCCGTCATTTTTTTTTCTTAGCAAGTACATGAAACTGAATAACATGGAAACGCCACACCATTTGAAATTGATGTAAGATTGAGGGGCCCCATCCCTGGAAACTATGAATCAGTTGTTAAGAACAGACCCCCCTGCAGAGTCCTGGGGTAACTGGGTGCCAGAAAGTGACTCACTGACTGAGTTAACTGACACTGTGCTCAGTGTGGTGTCTGTGCAGCCGGATCTGAGGCGTGGAAGAATCCATCACTTAGTGTTTATTTTCAGGGAATGCTGCAGATGGCGTTTAAAAGTAAAAAACGACACGGTTGGTTGGTTCTGTGTTGATCAAGTAGGCCGCTCACACACAAATGGATCGGGAGCTTGAGCAGTCTGTCCCTGCTGTAGTGGGAGCATGCAGGAATGCAGAGCGGTGCGCTGGCGATATATTGGTCCTGTACTGTGTGGTCCAAAAGTTGGAAACCGTGTACTCTTTCTGACTGCTCTTGGACTGTTGGACTTTTTTTATTTGACAGGACAGGCATTCTCCCTGGTGTTTAGTAAAACTGTGGTGCTGCCGTCAGAAGCATTGGGTCACAACATGGCCACTGCAATTAGGCTAGCAACCTTCCAGAAAGAAACCATCGTCAAATCCCAGTTTGAGCCAGAAACTCTGATCTCAGTGCGATGATAAAGGAATAGTCAGATACTTGTTGTAATAGCTTGTAGGTAACAAGTCAAGTCAGTAACATGTATTGATGAGACATTCATTTCTTCAAGATGGGTTTATAAGGAGGGAGAAGAGACGCTCCAGGTCTCATGTTTCCCTTGAAAGTCTAGAGCAATAGTGACGAACCTGGACCAGTAAAGCTTGACTCAGTCGTGGAATCAGCTCTGGAAAATGAGTTGTCATTGTCATCGTTGTGAATGAGGCCTTCTAGTGAATGCACTGTTGTCATTATCAACAATTTCCCTCTGGTGAATGAGTCCCAGCTGAACCTGCTCGTTTGTTCAGCGTTTGAACATCCATTCGCCACAGTCTTGCCAAAAAGACGAAATGTTTTTTGAGAAATCTGAGCACCGACAGAAAAGGATTTCAGGAATAATTAGATATGTAACAAGGCATTCATCCAGTGACTGACTGGCTCTGTCAGTCTCTTAAGCAGCCCCTTCTGTGCGCCTGTCAGTCAGAGTTCTAACCGCAATCTCTTTAGTAAGCAATTATGATAAATACATTCGTGAATGAAAGTCAAAGTCAAATTGTGGTTTGAATTGTGCACACTGCTCTGGAGGGGGGGTTCTGTATATATTTTTGAATTATTTGCTGTGGGCGGACGTTTCCCATGGCAGCGATTGAATGCGAACTGAACCGGCGCTGTTTGGATATGTGCTATCAACTTTCATGATGCTCCACCGACCAGTGTGGCATAGTGGATGTATATCAGAAAACAGGCCTTTCAAGTTGCTTCTCCTTTTCTCTCTCAGCAAGCCCACACATTCTGTATATGAAGCATGATTTGCTGGGGTGGCAGCCACATGTCCATTACAGCAGCCGGCGGCTTTACAGTCAGTATTTTATTTGTTCTGCATCACATGTTAAATATAATGAGGGGTAACATTCATTTTTTTTTTTCTATCAGTCTCTATGTCCTGTGGCTATCAGACAACATTTAAAGTTGCATTTGAACTTTGAAAACCCAAAAGTTACTAAATGAATTTTATCACATCAATCAAATGACCCAAGAATTTACATTTTTAATCAGAACTTGATATGATTAAATGTGTTGTGTCCAGATTAGCAGAGGTTAAATGGTGCATTGTCGCAGGTCGCTATGTAAATAGTGACTTATATAAAAAATGTCAAAGCAATTTGAAAAAGTTTGATATAATGTTACTTTATTTTACATGTCAAAGTTGTCGTAGGCAATTTTTCAACAGTGATAAAAAGGCCACATGTTGAAATTCGCAGACGAATGATTTATAGCCAGTAATAGATCAAATGCCTTCTGATAAGCCACATAAATATTAAGCAACAACCGTTTTGTTGAAATTTGACAGTGGATCATCTTTACATTGTGATTACAAGGGGGGGAGAAAACCCAACGTGACTTTGCTGCTGCTGTGAGAACAAAAGAAAGCAGTGAAATTAAAGATTAGGGGTTCCATCCTCCAATGTGTTGTGATGAATGGGAGCTAGGTAGCTAAAGCTGAGGTCATCCATCATGAGCTATGGTGTTAATTAATGTTGTAGGAGGCGAGCCAACTGAGTCTGTTCCACATCAGCAAAAAAGAAAAGCTGCTGGTTTTCCATCAGCTCTGCAGAAACGCGGCAGACTAAACATGAGGGTCTTTGCAACAGGAATCCGTCACATCATGAGAAGCATGGCACACAGAGACTGACACACACACACACACACATCAAACCAGCTAAGCGCCACTCTCACACCTTACAATGTATTCCTTGTCACTGTGGCTGAAAGCAAAGGTATCCCCTGCCGTGTAATAGCTTCACCCATAAACCCCTCTCTATCAGCCTGAGTTGTGACTGGGCTTCATAATGAGTTCTCATTACACTATAATATGATTTATGTGCACGGTCATTTCCAACTGTCTGCCTCTGTAACTCATCATCTCAAAGGAAAACCCTGCAAATAAACCGCCATGTCAGGATCGTAACCATAAAGTGATTTTAATTAATTGCCAGCGACCTGTAAGCGTCTGTCTGGCGGCGGCGGGAGCACTGGGCCATTTCCCCATCACCTGGGGGTCGATTAGGCCTGTGCCTTAAACCGTCAGCTTGATCATCGAGGGTGTGACAAACAGCGATGAGGCCTTGATGGACCTCTTCCGTTAGCTTGATGTCTACCAGGTTGAACTGGGGTGTGTCCATGCTGGTGCCTGTCTTTCTAAAGTTTGCCGCTGACAGTGGACATAAATGATATATATAGAGATAATAAAAAGGGGAGTGGAGGAGAGATGGGTGGTAAAGAGAGGAGAGGAGAGGCTGACAATGGAGATGTAGGGGAGGAGGGGGAGAGGTCATTTGTGCCCCATCCGGTATCAGATCTGCAAAATCATCGTTGATACACAGTGGGACACATAGAGAGTTGGAATCAGGAAGCAGTTGCGTCGATTTCGAAAGATTTGGAAGACAATGCGAAAGAGTGAGTGCACATAATTGTATCAACATTTTCAGAACAATTTGGGTTGTTGGGAATATTGATGTTGTGATTGCTGGTCGTGTTCACTGACTAAACACAGGCTCAAATTTCTCCTGTAATTACATGCAACTGCTTCAGTAGTTTTTAAGGTTTTGCAGCCTGGATCCTCTCAGATATGAAAATGGGAGCCACAACTAGTCAGGTATAAACTGAATCTACAGACAGGATGTTAAATAATAAATGACGTGATTTGACCTGTTGTTTCATTGTGCTGCTTTTCAGAAAGGCAACTGTTATAAAAGGCTAATGCAAGAAGTGAAGTTCCATGTGCAAACAGAAGCAGCCAGCTCTCCTCTGTTTGTATTCCTTCGCTGTGTTTGGGAACTCAGGGGGGCAGGCCTGTGAGCGAAAGCCACTGTTAGTGTGATGGTGAAACCTTCAGCCTAGACGGTGGGAGTATGCTTATTTACTTTCTTGCCAAAACTTACAGGAATGATAGCACTTTCATGATTGCACATTCACTCGCTGCAGCCGGCTCTGCAGTAAGCTTGTTTTAGTATAGCAAGAATAAGCTAGTGCTACTCAAAACTGTCCTGTCAATATCTGCAGACCATTTATTCACGCAGTTTAAGTTGTACAAAGAAACTGGAAAGAAAGAACAGTCCTCTCTCTGCCTCTTGTGTGATGGAGAAGTGTTCATGAGTGAGCTGAGCCATCCTCCTGATCGCTGCTGCCTCCGTCGTCGTCAAAAAGTGGAATCTGCTTATCTTACTTTTCAAACAAAGTGAAGAAGTTAGTCTCCCACGCTGTTGAAAGACTCCTTTTAAACAAGTATTTCCACAAGTTTTACAATACAATTTTTTTGCAATGGAATATCAACCAGGCTGCATCACGTAAATCACTTTCACTTGATGCAAGAAATATTGTATGACTAATTTTTAGCGTTAGTTTTAAAAAGTATTTTGACATTTACTGTTTTCAGCCTTCAATTCTAAAAGCCTCCCAAAAAGTTGGATTGGGTGGGATTTCTGATCTTAGCTTAGTTTAGCAAAAATGATTAAAACCTTTGGGGAAAGCTGGTAAGTAAAAACTTTTGTGAAAGTAAACAATTTCCCCAGCTGATTACGGAAAGTGTTGTTTTTGCAAAGGCCAAAGCATAAAAAAACCAGAACAAACTGCAGTTGTGTGGTTATCACTTTAGAGTGGGTGCAGTGTGGAATCTTCTCACATCCCTCTTGGCCATGGATTTCGTCCTGTGTTGCCTGACGTAGGTCCTTGACTGATAGCACTCACTTGAGCTCCACCTCTGTGAAACCTGGCGATAAAGGAGCCGTGTATTTGCATTTGGATTCACTTGGGAAAAGGGCACAGAGCAGCTTAGAATCTTTAAAATGTTTGCACAGAAGTTGACATGGATGTTTTCTGCAGTGAAGAGGGCAGGGAGGAAAAAAAAACAAACAAAAACAGTGTCAGTGTGATAGGTTAAATGTCAAAGTATCAAGAGAAAGGCAAAGCTGTGTCTTTAAGTCCAGACCTTGTGATTGGTCATGAGCGGACACAAAAGGGCATGTTGCCAGAGCACTGACGAAAAACAAACAGGTCAACGGCTTTCATTCTGGCATATCTGAGGCGTGAGACACATTAGCTTCTGTCTAAAGGTTATGAAATTTACCCACTGCTGCACGGCTCTGCTGAAGGCAAAACACTGCTGAAAATAGATGCCCTGTCTACTTTAATGAATTCCTTTTAACACAGCAATAGAACAAAAGTTCTTGTCTCTCACCAAACTTCAGCTTTATTACAGTTCATTAGTCACCCCAAATTCAACTTGCATGCCCTTTAGGTGAACAAGAAGTCTGCGCCTGTGAGACAACAGTGACAAATGACGGTACAAATGACTTAATAAATGTCCGCACCCTCTCTTTGGATTTTTTGTTGAGTCACTAAATGCACCCTGCCTCCTCTGTTCTGATCCTAAACAATACATCCTCCTGTCTCGGTAGAATTTCACCTCCATTATTCATTTACAATCACCCGTGCTCTGCTGGGAGACTTTACCGCGCATCTATCTCTGAACAAACCAGAGTCAAAGTCAGCATTGGGGACACATATCAAAAAGGCAAATTATCAGCTGCCATCATCTCTCCGAGGGCATTATAAATATGGCATTTATCTCAGAAGCGATGCTCAAACCTCACTTTAATATATTCTCATTTGACAGCAGGAAAGTGATAAATCTCTCCTTGGACCGTTTTAGACGAGGTAACTACAAGTTGGAGAAGCAACAACCAGAAATGAATAATTCATGTCGTGACAAAATGGTGCACCAATTACCCAGCACATTTATAGCACAGTTGTATCCCGTCTCCTTTGCAGGGAAACGTGGGCATTACCAAGGAGACGGATGGAAGATCAAAGTTTTGGGGTAGTCTGCGTCAACGGGGGTTTAATTTCTCACACACTATCGTTATAATGTTTGTTACACACGGTGGCACTTTACCGTCAAGCAATGAACTGCAGATTTCAAAGGCAGCTGTGGGTGGACAGGATTGGCATCAGAGCTTTGCACTGTACAGACCAGCAGAATCTACATCAGGAAATTGTAGTGTATATATATAGCAACATCTGTGAGGCTGTTCTGAGACACAGCAGCACTTAACCACTTGCTAATGTCATCGCAACATGGCCTTAATGATAATTCCATTCAACAAATGCTTAACATGCACATATTTGTTGAAAACCAAAGTAAATGATTAAAGGTTTGTGTCAAATATGGGTCCCACCATAATGCAGCAGCCCCACAGACAGCATCAGTGTGTTACAAGGATTCCTTCTCTGACATATCACTGTGTAATATATCAACAATAACAGTTCACTTATACACTCACAAAAGCAGTATAAGCGCTGCTATAATTTAACCCACAGTGGACCACATCCACACTCTGTCTGCAGTGCAGAGTCCCAGTCTCACCCAACCCCCACCCTCAGAGGTAACTGTCCAGTTGAAAGTCGCACATCCAGATTTGGCCCACACTGACACTGTCATCAAACGCACATACCGAATGGCATGATGGCACTTCTGCAGTCAGCTTCTGTTTTCCATATCTGAGCTAAGTAATAATACAGCGTAATGATACCCCATAGTGAACAAGAACTGGCCTAATTCTGTTGGCGTAGTGCATTTTTATCTGCCCAGACCCGGACTGAATGGAATGATGGCACTTAGGTGGTCCGCTTTTGTTTGCCAGCTCTAATCCACACACACACACAAAAAAAAGCCATTGCAATCCCACCTGTCAGAGAAGGGCTGTCATAAACTAGAACTGGCCCAGATTGGGTCCACATTCCATATGTTTATCTGGCCCACACACACACTGTGGAATGATGCCACTTATATGGCCACTCCTCTTTGGCAGATCTGGGCTGGAAATATTCCATATTACTGTCAACATCTGTGACAATGCTGCTCCCTGCTCTATTCCATTTGGACAGTTGTTCCACCCTCTCTCAGAGGTCAGTGGGAGATCACTCCCTTGCATCTTACATTATTGGTTCTTGTTAATAAACAGGGCTGATCATTGACCCTCTTGGAT
Organism: Pseudorhombus dupliciocellatus; assembly: GCA_016785235.1. Taxonomy (NCBI): domain Eukaryota; kingdom Metazoa; phylum Chordata; class Actinopteri; order Pleuronectiformes; family Paralichthyidae; genus Pseudorhombus; species Pseudorhombus dupliciocellatus. Next base: position 1,878,976 of record JAFBJW010000232.1, read on the forward strand.
AAAGAACAAACCCTGAACACAGCCTGTTTAAAACGTACCCACAAACTGTAAACTATTACACTGACAGAGAAATGTGTCGTAGCATAAATCAGCAAGGATCCCCATGTTGTGATCACACAAGAGAGACGGACCCCAGGGCAGACACATACTCGGCTAATGAGGTGTTGCACAAGGTTTATTTGAAAGATCCACAGGTAAATAAATTGTTATGTGAGGGCTTGGAACTTGGGCTTGAAATGGACTGAGTGTAGGGCCATAGCACTAGCAGTGAGAGAATACTGCCTCGGATCTTTAATTTTGTATATTTGTGCAAAAATGGCAACAGCAGCTCATTCAAACACTTTGCTTTCTGAATAACCAATGAAAACATAAGCATGGACTAAACTTAATAGTTGCGAAGATGGACAGGTGAACGTTGTTCATCCCAGTTTGGGATATTGTTGTATCGCAGCAGCTGGTCAGAGTAAAGAACATTATTGAATTTAAAAAAATGAATAAAGAGACATGGAGCAAAACTGAAGTATTTGTTTGAAACATGACAAATGGAATACATTGTTTATGAAAATGGATTAAAAAATATTTACAAAAAATACATATTAAATTCCAAAAAAATGATTAAATTCTTGCAATAGATGTCCCTTCTGCTACTTGGCATGATTAAGTAGACTTAAATCAAATATTTAGTTTACATTTAAATATTTACTAAAAAGTTTGAGACAGAACAATTCAGGAAATGAAAATAATGAAACAATTATTTCCTGGGGAAGTTTTATTCTATGACTGCGTCTTGCTGTGGTAGCTATTTTATTCAGACTGTCTCAAGTATTATTTGGGAATAAGTGGGCAAAATGATTTTATTAAGGATTAAAGATCTCAACAAAAACATTGACGACAATGTAGTTGGAAAAATGTAATCATACATCATGACAAATATTATTTAATATTTGATTTATATTGCAAGCCAAGCGTGTGCTGTAGTATAGATGGGATACCATACTCAAACATGATTTTGGCGAGGAGGGGCACGAGGGCAGAGCATGAAATCTTTCCTTCTTTGCATGGAGAATCTTGAGCTGGATTCATGAGCAAAGGCTGCACTAACATGACGGCCACAGAGTTTTATGAGCAGTGGTCGCGGGCTTGATTGAACTGAACTGGAAGCATAATTGGGCTCTGCTGCTGCTCAGTGAACAGCAGTGCTGATGTCAATGCAACAAAGTGATATAGGGCATCACTGGAAGAACAGCAACGCTCCTGAATAGATAGCGTCTTCAAAAATCGTCCAAATCTTGACTGACACTTGGCCGTATTTGTTGCTTTTGTAACTGTGCTTACAAAACCAGGCGAGCCAGACCTTATAGTGCTCCAGACTGCAGAGATTAATCGCTTCAATTTAATATTTCCACCTGACAGCAAGGAAATGGATAGTCGCTGGAATGGCCTTATGGGTCCTCTGCAGGACATCTATAACAGTACTTGTTATTAATCTCCACTGAAACCCTGTGAAGGACCCAGCGGATGGCAGAGTTTCACTTCACGCGTTTTGTCTTGACAGTGATTTCTTGGCTCTGTGATGGGTTGTTTGCAGAAAAGAATTGTATTCTGCACGTCATGGTAAGCAATTTGCAAACACTGTCATTGTTTACAAGTATATCTCTGCACAAAAACAATTACTGTGGTTTTGTCTTCCCTTTTTCATGTTACTGGGCAAACAAAGGACCGTCATGAATATGTGCGTCCTCTCACTTCCTGACGTGATTGACTTGGGTTGTTGCCAGGCATTTTGCTCCTCAGATGATGCCAGGCATTTCTATCCCTATTGCATAACATGTTGCAAGACACAGATGATGAGATATGTCAGAGAAGAATGGCTGGATTGGTTGAGCTGATGGAAAGCAGGTTTAGGCAATCTGACAAATACATCGTTTATTGGGTATTTGATAAAAAAAAAATTTTTGGGGGGGGGGCAAATGTTTTGTCTGCCTTCTCAAGAGCCGATTGAACTCTAACCTTGGGCCATTTTTTTATAATATTTGTATATATTTAGGAGTTAATGCAGTCTATCCTGACGGCTCTGTCAGTTCCTCTCTTTCTGTCAATCCACATGACTCCTTTCACTCTTCGGACCTGCTGTGGTTAAAGCTGAGATTTAGCTTCTCTGTATCAGTGCACAAGTTGTGTGCAGTGACCTCCACTATCTAAACACTATCACCTCACAGTTACTGATGTCTTTTTCCATTAAATGTTTCTTCAAAGTATTTATTCAGCCCGTCCTGAGACACACAAACATAGTGCAAACACAGACTCCGATTGGAAATAAGAACCTAAGTTGGTCTTCATGAAATCAAACGATGGTGTGGGTTTGTTCTTTTGTTTTCTCTTAATGTTTTAATTTTAACTTAACAAAATTGTTTATGATACAGCCATGGGGAATATGACTTTTGCCCATCTCTATTCTTTTTTTTTTAAGAAGTTTATTGATCTAAAAAAAAAAATTCTCTTATCTATTTACTGGAGTCACCAACACCAGAGGTCTTCATTCATTTTGATTCACTTTCAACCCGGCAAGAACTCCAGACAGCCTCAAAATCAATGAACAGATGCAATTGCCATGCATAGATTGGCTGCAACTGTAATTCTTTGCAGCAATCAATCCTCTATTATGTTCCCCACTCCATTGTCTCATATAGTTAGGCAGAGAGAAGCGACAATGTGTTGGGCTGTGTCCTCATCATTATAGTTTTAGGTTTTTCATTCACTTCATAAAGGCCCTGAATATATATATATATATATACAGTTTTTATTAGAGAACTTAATTGATTTTAAATCTTGGTTAAATTATTTGTAAAACTTTCCAGAGGGGAAGTAAAATCTCAGCATATCACTAATAATTCAATTCAATTTTATTTGTATTGAGCCAAATCATTATATTATAGTATCTCACGGCACATTACATAGAAGGTCAAGATCTTAAAAATTGTATTTAATCTAGAGAAAACTTGGAGACTGTGGAGAGAAAAAAGTCAAGCAGGCTCCACCATCAGCCATCTCACATGGTTTGGTGAGATATCAAAAAACACACATCAACAGAATAATGTAGACATGGAGGATATGGGATGTTATGGACAAGAGAGTGGGGAGCAATTGTGTCCGATTTAATACCCATTCACCTTGATATGATCAGGTTTAACCTTGAATATAGATGCATATTATATGATTGAGCATCAACAAATGGATTTAAAACATCTGAAATCAAGCTAAAAGACGGTGCTGTGGGGCTGGAAGCACGACTCCGCTGGCAGCTTTGCTCGTTGAAATGGATTAAATGTCTTTGGTAATAGGATCACAGCAAGCATTAACATATTAGGAAAATGTAAAGGAACCAAAGTGGAAGCATCTGGCTCAGTGCTTTTTTATTTAATGTCATGTAAAGACAAGGACTACACGGAGCTCTGAGTGGACAATAGTGAATAAGGTCATAGGATTAGCTGATAGAGGGTCAAGCCCCACTCTGCCTCTCGCCATTGTCCTATATGGACTCAAAAATTTAAGGTTGATATTAATATGTTAATTTGGAAAAGATAAAAGATTTGTGACGAAGTGAAAGTCACTCAAGATGTATACAGCTACAGCTACAGCAACAATGTTTATTATTTATAACTCTACTTCCTTTACCTCGGATAGAGGACGTGAAATCTTACAGGACCTTATCGCAGCAGTGCAAGCACTTTGGACATGCAGGCATATTCTCTCAAACAATCAAAAACATTAGTGGAGGTAATTGAGAGGGCGGTTGCCCTTATTGGTGTTGAAAAATACAAATAAAATGGTAGTCAACTATGACATGAGATGAGAAATGAAAAGGATGAAATGTCTGATCAAATAAGAAGTGGGAGAGAGGGAATTAGGGCATAGTGTGTTCAAACAAAGGTCGGAGGAATGAGAATAAGCAACCGGTATTAAAGAATGAGACGTGTTTACACCAGCCTGAATAGCACAGTAACTGCTCTCATCACACATCACAGAAGGTGGCAGTCTCTGCATGGTGTTTGCTTTGTCTTAAAATTAATTCATGCACAGGGAGGTGTGTTCACAGGAACAACAAATCCTCTGCATTACTCAGGCGAGAGGTGGGGCAGCCAGGTGCAGAGGCAGGAAGTGACATACAATACCTCCCCTGTAGAGATCACATGACTTTCTTGAGGCAATCATAGACCCACCCCTCATGGTGAACCCAGGATCCAACCCCTGTCCTCAGACATGGACCAGACAAGACTATTGTTGATGGCCAGGAGGGGAGAGCCCAACATTCGCTTTCACAGAAAATACAGAAGTACTGAGGAGTTCAGTGAAAGCAGCTTTTTTACTACACAGAACATTATCTGCAAGCACAAAATCCTACTTGTGAGGGACAATTTCTACTCTCTGAGGACTCAGGACAGTATCCGTGAACAGAATGGCATAGCAACCGTGCACTTCTTACCTAACTGGAGTTCCATGAGCTGAGGCTGAGGCTGAGGTAAACCTGACAGCAGCTCACTCATCAAATGTTTTTTTTTTTTTGACTTCCGTGGCGAGGACAGTGATTGATGCTCCGATCATTCGACTGGACACTTGAATTCTCCAGTCCCCAGCTTGTGTCTAAACTTCTGACCCCCTCCTTGGCGGGAGAATCATCAAGCAGTGTTATATACTACACACTTCATTAAAAGGTTTAGGTCCAATGTTCACTCATGGCATGTTAACAGAATACAAATCCAGCAGGCCTCTGAGATCCAGTTCAAACTAAACATATTATGTGTGTATTTCATAGGAAACACACGAGTTCCCCTGTGTATGAAATGCAGTATACAAATAAAGCTGCCTTGACTTGCCACGTATCATATCCATGAGCGTGTTATTTTTACATGTGCACACATTTTAAGACAAGGCTGTTTTCCTGCAGGTTTTACATGCCAGTTATCAAATAGTGACTTTATCTGCAGACGACCTGAAATGTGAAAAAAAGAAATCAATTTAATCTCAGGAGGATCCTGCCTCTTTTGCTATTTATATGAAAGGCTTTTGCTTCGTGTGGCAGAGTTTGAGTCACTGTGACTTATTGCTAGGAAACTAAGGGATACTAGTCGTCGTCCTTGGCGTGCACGCTGTGGATGTGTGTCACTTCACTCAGGGCCACCTCGACGACCCGTCAGAGAAAACTGTCTGACTCAACCTGTGAAACGCTGAACTGTGTGTGAAGAAGAATCCGGTCCACGCAGATGGTGAGCCTCCCTATTGATTTCACCTGCACGAAAACATCTGCTCCATCCCTCTGATCCTCCTTTCAGCCGGATGTCACACACACACACACACACACACACACGGCTGTGCTCTTTCAAAGTGCACCATGTTACAAACTCGCCATTTAAATTAACATGAACATATTCATGACAGTTTTTTTGTTATTGTCATATTGGAATGATTGACTATACTATAGATTATCTTAATAGCTGCTGCTGGATTCACTCTCTGACTGTTGTGGAACAGCCACGTCCTGAAGTTGTTCACTGTAAGGCAGAGAGAGTCAGATGGTTTTCAGCTGTGATCAGGACTTAAACTGGATCTCAGCAACTAGAGCAGAAACAGTGACCAGCCAGTTTTAGAACAGTTCTGGTTCTGACAGGCATTTCCCATTCACTTTCTCAAGTTTAAAGGCTGTAACCAGGCTGACTGTCCATGAGATTAACTGTGAACACTCATAACAACGGCGTGAAGGAACCGTAAATTGAGTATGACCTCTTTGCAATGACCTCTGGTCTGTTTCCTCTTGAATTCAACCTTGTTGATAAACTGAAGTGCTGTGCGATATTGTAGTGTGTAGTTTTAGTGCAATAACTTTGTGTAGTACCCCTGCAGATTGGAAACAGCATGATTTTTAATGTTGTGGTAAAGGTTTCCATGGTAACAGCAACATCCGCCAAATGAGAGTCATTGCTAAAGTGCAGAATGTGTCAGAATTTTTTTCTTGGAATAACAAATATCCTTAAAAAAAAAAAAGTAACATTGCTTCACAATCTCAAACACTGTGGTTAGTCTACCCGGTATGGTTAGTAAATTATTGTTAAAAATCAAAATGTTCTTTGACCGATGCAGCAATGCCACATTCCCTCGGATAAACAAACAATAGACAAACTGGTGATGCATACAGATGAGATGGTTGTTTATTCTCAGATAAATCTAAATTAATTTGGTGCTCAGCCGATGTTACTTCATTTTTCTTGCGGTGCCTTCATAACACTGACATGTTGTTTGAGTGAACACTTTCCAAAGGCACTATATGGATTGCAATACATTAGATTCAGACTACTATGATCCCATGAGGATGTATTGTGACTTCATCGACCCCACAACCTTTCACCTCGTTCAAACTGTAATTTTGGTCAATACTTTGGCTTCTGACAAATTGCCAGCAAACCCAATGACATTTCTGTCAAACCTCAGATGTATTTTCCGCTAAAGTAGAAGATGAAATTTCTCTGGGAGCATCTCAGGCTACGTTTCTTTTGTCCGTCCCACAGAGCCGCAGCTCTCTGCAAGAATCTGGAGAAGTAACGTCGACAAAAGCAACACAGCTGCGGTGGGGTAGCTGTTGCATGTTCCTTTTAATGAGCTTTGAATCAGGCCTGTTTGAAGTTGAAAAAAAAAAAATCTCCAGATGAAAGCATTTTTAAAAAGCATCCAGGAGCAGCGGAGTTTTAAACTGAAGTTTTGGAGGTGTAGTACTGCAACAATATTTTAAATATATTTCACTCACATCAGATGTTGTATGCTTCTAACTCCATATTAATCCAATTAACCAACATGTGACCCAGACAGACATGCTCTCATTGTCCTGGCAGACCACGCCATCTCACCGTAGTTCATGCAACAGGAAAACCGCATGTTCTAGTTCAGACAAAAAAAAAATGCAGTACTGTAGGAAGCTTTTCAAATCCAGTTTCCCTCATTATTGTCATGACTTTGCAGACCCGGAAAGAAAAAAGACAGCTGAACACCAGTAATGAAGGTTTGTAGCTATGTAGCTTTTTACTCTGTTTGTTTTCTTCTCACATTTGCTGTTGGAAAACAGCTGATTGATTGTGAATTCTCCAGGAACAGCGGGTACTTGTTATGGTCGAGTGTGAATGTGTTGCTCGAGGAAGAATGGATTGATCGGTGGACATCTCACTCTCCCCGTTGCTGTATGTGTGTTAGTGGTACCTGCTGGAGGGTGAGCGTGAGGACACGTTTTTTATTCCAGATTAATGAAATGCAGTAGGATAAACAATAAAGACCTTGATGATCATATGAAAATGAATTCAAATCTGTCCAGGCCTATTATGATCTGACAACATTTTATGCAAATGGCCTCATTACATGATGTTAGTCATTTGCTGGAGCTCACAATTCCCCAACGCTGCACAGCGAAGTAGATCCAGGCCAAAATGAGCTGCGGAAAAAGAGACATCATCCGCCAGCCCGAACTGTGAGGTCCAGCTGCCTGCGACCACGAGCGCTCGCAGCAACACCGAGGATCACGCGGCAGATTCCGCTTCTATTTGGACCCCCTTCGCCACTGTAGTTAAAACTGCTCTTGTGTAAAAGAGCTGCGCAAAGCAAACGCCGCCATAAGCTGCTGCTCTACAGCTGCACAAGTTGTGTCTTCCTGCAGCTCGGCTCCAGCTGTCGCACCTCAGAGCCCAGCCATGCCGTCTCCCGGGAGGGGGGGGGGGGGGGGGGCCGGGGTGGCTGTGAAATCCCACCCTGAAAAATACATCTGTGACAGCAGCCTGTGTTGGTGCCGTCTCCCGGGAGGGGGGGGGGGGTGGGGGCCGGGGTGGCTGTGAAATCCCACCCTGAAAAATACATCTGTGACAGCAGCCTGTGTTGGAAGCTCAAACAAGATGTGTCGGGGTGCAGGCCGGGGTGGGGGGCGCCGCACCCATAGCACATTCTGACACGTTTCAGAAAACAACAGCAGGTTCCTCTGCTGGAGTCATTAGTTTTAGCATGAACCACCAACTTCTGCCGAGTTTGAAGCATTTCCTGCACAAAAGCACCATTTTCTGGTACCAAAGTTACTACCTGAATGACGTGCATCCTCTTTTACAGTTTTGTTGGTTCCACTATTGTGAGCAAGTCACTAGGTAAATTATTATAAAAAAACAATGTTCCCATCACTTCACATGCGCTTTAAAACTTCAAGGTCAAGAAGTCAGTCCCACTCAATTAAAGTTTAATGTCTTGGTGAGTCACTGAGCTCAGATGAGTTTCCACGCCATAAATTATCGAAGCTTGAGACGTCGACATTTTTTATTTTTGGAAGATATGAATAAATGTAGTGTTCTTTCAGAAAATGAAAGTGAAACTTGATTTCCCCATCACCCGCAGAGAGCTCACTCGGTGGGCCATTATCAGGAAGCTCATCCAACACTGTTTGTACAAACAACAACCAGAGTTTTCATCAGCTCACGTCACGTGTTGACACGTGTTCAACAGATGGACTTCCAGTGAACTGTTGATGGTGCTGCTCACAGCACGCGCGTGGGTTTTGCCGCTTATGCGCTCCGTCGAGAGTCATGTTATTTGCTTCCAGTGACGAGTATAATTAAATGCTGATTGGGGGAAAAAATTCCCGATGATGCAGATAATTACTGGTAACACAAATATGCTGCATTTCTCTTTGTTGGTGCGGCAGTCTTGCTGCACCCGGGAGATAATTCCAAGAGAGTAGACTGCATATTGAATGCTTAATTTGTAGCGCCCTGGGAGGAGAGCCACCTGATCTGCATTGGACTTATTGGGAGTAATTCCAGTCCCATTAGGAATTCTCCTGGTGTGTTAATTGAGGTTGATGAGGTGACCAGGAATCTATGTTCATTTAGCAAAACTGGGCAAAAAAAAAAAAAAAATCCATTGAGTTTCTGCACAGAGCCTGTATGACGCGTTGTCATTGAAAGGATAAATATGTGACAACAGTCAGGGAAATTGGACATTTTCCAAACTGAACTTAATAAATGTTTTGTCTATTCCCATAAGTGAAGGGGAAGTGCGAGTGAAGGAGCTTCAAAGCTCCAGCCTTGTTCGGCAGTCTGCAGGTAGCAGGCATACAAATGATTTCGCCAGACTGCTTCTCTCCCGTGCCGTCTCCCTCCTAGTGCAACTAAAATAGCTCAGTAAGTTTTATGTTTATCTCAGCTGTTCATCCTGATATGTGTCTCCAGGTGCTTTGAAGTGGGTACTTACCTCCTGAAAGCTGCAGCCCATTCTCATCTTAATGAACAAATCACCTTGTAAAATATGGGAGGCACCCTATTGATGGAATGGAAATGGGTATGCTGACCCAGCAGCATCGCTCAAACACTGACATAAATTACCAATTCAGGCCTTGTGTCTTTCTTATCTGCGCGGCCACGGTGATAACTCACAAGACTAATTAATTTTCATTTAGCATGTTAAATGAAAAAAAAAAAAAAAAGATACCCTCAACATCAATTTCCACTTTGTTTCACAAGGTGGGGTATTTATGGGGACGTGAACTAAAGGAAGCAATCAGTGATGACAAAATGAATTGTCTAATTGCTCCGAAGAAAGCTGACATTGCAAGTTATGAAGTACAACCAATTTGGGCGCTTTGTGTTTTTGTGTACTACTTTTTTGTGTGAAAGAGGTTGCATGTAGTATTCAAAGAATTATCACTCAACTCCGCAGTTCTCCTCGGCTTTACAGAGCTTTATAGATAGTTTCAGTCCATTGATTATCTGCCCGGCCCACAACTTTATTGCTTTGGTTCACCCTCGCTGCTCTCAAAGTATCATTTCAGCCACAGCTGCGAGCTGTTTACCGTTAAAAACCTTTGAAAATCCCACTGTGTCCGACTCACTCGGCTCCAAATGTCACATACATACTGGAGGATTTAGCAGCTAAAGAGCCAGACATTTCCCGAAAACTGAGCTACACTAATTTAGCCTGTCACGCACCAGGTACACAACTTGGACGGTATGATGGGTTTCTCTGTAACTGTAGGTTGATCCATACATGTTTGCATTAACAAATTCCTTCTCCCGCCCAAAGTTCATATTTAAAATGTTGGGTGCATTTTTCAAGCCGCATGCCATATTTAATCTTGATTGCATTTACACACAGTACAGGATATTTTATGGCTCTCGTGATAAAACATGATCAACGTGAGCTGACTGTTTGGCTGGAGGAACAGTGAGGGGGGTGAAAACAAGAGAGGAATCACATGGGCGCCTTGGGCATATTCCAGCTCCATTGCAATGGTACCTTAAGAATGACACGGTTGCTTCCCCAGACTCAATAAATATGGAGGAGAGGTCAGTGATTACCAGAGTTCAATGGACTGATTTTGGCCGGTCCAGTGAAACGGCACTTTCATCGCAGAAGCTGTTTGATCTGCGAGACCTTTTTGGTAATTTATTCAACTGCCTAGTAAGCTCCTGTGAGACATGTTCTTCTGAGTCGGAGTGAAAATCAGGCTTAATTGACCTTTAAACTGATATTTAATCTTTGCCAGATTGCAGTGAAGCTGTTTCGAGGAGCTCTGACCTGTTGCTTGCTGTCAGTTTGAGTCACCATAACTAAGCAGTACCATTCAAGCCCTGCAGACCAGTGTCGGTGCCTGTTGTATGAAAGCCAATCTGGGTGTTTGAATATTTGGGTGTAACAAATCTCATTGCAATTTTATGTCATGATATACTTTAGATTGTGTGTTCAAAGTGAGACATCTGAGTTTTCCGTACTTGAAATCCTCAAAGGCTTCAAGCATTTGAAGACAAACTTGTTGTGAAGTGACAGAAGGCGGGACCCAAACGGCGACTCAGACAGATTGGTTCTGAGTTCTGGAAGAGCAGAGAGAGGCTGGCAGGCAGGTGAGCAGGCAGCGTCAAGTGAAGTGAGAGCAGATGAGCAAAGGCACAGGTCTGCAACTCAGTGATGGGAATAATCCAGTGAATAGTGACGCCAAGTTCCAGGGCTGTAAAGGGATAGTAGGCAACTGTGTCTTTACATTTGCTTTTTCCTGTTTTATTTTGACATATGCGCTCTTTGTGTTTCTACCATTACTTCCTGTCTCTCTCCTGTGACTGTACCCACCCGTGTCCACTAACCCCTCCCGCCCCTGTGTTAAACATTCTCTGTGCTTCCCTTTGTCATCTGAGTTGCACCCTGTTGTTGTTTCTCTCACCTCATGCTTCTATGGTATAGTGTTTTCCTTTTCTGTTCAGCCTGTGTTTTTTAGTTTTTATGTCTGTCTGAGTCAGTTTTGTCCATTCCTGCTCGTTAACCAACCTGAAAAAACATGATGCAAATAATGCTGCTTACCCCCTAAAACTCCAAATGTGTTTTATGGACACTCCTCCATCTGCGTGGCAAAGAGATGATAATGGGGGCATTTTCATTATTGGGTGAACTAGCCCTTTTATTTTACGGTAGACGAGATTGTGAGCAAGTCTGCTTGAGTGCACCACGCCCACCAAGACACACAAACAACACAGGGATACAAGGGGGAGGGAAAAACAAAGCAGACGGGGAAAAGCTCAGAGGTCACTGGGAACCGTGACAAAACTTTCAAGATACAGCTAAAAAAAATATAAAATGTCCCATTTGGCAAACAAATGAAGCATCCATCCTTTCAGTGAGGCAAAATGCATCAAGGACAAGGACCAATTTCCCAGGGAGCGAAGGAATACGCCAGGTTGCCTTTTTATATGCATTTCCAGATGCCTCATTAGGGCTTGATGTCTTTCATCATTATTCTTTCATGTAATTCTGTAGCACACAGCATCTGCACTCTTCTCACACTGTTTGTTATTTATGTAAATCATTTTCATCAAAAAGCAAATAAACATCCTCTGAAAAAAAGAAAAAAAAAAAAAAAAAACGAAATCCTGAGACGGAGAATCACAAGGTGAAGAGACAACATCGGCCCCATCCTAAGGAGTTTATAACATCCACAATCAAGGAAAGGAAACACCAGCTGTCGCTTTCCATTTGCGGACTCGAGCAGGTGTCTGCCACACATTTCCATTTTAAGACATCCCATTTGCAGGCTTCTGTAATCACAATTTATTTTGTTTCATTCCTCCGTCTTCAGTTATTCTTTCAACTTATTACCAAGAAATACAAAACTGACTCTGAAAGGTCCCGAAAGATCCGCAATGCTCATACACATACATTTAAGAAGTCACTTCCAGGTTATTCAAAACTCTAGCTAATATAAGATTAACTTACCAAGCACCACATTATATGAAATGTGTGTAGCGCTTCCTCCTTCATACGGCACATATAGAAGTTCTTGCAGCTTTTACATTTGAGGCTGCGTTTCTAGCCACTGACAGAATGTTTACTTACTTCCCTTTGTAGCTCCGTTATGCTCCCATGCCCCTCTGTGTGCAGCAGGGCAGCTGGAAGGGTTTGGCTTCTTGTGTGTCTGCTGTCCAAGGTGCTGGGGGGGGTGAGGTCTCGCTTTTCATTTCAGGTTATCAGGTTAGATACGATGCCTGTCCTCTGGACGAGCCGCGCTGCTCTTATGAAGACTCCCTTTTGTCTGCCTACCACACATTCAGTCCACAGCAAAATCGACAGAGAAAATAATCTTTTCTATGACTTCCTGTCCAAACATAAATATTTGCCCATTCCTGCACCCATTTCAAAGTAAAAGCACTCAGGTCTTTCTGTTCACTTACGTAACGTGCAGCCCAGGCGTTTAGTTGAGAGTGCGTAGCCCCGCTTTGATGCAAGGAGGTTCTGTAGTTATGCCACAAACCTCAGGTAGCGGACACCCTCCCTGTGTGAACAACAGGCGCCATGATGAGCTACACATGCACTCAGCGGGACGCGGGCATTAAGGCCGCCGAAAACTTATGGCAGCAGAACCAGAGATCAAACACAATAACGCGTTGCTGGAGGGCGAATGCTGTGGGGCCGTTATTACGAGGGGCATTGTTCAACTGCTGATTCATCTACTGACCGTGTGTTGTTCACTGCTGTTTCAGAATCAACATAACCCCATGACGACTCATTTGTCACTGGTTAATTTCAGGTTTCTCCCTGGTATTTGTTTCTTTTGCTTCTGATTACACTCAAGTTTCGTGAGAGATCGTGGAACGCTGCGATATTCACTGTTTACAGAACAACTTTTTGTGGAAATTTGCTTCTGGAATTTTAACCATTCCAGCATCGATACGAAGCTATTTTTGACAAACGCAGCGCTAAACATCAGTGGACCAGGTGTCTCTCATGTCTCTCATGCAGAGTATATACGCGGGTGGGTGTAACCTCGTTTCAAGGTTTCTTTCGCTCTGCAGAGGCGCAAACTCCCCGAGAAGCCAGACTCAACTTCTCCTCGGCTGTTTTTGTTGCCTCAAAGTTCGAAGTTTACGGTGACACACATACACCCCGTCCCACTGTCTCTCTCCAGTGGCCCAGCTGATTGGGATTACAGTGGATTTCACGTCGCAGCATCGAGCCTTTATGCACTGTCAACAACACAGGGCAAAAAGGACAGTTCTTGTAATTCTGCTGAAAGAAAAGACTCACCATCAATTATTAACAAATCGGCATCTAAGCAACAAGGTGCAAGGAGGGAGCCTAAGCCGCGGCGTAGCGAGCTGAAAGATCTGCATACAAAGTGACACAATAGCTTCAGACAGTCTCCATATGGGGCTTTGGAGCCGGGAAAATTGGAAATGAAAGCACAGATGCTGTCGCAATACATCGGGGGATCACAATTCAACAAAGAGCCTTAGTGCTGTCAGGAAGTGGCAACAGGACTCTGACTCGCGTTACCGCGGAGACGCACCTCGTGACAGCTTCACTTAGTGCATCATCCCGTGGTTTTATGGGAGCTAAATTATCATTTTCATGTGTCAGTCAAAAATGAAAAGACGGCTGGTATCCGCTGGCTAAGGCAACAGTGTGAAGTGTTTTTCCCTGTCAGATAGATAATCAGCTTTATGAAGTACTTTTTGATTAGAGACTTTAATAAGTTTCAATCCATTTAGCCCTCTTAAAGTAATCAAACTAAGAACACGCCTCAGTATCCCTTGTACTTATCTTTTAATGGGTTATTTTAAAGGGTGGTGCTAATCCAAATATCTAAATTATTATCAAGATGCAGCAATCATACAGACTCATCAGCATGCATCTGATATCGCTGCTTCATCTGCCGCCCGTGCGACCTCTCAGACACAGGCCAGTCCTTCTCTGAGGATGAAACACTTTTTTCAAACAAGACTTGCGGTCATGTGACATTTTGAGTTTACCAGAATTCAGTTCTGTTCTAAAACAAGCCGCACTGTGGCTTTGGAATATCAAACCGAACAGTGTAACTAGAGGATTCATCTGTAACAGAGTAAAATGGCAAGGAATTAATGGATGGATGAGGTGGAGACATGTATGTCAACCTTGTCCATTCACACAGGGCTGACAGATACAGACAGACAACCATTCACACCTACGGGCGATTTAGAGTGACCAACGAACCTGGGCGGATACTCCGCACTAGTTGTATTCCATTTTAAAAATGTATGGGATGTGTGTAATGGTCTGTTTGGCTGCTTAGCGTCTATTTGTTAATGCTGTGTCCTCTTCAGCTCATTTCAAGCCACATCAGGCAGCTGCTTCATGCAAACATGCTCCAGCAAACACACTGTGCGCTACCTGCTCACCGTGTGTTAACAACACATTTCCCCTCCGTTTTCAGGGGATGTCCATTTTGTTTTTGTACAGAAAACACACTGAATGTGTTTTTCAGGGTCCACCAGTGTTTCTTTGTGTACTAACTTTGTATATTCAAACTGTCGATACGATAACACTCAGTGGAAAAAGTTTGGATGTGTGGGCTGTCTGCTCTCAGTATGCTACAAGCAAACAGAATCCTTGGTGTTTCCATTATAAGAACAGGCTTTGTTTAGTTGTTTAGCTCATGAAGGGACAAAGATGAATATGAAGAGCTTGAATTGATGACAAATGTTCCTTCACTTGTCTTCTTACTGACACAGCGTGCTGCCCTCTGCAACACCTTATATATAACTGAATATTCATAAACAGCCTCTGTGATTATCAAATCATTTATAAAGTCTATGTATAGATGTTTTTATTTTTTATTTTTAAGACATATACCAAGGTAGGATAAACTGTCACTCTGGCAAATTAAGAGAGTAATCAAAGCTCAAGAGACATTTGGCAAAACGAATGAACAGAGCAGCAGCAGCAGCAGAAGAAGAAGAAGTGAGTGCAGAATAGAAGCAGGGTTTTACAAACAGAGAGAAGCAACTGAACCATGTTGCAGCAATGCAGGACCCCATGAAAGGGAATGAGCTGTTTTGGAATTGAGGCCTCCAACACATAGCTGCTCAAATAATGAATGAGAACTAGTCAGAAAGCTGACGGTGGCTCTCCAGGGTCGGCTGATAGACACCCAGTGGTGGCCAGTGAACTGGGAGAACGGCTGAATATCAGGCCACATTCACACTGCAAGCCTCAGTTTTCAATTTAAAGTCAGGATTAAACATGGAGACCCCACAGAGGTTTTTCTTTTTGCTTTCAAACAGTCAACAGGCTTTGCTTGCAGAGAGGTGTCAACCCAAGTTCTAATGAGATTTAGAACCCGTACTGTCCGCTTCCACTGACTACCTCCGTCTCAGCCGTCCTCCGGGTGACACCCGTCCACCCCAAAAATTATGAGAAATTCTGAATTCCCATGCAGGTCACATGGCTATTCAGACGGAGGCCGCGTTTCATTCTGTGTGAATGTAGTGACAGAGACTGAGCAGAAGATTAGAGGCCTGTCACCCAGACACACACAAAGGCAGATGGGTTCCGTTAAGATGTTTTGCAGTTTCTCCAACTGACAGGAAGGTGAAATCGGAGTGGAATATAAACTCAAGAGACACAGTGAGGCATGAGGGAAAAGGATGGATGGAGTGTGAATGAGGCCGATAACAGGGACTGAATAAAAACAAGGGGTGGAGATGGCAGGTCACTCAGAGTGTTAAGGGCAGGGCAAGAAGTAAAACATCAGCAAACAAATGAGAAAAATGCACTTCTAAATAAAACAGGAAACCCTAAAATGAGTCAGGAAGTCCTTCGCTCATGACCCTAACCCTAACCCTTTACTGGTTCGCAATTCAGTCAAACAATCATTGAAATGACACTGTAATCATTTTTAAAATAAGCTCATAGGAAGGCTTTCACTGAGGAGCAGCTGCTGTTTAGATATGCCATCAGCTGTTCCTTTATTATTGATTGCTTCAAATTTTACATCGACATTTTTGCCTTGAATCAAAGCAGAGACAGCAGTCTCCGAGATGAAATGGAAGTAAAGCCTGTTTCCGGAGGTACAGTAATAAGAAAAGGTAAAAACAAAACAATCAGTCAGGCTGCTCTGTGGAGTTAGGGGCTTTGTGGGAATGAATATAAAAATAACCCTGAATACCTAATGATATTCTTCCCGTTGTGCTCACAGTCAGTGCCGTGCTACCTGAACATGAAATACTGAGAAACACCTTCCTTGTTTGGGGCCAATAATTTGATTTCACAATTAATTCAATAGTGATAAAGGGTGTGACGCTGAGAGGAGGCAGCAGATGACAGCTTCAGGTCGGTGCCGTGGAACGAGATGGCTGTAATTGTCTGTAGATGACGTCATGAGATTAAACCACGGCATGTTTCTTTAACGTGTTGTGCACAGTCTGACAGTGTTGATTCTTCTTCCTCTCCAGCAGCAACTGTAGAAGCAGCACCCGCTGTTTGGCTATGCAGCCATGTTATTAATAGCAAAACACTGGTGCATACACAGATTTGCCCAAAATCCAACAAATCAATGATCTATATTTGGGTGGAACAGAGGCTGTTTAGAGTCGGTGTAATGAATCCATGTAAACAGCCCATTCATTGCAAAGCGTAAAGCACATTTTTGCAGTCCCTGTCCAGTAACTGTGTCTCGCTCGACGACTGCAGAGATGCTGTTAAATCAAAGCATTTGTGTGTCCATGTGAAGCCAACACGTTTAAAGCAGCTGATGATGAGAGCCACGGCTGCACTGGAGAAGCCTCCCTCCCTCATGATCAACTTAAATGTTTGGGAGCATTTTGACTGTCTGGTTTAAAACTGATGACGGAGGAAGGTGGGTGGACAAAGCCATTAGGTTTATGTAGGCATTGTGCCACAGCAGAGCCATTTGATAATGAAAATGCATCTAGCGTGGCCTCAGGAAGCAGGGAAAGATGTCAAACACTTCATGTTGGTATTATTAACCTCAATTTAACATGCAGGTTAAATAGTTAATTTAAAACATTGTGCGGCCAGAATGTTCCAAAACTTCCTTTGCGTAATAGTTTGTTAATCAATAGATGATTTATTTAGAGAGTTATTTTTGTCTGCTATCTCTTCAGACACTGACTTTTGCGACCTGTTGCACTCCTTAAAACCTATAAAAGGTGATGTTTTACTTTCCACTCTTTATCTAATGGAGCTGTTTATCACCCATGTTGTTTGCTACAGCCGGTGAGCAGAATTGTTTTCTGGCAGTCGTGATTGTTTCCCTGAATATTAATAGAATCTGTTGATGCATTGAGCCACAGATGTTGGAACGTCATAAAATCTGTCCCAAAATTCAGCGTTCAGTTCAAAAGAAAGGAACGCTGCTCCGCTCTGAATATGAATGTCAATCCTGAATACGTATCTGCCTGACTTGTGTTCTTCTGTCAGGTAGTAAAACAATTTACCCGTGCAGAATAAATTGTGGAATCAAACCTTTATCTGTTTGTGTCGCATTAAACCTGCGCTGCCTCATTGTACTGTACCCCTGTCCTCCACCTGACATACAAGTCTATCAGTAACCCGCACTGAGGCTTCGAGTATGTGTTCAGGATTCTAAGAGCCATGAAATCCATTGTATCACGCTCCCAAGGTGAAAGGGCGAGAAAGGGGCCTGAGATTAATTCAAACCACAGTATAATGAGGCTGCTCCCAGACTTCCCTGGTGAACAAAGACAAATGGCTTTTGTTTGTGCCAGCTTTGCCATCCTGCACCGACACCTCGGGTAATTCCACTTCGTGTCCTAAGTCTAAGCTGCCACTGTCCACAGAACACAGTCCAAGAAGAGCAGCAAACGGTAATTGTCGACTGCTTTTATGAAGCGAGGGGGTCTTTTAATACTCCAGTGGAGGTCATCCCACGAGGACGGGCGGCAGCAGGGGCTGCTGGAGCGCTGATGAAAACCCTGTCCTCTCTCCGGAGACATGTCATTCGGCATATCGTGCTTTTGGCTGAATGGACATTGGTATTCAGGATCCTTGTGTAGGAGCCATCAAACCTTCATGTTACTTGTCGGGGTGAAGAGATGAGCATGGGTTTGACTGGAACACTGCGAAGTCACTCTAGCCCTGAAGTCACAATTAAAGCCCCAATCAATAGCGCATTATGGTTGCCGTGCCATAGTAGCCTGAGGTCATCTGGGTCTAAGAGGGACTCTGAACCCAAGAATCCTAACCTTCCGAGTGCAGAGGTCGCCCGAGTGAGGCATTCAGACGACGGCAAATCAAACACACTCTCAGTGGGTGAAGCTAGCAGCGTGTTGCCTTGTTGACTAATGCTCAGATTGTGGTGTCTGCAATTCCACAGGACTGAGGAGTCCGCGTGGGCGACATGTTCCCATGTCTGCTGGAGCCACCTCCCTTTTTATGAACGTGCATTTACTGCACCATGAACATTCAGTCAGGAAACACTTCAACTGATGATGCTCTCTCATATTCTGACGTCTGCTTTCCCAATTTTAACCCCAACAGATCATTTTAAACTCTGGGTCTGATGGTTGCTAAACAACTGCACGTGTTTTCTAGTTATGGAGAACAGGACTGCCTCATATCTGTCATCACTAAGCCTAGAGACCATTTGGGTTCAGCATTGTCATCTTTTTGTGTTTTATGTATTGAGCCACTCTGACAAGCTATTAAAGGCAGCAGGTACTAACTACACACGCACACACTCTGTTAACACTGTGAGGTTCACTTTCACCATCGTGCTGCACCTCTGTGTGCGTCTGTGCTGCAGACTGGTACCAGCACATCGGGCGAACAGTGAACATCGTCATCTCTCCACGTTCCCTTCACAAGAATTTGATCAGCCGGAGAGTGAATGCGTTGATGTACAAAAATACATTTATTCGAAACAATTTCAAAATGACAGTTTCTTTACCGTAGAAATATCGAAATAAAGATGAAACAGAACATTACTGATCATGCATGCATTGTAGATTTTTGTGCACTGAAGAACATTACAATGCTTCTGCCTTCTGAAGTATCACAAACGCAAGAATCTCTTATTCTTCAAGTATGGATTCCCTCAGAGGTCTGGATCGAACTGTGTGATGTGGCATTTAAGATATCAGATGAGACAGCTGCTTCCAGTTGATAAGGGGGGGGGGGGGGGGGGGGGGGGGGGGAGAGGAAGGGGGGGGGGGTGACTGGATGAACAATAAGCAAGTAAACACCAGGAAATACGCCAAACACAAAGGTTCCTTCCACTGGTAACAGCTCCCTGTTTGAATGTGCACATCCAATGCACATCATTTTTCTGCAGCCATACTTTAGTTTCTTTACAGACTTTTAAGGGGTGCCAAACTCTTACCCAGCAACAGCTTCGACATAGCCTGGCTGTGAACCAGCGTAGTCATCATACATTCTTCACAAGAATTCAAAGGGTCCAGGAGGCAAGGAGAGAAAACGCACTACAAGTATGGTTAGCGATGTGGGCAGTGCAAACTTTTTGATATTTCATTTTCTGTTCCTCCTAATCCTGTTATGCTATTAAGAATCAGAACAAAGTGACACCATCAAAGCCCCCGCCCAAACACCATCCACAGCATCCAGCCTGGCAAACAACCCTTTGCTTATGACATGTGTTGAAAACAACAAAGATATGAAACAATCTTTGTTCAGTGTGTGTGTGTGCAGTAACAAGGCTTGGCTTGGCTGTTTGCTTTGAGATGAGAGCACTCTGTTTGAGGTAATGCATATGTGATGTGGCAGCTCGCTCGCTTCCTCTGCAACTGCTGTTGAATTTAATTTTGAAAAAAAAAATCAAAAATAAGCGTTGTGGGAAAGCTCTGCACAGCACGCCGTTCAGCGCGGCTGTCCGGCTTTCTCTGACCACCATTATTTCTCATACCTGCAAAGACTTCCACCTCTTAGGACTGGAGGAACCTGAATTGGTGGAGAGATGCATGCTGGGAGGACGCATATATCTTATTTTAAATGGAATGCAAATGAGTGAGTTATGTAATGGAAGTGGCCCCTGATAGCAGGTTAATGATATCAGCTCCATCTCAGTTGTCCTGTGTCTGCTCTGTTTGTGCACTGCCAGACACTTTTATACACTGTTCCAGTCTTTCTACTTGTGGGCTAAATTCTGATTATGTCACCTGAATGAGAATTGTGGCAGAGGGAGCAGTGCATATAATCATAACACAAAATAAAACAACGTGATGTTTTAAGCAAATAGAACCAAGAACCTGAGCGAAGCACCAAATAATAAAAGGCTCATTCCAGACCCACTGTTATATTGATCTGCGAACAAAACAATGAGCTATCACATTTAAATCTATCTTTTTCTTTTTGATTCAATAAATGAAGAAAAAATGATAACGTGAGGAAGTATGTAGAACTCAGAATTTCGAATTTTGACCTGTGATCATATTTTTGTAGCTGTGTCCACTGCTGCTATTAACTGTGCTAAAACTGCCTAAAAGTTTCTTCATGCTCTTGCTAGTTAATAAACAAGAACTGTAAATAGACATGATAACAGCAATTAGTCTGTTAGCACATGATTTCATAATTAGCACAAACTATAAAGAGCACCTGAGGCTCACTGGAAACCAAAGCACTGGACGTGTGAGTCACCAGAGTCCCAATGCTTCTTCTTCAGGTGGTCAGGTTTCAGATAATATCCATAGAACACACTGTGCAGCGGTGCTAGGTGGAATGAGGGGCTCATCCATTTGAATCCATCTCTTGGACACAGTGCAGGCGTCAAACCCACCTTAATGGTGATAAGATTTATAGTTTGGATCAACTGATGTCCACTTCGTGGATGTAAATTCAACAAAATCTCTCAAATATGAACACTGCCATTTTGGATCATGGAATGGTTGATTGTTTTACATTGTCATCTGTGTCCTAACATTGGAGTCTTGTGAAAGTGATCACTGGAATCCACAGTATAGAAACCTCTTCATTGTGTTTTTGTTCTGAGGCCTGACCAGAACCCTAACTGCCCATTACTCAAAGAAAAGCTAGAATGCACTGATGCTGCCGATGGCAAACGTTTGGCTCACAGAGTTCAGACTGAATGACTTCACCAGACTTGAAAGTAATCATTGTAATATGTTTGAATATCTATAGCATCAGTCTATTCATCTAATGAAAATATAAACATATTGAAAAATGATCACGTTCGCGATGATCCTTTTCATTTAATTTCCGCCAAAATGGAGGGAAATCCAATCTGTGATATGCCAACGCAGTTCTGCTGCAAGAACCTGTATTAACCAGATAAGCGCTTTGTACCAGATAGATAGCGCCTGACAGTAAATGAGGAAAATAAGAGCAGAATCGACTGGACTCTTTTGATGAATGATTAGAAAATAACTATTTACAACACTTGCCTATCTACAACACAGAAACCGTGTCCTCAGTAAGAACATGCACAAGTCAAGGACCTTAGCAAAACAAAGTTGATTTTTCTTTAAGTAATGTTTGACTTTTTTAACACACTTTCAAAAACAGACCATCATGAGATCTTCTGTCGTTGCCATGGCACTCAGACTACGAGCATGTAGAAAGTAATAATATATACATTGAACGGAACAGATGATAATATTGTACATTTCAATAATATGCCCTGTTTGACTGAAGACTCAGACATTATAGTCTATATATAAGCAGAAATTATTTTAAAAGCAAACTTCTTAGGAAATGTACAGAACGTTTCATAGGCGTCGATCAAAGATATTTCACTCTGCAAATAAATGTTATGTAGCTTATACATCCACAAAACTGAACACGTTTTGCCAGTAATTACAATAATCTCATTGAGTAAATTGACATTTGCTGTATGGATGTTGTTGAACGAGACATCCATGCAAGTCTGTATAAATGAGGTCCCTTAGAAAACTATTAACATCGGCTGTGTTGAATTACAAAACAGAAAAAGAGAACCCCGACACGGTAATACTTTGCTTTGTACATGGACCGACGTGTTCTCCCGCTTTACACGCTAGTACAGTTTGGAATCTCCCTTGTGCTCTCGCAGGCGTTTCCAACTCCCCCTGAAACAAAACAAGGAAAACGGGCCAAGAAAAGTTGATCAGTTCCGTGTCGTCAATTTCTGGCTGTAAAACAAATAGCTTCTTTGGATAGTGGTGTACAATCAAAGGCTCTGAAGTTGCTGAGAAAATGTGTGGGAATCAGAAAACTACAATACAAAATGTCTTCGATAACTTATAATTGAATGTACGGGCAATTTTCATTTTCATGATTAATAAACTTACTAGAGTACATAAGTGCATTTTGCATTACATTACATAAAGGTGAGGTTCTGTTTGTAGTATTTTAAGTGGCTCTGGAGCAGCGGCTTCCTTAGGTTTGAAAATACAACCCTGATGATGTCAGGTCTCAGTCTGGGATGGTGCATTAACATATACATGACGCTAAGCAGTCAGACTTTGCAGTGGGAATTTCAATGAGGGGGGGGGGCTCCAGGTGTCTAAACGTTTGAATGAAAAACATCACCAAGTTGCATTATTAATGTAGTATCCACTGACACTTATATTAAGGACTTCATTCTTTTCCGCCTACTTGCAAGTAAAAAAAATTCATCTATGAAAAGTCAATTTTCCCGAATGCCAAGATTAAATCTGCAGATTGCTTTGTTTGACAGTTCCAAGGAATCCAGGTTCTACGTGACCTCAATCTCGGATCCAGCAGTGATTGATCAATTATTCATTATCGTATTATTATTATGCTTTTGTGTCACTTCTTATTGATCAGTCAGCTCATAACGTGTGAAGTTATGACTGAATCCACTGTGACCGTTCACAGGATGCACGGCCCTTCACGCTCAAACCAACAGAACAGGAATCCACCATTTTGACAAACTCCAGCCGTTTGTTTTAACACCCATGTACAGCTGGGATCCTGCAGGAGCTGCTTCGACTGGTTAAACCATCACAGAACAACATGAGTCCAGGGACTGCACTTGCTAACTTGTGATGTCCTCGGCCGCAGCCTTACCGATTTCAGGGTGGCCTTACTTTTTTTTTTTTTGTCAAAACAGGTCAGATCAGAACAGAACTGTGATTAATGTCACCCTCTCCATGCTCCTGGTGGGTTCCTGAATGTTGAGGCTGCGTGCTTAAACATGTTGCTTTTATTAATGATTCGTCTTCCTCAGAACCGCAGGAATCTGTTCTTTACTACGCTAACCCTCTTCAAGGAGTGCCTCTGCTCTGTGCCTCGTCACTGAATGATTTAAAGAAGAAAAGAAAAGCTTCAAGAATGTTCAGTTGCCAACTGTCTATTTAAAAAATAATTCAAATTCATTATTTTGAATTTGCCCGAGGACTGAATTTGCACACAATGAGTCTCTGCAAGCAGCAGGATGACTTTGATCGCCAGCACAAACTAAAATCATCCAGAGAACACAATCCCTTTCAAGGAACCGTCTGCCACTGAGAGTAGAGTAATGAGAGCAGATACAAATTCATCATTTTCTATCATTGAAAACTCTGCGCTTACTTTTGACCCTGGCATCCAGTTCCTTTTCCATGAGTTCTTTGGAAGCGGAGAACTCACTCAGGGTGATTTTTGGCGTGCTGTCGCCCTGGCCCACTGACCCAATCATCTCCTGCTCCTTCTCCTGGTTCACCTCAGCATATATGTTGATCCAAGGGATTTTTCTAAAGATTTGAAAAAGAAGAAATTGACATATGAGCCTTGGAGCAATGCAAGGGTCGTGGAATGTATTTGTTTTTTTTTTATGATTGAATAACTATAATTTAGGCAGCACAGTGGTGCAATAGTAAGCACAGCTGCCTCACAATAAGAAGGTCCTGGGTTCAAGACCCACTCGGGGGGGGTTTCCTCCAGGTACTCCAGTTTACTCCCACAGGCCATAGACATGCATGACAGGTGAATTGGTCAATCTAAATTGCCTGTAGGAGTGAATGGTTGTCTGTCTCTCTCTCTCTATATATATATATACTAACTAACTATAACTAACTATAATTTTTCTCTCACCAGGCTGAAAGAAGTTCTAAGTTACCCAACCTTTTTTGAAGACAAACATTTCACAGCTAAAGTCAGAGGAATCTCTTGTGTTGATGCTGAGAGTAGCCCTCACAACTTCAACATTTGTGGTGACTATAGTGTAATTATACCCCAATTCATAAGTTATGGGCAAATTACAGAAATATTGGCATCTGCATTTACAACACCTAATATACATCTTTATTTAGTCACTAAGTAATTTATTTCCAATTACTACTCATTTTGGTTATTAATTGCTCTGTTTTGTCAACTGTGAGACTTTTTGAAAAATGCATCCTCTTCAGACTAATGGGGGAAAATTTCATATCCATAATTAATGACAGCTTTTCCATTTCCCTCAGACTTTTCAAGAGAATCATTTCGAGTATGAATAATTTACACAGCAAATAACGGGCATGTAACGGCGAGCGCATATTAAACATTTTAATGGTGCTTTTCTCTGAATGTGGTGTGCCAGCCTCACACACTGGGATCCAACAAGAAGTACATCTTGCCACACAGGACTGTAATTGATTGGTGCGGACTGTGCTCATCTGGCATCATCAATAATGGAGACTATGGTAATAGATATATGGCAGCAGGTGGGTGTAATCACAAGGATACCTCTTGAATTTGTAGATGAGGAACACGGCTAGGCCCAGGAACACGACGGAGAGGAGCATGAGCATGGCGGAGCTGCTGTGTCGGGGGCTGGAGTCCACCAGTGGGGCTGTGAGAGGAGGAGGAGCGCACGGTCAGTGTTGGAAAACAAGTTGATTAGCAGTATTGTTAGAAGTTCAAAGAGAAAGTTGGTTTGGACTTGGCTTATCATTTTACCACATTGAGAAATGGAATATGTATAATAATATAATATATAATATTATCAGTCTCAATAAGACTCACATCATTAATAATATTATTATTTGTCATTTTTTAATTTCAGCATTAGGATGCAACATAACAAATGACAACACAACCGCATGGATCTCAACGTGCAACACGATTCCACAGTGATGCTAAGTGCTATTTTTCTAAATAGCCATGAAATGATTTTGATTTTTTATTCTTAAGTGTGTTTTTTCCCAAACTTGAGAAAATAAAGAATGATTCTGTTTAAAGGAGGGTTTTGATAACCTGTTGTCTGCACAGAATGTGTGTGTGTGTGTGTGTGTGTGCGAGAGAGAGAGAGACGGGATGTTGCCCATATCTCAGGTGCGACATACAATGCACCTGTGATATTCAAGCTGCAGTGACAATCTGAAAAACAAGGACCCAAAGCACTTACAATGACGAATGTCACAGCGTGTGGTTTTGCTCACAAGGCATCTGACGAGAATTCTTCCTGATTACTATGAAGAGTGCATTAACGTCCATCACGGCAGGAAGATCACAAAGCATTTTCCGCTGCTTCAGCGCTGCTGACGAGCCATTCTGCTCAGAGACGGCGGCATGTGCGCGCCTGACCTTTCTCAAAGCAGCTTGACGACTCTTTTTTACCTTTTCTTGGAGGTGAAATATAAAGCCAGCTCCAGCTGGGTACACCTCCAGTGTCATTAGAGAGCAGCGCACCGCAGGACATCACAGAGCAGCACATGCCAGCCACTAACACTTTTAGTTACCGACAACTCATGGCCGTGAGCCTCCGGAGACTGTGTGTCCAATGAAAGCGGTCGAACAATGAAGACATTTTGAGATGTGTCCAGGGACTCGGGAGCCGCTGAGGACTGAACAGCTAAAAAAAAAAAGGCAACTGAATTTTTCCAGACCAGCTACCTACATTATTTACAATCGAGGTGGCTCCATGATGCCAGCATTGATGTGCTACTCATAAGAACAATTTGTTTGTGGGCAGGAGGGGCTTAGCAGGTCTTAAATGTCAACCCCGCCTCCCCATCTCCACGAGCAAGGAGCTGAAGTCGCGGTTGTTGACCGCCGGAGCAATTCTCAATTCTGCTCCCGTCCTCAAAATGTACAGTGTTCTTTCTCAAGGACTAAATAATCAACATAATTATACTCAGTGTAACACTCATTTTGTGGTTGGATGGCTGTAAAAGAAATAGAACAGATGTTCAGTTTTTGATGGCAGGCATAAAAGATCCCTCGTCTCAAGGAGCGCCACTCAAACTCAAACCCCTCCCATGCTCCCCTGTGTTCTGCTGCCTTGGATGGCGGCAGTCTGACAGGAATTTTAATCGGTGGACCAAAGAAAACTATTTGTCGTCACAGCACAGTTCGGTGTCTTTGCGTGTCAGAATGAATAACACCTGCACGTTCTGGTTAACGATTGAATGGCGGTGCTAAAAGGCGTGACAGCAAATGTTTCTTACCCAGCGTTAACTGTGTGTTGTACACGATCACCCTCACCCCCGGCTTGAGCTCGAACTCCACCAAATTTTGGTTCAGTGCACTTACAATGACATCAGACGCCTGTTAAAGCAGACACAGAGAGTTTATCTTCAGTGACAAATAATCAACGCTTGAAAGGTTGTTTTTTCTTGTAGAATCAACTCGTAGGCTCTCGCACCTGCTCCAGCTCGTCCTCACTTTTTTTCTTGCCCTCTGATTGGTTCTTGTGAGGCAACAGGAAGAGCTCGGCAGCTGTTGGAACTCCCGGGAACACGGCTACCAAGAGCTGCTCCTCTGGGAAGTCAGACACCTGCAGAAAGGCAGAAACAGGCTTCATTAGCGGTCACGCTCTGACAGGTGATGGAAACCATTAGTTTCATGAATTAAAGATATGGGTCGTTGCGTGCACAAATACGAGAATTGCATGTGTGCGGTTGACATAAACATCCGGCGAATGGGGATGTTGAGTTTCCCGGCAACAAGGCGCCGGGTTAAGTACAACGCTGAGCGTGAGGTGACGGTGATAATTTCTCATTTCTGGAAGACAACAACAAATCAAAATAACACATTTCCTCAGCAGTCACACTTCCCTTACACAAATGAAAATAGAGGATGAATTTCATTATTCCATGCATTGGCTGAGGTCAGAAACATTGGTATCATCCTACACTCCATGCTGTGTCTTCATTAACATACATACTGCAAAGACTCTCATCCATTTCTTTCATGCTAACATCTCCCATCATTGTGAGTGTGTCCACAATTTAGCTGCAAGCATCCTCTGTGACAGTCCTGGGAACAGGCTGCCCTTCACCACTTCCACGAGCTCCCAGTTAAATCCCATAACCATTACTCTCACACAAGATACAACTACCTGCCTGCCCAGTGCTAAGTGCTAAGTGGTCACATAAACATAGCACTTAAAGCTAAAAAGGGAAAGACGGTTCAGGTCTCCTCAATTACAAGGTGCACACTTTATTTTCCTCATCATTTTTTTTTTATTCCTAAAGGTTACAGTAAATAGGTGTAATCCTAAATCCTGCTTTAAGGGAATATGTTGTTTATTTAAACACATTTTGAGATGATAGATCAGAAAAAATATAAACATTTTATTTTAATGTATTTACAGTCATGACATTCAGGAAGATTACACTTCTATAATGTCATTGATGATGACATTTTGGCATTTTTGCATCATTTGCATACACACTGCTACAACAATGTGCCCATGTGAAGCCTACACTAAAGTGGTATGATCTCTGGTGTATACATTAGTGTACACTGCATTATATCTGTACACTATTAAGAAAAAAGTGCTTATTATTCCACAAATACTCCCTCCTCTGTCTTAGCAGTACCCAAGGTCAGGTTATAGGTAAAGGACCCACCATCAGTATACTGTGTCTACGCTCGGGGACTTCCATATCTGAGTCACATGCTGAGAGACAGAGAGGCACCAACTTCAACTCTTTTGTATATTACACCAGTATCCGTACATGTAACAGAGAGTGACAGTAATATATGGGTTCTGTGGGGGTCATGTTACTCTGTTAGTGTTTAAGTCTACATTAAAATCTTCTTCATAAGACTTCAGCTGCTGCCTGAGCTCTCCTTTCACCAGCTTCCAGAGAAGCCTCATGACTTCGCTCACTGAATGAAATGAACAGTAATTTGTAAGGGGCAGCCGTGATGAAAGCAAGACGAAGAGGAGTTTCAATGCCTCATATCCTTGAGCACATACTGGACCATCCTTCAAAGCAGTAAAGGAGGTAACGCTGTCCAACAATTCCTTCTTATAGTTTTGCCCCGTTGCATCAAGATCCATAAACCACAGCATAACAACTAAATCCCATTTCACCTTATTAGAGTGTTATCTTAAGGAGGTCCTGAAACAATCTTCTAAACATTAAACCCGGCTGGTCAAAGGTCATGTGACCTCAGAAAACTTGTTTTGGCTTATTGAACGTAATGTCTAATATCTGCCCTAATATCAGCTTTAGTGTTGTTACTCTAAATGAGGAACTGAAGGGTTGAATTTCAACTCTGCATGAACTGAACACATCCTTTCTTGAACTGTGAGTGTGGGGTGCTGCAGTTGTACTCATTGTGTGACATAAATAAAGTTGGTGTAAAAAAAAAAGTCTGGTGTGTGTGTGTGCAGTCTGATTCCCATTGCACCTCAGTCAGTCTGTTGCCATTTTGCAGATGCTTATACAACAATTTACCTCCACAGTTTATGTGTTATATAAATGCTGAACTACTCTTCTGCACAACAGCTGCAAACAATGTGACTTGTGCCAGAGCATGAAGGGCACCCCCACTCATGGAAAGTGATGGGGGGGGGGCAGTTGAGTAAACAACATGGCAGCCATGGAGGGCTGTCTACTGTGTTGCTTTTTTGTAGTTGTTTAGGATTTGACTGAGCACTATTGTTGCAATTTTGGATAAACATCTACATTTATGTCGACTCCTCCAGGAGGAGGCGTCATTAGTTTTTGCTCTGTCGGCACATTGGCACCTCTACCATCTCCAAACCAAACACCCAACAACAGAAATCACTGCTTACATGTTAGGACAAAAGTTTTGAATGGTTTTGTTTTGGACATTGTTCAGTCATCGATAAAGCAAGTCAGAATTAATAACATTGACCGAGAAGCTTGGAAATAAAATGTGAGTAAAGTGTGAGTGAAGGCAGCGATGGGAGTATTCTAATTACTGAATGTCAAAATCCAGAGCGCCCTCAGGCAAATGGAGTTTTTCACTTGAAACAAATAAAGAAACCTATTCGGTGAAAGTTTTCTGCTTTCATCTAATTTTTCCAAGTTGTCAAAAGCTTCTTTTTTTTCTTTTGATAAAATGGGGTGAAGCGCAGCAAATGCTTCTGTTTTTGTTTTCAGAAAAAGGGATTGTTTTAAGCCCATAGCTTTTTTTATACTAGCAAGAGACACGGGGCCTGTGTGATGATCATTCTTCATTTATGGAGCCTGTGATATTTTTATCTTTTCTCTGTGGCCTGGGTGGACAATGGAGTGGGTCGGGCCAAAGCACATCAATTATCAAGCACAGGAATTGCTATTTGAGAACCAAAGTAGTGGACAAATGATAGCCGTGGGCATGACTTGCAATGAGAAGGGGTGGTGGTGGGGGGGAGATGAAGTGTATAGGGTGGCAGCAGAGGCAATGGAGTCTGGAAAAAAAAATCAATACACTCAGACCATGTTTGTTCTCATTGCAGTCAGTCATTAGTCTACAAAGCGGAATGGAATGCTCCCCTTTGATGCTCTACAAATTTACTGCTGGATCCCAATAATCTAATTGAGACGAGTGAGACACTCTGAGTTACCTGATCCAAGTTTATTTGAGGGAATGCTGTTTGAAGAAGATAAGCGGCGATGATGATCTTTGGGTTATGCTTCATCTGCATAATCGAGTGGACAGCGCGGCGGTGCAGTGATTAGCACTGCTGCCTCAAAGCAAGAAGGTGGGTTTGATGCCTGGGCAGAGCCAGCAGGGCCTTTCTGTGTTCTCACTGTGTCTGCATGGGTTTCCTCCCACAGTCATTCATTGGTCTAAATTGCCCATAGGAAAGAAACTGGAGGGAAAAAAATGTAATATGTTGTATACGTACGTATATATCAACTGTGTGAGGCTGGGCATAATTTAACACAGATGTCAAAATGTTCACAATGATAACGGGTACAATGTCTTGCTTGACTGCATCCTGACTTATCACATGACCATGCTAATTTCCCTAATTAGCACTAAACCTAAAGTACAGCTGAGGATGATGGGAACATAGCATCTCGCTAGTCAATTATTTTTACTAATGATGGCAATAGTAAAGGGATCGTCTTTAGAAAAATTAATCTCAGAAGGAAGAAGAATGTTTTTATCTAATATAATGTCCGTCTGTACAATAACTGTGTTTCAGTCCATCACCCAAGGCCACCCTGTCCCAGCGTCACATGACTAGCATGAAATCACATTAATGAGAAACGTTAACGTGCTTCTGGCACTCAATTAAATATAAAATGAAAGACCTTAAATTAATAAAAAGTTTAGTTATTCAAAGAAAAGAAACAAAACCATTGACCTCATGTTGCTGTCAGAGGAAAATGAGAGGATTCTAATCGTGTTCCTCTCAGGACCATGACATCCAATAGTAGGCGCCATTCCTTGAGCTGTGCTCCTGTTTCACTAACCCCTGATAGCAACTCATAAGACTAATACCGATCGGTCCCTTTAGGATAATACATCTGTCGTCTTTCTTTTATGGGAAGGAGCTAATGTGTGTGTTTAGTTTAGTCAACAGAGTTGTTAAACTGAGTGAAGACATGAAGGATCACAGTACGGTGCTTGGTTTACAAAAGTTTGTGTGTCTCTTAGCTTCATAGATTGTATGAACCTCTGTGGGAAACTATGTGGGAGCATGGAGCCAGTAAACTGTGTTAGTCCCTCTTACATTTGGCTTTTTGAGAGGGAGACGGCTGCTGCTGGAAGTAAGCGAATGAAATAACCTCCATTACTGAGTGTGCATTTAGAACAAGTGGAGACAAAAGGCACTGAAATGAGCCTATAGGTGAAGAGTGCAAAGTCATGGTTTGAAACATTCGACTATGGGGCAATACACACCGCACCTCAGTGAAATGGACCTTAACTTTAATTGCAAGTCGTTCTCTCTCTCTCATCTCGTTTTATTGCTGGGGAGTTGTTTACTATGCTGAGAAGACCATCAGATGTGATCAGAGGTGGACTGGCTCCTGTGTCGAGGAGGAGTTTTCAACCGTAACGAATAGCTGGTTAGAAAAAAGGCACTTCTTCTCACCACTTGGAGAATATGTTTGTCTGGAAATGAACTTTGTGTCGGCTCCCGCCTCACAAACAGATCTCCTGCTGATATCAAACTGATATCAAGAGGTGCTGAAAGCCAGCAGGATAATGGGAAAAGAACAAAACAAAACGAAAACTGTTGCCACATGACGCACGTGCCATGTAGCAACAGAACATATAACTGATCTGCAGTGTTCCCTATACAATATTAATAATTATCTTGATGTAATTTAACAATCAGACTGAGTCATGGCTTCATTTCTAGTTGACTGTCAGTTACATAGTTTAATTAAATTGATAATAATATATAATATAATACAATTATTACTACTATGCTTGATTTATTGGGGAGATAGGTGAGAGAGGGAAGCAGAACCAATCAGGTAACCAAAAGAGTCATTTTTTCTCAAACTCAGTGTGTGATTTTGGTTCAGTGCTTCTGAAAAAAAAAATAAAATAGGCTACGCTAACATTTCAGAAAAGAGACAAGCCTGGGCCTTGAACTGTGCAGTCCAGTGTAGGTGATAACTACAAAGTAAGAAAAAATAAAATGGCCTGAATGGGTTTACTTAGCATAGTGAACTGATTTGTTTTCTATGAATGAATTGAGTTTTTTTTTTTTTTTACCAAGACTCAAAGGACCACTGTGCATTTCACTCATTTTTCTATAATCACCTGAACCTAACACTCCTGGCTCCTGGGTCTTCCTCCATGGAGTCCACCATGTTTCTACAAGAATGGACAAACCAATCACGGGCTCTTATGTGAAGGCCATCGCATTCACAAATCAGTTCGAGCAGATGGGATAGAAGACAAAGCTTCACAGCCCTTGTTGTTTTCAAATGCTCATTTCAAAGACTTTGAGAGTTCTTGAGTCACTGTTCCTCCACCTCAGCCCCGATGGTCCTGGGGAGATTTGTGAGAAAAGACTGCAGCACTAAGGAGATATTGACTGACCGAATTGATTCTCCTGAAGCCCTTGTAATAACTTCAGATAAACAGTGGTACAGGCAAATACCACACGTATCTAATTCTAGGATGATGACTGGGTTTTGAAGAGACTTAAACAAATGAATGAACCGTATGAATACTAGTTAGATTTGGACCATGTCAAAAATGAAACCAAAATATAAACTGAACTCAGCCTTTGGTGTGTTTTGTGCAGTATTAACAAACAAATATATCAAATTATTAAAAACTAATTTTCCCTGCTGTAAACAAGGATCCTTCGAG
Source organism: Pseudorhombus dupliciocellatus (assembly GCA_016785235.1). Classification (NCBI taxonomy): domain Eukaryota; kingdom Metazoa; phylum Chordata; class Actinopteri; order Pleuronectiformes; family Paralichthyidae; genus Pseudorhombus; species Pseudorhombus dupliciocellatus. The sequence continues at coordinate 1,911,736 of JAFBJW010000232.1, forward strand.
CCTCACGGAGCTTCAAAGGCCGCAGGGCACTTGTTCATTCGTTGGGATATTGTTTGGTTTCATCTGATACCCGTGCCAAACTGATACTTTTAAAAACAATGCCGATACCTAAACCATACCAGAACCAATACACACACATACCTTTTTATAATCCTTTTTTCCAAAGTGAATGTACACTAAGCTCTGTCACAACTGAAATATTTGGCACAGAGGTATAATGAAGGAGTTTAACTCTCATACAATCTAATTCTCTTTGACTTGTGTGATTAGTGAAATGCACAGTCCTTTAGTGGCTCGAGAACACATCGACAGCCCTGGTGGTTCATTTAGGAGTGGAATTTACACCTTCAGTTGAGTGAGTTCACAAACAAGCCAAACCAATGTGTCTACAGGGTTGTTAATATTGATTCTGTCTAAATAATCTACCCCATGTTTGTTGCGCTGCTTCTCGATGGAGCGAAATGTCTCACACAAATTCCACGTCAAGAAGAAATCTTTCTTTGTCAAATTATTCGACGTAAATTACATGACAACCAGGAGAAGGTTCGGCCGAATGGCACAGAATTGCGATCAGTCTGGGTTATTCGGCTTACTCATAAGATCACATTCAACCACTTAATTCTTCCTACAACAGCACCCACCCACAGCTCTGGCCCTCAATATGCCCAATGTGATCGCCCAAAGTAAAGCACCAGCAAATGCAGCCCGCTGTTAATGAGCTGTGATGAGGAGATGGCAGCCCTTTAAATAATGTGCTTCCCACACACTGTAAGAGCACTTCCAGCCCTCCTACGATCAAGCACATACGTACACACACACACACACACACTAGACGTAGTGACAAGTATCATAACAGCTTTAGTTTTGAGGATAATTCTATCTGTGACTTTTACATTGCTCAGACTGAGACTTCCTGGGAGGGAAGGACAGCAGAGGGGTCTTCAGGCCTATCTGATGATGAATCGCAGAGTGGCCCCAGGGTGTGCTCCTGCCACAGCAATGAGCCCGAGGCCCCGGGCAGCAAAGGCAATAGGGTTAAAGGAAATAATTTAAAAATGGCAGGGTGAGACAGAGAGTGGGTGATGGACGAGACAGAGAGACAGAGGGGGAGAGGGACCGACGGAGAAAATGAAAATCACTCACTTGAAGCAGAGCCTTCTTAATTACTCTCCCCACATCCTGTCTCCACTCATGTATGTCGGGGTTGAACTCGTCCAGATTAGGGGAGAAAGATAAAAGTAGAGATTTGAAGAATTCTGTCGAGGAGAGTCGGAGGGGAAGGAGGGGGGGGTGGAATCAACCATTAATTCACTCAGCTCTCAGTGCATTCTTCTCACGGAGCGATGCCAACTGTCATTTTGCTCAAGTTGGGTTTCAGGTAGTTAACACTTGATGAAAAGAAGAGGACTTCACATATCCCTGCACTTCCCTGTGGCTAAATGTACCAGATGCACTTCTAGATAATTAGAAAACGTCTCAGCTTTATGCCAGCCCATCTGCTGGTCATAAATCATTGCATTTTACAGATACTTGCGGCTGCGTTACTACGTTTCAACTGAAGACAAAATCCTTCGGGGTTTGAAAAAGTAATGTGATAAATTTGACTCAAGTAGCAGATTCATTTCAGAAAAGATCAACCCAAAGAAAAGGCAGAATAACGCCGACTAAAAATGACCCAACTGCTTTTAATGAGACTTTTTTGGAACACATTAAATACTGGAAAGTTGTTGCTATGACAGATTTGGACACAGTTAAGGAAAAAAACTGACCTTTGACTGCTATGGTCTTTGTGTCCTGCAGTATGGTGTTGCCTGCAGCCACTTGGACCGTAATGGTGTGCATTCCCTCATTTGCGAATGTGTATGAGATACTCCCATCCAACGTTATCACTGGCTGCAAGCACACAGTTAATTGGTTAAGAAGTCGGGTTTCACTTCATATGGCACAACACTGCACCATGCCTTATTCAGCATATGGATAAACTTTACAAACTTAGGTAAAATGAGGGATGTGTCCAGGTCATCTGTGTACATTGTGTTTTTAAAAAAATGTCAAAACCATCCCTCGGTTAAAGACACAACTGGAATTGATTAGGATGTGCTGCTGGTTGTTGTCAAATTTTAACCCAAGGTTTTTTTATAATGCTCATAACGGCTTCATTATTCTGGAAACTTTTCACTGTTCATAATGTAGATGATATATTCCACTTGATGAGAGCAAAATGTTGTTTGGAGTTAGGCAGCCCAAACAAGTGACTGACATTAGAATGTCTACTGCCACAACACAAATGTGGTCAAAATAAAAGGAGCAAGTACAGGCACATTTATGTCTGAGTGTTTTTTTTTTACTAAATAGAATTGCTTAATGATTTTAGTTAGCCTGTACATCAAATTCCTTTTGGTTCAGTGTAGCATCTTTCACGTGTAGAAATAAACTCACAAAGGTATGTAACATCAAGTAAGATAATAGGATGAAATAGAAGTAAAAAACAGTCATATCTGGGATGATTTACCTCTGTATTGTTGCCCAGCCACCAGAAGTAGGTGACAGTACGTGAGTGACTGGGTAAGACCACAGCTGTGATGTTCACTTCCTTGTTCCGTATGACCACAAAGGGAGCAAGAAGTTGAACGTGCTCCACTGGACCTGAATACGTTTCAGAAAAAAAAAAAACAGAATAAGTCACAATCATGTGCATGGCTACTCATAACAAGGCGGCTCATTAAAGACTAACAAGGCACAAATCATAATTACAAGGAGTGTAAATATTTTCAGAGGGAGAGAAACAAACATCAACACACGCTCCTCCACTCCAAAAACCTGCATCTTGGGTGAGATAAAAAATGTATAGGTGTCTTGGCCCAGTGATAAAGTAGTGACCTGTCCAGGTTGTCTACCTGCATTCAAGGGAAGGATCCATCTTCCGCCCCCACCTTATTCCCCATGAACAGGATAAATGGATAGAGAAAATGGATGGGTGGATGGATCCAAACAGTATAAACTCTTAGAAAAGATTTACCCTGAGGGAGAAAGAGTTCTTGTGTAAGTGTATGCTGACATGAAACGACGGATATAATTTAATTTATATGACCTCTTACAGTACGATCATTTTGATGGAACTTCCTATAATGGGACTGAACGTCTCTTTGACCATTATCTTCATTGGTTCCATTAGGTAGCTAGGGGCGAAAGTATTTCATAAACAACTGAATAAAAACAAATACATAAAATAAAACATCAAAGGCTGCTCACAAACGACTTTAATGCCTGTTTTATTTTAGACCACAGTGAACGGAGAGTGAGTCAGACAGACGTCCAATTAAAGCGTCCGAGCCTCATGCTGGCAGGTGTAGTGAGGTAGTGAGGTTGCCTAATAGGTAAGAAACACACCATATGGTGAGCCTTTTAACAGAGCACATGCTGGGACAGCAGGAGATGAAAGAGTATTGTGTTCATGTGATTTCTTTCTTGGTCTCAGATTCCCCTGCGTTTTTGAAGACATCAAGTTGTAACATTTATTAATACTAATAATGGATGTAGGCTGGCAGTGTACTTCAGTGATAGACTTTCTCTGTTTTTATATTCTGTCTCTCTGTGACAGCATCTCTTGCCTTTTGTATATTGAATTACAACTGTGTCGAAAAGTGTCACTCAAACATTTTGTCTTTGTGGGCACCTCTGATACTATTCCAAAGGAAACTAGTGAGCAGTAGATGGTAAGTAGATACAGGTAGGTCTTCTAATTATCTCCTCAAAGCAATGCAACATGTCCTCCAGCCTGTGGTCCTGCAGTGCCAGAATCCTTTCCTGGAAGTGTTAGGTCGGAGTCACACATCTCAAAGTGTGAGTTCACACTGCACTCGTGGTCATTAGATCAATAGTCCTGCTCTCAGTGAAAGTTCACACTCTTCTCCAAACTATCAAATGACACAGTGAGTCACCCACTGTGGGTACCTGACCCACTGCAGCATCTTCTAAACAAGTGCTCCAGTATTGAAATCATGGTACGTATTCTTAAAATGTTATGCACAAAGTGTTTGGTCACTTCTTGACCAGGCTGGATTAAAGTATGTCCTTAAAATAGCTTGGCATCTGATGTGATCAACAAAACAAGGGGCTGAGCATGAAGGAAATACGCAGACTGTTTCACAAAGGAAACAAACGGCGGTTCTGCTTTTTGTTGATCCCTCCCTCCCTGCCTCTAATGGGAACACTCTGCTCTTTATACTAATTGCTACTTTGCTCCTGCCATAATTACTTTGGCCACTCAGGCTGGCTTAGCAATACAGAGGACTTATGGGTGTTGTTTATTAAAAAAATATATTTCCCAGCTCATTTTTTTTTCTCCAAACAGCTAACCCGTTTTCACTGTTCTCTCATGCAGGGATACATAAGGTTATAAGTGAGATCTATACCAGGGAGGTCAACGTGAGCCACTGCTTTTTTAGCCCCAGCCACAGTGTTTTACTGAACTTGAGCTCAGTGTTACCTGAATCCATGAAGAGGGGTTGTAGGTGTACTAGCAGAAATTGTCAAGGAAACATTTGAAGATATTCAAAATATTTCATTATCACAATAAACGCTGTAATCTTGGCATGATCGCATCGCTTTGGACGATCTAGTAGCAAATGTGTGTAGCTTTTACACACTGACTGTAAATCATAGCTATTCCAATCTATCCCGACTAGTTATTTGCAAACACGTTAGATTTATGAGTGCCCCCGGCAGAAAATGCATCTCTGGGAAATTATCGCCAAAAACTTGTCTGGAGTAATTCAAAGTGACAGTTGAGCAAACGATAATCTGACATTGTCTGACAGTGTGAAGTGGTCACGGTAAAACTCCCTGATGGTTAAATGTTGCTTTTGGCCCTGTAACTATGGTGATTTCACATAAAGTCTCATTCTGACACTGAAAATCTGTTTTTGACATGATACCTTCTGGGGGATGCTGCTAACCTCACTGCTAAGAACCTAACAGGACCTGACAGGGGTCTAGGTTGCCTTACATTAATCTCAGGGATGAAGTTTCAGATGTAATTCGCTACTTTCATAGAAAAACTGCAGCGAAAGCCATGTGCCGTGCTGTGGTCTGGGGGCTTGTCTCGCCAGGGCTTCTGTTAGTTCTCATCCTCTTTGGCCAGAACTAATCTTTATCCCAACTGTGTGTGTGTGTGTGTGTCTGAATGTGAGAGAATCATTTGGTGCTAAAAATGCTAAGCAGAAAAATCATTGTCATCCAAAAGAAGCTCATAAATGTGAATGATCTGATCGCTGTCGGAAACTGGCTGAAGATGGTGAATTAAAGGAGAATGAACAATGAAATGAACGGACAAGACGAGGAAACCAGTCAACACTGAGGGGAAATTATTTCCCTCTGAGTGGAGTCGGGAAAAAAAAGACAACCTTGTAATTTCTCGTGTCAGGTGCTGTGTAAAATCTTTTTAAAGACAATTGTGCTGGAGTGGTTTCCTCGGCTAAGCAGCTATTAGCCGCAGGGGCCCAGAAGGCCCACTTCACCGTGTCTGCCTCTGCCCACACCGACACCTCACATCTGTAATGACCTTTCTCACTGATGCTGTGTTTATCAGCCGGATTACACAGTCGTGGACAGGACACATTTTTCTGATTGCTCAAGTAGTTTTAAAAACTGCATTTTCTGTGTGCAGGGTCGTATAAAAAGTACTGACTGGGCACAAACCCTTGCAGAGCATAAAATATGTGTTTAATTTTTGCTTTCATTTAAAAGCCTCTTTAAGCATAAAATCTACACTCTATGCATAAAAGATCAAATATAAAACCTGTAGTATCATTATATCATATTTAATATACACAATATACACCCAGATTCCATGTAGTTTTTGCAAGTGTTCCTTTTGCGACAGAGAGGTAGAGCAGCCTGCGTGTAGCCTGAGAGGAGACACCCTGGACAATACAAGAACATACACACTTGTTATACCACTGTGCTTGTTAAGGTTGTTGTTCGGAGCTGTCGTCTGGACTGTGGTGGCGGCAACAGTGAGGGAATACTTTACAGAGAGATATTAGGAGGGGAAAGAAAAAACGTGAAACAAGAAAAGTGAGCGGAGCAAAAATAGAATTTTGGAAAGTGATGGAAACATCTTCCCCATAATCCCCAGGGAGAAACAAAACCCTTTCCAAAAACCAACAGCACCATGGATTTCACAGTGAGGGCCCTTACATGTGATATGCAGGAAGAGCGTCGTGGTGTCCAAACCCAGCGTGTTCTCGGCCAGAGCTGTAACACGGAATATCCCAGCAGACTTGTAGATGTGCTTGATTCCGTCCTCAGTCCAGCTGAGGTTGGAATAGGACACGGCCGTGCCGTCCCCAAAATCCAGCTGGATGTTGGTCCGTAAAGAATCCCCCTGAAACACAGCAGAGCACGGCCTCATTCAGCGCCAGATGAACGCATGCCCTGATGTGCTACTGAGGACTCCATATATCAATACACCCCAGCCAGAATATGAAGTATTATTACTGTGGCATACCAGTGAAGCACTGCTCTGAAAGGCAGACAGGGGGTAGTTTGAAATAAATTAAAGTAACAGCATCACTTGCACTGATGGTTGCATTCGTTCAAAGCAGAAAGGAGGTTCATCCTTTGTTCCAAGTGACTGCTGAGATTCTCCAAAGAGCTATTCACAGGCTCCGTGCGGCATTTGCCGGCCAGAGGCAACTGCTGTTCTCAAAAGAACTCACAAGGTCACACTTTGTGCAACTCTTCGGCTCCGGTGGTCCTGCGATAGATGGGGCGCCAACCCAAAACTGACTTAAAAACAATTCATGTTTTAGCTTATACATAGTTTCATAAATAATCAGCCTTATTTTACTTTACTTAGGTAATAACCTGTACTTATCTTTCTGCTCATGGCTCGAATATATATTTTCAAAATATAATGACAGTACTCAGATGTAATTTCAGAGCTAGATAATTACAGTGGTGTGTCAATGATTTCCCTCCCAGAGTGAACGTATAAATTAATCTTGCGGTTTCCAAAGTTAAAATTTGACAAATTTAGCAGAAAATGAAAATGTTATTGAATGGCACTAATGTGCTTTGTTTTGCACACATTTGGCAAATACCAATCAGCTTGGTAAATATAACATATAACTTGAAATGATCTTGTTGTTGTCATCCAGCGTATATTCCGTGTGCGTGTCAGAGAGAGTGGGCACATGTGCGTCGGTGTATCCCACCATGTTTGCTTTTGCGTGGTGTGTAAGTGTTCAGCCGCCTGCTGCGTTTCCTCAGGGAATCACATCTGGCGCTATCCGAGGATCAGCACTCAGCCTGAGTGTCTGAGGCTCCAGCTGCCGCAGCGACCAAATCTGAGCCCCCCCACCCCCCTCAGCCCCCTTCATGAAAGCAAACTCCCAGACTGCCCTTGGCACACTGTCACTGCAGCCCAAGTCTGGTGGGATCTTCATTTGAAACATTGCATGAGCGTGCCAGCTCCACCAAAATGCACAATCAAACAAAATAAATAAAGCGTTTGTTTTCTTTCTCTTTCGCTCCTTCCACCCCTCTCTACCTGTGTCCCGTCTTTGTGTGCTACCAAGTGTGAAAACACAGCAGGTTTGTTTAAGGCTTCTGGGGATATTTCATGCCACTTTGCCTGGAGAATGATATCTGTGATTGGAGGGGGGAATAGAGGACAGCCAGAACCAGGGTTTGTCAAGGTGGCCATTGTGAAGAGCTGTAATGAGTTGGCAGGCAAACAAGACCTGGGCTCGGCGGCGCCAGCGTTTACTTCAGCTCAGCGTGCTGCCCATTCGGTGTTCACGCTTGCTCTCAATATCAGCCACAATGGGACTCGCTCATCTGCATAAGACTGAGGCTGACCTGTCACTAAATGTCACTCATTGTGCGCGTGCATCTCTGCGGGCTGAGCAGATCCAACGGCGTCATGGCTAGAGCCTTGAGACTGGGACATCAGTGTCACTGAGAGCACAGTCGCACTGGCTGACAAGGGTTTGGTTACACAACACGTGCGTGTCAAACCTTACCCTATGATGTGATGAGTGACAACAACAACAACAGCCACTGTAGCTGTGAATAATTCTTTATTCTCAGCCTGGTTATTACCACTGCCGACAAAGCAGCGCTCGTCGTTTCCCTTTTGCGTCCACGGTCAATATTAAATGCATGCGTTGGAATAGCTTGTCAATGAACAAGGTATTGTTTTCATGGATTAGAGCATCCTGTTGTTGTAAGACACCACGGGTGAGAAACAAATCAATCAAACTGTGTCTGTGAAATAGAGTTAATAAGCCTGTTGCTCAATATTCCACATTAACAATAGATCAAATGAATGAGGGTTTTATTATCCGCTGCCACAAACTGCATAAATGATCACTGCAGTCCGCCTTAGCTCCACGGACCCTCTTAGCATCCTGAGGCAACTAATTTGTCTTTTGGGCCCAAAAGTCAAATAATGGAAGCTATTTTGACACAGACAAACAAAAGGGACATATGAGTCAAAGAGCGTTAAACTAAGTGGTGACTAATCTCTGCTAAGTCTGCACAAATTCATTTCAGACCCTGATGGCAGAGTTTGAAAATGAACTCTGCCGTTAATATTTTATCTGGGAATCCTCAGTAGTCGCTGCTGTCATGTTTGATCACAATGTTCATTGGCAGGAGACTCCGCAGAGCTTCTCCACTGGGGCAGAAATATGTTTCACAAAAAGATAACATGAGCCAGAACAACTGGAGAACATTTTCCCTTAAATGTGTCTGTAGTGCCAAACGGAAGTCGCTCATAAAAAATTCAAACTGGCGAAACAATTATTAGAGAGATCAGAAGGAGCATGTGTTAACCAGAAGGGACACTGTGTTCGAGCCTTTGAACTTGTTGAACTTACTGATGACTGAAGTGGAGACATTGGTAAAGCAGCGATGACTACAGAAATTCACTAAATTCATTATGCCACACATGGAATAACTAAAATTAGATGTCAACTGTTTTAAATAAATACTATTTTCAAGCCTTAAGGGTACGATTAAAGAGATACCGGAAAACCCACAAAAAAATATATCTATTGAAGAACACTCCCAATTATTTTGTGGCGAACAAAAGTGAAATGCTGTTGCCAGCATCTATTTTCCAACTTAAGCACTGAGGTGGCAAAGCTTTAGTCACTTCAGCTCTGCCAGGAAAAGTGGAGTCAAATCTGGCGCCTGAAACCCTGAACCAAGAGGAGAGCCAGTTTTTCCGCAGGCACGAAGTCAGCGCTCAATGGAGCTGCTTTCAGACGGGCCCTCCTGAGATCGTCTGAACTTTCTCTGCAAGGGGCTTGATGTGTGAACGCTAATGTCGGAGTGAGGGCCTTCCTGAGTTTCTGCCGACCTCCTCCGTTTGGTCCCTATGCAGAAACTCTGGAGGAGTCAAGATGCCACGATTAGCCACGGTTAGCCACAAGCAAGGTGGGAAAAGAGAACGCACGTTCGTCAATGAGTCACCTGGCTCGTGGACGCCAACAGAGTGTGCTGGCGTTGATTTACTGTCATGTTACGACCCGCCTCTGCACACAGCAGCGCCCCACACCCCAACTCTGGAGGCCTGGCTGCTGATGTGAACACTTCTGGCACAGAACATTCCATGAACATGTTCATGTGTCAGAGGCAAACTCCGGAGTAATCCAATTCCACAGAGTTCCCCGAGAAGCCACGTCTAAAAATGGCTAAGATTTAAGCACATAATCCGTTGCAGCCTCTTCAGGTTAAAATGGTATTAGCATGGTTCTCCATGGTGCCAGCAAGCAGACCTGGGACAGCACCTGATATACATAATAATGTAGTTTCAATATTTTGCTATCCATGTGGTACTTCAGTTCTACAAAGGCTGTTTTATTGTATGCTGCAGAACTCTTTACAGTAGTAGTACGCAGTATTAGTAGTATGCAGTTATTTGTATTTTAAATGAAAAGGTAAACCAGCCTCATTCATGTTGTCAACCTGCACTCACACTGCAAACACAACACTGTTCAAACTGGCGGAGAGGAAATGAAGCGAACGCGCAAGTGTCTCAAACTCCCTCTGTCTCTTTCCTTTGATGCCGAAAATGGAACAGCGTCTAAATTCTTCATGAATTGTTTGAGATTTGGTCGATGTCATTCCGGCACAAGCCAATTGCCTCGCTCCCAAATTCTAAGTGGAAAGTGAATCACTTTTAAAGAGCTCATTTATAATTACTGTGCTGCGTAACAATTTTCCTGAACCGTAAAAAAAACCCCAAAAAAAAAACAGCACAATGTGGTCATTTTGGTTTTCGTCGTAAACCAAAGCACAAGTCTATTTTTCTTAGATTTCCTCCTTGGTTTTAAACGTGGATGTGTGCCAGTCTCTTTACCCATTAAATATTTAAGGCCGCTTGCCTTCCCCATGTTGCAGGCTTCATGAATATAAATTAAACTTTGAATTCATCTCGAGAATTTCCTCAAAGAGGGCTTACGCCACAAGGATTCTTTACTGCATCCTTCTTTTATAACATTAGTGAGCACCCCGACCGCCTTCCGCCTCCGCCCCCTCCTCGCTTGCCACCCTCTTAATGAAAGAAACAGGCCTCCATTCCTCAACTCATCACGCAGTAATATGACAACCGGGCCTGAACAACACCCCAGGGGAAGAATCTGCTGCCGTTCATACCAATGGAGCGTATTCTGCCTCAGAGACACGTGAGGCAGTATCCTAGTGACCAGACTGTCCATCTCCAGACACGACGCCTCTCACTCACTAAGAGGGTCTCTGCTAAGGTCTTTTACTCCTGCCTCTGGCTCAGCACTCATACCGACTGCGGGTGAGCTGCAACAATTTGACTCTATTAAACTTTGAGAGTTTTGGCATTAAGTCACTCTCCTGCAGATGACCAGACAGCACTTTGGCGTGTGTGCTGCAGGGGTCAGTAAACTGACGTCAGTGAAACTTTAACTCGGCAATCCAGTAGGTTAAACCAGAGAGGAAATAAACCACTGATTAAACAGGGTCGTCAGGAGACAGTGGTGAATCAGAATGTGTCATCAGACATGCTAACTATGAAAACGTGAGGTATTCTGTAAAAAATGCAGCTGATCCCGGCTCTGTGCTGGAATTCAGGAGTGGGGAATTCATTTTTACAAGGGTCCACATGAGAAACCTGAACTGTGTTGCCGGCCAAACTATACAAACTATATACTAGTGAGTAAGTCTAGTGAAGGTGCCGTGCTTTGTGGGTTCTAACCTCATCCAGATGCACCAGGAAGGTGATGTTGGTGCCCAGGTTGGCCGTGAGTTTGCCGTTTTTGGTGGTCACTAACAATCCCTTCGGAGGTCTATTGGGACACTGCTGATTTCTGGCCGTGTACATTTCCTTCACTCCTTTAGTGCAGTTGTTCAACACCACCTTCCGATACCTTTGGTAAAAAACAGGAGAAAACATTGGCATTTTGCTTTTGTTTAAATTCAGTTGATTTTTTTTTCATTCTTCAGAACAAAGTTGTATTGCAGCTGTTGTGTCTGAACAGCCTGTGCAAAAACAGACTGGCTGACAACTGACGATATAAACCATGTCAGTCGCTGGGACACCTTGCAAAGCTTAATCACAGAGCTGGTGAATAAAACATCCCCACTGTGATTAAGCTTTGCAAGGAATCTGTCTCCTGGGGATCCAGAACAAACACAGAGGGCTCAACTCACTCACACAAGAAAGAAGTATGTAATCTAATAGAGAGTCAATCATTGCACCCCACGGTTTACCACCTATGTCCAAAACAAACCATGTGCACAGCTGTGGTGGTAGTGTAGCATATGAATTTCATTGAAATTCAATTTTATTTGTATAGCACCAAATCATAATATCTCAAGACACTTTAGATTGAAGGTCAAGACTTTAACATTGATCAAGAGGTCGATTGGGGCCAGTGGAGTGAGCAAAATAAGAATCAAATGAGCAGCAACTGGAAAGATATTCACTGCAGGACATTTGTGAAATAGGTAAATAAAACATGCCCATGTGTGAGTGCGTGAGGTGGTCACTACATCACTGTAATACTCAGTGCAGTTTCCTGTCAGAGCAATGTAGGTCGAGCTTCTGTTGTAACGAATTATATTCAACATTTTGCTGATTTGACTGTCTTCAGACATAATGCTGCCTGTCACTTTTTTATTCAGCCTTCTGTTTAGAATTGTTTTTTTTTCTCTGTTTAATTTAATGTTTCTTTGTTTTCTTTTTTTGACACTTGGTTCAACGCTAATGACAACTGAGTTATTCTCTCCCGTATTGGATGGTGCTATCACTTGCAGTGAAAACCCACCCAGCCTCATGAGATTTTAACTTTCATCGACTGTGTGTTAATTGAGTCCTAAACCTTTAACTTTTTCCCAATTTTACATCGGCTATTTATATCAAGAGAGTTCTCTGAAGCCCACACTCTGCACATTTCCACCCTTGCTCCTGTGTAGCTTTAATTAACAATCGGTGCTGTTTATTTCAGTACCTTCGTGAGAGAGGTGAGAAAGTAATGAAATCTCTATTTTTGGAGCCACCTGTTTATTCCGGACATGTGTGGTGAATCTGATTGGACGTTATCTCTCATATAAAATTTGGTGGAAGCAATATTAAGATGCTTCTGTTCAAGGGAGAGTCTGTTTTACTTTTTGAAATAATCCTCCAGTGGGGTTAGCACTGTCTCCTCACAGCAAGAAGGGTTCGAACTCCCCTGTTAGCCAGAGCCTTTCTGTCACATGTGAGCCTGTGCCTTCCCATGCAGGTTCTCTCTGTGGCTTTTCCTCGGCGACTGCCCCTTTCCCTTCAAAGCAAGTATACCATAAATTGCATGTGTGTACAGACTCCGTCAGTGGATCATTTACTGAAATCAAGAGGATCTTTGAGTGGCTTTATTAACCCAAAGGTAGCAAACACATCAAGGGAAAGGTTTGGCTCAGGAAGGAGCTGGGTCTTCCAGTAACCAGGAGGTCAGTGGTTCTATTCCGAGCTTCTCCAGATTACATCCCAGAGTGTCTTTTGAATCCCATATTGCCTCTGACTGATGTGCCGACAGTGTAAGAATTGTGTTGAATAGAATAGAGAATCAAGTAAAATATCATAAAATATCATAAATAAAGTAAGTTAAGGGAACAGGAATATGATCAGAAGAGCGAAGAATGATAATATTGCACATGGATGGTTTTTGCCAAATCAATAATCCACATCAATGGACAGTATGCAGCATGATTTTGTGCATCTAGTGAGTCCTCACCCGGTGCTGTTCAAGTAGTTCTGGCCCTGGCTGCAGCTTCTGGACACGGTGGAGGGATTGAACCAGAATGCAGGCCGGCAGTTTCCATCCCCACGACGCTCGTATCCATAGTCGCTGTCAGACAACAGAGCAGGAACAAACAGCACCCGATCAATATCAGCATGTGAAGAGGGACGTGTCATACAGTGTGCCCCACATGCATGTCGTGTCTGTCTCTTTATAACTGGTGACTGGGGGGCCTGTCTGGCACAAAAACACATGGTTATTATGTTATCGATTAAGGCCACTGTTGCCACAGCAGTACGAAGCGGCGTGTATCCAAACACACCCTGGAGGGTTTTGTTCTCTCCACCTCTCACTTGCCTGCTAGTGTTTCCAATCAGAACATGATTTACATCTAACAATGCAAGGTAAGCTAGAGCCCTCTCTGAGAATGGCTGCCACATTGATTTATCAATTAATTACCAGGGCAGAACAAATAAACAAAACTCATCAGTCCACTTTGATTCTGTGATTACAACAGTGTGAACTATGCTATTGCCAGGCTGTCAGGACTGACTGGTTGCACGGATGCATCAGGCCAGAGAGGGTCAGAGAAGGTCACAGTGGATTCCTGTTGGTGACAAAACGGCCGAGGGCGCATCTCAAAACTGACGCCATGCAACGCAGTGCTTGAGCTAAATGTAAAAGCAGGGTTGGGACCGTGGCGATGACATCATTGCCTCATTGCTGACGTGTCGTAGAAACCATTAACTATTAGAAGAAATCTGAAGAAAAACACCAAAAAGGACAAAAGGTGAATTAAAGCGTTTTGATTCAGATTTGACTACTTTAGTTTAGTTTATTAAGGATTCTCTATAATTAAGGATTCTTTCATTTCTTGAATATAATTTTATATTTTGGGAATTCATGCCATGAATTAGGAGACATCATCAGATCAGAGATCATTTTGTTATTTGTTTTGTTTAAAACAAAACTTGGATATAATCTACTTTAGATAGATAGATAGATAGATAGGTACTGAGGACCTGATAAATGTCAACCATCTGTGTTGTGGTTGTAGAAATATTGTAATGCCAATAATCCAGACTCTTGCACTCTCGAGGTCCCTGAACGTTTATGACTTTAAAACAGCCTGAATGATTTATTCTTCAGCTTCTGATGCATCAGCCTCCTGCACAGTAAATGCAATACAATGAAAAAAGTAGATTCTTTGAAAGCAGGTGTCTGCCATACATAGCATAGTCATATATAAATATGTTGTTGAGCAGGCCATATGGCAGACAGGCCCTTCAAGCCTCAAATTAAGTTTAAGGGTCTGACCTTCTTTCTGCGTTGTTTTTTTTAATCTTCACTTTAGAATTTTAAGCAGGCACCTATTAAGTCCCTGCAGAAAGACATGAAACAAGGCACAGAGCCAGGAATCATCTTAAAAGAAAAACAACTTTACATTACACCAATTAGCTCTCAATCTCTGACCTGCTGGAATCACCATTTACATGTTTTTATTTTCAGTTCTATGTCACTGACAAAATGAAAAATCTAACCTTTTAGGATTTGCATAGAAATGGCAACTATTTACACCCCTCCCCCCATCTCATCTCAACAAAATTACAAGCACAGCAGACTGACACTACTGAGACCGACATAATGAGCAAATTGTGTAAAACTTATCAGATTATTGGAAAACGCAGAAGTGAATAGAGCAAATTAACGAGACACATGAATAGCATATGCAATGGATTCCACTTTAGAAAAATAGAGAAAAATAGGCCTTCTGGATGAACAGTGGAAATAGTGTCTGTGAGGAACTGATCTCTTGCCTCAGCCGCGTGTTTCAGTTTCAGTGGCGCACCCCGTCAGGAACAAATCACCCACCTGAAACATTTCATCTCTCCCTGACAGTGTTTTCATTTACCAAAGGGTACTGACCATCTCTATCTTGAATTATGTCTGTGCTGCTGTGACGAAAAAAACTGTCTCAGTAACGTCTGTAGTTTCCCCCACATTTAGAAGAGCACATATTTATCAAGCTAGTTTTCTTTATTATGCATCTCTAGCTACCAATTTAGTCACAATTGTGAAACCATGGGGAGTGGGAGGTGTGTAAGCACATGTTGGACTAAAGAGAATAATAACAGTAAACCTGCCTTTATTCGATTCACATAAAATAAAAAGCTAAGAGTCATGTGGGTGAGATCATTTGGAGCTTCGATGAAACGACCTGTTGACCTGACCGTGTCACATTCACAATGCTACCAACAATCCAGATAAGTCAGTACTTCTGCCCATTAGAAAAGAATTAAATTATTAATACACGCATCCTTTTCAAAGTGGTGCTTATACATGTGAGGCAGTGACACGGAGCACGCTGCCGTTAATGGCCTTCCTTTGCAGACAAAGGAGAGAAACACCATCCCACTCGATGACTGCGAAGAAAAGAGCTCCAGTACAAAGACGACGTTCATCTTACCATTCGAAATCATGAGCTCGGCAAATACAGGACTCAGCCGAGAGGATTCTGGAATAGTCCTTTCCCAGCATGCAGTAGTTTCCAGGCCTGCGCTTCATGTAAATCTGTTTTTGTCCCATCACACATGGCTCGCCCTATGGGCACAATGCACACCAGAGTCACAGTCAGCCACGGAATGGAATGAACTTTAACAGTTTGTGTGTGGAATGCTTTGTACCCTCACCTGGTTGTGCAGGTGCCAAGTCTGATAGTCCTCCTCTGTGCATTTCTTGCTGAAGATGGACTTGTAGTCGATCTTGATGAGCTGCCACTCCGAGCGGTGGCTGAAGTGTCCAAAAAAGCTACACGGGCGAATAAGAGATTCAACACATTACTGTGAATAACTATGAGTCCACAGCACTAAGAGTACATGACATGGGGGGCTGGCTAGCTGGCTGCAATAACAAGACTCTGCCTCCACCATGTTAGTGGACAGGGCATGGGTTTGGTTCATGTTTTATTCGTTTTTTAAAGCTATTGAAGCACAAGTTGAGCCCCTTAATATCAAGGCTCCACACTCATGTCAGTACTGTCACTGGTGGCCCCGGAAACTCCAACATTTCATGAACTGTTAAGGTCTACGGTTCAAATTCTCTGGAAACAAGCCAACGACTACAAGCCGGGTGTTCTACACCAGTGGTTACCAATAAGTGCTCAGTCCTGGGGAACAGGATTACTGGAATTATACTCTAAACCTATGTCCCCCTGTCACTGGTGAATAAAAATATAAAAAAGGCATTCATCTTCCCATGTGGAAACTTCATGGTTTTTTTTTATTTTTTTTTTTTTTTATTTTTTGCAGCCAGTGCTCCACATAAATGTGACTTCATAAAGAGTTTAAAAAAGATGGAATACCACAAAGGTTTAAATGCCCCCTCTCCATCTAGCTACATGCTGGAAAAAATACTGAATAAAATAGACAAAACATAATTTACCTTTCCATCACTTCATGCCATCGCCACTGTTATCACACAAATGGACACAGTTTAACACTTTTTGGACTTACGTCATGATTTGGTTCTCGGCCCCAGCCTCCACCAAGACTCCATCCACAAACAGCGGGACGGGCGAGAAGCTGTGTTGGTTCCACTGCCGCCCCTCGTCAAAGCTGACCCTGTGTGTGTGTGTGTGTGTCAGGAGACATTTCCATCACATATCCAGCAAAAATGGCAAGACGGAAGACGGAATCTGTTTTAAAAGCTGCTCATAGGGGAGGGTTTAGGTCAAGATCAGAATGACTGGCTTGTCTCCGCAGACAAGTCTCAGAGTCTCTGTGCAATTAGCTGCTGTAGCTTCGGGGGAAAATATCAGAAGGCTGCATATTAAAAGGGCATTTAAGAAATGGTGTTTGGTTATCGAGGCAGAGATGCACAAAAACTGATTTCAGAGTGCAAGAAGACATGGCATCAAGGAGGAAAAAGCAACATCACAGGCCCTGGGTAAAGTTTACAGCAGTGTGAAGAAGACCAGAACAGAGCTGCTTCAGGTTTGACCCCAAAAACTGCAGAGTTAGAAGATTGCAAAAAAAATGTGGACAGCTTTCCACAGTGAAGCGTGGATCTATTGATTGTGACAGCTTATCAACACTGGCGCTGACAACTTGGAGTACCTGAGTGTGACATGGGTTGAAACATTAGCCCCATGCATAGGAACAAAACAACCCCCCCGCCACCACCTTCATTTAGCTAAAAGCCGCTTCAACAGAAAAAACTACTTCGACATGAACCTATCACGAGATTCAGGCTGGGGGAGCGTTTGACTTAGTGCTGGCTTGGAGAAGCAACTGCTTCATAGCCACTTGTACGGTGATTGTGGAGATAAACAGGCTTCTTTCTATCTGTTCTTTACTTTTCTCTTCCTCTAGCAAGATACACTTCACTGGTTCTAAAACTAATTTCAAAATGGTTGCAAAAGCAACTGGAGAACAGATCTGGTCTCAGTTGGATTTGCCTGCACTGAGGCAAAGCGTAGGCACGCGACTTGGCAAGAGGACGGCAACGTGTTAATTAATACACTCTAAAAGGGGGCTGTAGGTGGGGAGTGTGTGTCGGGGGGGGGGGGGGGGGGGGGCCCCCCAACGGGGTCGGGGGGGGGGTCCTCAGACTGCTGGTTTTTAATGATAAGTGGCTAGAAAAAAAAAAAATCTCTTTCAAATTAGATTGCCTACTTTTTTCTGAAGAGCCACAGTCAAAGTGCATCGCTAAATGGCCCTAGTGCCACATACAATATATACATGTTCATTTTGGAGGCTCATAGGGCTGGAATCAATGAAATGAACATACATTTTGTAGAGGGGAAACTGGAAAGCGATTCCAGAAAGAGAAAGTTCTCCAAATGGACGTACCACAAATGTCTGGTGGGCACGGACGGCTTTTTCACGGCGACAAGGGCCCCTCCTTTATCCAAGAACCACACGTTGTGCTCCTCTTCAAAAATCTGAACGGACAGAAGCAGAAATCCACCCTTAAAGTTTGGGAAAACACCAGAAACTATTGGAACAACATGTTATCGTTATTCCTGACAAGGAATCCCGAGATAAGCAAAAAAACACAGGACATACAGATGGGATACCGCTGAAGGTACAATTACACACTAAAAACCTCAAACCTTGTTCTGACTACAGTTTTCAGCCCTGATTTCTGAGGCCAGCTCCAGCCAATCAGAGCCAGGGATGAGGTGAAGGTACATGCAGCGATGAGGGGCCCCGGTGCACCAGGCTCTGGTTGGGGCCGTATCTGTCAGGTTTAGACAGATACCTTCATTCTTTACAACCGATGTTCACTGAAACGTTTCACCTCCTGCAGCTTGAAGTGTCATTCTGTGGTCATGGCGAGGATCAGTCAGCTTCACAGTGTCTATTCTCGCCGGTGTTTCATTATTAATTCATCAGGAGCCCCTGGTGCCGCTCAGCCGTACAATGGTCACAAAGTCACAATGTGGACAGGACCCTGGATCACACGACGGTCATGAACCGTGCAGCAATATGAAGCAGGCCCTCTGGACCACGGAGCTCGGGAGGTGACACGGATGAAACATAAATATAAAGTAAAGCACGCTTTATTAATCTGCGTGCATGATTTAAATAAGATGCACGTGCTATCAGCGGGCTGGATCTTGGCGTGAAGCTCACCTGTCTCCAGCTGTTGCCAGCATCAGATGACACGAACATGCCGACGTTGTTATAAGACAGCTCGGCTCCAATATTTCCTGCAGAGGGAAAAGGGAAAAGCTCAGTGAGATGGAGCAGATAAAGGGCCGTATGCTGTTTTCAACGCGCGCTGCCAATCACACCGCAATTGTGATACATTTATTCCCATGGATTAATTCCCTCATCTGCTTGCTTTGTCATGATTTGTGTGAATAATTCAAAGAAAACCCTGGGGTTAATTTCGATGCATGTCTGCATTATTCAAGTGACATAATTGGTCCTCTCACTTCAGCAGTTTTTTAGTGTTGCAAGTTGCACAGCGTCCCCATGAAGTGGAACCAGTTTCTTCTGTATATCTGCTCCACCGTCTTGGTGGCGGCTCAGTAAAAAGGCTTGTGTTTGATCTGGAGGGTGTTTGTCATGGTGGTTAGCTGATCCCTGCACCAGCTGACGTATTAAAAGGCGGCGCGGGCGAAGGCTCGGCCAGTGATGAGCACGCGCGCACATGCACGCGCTGTGCAAGCACGGCAGCAGAGATGTGCTGTGAGTTTGTCCACAGCATTCTCACCCTCCAAAGACAAAACAAACAGACCCAGAGTCAAACACAAACTCACGCATGAACGATCTCACGCACACGCATTGTTTATGCTGACATGACCATTGGCTGCTAAAAGTCTCTGAGCTCCTTGTCTCTTTCTTTTCCTTTCTCCATCACAATTATTAATATAAGGGCTTTTGAGCTCTTCACAGCAAACAGACATTTAAAAAAAGCCAAAGTTGTCCCTTGTGTTTTTTAAATGAAGGGTGTGTATCTATCTATCCATCATCCAAGATAAAGTATTTGACTACAGGAACAAATATCTGGATGACTTCCACCTTCCATCTATTAAACTAAGATACAGCAACAAAATCACAAGCTCCCTAACATCCTCTGCTGCAGACTACACCTTGGATAAGAAGGTGATTCATAGTAACCAATTCAAAAAAATAAAAAATAAAAATGTTCTCATGGTTGATGCACTCATTGTAAGCGGCTTTGGATTAAAGCATCATCTAAATGTAACGTCCCCACGCCCGGCCCCAACAACCTCACTATCTGCTGATACTGTGGACGGCATTGCCTTTGCTTCCAGCAAAACTGGGAGTTATTTGGATGCAGATTTGTCCTTTGATTCTCATTCAAATCTAATTTCAAGGACTGCCTCTTTCACAAACTATCCACATATCGGGCATGTCTGGAAACAATGCAGAAAAGAAATAATACCATATTATTGTAATTGTCTAAAACCGATAAGAAACATTGCGTCTGTACCAGCTTCACTACACTGCTTTCCTATTAAATTAAGAATGTGACAAAGCCCTTCAAAAAATAAGGCGGCACCATACCTTAAAGAGCTCAGTAGCATATCACCCCATTAGAGCATTCTAATGCTCCCAGAGTTTCTGAATGTATTATAGACAGTAATCCGAGGCTATTCAAATGAAGCTGTAGTAGTAATATGTTTCTGTAAATAACTTCTGTTGTGCTGTGTTTCATCTCACCTGTGGCAACTATGACCCCTGGAGCGGAGTTCTTAGTGGAGATGGTTCCTGACAAGTACGGGTTTTCTGACGTTTGCAGCTGCAGATGAAGTGAACAGAAAGGCTGAAAAGACAGATAAGACAAGAGAGGTGAAGGCTGTATAGAGTAGTCAACAAACTGTACACCCAACCACAAAAACAACTGCATCATGTTATTTCTAATGTGATCGACATCGGGATCGTATCCTCTCTGCGCATCAGCTAATTCAATTAATAGCTATTATCAGGTGACAGCAGAGGAAAAGGAGCACTTGGAAATGTCAAAACAAAAGTGTTGTAAATAAAGGGAAGCATTAAAACAGTTTCATTAGTCTCCCAAAGAGAAACAACTGTGCCTTCATACGTTTTGGTAATTGCTCTTAATGTGCCATCGATAGAAAGAGCGATGGAATCTGCATCTGCAAGTATGAAGCCAAGTCTCGAGGGCATGCACACTACAGAAGACAATTACATCTCTTCAAAGAGCTGGAAAAAAAAGAGACTGCTTTTTAACTTTGCGGCAGACAGTGTCACTGGTGTAAGGACGTCAACAGCAGTGGGACTGAACAGTACGACAGTAATTACAATGTCAAATAAATGCACCCTCACAGGGAACCTGAAAAAATCCCATCCTCAGCAGCACGGAGTCCTCCTAATGTCACAAACATAATTCCTCCTGGCTTGAGTTGCAGGGAGGCTCTCTAATGAGGGAGGGGGTGTGACCAACACTTGCTGTAAATCTGGCAAGTGATGTAACACAGACCCAACATGCACTTGCATGAGCATGCCATTCAAAATGCACCAACATGGAACACTTACATTAGGGTTTGAAAGAGCCAGCGTATTTCCTTACTTTACTTTGAAATACACTAGATTTTGATGCCAGAGTGGTCTTTTTGTTGCTTTACTCCAACTTGACATCAGCTTCTCTTGTTCTCAGAATGGACTTTTTTTTAAAAAAAGCTAACCTGAATGCACTGAAGCTCTAAAAGCCACATCAGTTACCTTGGTAACTGACATCGCAGTAATACATGTCTCCTGTTTATAATATCATCATTATTAAGTGTTCAAATTGCATAACCTTTAGTCATTACAGCTCAGTGCAGGAGAATATATTCAATTATTGTGATAGTCTTTGAAAGAAGTGAGGAATGGAAGTGTGTGTGTGTGTGTGTGTGTGTGTGTGTAAATAGAAAAAGCAAACATGTTCATCCCTACAAATGCAATGCTAACAGCTGCCACTGAAAGAAGACTGGAGGATTAATCTATTAAAGCTGTAGACTGGGCCTCGACATCGGTTGCAGTGAATGTCTCCCTGGTGCCTGCACTCGCACTCGCAGCTCAGACATTATGCTCCGAAACTTGTGGAGATCAATGGAAAATCAACAAACGATCACCTGAAAGTGTGAGTGCCCTCCCTGTCCAGATCCTGAAGCTTCGGCACTAATCTCTACTCCAGCGCACATGAGCACACGCACGGCTTCTTACCAGAATGCAGTGGATGTCATTTCCATCCAGGTCAGCAGCAGGGGCCTGCAGCAGCCTCCAGTCCCTGCCCTTGTTGTAGGTGATGTAGGTCTTCACCTGGTTGTCTTGCCTCTTGTTACAGATCAGCATGCCTTTGATTCCCGCCACCTGGTGACGTAGACACATAAAGAAACGGCTTTTATCCTTTCTCCCTTAATGCCAGTGAGTATTTTATATCTTTTTAATGCTCCATAACAGTGTGGTTCTCAGTTGCGGATGAAGAAGTACGCCCTGCGCTCTCATTAGAAAGGACATTTTGTGTATTGAGGCAGCAATTTTCAAACGCCAGTTAAATGCAAATGGTGTGCTTATCTGTGTTTTGCTGTGTCTGACCGTCCGGCAGCCGCCTCAGCAGTCGGCTGCATATTACATACATTACACACAGTGTTAAGCAGGCTCTGTAATTATTGTGTATCCCTCCGTGTTTCAGCAATCCAGAAAGTACACACATGTTTAATGTTGACAAGCGCTACATTACCTGTTCTCTCAGTCAGACTGAGCACAACAGCACACTCCCACAGAGTCGCACTTTTGCACATTCCTCCCAGCTAGATGTCTCCCAGCGATAAGACATGTCCCCTAACCAAAGGGAAGCGTGATATGCAATGCAAAGGACACACATACCAAATGGTTGCCATAGTGAGGGGCTCCAGTTGGATGTGTTTCTCTCCCTGAAGGAACACGCCTGCATAAGTGGCACTAATAGGCAGCACATTTGACACTGTCGTAGGAAACGCGGGGCCCAGGATGGATGTGGCTAACGAGGGTCCCCCATCCTTATCCAACCTGACCTGTCAATCACTGCGGTAATTATCTATTGCCTCTGTCTCCATGAGCCAGCATGTGTACACACACACACACACACACACAGCATGTTGATGACAGATGTTGGCACACAGCATTATATATTTCATCAAGCCTGCAAGTTAAGATCTTTAATAATTAATAAAACGAAGGGGAATGTAGATAAAATGAAAGTTAAAATAAATAATGATGTCAGATAAGTCCTATGTATGACAACTATTCCTAATTTTATTTCAGAAGGGAAAACATGTCGTAAAAGCAGATACATTCAAGTCATCTATTTTCTAATTATCCAAGTTCTCCATGTGATGGGATACAAGCATATTTTGGATCATTTACTTCACTAAAGATTGAAAGGAGTTCTGTGGTCCCCTCCCTACTTTTGAGTGGAGTAGGGAGGAGACTAAAGCCTGATCACTGTGTCGTAGTAAAGACAGTGAACATCCAAGGCTTTAAATATCTCTGCAGCCAACCGTGAAGCGTGAGTCATAACTGTGACAGAAAGCGCTAATGCTTCAATTAGCCAGTATATGCTGTTACTATAATTACTATAATTATTTAGCCTATTACGTAATAACTATCTGTCATGTCAGGTGCAGACAGGTAAAGGTAGATTAGCGCATCCGTAAGTGGTGAACTGAGTAAAATCTTTCACTTAAGATGTTTTCACACTCTGTTTTGAGCCTTGATCACTTAAGTTCTTAAAACACATCCATTTATTTATGAAACTGTATTCAGGTTAATGATCATAAAAAAGGGTGTGTTCAATTGATTGGTTAGCGCTAAGATCTATCCATAAACTCATAATCAAATTATTATAAGATAAGTAAAATAAAATCAATTATTACATGTTTTATTAATTCAATATTGGATTTGTGCATTAAACGTTTGAATGAAGCAGATTTACACATTTCCTGGTATTAGCTGGTATACCAACTGTTTCCTGAATCATATGTTTCCATTGCTCTTCACACAGGTGCATGGTAAAAGTATTGGGTCAGGTTCATCCTGTCACATGATACCCTTGAGAAGCCAAGTGTGCTGATAAGCCTCAGGGTATTTTTCTAATTTATTTAAGGGTTTTGGGGTGTCTGGAAGTTTTTCATGCTGTATTATTTTTCACCCTTGCAGAGTCAGAGTGAGAGTGTGGGGCACCCGGGGAACCTTCTTCGCTATTCTTTTCAAAGCTGATAACAAGTTCCCGGAGCCTTAGGTGACAACTTCAATTTGCTTTAGTCTGAACAACAGCCCCCAAAACCCAGACATTCAATTTACAATGACAGCCACCATATTTACTGAGCTGTAACTGCAGATCCTTATAAAGCTTTTGTGGCTAACATGTTTGCAAAGGGTTATGAAATTAATTGTATCAAAAACTTGAATACGCAGACATTTGAAAAATAAAATATGAGTCTGATAAATAGCAGCGCTACTGTTTTTTTCCTGCACTGAATGCACTGTTTGATGGACAGGAGACTGATTGGAAATGAAAACGGAATACAGGTCAACAAACATGAAGTAACGATGGCAGTGAGTTCATAACCCAGCTCGGCTGCAGAGACAGTGATCTACACCCAGGGAAATCGGCAATATCAGCCTGCAAATGCTTCAGACTGAAACACGGTTGCTTCAGCACCAATGCAGAAAACTCAGAGTCACGGAAGCTACGCTAATGTATCAATCCAGCAGTAAACAGAGAGGAAATAATCAGCCTGTGGTCTAGAACCTGCAACCTTCTGGTCTGATGAACAATTTGAATGGTTTAGTGGCTGTAGACTGTGCATGTTTGTCAATATAAATAATTTAGCATTCAGCAGCAACAGAAAAAAAACTTTACTCGAGTTTTTTCTATGACACATCAGTCTAATTAAAACTTCTGTTTTCTGTTTTTAGCGTGGGGTAGTACACACAATCCTGTTTGACATGAATGTGTGTGTAATTATAACACATAAACACAAACACGCTTTCAGTAAAAAACATTAATCTCTAGCCGGCATCGCTGGAGATCGTGTTTAAAATGTAATTATGATTCAGAACGCTATCTTAGATCCACGCAGATAAAAACATGGTAAGCCTGGTTAAGCTCATCAAACTTCACAGGCATGTTGTAAATCTTACCACCAGATAAACAAGCAACCATCATTTAACATTTGCGACCTATGTTGTGTTTCATCCTGTTGCTGTGTGTGTGTGTTTCAATACTTTTGCACTAAATCCTGAATGACATCAGTGAAGCTACTAACACCAGGTCTGGCTGATCAACACCGATCGCGCTCTCTCTAGAAGGGAGACGTCCTTCTTTTGTCCTGTTTTGAAGAGGTGCTTTATCACATGGTGGAGCTCAGACAGCATGAGGGACCTACAGAAGCTCAGGCTCTTGGGATGAGGGACTGGACTTTGTGAGCGTAGAATAGAGAGCGCAGGGGTTGGGTGGTTCTACTGGTCTGCTGTCATGTCACTGTAATGTACAATCTGCTTTGAAGAATTGAGGACTTGGCAAACTACCAACACAAATGCAGAAGTGGAAAAGCATTTAGAATGTTCTGACCGTCTTCTGTTTGGTCCTGACAAGGCTGTTTTCCTGAAAACTGCTCTAAACAAAATAAATGATGATGCCAGCAACAGGAGAACATAAAACTGAACCAAAGAGATGAGAAGTCCAGGTAGGTTGGTCGCCATGATTGACCTTTTATAACAGACTGTGCAATTCCTAAGTTGAAGTAAGATCAGAAAGTGGTATCAAACTTCATCATGAGCCAATGTACAGATGGGTTCAACTTCAGACCTAATATTCTCAAGGCTCAGATTGAGGCCATCTATCCAATCACCAAAATCCACCTTCTAATCTAAAGACTTCTGATTTTCATTTTTTTTTAAGCAAATGATCCCAGGAGAAAATTCAACCACATGAACTCATTAAAAAAAAAAAAGCATTAGAATAAAGCATTGCTGTCAGTCTGTCTGAAAAAGAGTGAGTGTTTTTATTGATCAACAGCCGAATGACAATTGTTTAATGTGCAGCACTTTTCCATCTCCAATCACAGCTCTGTGGATTGAGGAGCGCTGGCAGGTAAATACAAACATGAAGGGCCAAATCATTTTGAGCATCGGCATCATTAAGATCATCATTCAGTCAATCATTCAGAGCTGTTCATGGTGAGGCGAGAGAGAGAAAAACAAGTGTTGATACAGTGAAGCCAATCAGAGGGATAATTGTCAGACAGCCACCTGCTAAATCACCCCTCAGACTGAGGGAAATTTAAGTGGGTGATGTAGAGCCCTGATGTCAAGAAAATTAGCTTGCACAACAAAGGCTGGTGATTACAGAAATTGCCCTCATACAATGTGATTAACAACTGAAATAATCCCTTCAAATAGTTGCCAAATTATCTGAGTGGAAATATAATACTCTTATTTTTTTGGGGGGGGGTGTGGGGGGGTGTATCAAAGAGAACAGGGGCCTTCTGGGTAAGTGGGAGCAGAAAACAACGTCCATGGGCTTTGCTCATTCCCCTCTGGTCAGACTCGTGCCGTGTCTCGTCTTTGGAACATTAGGCCCATGAGGTGCAGTTTGTCAGGTTCTGAACAATGAACGGGACCAGTTCCCTCTCCCAGTGTGTAATGGGTCGGACTGATCAGAGACAGCAATGCATCATCTCGCTGTTGTTCGGCCTCAGTTCAAGAACGGAGCTGTGACCATATGAAAGACGCAATTAAAATGCCTTATCATAGCCTACTGCATGGTGCAATGCCTTAACTACTGCGGCACGGTAACAGGAGCCACGCGCACACACACACCATGCTGTGCAGGAGAAGTAATGGCACTGTTAATTACCTCACCACTGCCACTGCTGCTGGCCAATATCTCACTTCTTTCACACTCTCAGTCACACCTGCCAGAGTGGGAGTGATAAACTGGGTTCACCAGGGAGTGGAGAAGGAGGGAATTCTACCTTCCTGCCATGAATGCTAATGCAAACACACACAATAGCTAGCCAGCGAGCTAACAAGGTCATTACAAGTCCAGATGTGCAAGGCAGTGAGCCCCATTAAACATACTCTTTATACTGAGCCTGCTGTCATGAAGACCCACAACTGTCTATTGTAACACAAACCATACAACACTTCTGCATGCAAAGCAAAAATACTTGTTGTATTGTGGACAAATACATGTATGTGACTCACTCATGCTAAGTCAGTGTTGAGGTTTAGGCCTTACCTGCTGATTGTTCTGATTTAAGGACCCAAAACCTTTAATTCCCATATTGATTACATCAACACAGACTGAAGAATTAAAGCTCTGTCCAAACATGGGTTCACAGCCCACATAATGTACCTGATGCATCACATCACATAGCAAACGTTGCCCTCATGCTGGTTTCCTTACCACGGCAGTGATTTGAGTGAATTTCAGTGCCACATCTAAACATATGTCCAACATATTTATGTCCATCAAGTAACTGATGAATGTCATTTGTTTAAAAACATATTTACTGCTTCAGAAAAAAAAAAAAACATTCACATCTGTTTGCAGTTGTATTCATTATATTAACTGATGTGATATTAATAATAACTGAAAAATGTTTGATGATCACACATGATCACAAAAACCTCTCACAAAATGTTTTTATTGCTCACTTCCCACTGTATATGTTGATAATAACTTTACATTGGACTTTTGTGTGGCTGGTCGACACCCAGAGTGTAGTCCTTTTAAATACTTCAACATTGTTCATTGCTGCACAAGTCACAGCGACTTATTGAGCTCATATATGGATCAGAGGTGGATTTTTAAAATTGCAGAATCCTCGTTCAAAACAGCGTTATACTACAGAGTTATAGAGGCCAGACAAGTTTTCTGCATGAAACTAAAGGTTGGGTCCCTGGTACAGATTAACAGACCTAGTAATGCACTACATTCTCATTGTGTGCATTGGGACATATACATCTGAATTTATCGCGTAACTAACCACAACCTTTAAAAGAAAAATGCTCCATTGTTTTGGTTTGGAACATATATGTGTCTATACTTTACTGCACTTCTTAAGAGGCAGCGAGGGAGTAATAGTCCCGGTAACTTCCCATAGATTCAGCCAATGGAAACCTCAGTGCGTTCATCCCTGCAGGGTAAGCAATTTCATCAAGGACCTACTTCATAAAGGTCCAGCATCTGGTTCCCTCCGATGCCCTTAGAGGTCTTCACATTTTCCATAGCCAAGGTGAAGTAGATCCCTCTGGTGTCCGACAGGTAGAGGTTGTAGGTGTCGTTCTGGTTCCACTCCTGCACTGCCGCAAACACCTGCTTCTCATCAGTGCTGACAATGTGTAAATCCTATCAGCGAGCGAGGAGAGATGAAGAGGAGTTATGACTGGAGGTGGGGAGGTGACGGATTAGAACATGCTGACCCTGTGGGACTGGTCATGAGATCAATGCTGTGGTGCGAATATAAATGGCCGGTGACACATGGTAAGGTATAGCTCACTCCAGGGCTCACTCTGAATGTCATACTACTAGAAGTATGACTTTAGAAGTTTTCCAGCTTTTCAGAAAAATAAACTCAACAATAAAAAAAAAAAAAAAAAAGCTGGTGACATTCAACCAACCTACATGGAATATTCCCACAACAGCATTAATTCTAAAGCTTAATAATCCAGTCCATAGCATTCTGTTTTAATAGACATGATATTTCATAGTACTTTTGATGCATCTTACCTTAGGCAGGGAATATTTTGGCAGTTTAATTTGTATAAACGACTGTCTCTTGTAGGACACATAATAGGTGGCTCGACCCGATGTAGGAACCTACACAAAGAACACATCAAGTGATATGAATAGCTTATACTGCAACGTTTCTCCTCCTCCATTATCCGGTGCTCTGGCTTAAATTTGACTGGGCATCATTAGATTATCACATTGTCTCTTAGCACTGATGCAATGGAGATCTGCAAGGGACACCTGGGTGGGTGAAAGTGCACATCAATCCCCTTCTTTTGTTCTTCTGGTTTTCAAGGTGCCTTTGGATAAAGTTTCTTTTTTTCCTGATTCCTTGTTTTATTAGCAAGTGGCCTGTCTCCTGCATTCCGATGACACTGCCCACCTCAGGTGCCAATGCACTTGGTTTCCAAATGGACTTTGGTAAATATCTCATGGACAATCAATAGTCTCATTACTCTCTGTCAAGAGAAATCTTTGAGTTGCCTAACAGAGCCTCATGTGCTGAAAAAAAAGTCTTCCTTAATGATCTGGACCGTTTGCAAACACGGTTGTGTTGGTTGTTAGCTTATGCAGCAAGAAAACACAAAGATGGGGACTGTTGATGAATTGTCATTAGCCTCAAGGCCATGGAAGCCTGGTATTTTTCACACTCACAAGCAAAGTGATAATGCAGGTGCATGATCACCTGTTCTCTCATTCGAAGGAAAACCTCCAAATCAAGCAATATCACCATTAATGTTGTATGGCAGGACTGACTCTATCACTGATCGTGTAGGTTCTCTGAATGAGAACAAGCTCAGAGGGGAAACACAGAGGCCTAGCGTCAGGCATTGCGGAACAGACCCACATCCAATTGAGTGAGGGAGCAGGAGATCGATGAGGGGGTAACCAGAGGCAGTTTGAACTTTAAAAGGAATTGGTATGATTGATTTCCCCTCCTCATCCCTTTCAGAATCTTCCGCCTGTAACGCATATGTGTTCAAATGTGGAGGTTCTCAAATTGAAGGGGAGGTTTAGGTTGACTGCTTGTGTTTACTTGAAAGACTTCAGAGAGGTCAAACAAGATTGAAGGATCTTTGGAGAACAACTCTATTTCTTAATCTGCCGAACTGCCAAGGGCAGTGAGGGTTTTGTGGGAAGGTCCTGGCATCAAAATCCCAAAGGAGTAGAATTGTAACTATACAATAATATAAATAATAATAATAATAATAATAATAATAACATAATTTGTTGACATGAACATATTATTGATATGACATGATTATTGATTGATATTTAGTCTCATACTTAAATTCTCATAGTTTTGTGAAGACTGATGTGAGATCACAAAGTTGCATTCACACCTAGTCGGACAACACTACTTGTTTCTCAACAGCATTCCAATAATTGGATACTCCCCAACCAAATACGGGCGCAGCACCTTAAACAGACGTCCAGCACCATTTTCTCAGGGTAAATCTGAGTGAAATTGGTGTTGTCATGGACTAGTTGTAATTATTCTGACTTTCCTGCTGACTTTTAAATGTGCGAAACCTCATTTACACAATGTCAAAGTAAATAATGGTCACGCTCTAGAGAACATTTAAATACAACCCATAAATTGCATCTTTGTTGCCTGGAATTCAGGGCATTACAATTTCAGATTTTTCTGTCTCACAAATCATGATTAATATGACACACTGTGGCTAGGATGATAATTAAAGGTACTCCTGGCTTTAAGAAAAACACAAAACTCAAATGTTCAGCTGAGGTTAAAGCAAGCATTGTCAGCTTTTTGACATTTTTCTATTTTGGGAAGCAAAGTGATTCATATCAGAGATAATTAATTGGAACCTCATTTTACTGCAGTCATGTTAACAATTGTTGAAAAACAGCAGCAATCCCAAAACTACCCAATAATACACCACTTTAATAATGTATTTATTATAAGTAATGCTTTATTCATTCATTATACATATCTAAACAATACTCGTGTGATTGAAACGATCTCATGTAAAATCATTTACTATTTCTAAGTATTATTATTAAGTGTTCCTATTAAAAGCATAAAGGCATTAGACTTTATTGATGATACTATAAATATTAAATGGCTCCAAAGGGATCCATTCCACTACCCTGTTAGCCCTCTTATACCCAACCTGGACTATGAACATGTGCATTAATATGTTAGTGAGAATGACTTCAAGCTGCTATTAGCTTCTGCTTATGTCCCTTAATGATTCAGTTGTAGCTTAGCATGGCACAGAAATCCACACTAAACAACATATGGCTTGACATTGATTCAATCCTCATCCAAAAATAATACAAATCTAAAATAAGCTAGTTAACTACCCAGGATATCAAATCAATTTCACCCAGTATTGCTAATGGATTAATGTTTGCACTGCATAGTCCATCGTGCACCATGTTGTGCATTGGTTTGGCCCTCACCTGTATGAATATGTAGTCATCCTGAACCACCAAAGAGCTGATGTCGATGTATCCAGCGAAAGGATAGTTCCTGTTGGCTTCTGTGCACATCTGAGCTCTGCATGTGACGTACTGCACATCTGTGACATAGGAAGAACGTTGGTGTACAGAGCTGTACAAACACATTAGCTATAACAAGTGAGTCATCTTCTCTGTTCAGTCAGTGGTTTCAGAAATGTTGAAGATCTATTCCCTTTTTGTATCATTTTCAAGTTCACTGCCACCACAATGTTAACACGCATGGAAATGGCCGGTTTATGGCCATTTCTCCAGAATTTTCTATGGCGTTTCCAAGGACATTCACAGAATTGTCCGTTGGCAAATCCAGCATCACCATGGTTGTATGCTTTGGGTCACTGATATACTGAATAGTGAACCGCCTGCCCAGATTCAGGTTTTGTGTTCTCAAGCTACTGTTCTCCAAGGACCTCTCTGAATTTGGCTGTATTCATCCTTCCCTCAGTTCTGGCCTTTCTCCCTGTCCTAACTGAGAGCCAGTCCCCAAATTATGTAGTCACAGCCATGCTTCGGTGTACAGGGGTGTTCAGATGTAGTGTTAGGAGTTCTGCTGGATTTTACAAAGCATCTTTTTTCCTCATCCTCTCGGAGTCCTTTAAATGTCATGTCAAACAGCCTGTTATAGACCTTTTATTCAGACTCTGACTTTTGTATAACCACTCTACCATAATGGCCCGAATAATGGAATTACTGGAAGGTTATCTGAAGAGGACCTCTGAGGCTGGTTCAAGAGCCTATCGGTTTACCCCTCTGACCAAGGACCTTCTTGCCTAGTTACTTATTCTGACCTTATGGCTGACTGAAGGTAAAGTGCCGTGTATTACACTCTGCATCTACCAATTTTCACTACATGTTCCTCATTGATGGAAAAGTTTTTTAAAGTTAAAGTGACACAAATAAGTCTGCAGAAAGTGAAGCCATGTTTTGAATCCACTGTATGATAGTTTGTATTCTATCCATTTTCTATCCAAGTCTGGTATTTCCTCCAATTTACTGAACTCTCTTTGTTGCACCTTGTCCATTCTTTCAGTGTAGATACCACTACCAATCATTAATAGGTTCAATATAAAAAAAAGCAATGCTTGTATGTCAGCTGATATATTTATGTCATAAACAGTTTCACCTGTTATGTCACCTATGGAAGACCTTGGCAGTCCTGCCATCCGGAGTTATGCAGCTGACATTCAACGAGTGAATGGGAGGAGAGGAAAGGCCATTTTAATCAAGAATCATGCACTGGGTGTATTGATGGGGCAGGAACGTTTCCCAGGGGACGCCTTCTCTACTCTGGGAGAATTTCGCTCCTATAGAGACCTGTTGATTACTTCTTTTAGATGCGAATGTGTGTGTGGGAGACACTCACTTCCATCTGCTGTGTGAGCCTCCATGTGGACCAGATCTGGCTCCTTGTCTAGGCCCGAGACAGACCTTGGGGAGAATGACAGACCGTGGAAGAATACATAAACATAATGATGATGAATAGAAAGGCATGTAAAGTGGAGGGAAAGACCAAAGAGCTGTCACTGCAAAGGGAATAGAATGGGAGAGGGATTCCACTCCAGTTCTAGTTCAAGTTAATAAGGACACTATAGGAAAGTTTCCTCCATATTCTGAATAGCACATTATCATTCATTTACACCCAGAGCAACTTGACGCATTTTAAACAAAACAAACTGACAGGGTAGCACAATGTCTGCTAGTACGAGTCCACTGGTCCACTGGTTGTATCCTTCTCATTAAACTGGAAAGGATCAGTTTTTTCGTCGTGGGGATACTTTATGTCCCTTGGAGGCTGATGAAGTGAGTCGTTGGCCAAACCCAGTGTTAAGTTGTCCTTGAAGGGGCGTTGAAGGTGAAAGCCAAAGAGATCATTATTTAGGATCAGACCCGGATTAGTGCGAGTAACAGTGGGCGTGTAGTTGACAGCCATCCTGAGCGCACCCCCGTCACCTCAGAGAGATGGAGAGGGGCAATGAGCAGGAATGCATGCAAGCCTTCATTTATGATGAGTGTGCACTTTCAGACTGTAGGTACACTGCTGGGGGGGGGGGGCAGCAGACGTGACTGGAAACAAAGTGACAGGGACGTCCCGGATCCATTATAAGTCATAGCCATTCTGTACGTGCACTCCTGTATCTGTAGGTACGCATCTGTGAAAAAGCACCAACCCCTCCTTCTATTGCAGATGCAAAAGTCATAATCTAGTGTTTATGTGCAATGGGGCAATGAGCTGGAATGCATGCAAGCCTTCATTTATGATGAGTGTGCACTTTCAGACTGTAGGTACACTGCTGGGGGGGGGGGGGCAGCAGACGTGACTGGAAACAAAGTGACAGGGACGTCCCGGATCCATTATAAGTCATAGCCATTCTGTACGTGCACTCCTGTATCTGTAGGTACGCATCTGTGAAAAAGCACCAACCCCTCCTTCTATTGCAGATGCAAAAGTCATAATCTAGTGTTTATGTGCAATATGACTGATATGAGCGGGGCCTGTGTGAGAAATGAAGTGGAATGCAACATGCCCTCGGACGCTGAATGTTAAATGCGTTCTGAGGAGGAGATTAATCTCTGCCTGCTCGTATCAGGGGCTAGAAGATGTGCAGAATTTTAGTAGCATCACCAGTCAGTCACACACCTTGTTCCAAGCCATCAATATCACTTGCTCAGTCGCGCAGAACACATGCGACGGTTCCTGAATTTCCGAGCGAGCGAAACTTTGGGATAGAGAAATGGAGCAGGTTATTTTTTTCTGAAGAGAAGAAAGAAAATGAGTGACTCACCAGTAGAATCTGTTTGGTGTGACTTGTCCGTGGATGAGCTGCCATTTCCTCCCAAAGTCCATGGAGCTGTATAACTGGAGAAAACGGAGCGATAATGAATCCTTGTTAGGCTCGTTAGAAAGATGAATGCATGTTTCCAGACTGGTTCGGCCTCTAATTAAAATGGCCGATTTAAACGTTTGAATGGAGATGGGTGAGCTCGGGAAATAGCCACATAATTCGTGGGCGGAGGTTAGTCGCGGGATGCAGGCTGACATAGTGCTGAAAGGTTATCATCATTACCCACTGGCCATTCAAGCTAACGTATTGCTGCAGACACGGGCATCTCTATTGCCCTCGCTTGGTACAGATGGCAGCTTTTGGTCTAAGTATAGTATATGAAGCCTGAAATATATATGACATTAATGTGGCCCCTTTTAGCTTCATCAGCAGATATTTCACTTGTATTCAGTTCGGCGTTGGACTGCTCTTGTAGTAAAAATGATTGTTTGACACAAATGTGTTTGCTCAGCACCCAATCAGAACCAAGGTCCCACAGAATGAGCCTCCACGATAGCAACTCATGATAAATGGCTTTGCTGATGGAAAATTGTACAACAGGGAGCTAGTGGCCTAATTTCAATGTACTAATTACATTTTCTGGTGCTCGGGCAAACAATTAATAACCCAGGTGCATTTCCCAACACTGTATTGATTGATGTCACAGAAGCCTCCTCTCTCGCTGTATCTCTGCAGTTATTTCCTTTGCAGCGCAGTGAGTCGGTGGCCCCAGTCGAGTATATGCTAATGTTCCTACTTGTTGCCTTTTTATCACAGCAAATCTGACACTTACTCTGATAAAAGGACACACATTTGTCCCTTAGTCCAAATGTATTTGTCAGCTCTTCAAGGGGAAATCTTTCTAGGTCGGCTGGTGTGCGTGCCAATTTAAAAATCGCGGTACATTAGCTATGATCTCAGAAGTTGACTGCAGGAAAAATCTTTTTTCTTTTTGGTTTTCACATGTGGATGTCAAAATGTTGAATATAAGTCACTTAATCAGCTCTTGAAAGCCACGAGTCTGTCTGGAGTGTTTGAAACCAAAACATCTCTGTGCGGTTAAGGCCCAGATGAAGTATATTCTAGGGACAAATATTTGTCTCAACCTTTATGAAGTCGAATCGTCAAACACACAGTTCCCATAGGCATCCGTTCAACAGGCAATTTAATTTCTAATTCTCCCAACCTCGCCAAAACTGTAAAAACGTTCCCCACCGGACACTTTGTGTTGGTGTGTCAGGGTGGCGAGCAGGGTCCCTCATCACTTTAGACAGTGACATATGATGCCAGCGGGCAGGCTCAGTCTCCCCCTCTTGCCATTCATCAGTTCAATGGCATCTTAAATTTCAAAGCCTCTGAGCTGTCACAAAGTAAGCTTCATAGTTTCCCACTCACTTCAATAAATCACGAGCACGGCTAGCCAGCTGCCACGCCACCAATGGAGGCAGCGACAGCCGAGGGAGATGACAAAGGACGGGAGGCTTAAATGGTGATTGAGGAATTGCAGAGAGCGTGTTTGTTAAACTCATCTTTTTACACTGGTAAGAGCTTCAGTAACGGTTGGGCTTCTGTGCCTGGTGCATAGTTGGTCATTGCTCTAAAGAAAATCACCGTCAGGCTTGTGTGGGATGACTTTCATCGGCAAAAAAAACAACCTTTTGATCCATCAAATAGACATTAACGAAATAAGAGGTGAACTTTCAAAATGGCATTCTGTGACTAAATGAACAATAATCACACTATGTGAAAGAAAGAGGAATTAACTTATTACGTTTTATTGTTTGTATTCAAAGATCCGTGCCATCATGGCGCACAATAAAACCCAGAGAATCATAAAACTGCAAGTGCCTGCAACCCAAATCTCTCAGCTGCCGATTTAATGGCGGTGCCCCTGTAGCTCCAGGGTTGAGTAATCTAATATTAACGTAATATTTTTACTGTATTTTAATGGTAATGTTATCATTACTTTAAGTATGGTATTTTTATGCTGCCAGGAGGAATGAGCGCAGACTGAATGTGGTAAACATTGCCCACAGTATCTGGTAATGGGTTATTGTTGATGGGTTCAGCTCGACTCGACATCCAACAGAAATGCACAAAGGGTCAGAGAGCAGTTTGAATTCTCTCAGTGATGAGGAGAGGAGATGCAACGCCTCCTAACTTATCTCACATCACACACAACCTCATGGACACACTCACACACACACATAAATATCAAAAATAGAATAGCTGTTAAGTTCTCATGACATGATCCAGAGCTAATGTGAATCCTCACGTGATTGTCAGAAGAAAAAAAAAAATCACCACACTTAAGAAGTATTCATGTGTAATCTTCACAATATTACACTATTTAACATTTCAATTCAAATTTTACATTTTCATTTTCAATTCAATGTGTTTGTGGTAAGTAGGGTTAGGGTTAGGGTTAGGGTTAGGGTTAGTAATTAGGGGACCATATGATGGACAATGATTGTTTGTGGATAGTGGCATCCTCTGCTATCCCTACATTAGTCAGGACCTCGTACAGATTGTAATGCAGCATCCTTCTCTCAGGAATAATTCATGTTAATCAAGACACAGGGAAACACACCCTGACACTGTTTACACATGAGGTGCGTCAATGCTGAAACGTATGTCTCACTCTGCGGTTTAGATCAGAGTTAAGGTCTTCGAGGGCCATGTCTCATAAGAAATTCATTCCAGGCAGCACTGGTTTTATCACATTTAGCCATCTAACGATTTAAGTTGTGCTGCAGGCATGCAGGCATAATAAACAGGATTTGTTCCACCACTCTTAGCTTAGGATTTATGCAGGGATATTGGATTTTATATGTATAGGGAATTTATCCCATGGTTTACGTTGTGGTCTTCATTAGCTTTTTCTTCTTGTCGTTTAAACTTGTGCGTTAAAGGAAACACATGCACACAGGGAAGTGAGGCATCTCAAACACATGGAGCTTAGCTGGGAAATGAATAGATCTAAAGTGAGAGTTTACTTATAGAGCACTGAAATATGAATCTTCAGCAGCGTTCACGGGGGAACTGCACATTATCGCATCGGATGTTACTATCCAGCTATTTATGGTATAAGTGCACATTTGCTCAAGATGAAATATGAATCAGAATAAAAGATAAATGACTGCGCTACAGTGACTATGTTCACAGCAGTGGTGCAATGACACACACAGCTTATGGCAATGGTTAGCCGGGAGACTGCTACAAAACCTACATCATCTTGGCTTTGCCTAACTCTTACTGTGAGCTGTAAAAAAAAAAAAAACCCAAAAAAGCCTGCAGTGAAAAAGCAGAGAGCCAGAGACAAAGCATTACTGTACCGGTAGATGATGAAATGTGTTGGACCTGTGCAACCAATTAGTGGCAGGAGTCCTGTGCTGGACCTTTTCTTTTAGTCCACAACAGCGTGTTCCCACAGGTTTTTCCAGCCATTACTGGATGCACCATGCGACTCCCGCCGGCTCACGCAGAGATTGTGATCACAACAAAGTTCTGTATTGACGCGTGTCTGCTCCATTCTACAATGGACTTGGCTCATGGCCGTACTTCTCCTATTGTCCAATCCAAAACTTTCCTTTGCAACAGATAAAACACGTCAAACCAACAGCAGTGATGCTATCTTTAAGGATCAGATTTCCAAACTTTGATATTAAGCTGGACGACAGAGGTTTTTTATTGAATATACGAAAAAAGCATATTTTAACACTGACCTCTGGTGATTGCCGACAGTGGGTTTAATTTATGCAGAAGCCCACTCCAAAGCGAGGATGATTAATGGAGTGGATCAGTGCTGCAAACTGAACTGATTTAACAGCTGCATTTCATTCAAGAGACACGTTCTGCCACTGTAGACAGTCCATAGTTTCTTTTTAGTGAGAGTAAAACTGTCATGTGAGGAGCATCTACTTGTTTATGAGCTAGTCTATCATTTAATTGATATAATATAAATATGTTAATTTTTGATTCAACTGTTAAAGACACAGGCTCTGGTTCTCTGAATATGGTCTAAATCTGTCCACATCTCTTTTTCCTCTAGGCATCCATTTCCATAGGTTAGATGAAGGAAGGTTCATTATAAGTCACGGAAATTGATCTGAAAAGTGAACAGTTACATTTTCTTATATGAAAACTTTCATCACAACATCCCCTTCTGCTCACAAACGGCTCCGCCAACTTGCAAAAGTTCAGTGAAAATAATCAAGTAAGAAGTTAAAGGCCCCTGCGTCCCACATAATTACCGTAAGTCACTTTTATGTCTCCTAATTATCCCTTCCATAAATTCTTCTTGCATACTACATGTATGTGCGGTGCTGTAAATCAAGCAGCTCCTGTTGGCATCGCCCAGGCATGTACAGTATGCGAGGGAAGAGGAGGACTGGTTTTATACCCCACAATTTATGGAGCCTGCAGAATGCACAGCACTGGGAAAGCTCCTGTGGAGGAAGATGCAGGGCAGAGCCATGCTACAAAACAGTATGGAGCCTTCCCAGTGAGACGCCATGAGAACAGAGTATACTATAACGTTGTTATCTTCAGTCTGTATCTCTGGAAAATTCAGCCTTCCAATCAAGAAGATATTCTTTATAAAAACTGGACTTCCTGTTTGTTTATCACTGAGCAACGCATGTTGAACATCCTAAGAGCTACTCCATTACTTGGTTAGTTGACAAATGATGATTTAGTTGAAGCTCTTGGTTGAGGACTCCACTTATTGTGTCAACTAAAAAAATCTATCAGATAATTGCTGAGATAATACATGACATTCACAGATGTTTCAGTGGATGGGAAATTGAAGGGGGAGGGCTTATCCAGTGTTTTTTACAGACAAATGATGAATCACTCAATCAAGGTCCACCTAATAGGATTCTCATTATCAATCAAGTATGATCATCAGTTGTCTGTGGAGAAAGTTATGATAGTTTTATATTCTCCTTACAGTTACTATGAACTTAAGAAAAAAAAAAACATTACTAAATTCCTAAATTAAATGAAGTTCACTTCAAAAGCAACTAGTGAAGTTGCAGCCCAGTGTAAACACTGAACTGATGCTGTACGCTGATGAGGCTCAGTCCATTAAATGGTAAATTAACTGCATTTATATACCACTTTTCTCATCGACCACCATGAGAGCTTTACACGACAGGTCACATTCACCCATGCACTCACACAGCACTTCATCCCACATATGCTCACTCAACAGCAGTACTGTTCTGGAGGACACCTTGACATACGGGCCACAGGAGCTGAAGATCATTTTGTCGTCACTGTGATTATTGGTTGAACAGCTGTGCGTCCTGCGCCACAACCCCTGCTCCCCATTAATATCACAATGCGCAGTTAATGAAATACATGTGATGCGACCTCTCCTCACTGTATGGTTATCCTGTTAATCACACCTGACCTGCAGTTCTCACCTATTCTTCTCCTGTGTGGAGCAAATCTTCAGCCTCAAACAGAACGTCATGAATTAAAAAGTGTGTTACAGCTTGAACTGCAACCCTGTAATCTGGTATGATTACCAGTGTCAAACACTAATGTCTACCCAGTCATGTCGAATAAATGGACTCCCTCCAGCTTTCTGCTTGCTTACACCCTGTTTTTGCCTCATAGGTCCATGGCAAATGAAGGCAGATGGCACGCCGATGAAGAAATAATAATAATACATTTCACAGGCGCCTTCCTGTCGCTAAAGGACACCTGATAATGAGCGCAACATTAATAAAGTTGATACTAAAATAAGAACCATAAAAAGTACAATACATTGAAACTGTTAAAATGGGACAATGTGATTGATGGAGAAGGCAATCTTACACACATGGGTTTTGAAAGCAGAAGAGAAGAAGCTTATGTTCCTTATGACGAGTGGCAAAGAGTTCCAACAAGCCCCAGATGGGGGCCACACAATCAATGTGTGTAATTTGGTGGTTGCCCTATGAGTGTGTTGGGGCCACACACAAAATCTTACTTAGAGCCACCAAAATCCTAGGGACGGCCCTGGTCAGGTGAATGGAGGAAGATGATCTCACAGAGCAAGAGGGAGTAGCAGCATGAAGCGTGCTTACCAAGTACTGCAACAGTACACACTTAGACAACCAGCTCGTATATGTAACACCTTGAGGTTGAGAATAATTGTACCATGTACTATAGTATTCTTCATAGTCATAAGACAGTGCCTTGTAAACTATATATCTAACAGACTTGCTCTCTTCCATCTGGGCCTTCAGGCAATCTTTCTCTCCACTTAGCAATAATTAGGCTGTAAATTGATAAACCCAATAAAAGGGGCCTTACTCTGCATTGTTCTGGCAAGTGAACTGTATGTATAGTCCTGATCATGTGTTTCAAATTAAAGTCGATT
Organism: Pseudorhombus dupliciocellatus; assembly: GCA_016785235.1. Classification (NCBI taxonomy): domain Eukaryota; kingdom Metazoa; phylum Chordata; class Actinopteri; order Pleuronectiformes; family Paralichthyidae; genus Pseudorhombus; species Pseudorhombus dupliciocellatus. The sequence continues at coordinate 1,951,944 of JAFBJW010000232.1, forward strand.
AAAAGTACCCTGGGAGAGCAGGCCCGCTGCAGCCCGCTGGAGCGCGGCAGAGCTGTCGCAGCTCGGGACAAGGGAGCTGAGCACTAAAGATACCTGCCATCTGGAGAGTCACTGGGCTGAGAAATGCACTGCAGCAGCTGAGCAGCCTTTTTGGCTCAAGCTCAACAGCATCTTTTAGTTTGGGGCAGGAAGGAAATAAAAGTATATCTCTCCAAATGGACACACTCTGATAGATTTAAAAGAATGTTAAATGGTATTCGAGACTGCCTTGGTCGTGGTGCTTGTTGTCTGTTCTGCAGTGTGTATTCCCCTGTGATTCCTCCTAATGGTGTGTAAGTAAGTGTGTTCTGTATTTGTGTTGTGGTCCCTGTCTGCAATCACAACATCAAGCTCATCTCAAGTACCCCAGCCCCTCCTCCCATGCTCACTGGATTCTAGCCCGAGCCATTTCACCAGCCTCACCACTGATGCCCTGTGCATTCTCCTGCCATACCACAGCAAAAAGTCCAGCCAGACGTTGCCATTCCAAAACCCCACTGAATCCAATCCCTCCCACCATCTCTGTACAACTTATTTCCTCCGTAGCCTCCATTATTAATTTTATCTGCTGTTGGGTCCACAAAACAAAACAATGAATTGCAACAAATGGACTCAACAGTCACAGTGTCCTTCTGCCAGGCTCTTGCCGTGCTATTCAATAAGCAGTTGATTTGTTGTGACCTTGATGGCCATTCTTCTGCTTCCTGTTCCTGTTGACCAGAAAGCAAGCAATTCAATGCCACCCTCTTCTGGCACAGTGGATCTCTTTCTCCTCTGGCTCTGGTGGGTTCTGAAGCTGATGACAATTTTGTTGATTCATCCTCCTGACTCAAGCTGGCATCATCCTTGAGGCACTGTTTGTTTGGCAAGTATGTAAATGCCGTTTATGATAAGCTGCTGGACACATCACCCATCACACAGCCCCTTCAAACCTCATTCTCTTTAGTAATCGTTGGGAATCAATTACATCGACGGTAATTTATCCACTTAATGCTTCTTCTGCATTAAGACAAACTCGGGTAATTTAACACAATCAGTCAACATCGGGGGTGCCCACAATTTTTCATTTTACAAGGAACGTTTTGTATAAATTGACAAAAGTCAAAACAATATATGTTGGTGTGCCTTGCATAGCTGCATGAACCCACAGTGCAGAAGACAGCACGGTATATGATTAGTCATTACATTTCACCCAAGACTTGCACTGAATGGAATAATCTTCATGTGGGAAAAGGCCGACTCACATACACAAGTGAAGCTGAATATAAGGCAGTCAAGGAGGGAGCACATTCGCTCATGCTGGGAACTTCTCCTCTGGGAGGAATTTCCAGGGAAAACAAGGAAAATTCCTTAATCTCCAGACAGAGCCTTGCAGCCTTTGCAGACTGTTTTTTAAATGCCATTCTATCTACTCACACTACCTTTGAGATTGGCCAGTTTGCGATCGACGATTGGGCCCTCTTGGTCTACATGAGGCCATTATCCTGCAATTGTCTTCTATTCCTCAGCCTGCTATAGTGCTTCTAGTGCTAAATATCTAGTCAGCCATCTTTTCTCTCAGTGTTTCATGACCTTGCTCAAGTGTTTTGTGTGCAGTGTGCGCCTGTTTTCTTTCACACAGAACTTATGATTGCACTATTGATTTGCTTCCTGGTGCTCACTTGCCCACCAGCTCCCTTCATAACCAGCCATAGCCTGAACAAGGGACTATGGAAACTGTGTCCATGGTTCCTTTTTGCTGGTTTGATCGGAGCCACTTCTTCACTTCATGCTGCTTTTTTGTGAAGAAGAAAGAACGTTGGGATGACGTGCTATAGCCCTGTATTGATTTCCATTTCTTATTCATCCAAGAAAGCCATAAATGTAAAATTCCACTTAAAAGAACATTCTTGACCCATACATGTTCCCAAGAAACAATATGGCATATGGGTTTGTTTTTTATGATCACTTCTCTGAAGGTGAGCATGTTGTGCCTCAGCATAAGTTGCCACAAAGACTGGGATCTCCTGGTTCACCATGTTTATAAATTCCATGAGATGCCTCGGGTCACTGTGTCAGATTGTGGAACACTTTCTGTCAAGGCCACTGCCAGCCCCTCCTCATGGTGAGTAACATCCACAGATTAATGGGCACACATAATGGGCCAATCTTCATCTTGAGCTGTGCTTTGCCACTGGTCACCATCCCTCATCGTAGTGTGACACGTCTGTGTCCTTTCATGGCATCTCAGGGTTATATTCCAGCCCCCTTTCCCCACTTAAGAGTCCAAGCTAGTCGTTATTGGTTCTGCTGCGCTTGGAGAGGGGCTCGTTTGGCTTTTAGCCTTTAATTAGAGCAATTAACAGCGTGTCTACAAAAGGTGGAGTGTCTTGTGTTGCACCTTGGTTTGCTGAACAAGCTACCAGACACCCACTAGAGCAAAGCTACCTTGTTTATGTCAGTTTGCATGCTTGGTTGCTAATTATCTCATGGCTTGTAGCTGCAGATCATAAAACAGCTTAAAAGCTTTTCAGATGTTAAGTCAGCCCTCGTATGTTTGTATGCAGACGCAACTAAAGCTGCTTATAGATTATATATTACAGTTATTGGTGGAAGTTTTTTTCAGTGCAACCTTATGTCTTGTATTATTTTTATATCCCAGCAGTGCCATATTGCAGACTGAGAGAAAGTGACTAAAACAGAAAGTGGCCCATCTTGAAACCTTCCTATAAACAACAATCACACTGGGACCAAAGAATAGATTATTCCCATGCAAACAAATTCACGTCAACGTTGTTGATGATGTTGAAACATCCATTGAGAGTCTGTTTATTTAATATATGTGAGGTTTAAATGAGGAATCATATTTAGCAGGCAAAAAGGTGTCATCTGAAGATTACAATGGCACAAAAATGATTCTGAAAGCAATGCACTGAGGGATGCAGACTTACTGCTTCATATTAATTCATACGCTTTGAATTAAAGAGGCTTATCTAGAGGGGACTCTCCAATACCAGAATCTATAGCCACAGACAACAATATCACCCATATTAGGCACGTTACAAAATGAAAAATGCTAATTCCTTTTTGGAGCTAATGCAAATGAAAAAGAATGAAAGAAAGAAGAAAAAAAATAATCCTGAATAATGTCCTCTCCCTTTTTCCCTGAATACTTTATTGAGCCGGATGTCCCCATTGCATTTCTTAAAACATTTAGCAGGGATATGATTCAGCTAGAAATAATTAACAGCATAAATTTGCATCATTAGGGTGGATTAAGTCAAACAGTGTTTGCATACTGAAGGAATGAAGGGACTGTGCAGCTCGATCAGAGAGGCAGTTATGCTGGTTCCTTCCCCCTTTTAGGTGGTCTGTTGACTTCTCATGGGAGCACAGTACGTAGTGGAGAATATTCCTGCTTTCTCTGGGTGTGTATGCAGCTGTTTAATAGATTCCTCATTATGTCATTTATTCTTTGAGTCAAAATGCTTGAGCACGAACGTTTGTTATGCTTATGTGTATGGGAACAGCGGTGGAGAGGAAAAGCAGTTTAAGGCAGCAACATAGCATGTCTTTATTGTCCCACGAGTCTCTTCCAATCACAACCTGAGTGCCTAAAGTAATGTGCTCATTCTCCAGAACAGAACTTTTCCCAAGAACATCGTGCTGACTCCTAACACCCGCTCTAAAACCCAGGACAATTACAGACTTGGACAGTTTATCCCGATATGTCTGCACCTGTTTCTGTAAATCCCTTCAAAGAGTTTACAGGAAAAAAAAGAAAGAGAAAGAGAGGAGAAAAATATATTGTTGTCCTTGAAACATATGCCCTTTAGATATACATATAATTCCATGTAGTGCTTATATAAAAAATAAATATAAATATAATATAAATATAAAAAAATACAGCTCCTTGTCACTATATACTATATTTGGAGGTACATACAGCAGGAGCAATGAACCTCGGAATAATTTATGTGTGCTATGGAGACCACAAACATATATTGACCTTCTCTTGATGGGAAGAGTTGTGACTTATTTCAATGACTCTATTAAGCGACATGAACAGATGTAGACTTGAACCCTAATCATGCCAAGGTGATGGCTGTCTAACGAAAACCTCCTGGAGGCTTCATAACTCCATCAGGGAGCAAGTGCCACCAACAACATTGCCTTGTCTGAAAATGACTCTGTCAGCTTAAATCTGTCATCACCATTAGTCAAGTGGAAGAGGAAATAGGCTCATCACCCATTACACCTAAGACAACAGTGTGGCATGGGCATGTCATTAGGTGCAGGAGGGAAAGAAAAACTGATGAAGAGCTCACTGAAATGAGATTGGATTTGAACAAGTTCTGCTGCCGTCCTGGGGGCCTTACATGGATGCTCTTTGAGCAGATAGGTGGAGGCTGCATAATGATGAGACACTTAGTTCCCCTACTGTTCAGATTTATGGGCTCCGAGGCCTGTTACAGTCATTAGGGGGATTGTGAAAGGAAAGGGGAAATGGGGTTGAGACTATATGGGCTGGGGAGGAGGTGGAAATTGCAGAGATTTTTTTTCTGGTAACACAGCACTTTTGAACCATAAATCTTTGATCCTCTCCTCTCTATTTGTGCAATAGCATTTTATAATGGAATACTCCCTATAATTTCACATCCAATTAGTAAATTACTAATGTTGTCCTGAAGTACCTGCCTAGGCATGGTAATAAACGGGTCGTATCCCAGGGGAACCAGGTTAACTAAAGAAAACATACTGCACAAGGTTAACAAACATGAGTGGCTGTTGTTCCAGAAGGACACTAGATTGTATATTAAAGGGAAATATACCATGGAACATTCTTTTTTTGTTGGTTGGCATAATGCAAGTCAGTAGAAAAGAAGAAACAAGTCAAAGAGATGGTTCTCTGGCAGGGGCTACACAAACATCAGCAACATTTTTAGCCCCACTAAAACTGGAAGCACAAAAGTCATTAGGCATTTAGAACATTACGTGATATGAATAATTCATATCACATAATCAACATAAGTCAACAGAAACATTTGCTGTTATGTTACCTGGAATAGAAAATGACCAATAATAGTGCCCTGATGACTCTCAGTCCCTCGTGATCAGGCCAGTTTTTTGCTTATGTCTGTTGAAGTGGAACACAACCACTGTTAGGGTGAGTGGACCATCCTCTTGTCATCTGTCTGCCTTTGTGTGTTAATTATTTCTGTGAGTTTCGCTGTCTGTGTAGCCTTGCTTGGTTTATCTGCTTCCGCTAGCCCACCACCATAAGTGCAGTGTCTTTGTTGAAAAGCACTTAGCTGCCTGCAGTACTTTCCCTCAGATGTTTGGTGTGGCTATACCAAGGCCATTCCTACTCATTTAGGTGATTTCTTTGCATCTCAGCAAATCAGATTGGATATCTTAAAATACCATGAACACAACAGAGGCCTTTAATGAAACTGTGGTGTTGTATGCCACTGTCTGCAGGTGCAGAGAGAGGGACAAATAAAGACAAAGTAAAGTGGCTAGGAGAGCAAGCTTAGTCTTGGACCACCCATCACACCTGAGCTGCAAATGCAAGTAAACCAATGTCTTCCAGAAGCTCAAGTTAACTCAAACTAAAAGTCCTTTTTTAAGAATTCAATGGTCCTGTGACAAGAGCTGCCCAGTCACGGTTTAGCACATGATGTCTGGTGTCCTCTCTCTGCCTGTCTCTGAGTAAACAAAAATAAACCATAAAACTTGACTCCTCAAAGAGAGAGAGAACAGCTTGATGAAGAGGGAGAGGAAGTAATAAACACAGAACTCCAACAGAGTAGAGACATAAAAGGAAACATTAAAGTGCTTTCTCTTTCCTCCGTTGATGTGATATAAAGCAATAGGTTTGATTCTACCAATCAGTGTGTCATATTCGGCCTTGGCTTGGCTACAGATGGGACCAGTGATGAGGGAGAACACCGCAGGCCTGTTTGAAGACTGATAAACAAGCCAACACACTGACTGATAGCTAGTCTTCTGTTGCTGCACCAACAGAGAACGTCAGCCTCTGTAACAGCCAGAAATTAGACTTCAATAAGAATTCAAGCACGATCCATCAATCTTGACTTGCTCTCATTTAACAGTTCATTTCCTCCCTTTGTTCCCAGGTCCCCACCTTCCTCTCGACTTCATGCACACATGCCTCACCTTCAGCCTCAGTTCCCCATCCCTCCACCCCTGACCAATATGTTTGTCTTTTATGAACACTAAAATTGGACTAATGGGCTCAAAGAGAGCACAGGGTGCATAAGTAACAAGTAAAGGTTACCACGGATGTTGAATTATCAAAGGCTACATTTTCAGCCGGTGGAATCAGAACTGCAAAAAATTGCCTTTTTAAAAGGAAAAGGACAATTTTCCATGGAAAAAAAGAAGACAGGACTATAGACTATTAGACAGAGAGGACTGTAATTGACATTGAAGTAGTTACCTGCGTGTGGACTGAGTAGAGAGGGACAGGAAGCACTCAACACACACAAACATATATATATATATATATAAATGAGACAAACTAGATGGTGGTAATGAAACTTGACGTTGGTTTCCACCCACCAATAAATGGAACTATGAAGTAAGAAGAAAGAAGACCGCCCTCTGTAGGAACAACACAACTGTCACCAGATCCTCGGATTCAATTAAGAAATAGTCCTTGGTTATGTCAGGAGAATACTACTTAAAATACTGCCAGGAAAGAGAATCTCGTGGATGGAGCATGGAAATGTGTCCAGCGTTGTAGCACAATGAGGGGGCGCCAGATAATGTTTTTTAGTTCCTTGGTTTCTGTAAGTATGGGTCAGTTACTGCAAACATTCAGAATAGCAGTGGTGCATGAGGTACTTAAACACTTGAACTTTCTAATTTTCTTTACTGAAAGATTTACTCAAGTGCAAGTACCATGTTAAATTATCTACTTGTGTAATACCAAATACTTTCTCTACAGTATATTCATACAATTAAAAGTACTTGCAAAGTGTTGACCATTTTGCAATGCAACAGTCTATTGTATCTATTGTATATTTTTTAGTGCAAGAATTGAAAGAGAATGAAAATATGCACTATTAATTTAATGATAATTAAAATTGATATTGGGATAAAAACAGGTCGCGTACACATCCCTAACACGCCGTCAAAAATCATAGGCTTTCCCTTTAACTATTCCTTTTTAACTACTGAGGCACAGGACAGTCAAAGATAAATTACTCAGTCGTGACTTTTCAACCATAAAATCTTACATTTGGAGACTGAGGCGTGCGGGCCAACGAGTGACAGTAACGCTCCTCTGTCGGCTTGGCAGCAGACCTCCATCTGCTGTTTTGACAACAGAGTGACGCTACGTATCTGCTATTCCATCAGAACAAGTTACTCCATCTGTTCAGTCTGCCTCTCCTCAGCATGTAGGCACCACTACTTCACTGTATCCATAATTTCCCTTTGATATCAGAGGCAATTTTACTGTTTCATCATGAGCAACAAAATCACAATCAAACATTTTCTGATCATCAAGCCACTCTTGACTTTGACACCCTTTGTCTATTAAGCTTGTTTTCAAGTTTATATTGTTAAGTTATCCTAAGGACCTTCATTCCTTTCGAGACCTTTTGATTTTCGTTGTTACATGTTTGCCCTAGAAGTAAGCCCATAGTCGGGTTAGTGTTAGACTAAGGCAGAGCCACACCCTAAAACCAATAGGAAATACACTATTTTGAATGTATTGGCATATTTTGCATTTTGAAGAACTTGGGAAAAGGGAATTGATCCAGTCAACCTCAACTTTTGTCAGTCTCATCTCAAAATAGTTGACAGTGTAAACGTTGAGTGGCAGTTACAGAAACAGTTCTTGGCCGGTAGGTATCAGCCACGAACAGGATCAAATCTGTGCCAAACATCGTGTGTATTAGGAATCTTGGCCTGCACACATCACACGGTGGGGAGCCAATTTCACACAATAATGGAATTAGAATCACAGCACAGGACGTTATAGGTTGGACACTTTTAAATTTTACCCCACTCCTTTATACATATATAATCCAGTAACTTTTGATTTTAGTGCCAAACTCAATGTTCGATTAAGGTCCAGGCATGAAGACATCTACAGGCGAATGTCAGTCCTGGCCAGCGCCACTTACTGGTGACAGGAACTCTCCATTTCTTATTTTGATATATCCTGGTGAAGACTTTGATGATGCATGCAGAAAAACTTAGGATGTTTCAAAGAACTAGAATGCAACCTTAATAACTCACCACTTTTGGCACACACCAAATGAGGGCGTTATTGGCACATGGGGCAGACTAAATCTCTCACTAGCAGCCCCCCACATACTGTAGTTCCTGTGCTATATTTAATCCAAGTTGAGGAAATCTGGTAGGAAGATATATCAGGCCAAGCTTTGGGGGAGAAAAGTTTCCTGGATCCTAAATCCAACAGTAATAACATCCTCATGTTCTCCAAACAATATAAAGGCTCTTGGTCTTAATCATGACTGCATTAGCAACGCAGCATCTGCACCCGCCCCTGACATCAACGAAGATGAATGGCCTTTAGTGCTGCTTGGAACTTTTAGCAGAATACTTTTTTCCTCCCAATTCAAAGCATCCGTCCTGTCCTGTCTGGAAGGAACCTGTCAACAACAGCTCCCTCCAAGTTTATTTGGTCATGATCTATTGTAATATCGCTGCTCCATGTGGAGCCATCCATCACCCTCCTAATGACATTAATCCTTCTGTCTGCACTGGGCTGCCAGATCAGAGTCGTGGTTGAGTCCCATGTGTTCCAGTTCAGACACTGCAATATCGCTGTCACCGCCACTGAGACACCAGCTCCCAGCCACAGCAGCCTCAGCCTTAATGGACTGCTCTCTCTCTAGTGCAAATTCAAACACACAAATTAAATGTTTGCCTGGACCTGGGGTTTGCTGTGTGCTTTCTTAGGGTAATGCAGTTGTGGTGCAGAATGAATATGCCCTCCATTCCCGTATGGATACGTCTTTATGAGGTTAGAGCTGAACCTTGAAAGCCTCTGTCCTTGTTAAACCCAACACTCAGAGAGTGAATATATAGACTGTTTCTCCAATGCGCCAGTTCAGTTATTTGTTGCTTGGAGTTCAAAGTGAAAGCAAGGATTTGGAATTTCACTGCTGAACTAGTGTTACTGCAGGCGGGTCGGACTGCGTGGGTCTATGTGTGGCTGTGGAGGCAGTGTGGAGACGTTAGTACAGATATTCGACAGGAACGCTTTTAGAACTTAAGTTCAAAACAAAAATATGCCAGTCAAAGATTTGTTTGTGGAACAGGTGACAAACAAATCATTAAAAACTTCAAGAATATGACATAAAAAATATATTGATATTTCTGTATAGATTTTCATGAAAGTTTGTTATTCATGGTCCCAGAGGAAGAGGACAATTTGCTTTGATGATTGCATTTCCAAAAATGTCCATTATTGTCACTATTTTCATGCATGACTAGAATTGGTGTCATGGAGTTTGATACAAATGACCCTGAACCGTCCCCATCGGATCAGTCGCCTGACTGATGATCTATCACCCCCAGCAGGTCAAAGTTTTCACTCATCCACTGAAACAAACACATGGATTACAACAAAGTTATGGTTCTCAGGTGATACACTCAATTATACTATACCTTCATCCTTTTCCCTAGCAGCTCCATGAGGTTGATATTTCCAGTTTAAAATAAAATGTGTAACTGGTGAGAAAAATGTCATAAGCAACCGGCTGAACCTTGTTTAATTGCAGTGATGTCTCCTTTACTCGTCTCTGACACAATTATTGGTGAAGCTAATCGCTACAGGTCCATTAAAGAGCCATGGCCTTTTGTCTGATGTTTGCTGAGGCGTAGGGAGATGTATCGTTATATTATTGCCTTGACAGAAACCTTTTGTTTTCAAATCCCTTTGGTTCCACAGCCAAAGAAATACATGTTTATCATATTCTTTTTTATTTTTGGAGATTTTTTGTACTTCCCTGCAGCATCCCTCAGACGCACGTTAATATCTGCCAACACAGCATCAGAAATATTCTCATCTAAAGGGCACAAGGGTCTCTCATGAATAAGTGAAGATATTAAGAAAAAAAACAACATGTGTCTGTTCTTGTCTGGGCTTTTGTCTAAAAAAAGATTTTAGGCAAGGTGCCCTAATGCCCCGTCTACTGGGAGCTCAGGCGGTTTACAGGGAATAAAGTAAGACAACTCTAACGTGTGGAGCTTCTTCATTCTGTATCCCACTGTTTACATAACTCACTCAGTTGCCAGCAGCAACACTGGCCTCATTCTCAGAATCCAACTTGGGACCACATCAATGACTAATTGTCTCCACAAGCCCCTCACAGTCAAGAGATAAGAGCCAGGAAGGGTCACTAAGAGTTCTTAATCTAACATCTTCATTTACTTAGTCTAGGAGGGGAACGGCCCGAATGTTAATTTTTTTGTTAGTCATAAAAGAGAATGGAGAATCACAACAAACACCCCAGCCCATTTGTACTGACACGGATTCTGATGTCTCACTAAAGGGTTTCACTCCTGCCTCAAAGTAAAGTCCCCGGGGCTGCACTTAGCCGTGGATAAGCACCAACTAACAGCTGATTCAATTCACAGTGACCCAGTCTGAAAACGAGCACATTAAAGCCTCTCCGCTGCCGCCACAGCGGTCCAGATGAAGCGTCGAGGCTGCGAGGGGAAATCAGGTCGAATTAGGCGTCCAATATCTGTGTTTACCTCTTTTAATGGACTGGATGAAAAACATGTGTTGTTATGTATCTGCAACCGCCGCCCTGGGGAAGTATTGCAGTGTGTGAAAGGGGCTCTGGCACAGTCGCTAATGACGCCCGAGCCTTTTGTCCCGATGATGACACAAATTATTGTCTCATTAGTCACATCCTCATAATACCTGTGATCGCTGCACCCGCTGACCCCCCGCTGCCTTGTTAATGTTGAGCTGCCAACCCCGAGACTCCGTCGCCTTGGCCCACTTGAACTTTCAGCCCTGCTGCTTGATGTATGTCCCACCCTCATGACTGAGATGTATTTAATCAGTGAGATCAATAGCTGTTAGTGCCATTGATCTTGTGAGTCTATTTCAGGGAAGAGGCAGACACACCTCATATTTTGAATAGGGTGTAATTTCTTATAGATAATGTAAGCTGCTGAGGGCTGTTTTTAATTAACATTAGGGAGTGAGAGTGTTTTGGAATAATGTAACAGCAGTGACTGATGAGTGGTTTTTATACCCTGCAATCCATCAGAATAATTTCACGTTTTGCCCATAACCTTGGCTGAAGGCAGACAGCTCGCTCTCTTAACTTCATATACACTTCACAGGGATCTGGACTGAACCTGGCCACCCTCTTCGTCTTGACAGTTAGTCAAGGCAGAATATCCATGCTGAGTTTTAATGCAGTGGCAAGTGGAGCAGACTTCAAATAAAGGTCTTGATCCATCATCCGCTTTTTTTTTTTTTTTTTTTTTTTTCTGTGACCAAATGGATAATGTGTGGAAATATGATTTAGACATCAGATGTAAATCTTGAGAGGAGTAAGGGACAAGCCATATATAAAGTACTGCATTAATCAGGAAAAATGTTTGATTTATAAACGCAATCATTCAACTTTCATGAGGAATCACACTGTAAATACTGTAACTCATCGGTTCACCCAGTGACAACCTTTTCGAAGCTCCGTCACCGACAAGGGCGATCGCTGGCTCACAGGTCGACGTCATTGACCTTAATGGCAGACCTGCGCTGGGAGCAATCTTAGAGCACTGTGTGGGGAGGGTGTGCAGAGCCTCACACTGCGACAAAGCCCAGTGAAGGTGACTCCATGATGGAGACGAAGAAAATGGGAGGCTGAGATTCACATCAAGGGGCTGATCTTTTTTTTTTTTTTCTGTAAGTATAGTGTGAAGCCCTGCTTCAGAAAAAAGATAATACAGATAATACCCAGTCATGAAATGATAACTGCAGCTGTTTCCAAAGGTAGGACAAAAAGCAAAAACTAAATGTAATGGGGCAACCTTATTATCCACTAGAGGGGCTTTGGCGTGGAACAATGGAGGATGTCATATAAATATGATAGCACTATTTTAGAATTTCAATTTCATTCAAGATGCATGAATATGCTACCATCAGCTAATCATCCAGCCTGAATGGAACTCCATCTTCTGCTGAGTAACACAAGAACAGTAAAGGAGATGACACAGGGCAAAAACTCACCTTCTGGTCGTGACTGTAGGCCAAGGCCCAGTCCTCTTCAGTGGGGTGGAACAAAAGGCTGAGGACGTAGAACGTGAGACGGTATTTCTGGTAACTGGCTCCCTCATCAGAGCTGATGAGCACGCTGCTCTCAAACTCCGGATCTGTCAACACCATAATCTGCGAGCGGGGAGAAGAGGAGAGCGTCGCACATGTGAGGCAGGTCGGTATGAGTTTTCCGCGATGAGAGAAGAAGGGAATTCGAAGGGCGAGTTTTGAGTAATGAGGTGGAAAGATAGGGAGATGAGAGGAGGTGGAAGAAAGACGTTCGAGGCAGGAGCAGTGTCAGCAGAAAAGTCGTGGCTTTTGGCACACGTCAGACTAAAGCTTGGCAAATAACTCTGCTGTGTTTCCGGCGTCATTTCAAGACTGCGACTCTGAAGCCACTGCTCTGCCTGTGCTCTGAAAGACGAAGCCTGTTCACTGAAACAAGTGGTGAGAAGCTGTGAATACCATGAAACAACATGTCCTGATGTGTAACAGAAAGGGGATGGAACTTGTAGTATGGTGATAATTAAGGGCTGTAAAAAAACAGGATTAAGCAGCCAAGCATAAATCTGCATACACGGGACATCATTTCCTTTATCGGCCCGTCCGTTTGCGTGTCATCTCTTTGCATTGCTCCCTCCAACAAAAATTCTCATTTCAAATTTAAGAGTGCCACAGTGGTAGAAGCTTTCAATTTCATGCTTGGAATATTTCTGCCAGAGCTATCACAGTTATTACCGAATTCAATAAGACCGGGAATTCCACAATGCATTTTTCTTTCAGCTAATGACATTTAGAGTCTTTGTGGAGAGAGATAAAATGATCAAATGAACTCCCCCTTGACTAAAGAAGAGCGGCCTGAATAGGTGTGTAATATATTTTAAGGATGTGGTATTCTTTTGAATTAGACAGTGCTACGGAAAACATTGATTCAAGTTTAGAGGTTATAAAAAGAGAAAATTCCATTATCGTGGCATTTACACAGTTAAGCTGTTAGTAGGCTCATATCATTTTCAATAAAGTATAATTTAATACAGAACACTGTGTAGACATGTGATGTTATTATTGTAACTGTATGCTAATATATTTTAGAAATTATTTAACAAAAGACAAAAATATTGTTCATTTGAATGAATATCAAAATGATTTATTTTGATAACTGATGCCCCCTATTGGCAGATCAGCTGAAATTAGGGTCCGTGGAAGTCAGCAATCTCCAGACCATCAACCTTCAGGCCAAATATCATCTTGCAACACGTTTGAATGTGTGATCCTGTCGCATTTCTCCTCTGAAGACAACTCCAACTGAGCCTTGCCCTAATTTCTTCTGCAGCACGATGGAACTTAGAAAAGCCTCACTGTCGATTATTCAGCAGTGGGGAGATGCTTTTGAAGGTAAAGACTGGACGTAGGTAACCATGGTAAATAATTCTGAGGTGAGAAGCAGCAAAAGACAACATGTAACACTCTCCTTCAACCGCCTGTCTGCATCTTGAAGGTAAAAGGAACGTTATGTGGAGACAATGGTGATTAGAGCAGTTTCTGGCTCAAAGACCAAAAATAATGAGTCGAAAGAGCTGAGGGAAATGGCATTGTCCTGATGTAATCCTTTCTCGTTTCTGTACTACGCTTGAATTCCTTCACATTACCCTTTGTCATTTACTCCCTTATTAATCTAAAGAAATCGACTGAATAAAATAAACATGTTTTCCTCGAAGAATAAGGCCTTTAATCTGGTTTAGTCTGCAACATGTGAGTGCCGTGGCGCTGCTGTGGCCAGTGGCCCGCACTCATGGTCGAAATGGTCGTTTTCTCTCGTCAATTCAGCCCGAATTGGAAAAACAGCAGCACATTTGTCTCTGACAGAACTGCTCTCACTCTTCGCAGAGCTTTTAGTGGGAACCCTCCCTGGTGGTGATTAGATAAATTGTTTTTCATTAAGCACCAATAAACAGGTGGCACATTTTCAACCTGGGTTTCTCATTGGCCGTGGCTCAACAGTCGCACCATTCATTGCCTGTCACTGCACTATCAGGGGCTCCTGAGATCTGCAAGTGTCTTTGGGGCTTGTCAGATGTAATTAACTTTTTTTTTTTCAAGCAGTAATCATTTTCTATATTATTAGAGTAAAAGCACAGTGTATTATGAATGAGAAATTACATTTCACCCTGGCCGTATTCTGAGCCAGCTCTCAGGAGTTTTATTGAAACGTTGCCAGGAGGTATAGAAAAGCTTAGGTTTCATATTGAAATCGACCTTTGTGCTGATCAATGGTTGTTATCTTCACTTTTCTACGCTCTCCATGTAAGCGTAACCTTCAGCTGCAGTGCTTTCGGCCCATCCTTTCTCGAGCCTTGATTGGTGGGGCTCACATTGTGCTCCTCTTAATAATGCAAATCCAGAATGCATTGTCAAGTCCACATAACTCATTTGTAGCCTCGCAGGTGTGAGACGGCCGCATGTTCCTCCAACCTCAGGCATAATCGTAACAAGCCAGGTTCTTTCTTTCACCTCGGCGATTACAAGGGACGCGCAGCCAACGCTAAGCTAATACAGAGGCGGGAACAGGATCAGCAGCCAATTCCTCCCCCGCCTACTTAAACAATCACTCTCACACAATAATTACTCAATTCCAAAATCACAGTGACCGATAGCATTAGCAAAGGGTGATTAAGATTTTCCTCACAGCAGCCACTCAGCTCCTGTGAGGGAGCCGGCCAGCAAGGAGGGTAACAATACTAAATCGATAGAGGTTGGAAGGATAACCTTTGTGTTTTATCGGCCTGGCGCTAAGCTGTGCAGCACAGAGATAGAAGTCGGTAGTTGTCGGATCATGAGGTAAGTGGAGGTATGGATCAGAGTCGGGGGGGAAAGAGACACCCTGCAGCAAATGAATCACGTCGCGCTGGATCAATTGGGCTTAGTCCGTCTTTGACAGGAGGTTTTAGCAGCGAGTTGTTGCTGAAATATGCTCATTAACCATGGATCAGGACTTAATCACCCACATTTAGCTATCATGTTTTCTCTGTCTTGCTTCCTCAATGGCATTTCCAGAGTGCACATCTTTATTTTGTTTAAATTAACCCAAATCTAGCAGCTGCTAGAATCCAACCGTTCCAGGTGTGACCAAAAAGGCATTGAAATATAGCCCAGATGATTCATATGAGGTGTCATCTTTTAGATGCTTTCTGCTAAATGTCATTACTATCATTCAAATGTATAATGCAACGCTGTTAAAGGTCACAGCTTCGACTTATTTTATGGACATTATAAGAGAAAAAAAATGCGCAATAAGGCCACTGGGATTCAAGGAGGAGAGGAGGAACATAGCCAGCATCCAGGCAAACTTTCATCCATCTACGGGATAGCTAATCGAAATAATTAGATCAGAGATAAGGTGCAGAGAAAGAACTGGCCCATGGGTCAAGCCAGGGGTCAGGCATTAGGGTAAAATATTCCCATGGCAATGTCTCCTCAAAACAAAATAATATGCCAATAAAATGTTTTTTTTTTTCTCTCTGTAAATGCAATTTCATCTTTCTCTTTAATCTTTAATGTATTTAATGCATTGTTCACATCCCATATATTGTGTGATCCATTTGCTCCGTGCTGTCCTAAAACAAGTTGATTGAAATTTAAAATAGTAATTGTTCCTGCCATGGCCTCCTGCCTGCTTTGTGTTCTGCTCATCAACCTGAAGTGGTTCAGTTCAGCAGGCTCAGGGTCCTATTTACTCCTGTTCCATGCAAACATATTCAGGGTCAGGACCTTGTCTCTGAACAAGTGAGGCTGACGAACCCAGAGCACCTCCACAACATCTTATCGTTTAGTTTTTACTGAGCCTGTGGCGGCGTCACCTGAACAAAACACTTGTTTCCAAGGAAAACCCTTCAGCACCTGTCACGCTGCTGAGATATTCGGAGCTCTAATGTCACATGGTCACGACTCGTTTACCGCATGAACGTGTATGCTGATGGTCCATAGTTTAAAAGTTTCCTAGATCCAGTCTGTGAATACCCAAGTGTTCTTAGCTGAATGTGTGGATGCAAGGCACCCTTTTTTCTTCATCACCCTCCAAACATTGAGGAATATCTGACCTTATTAAAAGTTTTGAGTTTGAATAATGACCATTAACGTTATGTCATACATTTTTTTCAGTTTTATGACACAACCCATAAAGGAAACCACCGTCATAGTCAATACAGACATCCACAAACATTTGAATGTCTACCTCAGCTAATGGTGACTCTTGTTAGTAGTGACATCACAGCCCACTCTTTCAGTTTATTCTCCTGTGTGTCTGTGAAGTCAGCATTGCTGATACTGCCGGGCATTTAATGACAAAAATAGCACTAAATTCATTGCAGAAATAATATTTGCAGGGTCACTCCTGCAGGCAGTGTTCTCGAATAATTAATCTAAATGTTATTAGTGGAGGGTTTTACTATGTTTTAATTTACATGCTGTACTAAATGTACTTTTACGATGACGGCTGACTAGACCATCAGAGTATAAATGGATTTTGAAATTCAGAGAAAAGAGGAAACTTTTATGTGGTGGAGAAACACAATATGGTGGGGGGCTTCATAGAGAGAGACACTAGCTCTGTCTGGTGCATTGTCTTGTTTGATCTTATCAAGAACATCTGCAGCAGTTCTATAAAGAAGACGTGGACGTATATAAGAAATTAACCATCGATGAGCGTGATGAAGCTTTAGTTGTATCCACTCCAGTTGATCTTGTAGAACCGTTGCTCTGCCCCTGAGGAGCACGATCCTTTCCTCCGAGTTAGACAGTGAGGCTCAACATTTCGTGGCAGCCACAGAAGCCCAACGGCTCACTGCTGCAGGGATACATTTCCCAACAGCACCTGAATCATCTCGACTCGAGAGGCGGGTCATACAGCCATTATTATTCTAGCGATGCTCTTTAAGTATTTAGATGCAATTGCTCCACGTAGACTTGTTCTGTTAAGTTGTCAGGCAGATGTAGAGACAGGGGCTTTCTGGTGATGCAGTGATGGCAGACAGAGGCTCCTCCTCCATCATAGATGTGTTCTTTCAAACGTGAGTCACTCTTTCAGAAATACAAGGGCAGAAGGTCGGCTTGAGGACATAGCCGGCACATGGAGGATTACAAATGTGCACATCCATTTTGAGGAGATATCAGGTGGTTCAACATGTTCACATTAATCTTCCGGACTCTGGATCTGTGAACATGCTTGCCGATGCTGTGCTGAATAAACCTGCAGTTCCTTGACTGAACGTCGGATTTTCCATTTAAATATCATATTTTTCAGGCATTTAAATCATATAGATTTTGTCTATTTCAGTGATCAACTGTTCGTATTCCAGCAACATGGAACTATTACATTTTATGATATACAGAGTCATATAAAGTTCAAACATTTTACTAATTTAATATATATATATAGCCTCATTTCTGTGAGGGAGAAACGCTTCTCTGAGATTTTGCTCCATGTTGACACGACTGCAAAACCTCATTCGTGCACATTTGTCACGTTCATCCAGGTCTGTCACATCCTTAAGGTTCGACACACTGAGTGACTGGGGAGGACACTGATGCTCTCTGAACTCATTGAACCCACAGGGCCAGAATTAGATTTTTGTGTGACAACACCCCCACCAGCACGTTGGGTCCTCCTTACGATTTAACGACTTAAACCGCTGCCTTGAAATTTAGATTAAGTAAATAATAAGCAGATGTTTGCGTGTTCCTACTAAAGCATATATTAGTTAATGATAGTTTATAAACATGTCCACTACCTTTGTAAACATTTTGTTAATCACTTTTTAAATATAATGTTATTGCAACATGGTGACAGTAGGATCCCAGTTTGCTGCATTCTACACTGACATAGACTCTTTAGACACCTCGTGGTTGACATGATGTTCCACTGAATGATGACGTAATAACTACTTCTAATTTGAACAACATACAGTACTGTCACGTATATAAAGTCTACTGCTGTGCCTTTACAAGCGGAGCAGATGTGAGCATGTGCGTACACTGCAGTGTACATCGCAGAGGGAAGGTGAGGAAACCAGGTTTAATGAGTATGTTTCATAACAAAAGTAAAAGTGATGTTCAGTGGCACAGCACAAGGAACATTGTGATGGAGAGAACCAGACCAGTGGAGGAGACCAGAGTCCTGCTGTAACTGAGCTGCTTCCTGCACTCTGACTTCTTGGCTGCACTTCCACTTCCATCTGTCAAACTATTGCTCAGAGCAGCACAAGGGTGAAGTTCACCACAAGGGGGCAAATCCGATGCACTGCCTGCTACAGTGAGGTGTGAACCAGAGTAAATGATTCACCACTGGCTGTGCAATTTTCAAGGTGGTCACTTTCTAGCACAATTTACCACATAAAAGTTGAGTGTGCACTTAAGAATTAGATTAGATAGTTTCCTGTGTGTTCACATCATTAATAAATATGACTTTTCTATACACTAAATTTATACAGAGTGGTCAAACGGTTTGAAACTGCCACACGTGTTAAAGTATCAAAATGCTGTGAAGTCGTCAATCCGATGTTACAAATCTACATATTCCAACAAACTCCACACTTTTGTGTGCAATTGTTGCTCATACTAAGAATGACCTCATTTATACCTCATAAATACTCCAATTACTGAAGTCCTAGTCTGACATCACCCCCACCTCCTGCTTTGAAACCAAACAGAGAAACATTTCTTTTCAATTCCAACTAATAAATAAATTGGTTCTCAATATATTTTTTCCCTTGGGAAACGAACATAGAAAAATGAAATGGGTGTAATTGGAATGAAATTGAAAGATTTTAACATAACGCCTCACCTTCCTCTTGTTAGTTGGACAGACGTAGAGGTAACTCAGGACAACCTTGGATCCGACTTTGTCGTTCATTCGCTCGTATGTGGAGCCGTAGTCAGTAGATCTGAGAGGACAGAGAAAAAAAAGGGAAATAAACCTGTGAAAAACAGGTCACAATACACATTCAAAGTGTTGTATCATTCTCATGAGTAACCACGGATTGAGCTATACATATCAAATGATATTTCACAGTGATGAAAAACAATGCAATACCTCACTTGGCAGACAAACAAGCAGGCAGAGGCTAGTGTTGTGCTGTCTATACTGTATTCAGCGGGAGTGACATCTTTGGCAATAGAGCTAGAGAAGGTTAGCCAATCATCTATAGCTGCCAGCAAAAACCAACCATTTGAAAATATCTGGGGACCTGGCATTGTAAATAATTAATTCTCTCCCCATGACTACTATGAAATAAAATATGACGAGTGCAAAAACATGTGGACGTTCCTGAACCCTTGGGCTTTAATAATTTAGCAGTGGGAATGAGCCTGTTAGCCAGCCTAGTCCCCAGAAACTCCCCATGAATCCATCATCACTAGTAACTACCAAATTCGCCTTCAAGTAGAATATTACAGCGTTTACAGGCCTCTGCTGGTTTTCCTTTCTCTTTTTTTCCTGTCTGCATTCTTCTGCGGCCTGCATGTTCAAATATTCCTCTCAGTGGGAGCAGACGCATCCGTCCACATCTGTAGCATGACTCCCATTTGGATTTGCAGCCTTCTCTGTGGTGTTACTAGGAAAGTGAAGATGATACCCATTTCCACATTCTTCCTCTTTTTGAGTCAGAGCTCGCCGTGTGTGTGGCTTCCGTGGGAACAGAGGAATTGCAGAGAGTTTTATTTTTATTTTTTTACATTCAAATTCATTCCTGCATGCCTCAGAGAGACTCGGTGGTTGCTGTGATGAGTCAGACAGAACGCAGTATATCCCCAGCATATTAAAGATGAGGGGAGGGGAGAAGGGTCCTGATTTGAAGCAGGGGTGTTGATCTACATCTCAGTGAGACACTGGTGGACTCTCCAGCGGTGAGAATTCATTAAAAACACAAAACGTATGCTATTTTTTGGCATGACATCGGTAAACACTTCGGGCAGGTGCGTCGATCCTTTCACTGTAACGTATATGCTTAGATTTCACAAGTGGTGATTTCCTCCACACGGGGCAGAGGGATGCCAGCTCTTAAACACACTATTACCCTGCATTCACAACAGAGCACGGAATAGAATGCAGGATGGCAGAATGACTGGCTTTTCAATTGGAAATGAAAATTACAGCTAAGTTGTCCATTAATCTATTTAAAATCAAAGCTGGTGTGCTGTGAGAGTCACTCACCACTTCCACATTTCACTGATGTTTTTATGTTTCAAGTCCAATGAGATGTTTGTTTACCTCTCATTCCCTGTGCAGACAAGTGAAGAGCAGAGGACGGAAGAAAGAACTGTTTACCTTTCCTGCTTTAAGCCCGTCAGTACGTTTATTTGTAAAAAAAAAAAAAAAAAATTTAAAATCAAAGCTGGTGTGCTGTGAGAGTCACTCACCACTTCCACATTTCACTGATGTTTTTATGTTTCAAGTCCAATGAGATGTTTGTTTACCTCTCATTCCCTGTGCAGACAGACAAGTGAAGAGCAGAGGAAGAAAGAACTGTTTACCTTTCCTGCTTTAAGCCCGTCAGTACGTTTATTTGTAAAAAAAAAAAAAAAAACAAACTCTTTCTAGTGCTGTTGAGACAAGCACTTTGAGAGCTTACGTGAGGAATTAATGGCTATTTCAGGCTTCTGGTGAAAGATAGCAGGTGGAAATATTTTTATGACTGTAGGTAAGAGAGATTAGGCAGCTTTGAGTCAGGGAGTTCCATTAGAGTCGTGGAGTACAGGTTTCTAAGTGAGTCTGTGACCATGAAAGAGATTTAGCTCCCCGGCTATGCTGTGTTCTTGGAGCTGCTGTGTTTAAAGAGCTTAATCGATTGCAGAACCTGCAAAAGGTGCTTCTCTTCTCTGGCTTCACCTCAACATTTGTGTGACATTTCAGAAATGTTACTGCCTCGTCAAATAAAGCAAATCTATTTTCTTATGCAAAGTCGCATGGAGATGAGGTTTCCATTAAATTCCATTTGTAGGGAGAAGTCCTTTTATTCTGTCTGCATGGAGAGCCACCGAGGGAGTGCAGCGCATCGCAATGTGTGAACATAAAATGATTGGGGGTGGGGGGGGGGGGGCAGGCGGACAGAAATTGCATTAGAGGATGTTTGTGAAGTTGTGCCAGATGGCTGCCAGTAGCACAGAACAATTCACCATTGGTGTGCAACACTGTTGACCATGCTCTTGGGAGAGAGAGAGAGAGGTAGAAAAAAAGCCACGAACTTCAAAGACGGAAGGGATGGAAACTCCAACCAAATCATCTGCGTTTGTCAAGCTTACATGAACAAAGCCCCATTGCCCCAAAGCATATACACAAATTACAGAGACATTAAGTCTGTTGCAATACTGTTGCAGGAAAACAAAAGGTTACTGATTGAACACTTCTCAGTTGGAGACCTCTCGTTTGCTCGCTCGCTGCCGAAAAAAAAAAAAAGAGAAAAGTTTGTGAATGCGTGATCATGCCTGCCATTCAGCAAACAACTTCAAATCAATATTCATCGCTGCTCTGGAGATGAGAGCATCATCAGGTGGTTGCTGGAGTCGAACTGAAGCGGCAACAGCTCAATTGTGTGTCGTCAGAACGAGTCGCTCTGAGACACAGGGAAGCTCAGAGAGCCAGAGAGAGGCGGCTGGAAAAGGTTTCTGAGCAGGGAGCCCTGCAGCAAAATCAAGCCTGAAGACTCTGAACGCCCGGTGACTGATGCGCTTAAAAAACATTCGGAACACCGGTGAACCAAAGCGCTCAATGCAGTACCGAGGGGTCAGAGGTACGGACGCCTGAATGCGTCGCAGACCTTTCGACTGCAATCGTCTGAATTGTTGCAGTCTTTTGTTCCAGGGACACACTCTGGGGCAACGACAAAGCCAATTCTGCTGCAGCCACAGGTCCTCGACACAAGTCTGCTCTCTGAATGCAATCCAGGGAGCACTGGGTGACCAAGAAAAGAACTAAAGAGAACTGTCGCCAGAACAAATGTCAGACAATCTGATGACAAAGTAGGAGAGACCACATTTGGGCAAACTGAAGATTTTCCCATTAACCTTCATTTACCCAGTGAAAGGTTTGCTGAGCATTGGAAGTCTCCCCTCACACTGCATTGCTATGAGCTCATGTGTAATTTATATATATATATATATATATATATATATGTGCAAGCGGTGCAGAGGTGAAAGAACAAGAAGATCCGGGGTTAAAGAGTTTATGTGGTTCTCTTTGAGCGGGTTTCTCTCCTGATGCTGCGTCATCCTCCTGCAGGTGTGGGTCACATGAATTTAATATGTCATATTCATTTTATCTCACACAAAGAACACAACAGATTCAGGTTTACTGAAGGAAAAATCTAGATAATGCGAAACGTGTTTCCGAGGCCTTCACGGACATTAGAAACACCTATGGCAGGTCATGGTGTGAGACCCTGTGCTTTAATGGAGCATGTTCACTAAATTGCACATTTCCATCAGCCTTGCTGCAGAGACAGGACATGTGACCTTTATGCTCACACTGATTGGTTGATGAGCCATGACACTGTATCCGCCAAATCAATCAATAAGAAGCATGCATCTTTCTGCGTGATAACATAACAACCAATGATAATCTCATTTTGTTTGTTTTGCTATCTGATGAAAATACACAAAAGAAGCATTTCAATGTGAGCTATTTATATTTACATTTCCATCAGCCCTGCATTGCAACTTTGAAAATCTTATTTCTAGATGAAAACGTCTCTTCCATCCTTGAGTGGCCTCTGCAGTCGTATTCACGAGCTGCATACGGAACAAAACGGCGTCCATCGGGAAGACAGGGCAAATCACCAGCTGCTGCTGGTGAAGCTAAAATGCGGTGAGCGCATGGTGCTGGGTCTCTGATGAGCACAGGAACACTGCTAACACTTAACCTAGATGTTTCCGGACTCATAGACCAACCGTTTCTATTTTTCAACATTTTTCGTCTAGACATGTGGACTTAGTGAGGCGCCCTGTTCACTGGGTCAGAACTGCCCCCAGTCTAGATTGTAATGTATTTGTCTGCGTGATGGCCCTGCAGCGACCGGTGACCTCTCCAGAGTGTGTCCCCTGCTGTTTCGTGTGTAGCATGAAGAGGAGGGCTCCAGCCAGTGTGAGGCTGAGCCGTGGAAGCGGGTCCAGAGCCTCTGCATGGGTTAGACTCGGCAATTTGTTTCTTGCAGCCCCTGAGCTGCTTTATTCTGCCCATGAGATATTAAGTGCTTAAATCCGTTCCACTAAACCAGGACTATTGACAACATCCAGTCATAAATACACTGTTAAAGCAAGTGGAGTTCACTGTGGCACACTGGATCCATTCCATAGCTCTTTGTCCAATAATTTCATATTAGCATTAAGCTCTAAGACGAATAGAAAAAAAAGAGAAGAGAAAAAAAAGCCAGTCGTGATGGTGTTGTTCAGTGTTTTATATATATATATATATATAAATAAGCACATCTATCTATCGTCTGTCTGTCTGCCTGCATACTGTATGTGTATTTTGGGGCCACAGTGGCCTGGTGGACTGTGGACTGGTTACGAGTGCTCTGGAGGGTTGACTGTAAGGTCACTGGTTTGCTTCCCAGGCAGACACCCGTCAGATGCACCCCTCCCACCCCCCCACACTGAAGAAGAAGAACGTTTTACCCCCCAACATCTGAAGAAGAAGAACGTTTTATTCCTCCCCCATGGGGGAAACACACATTTACAGCAGCTCCGTAAAAAACAAGTAAGGATAAAGAAATAAAATAAGATAAAATAAATGATGTGCCGTGTGAGGAAACAGGATTTCTTCTTCTTCTATATATCATCTATTGCATTTTTTAAAAATAATTCTGATGGCTTTTGTAGTTTTTATTAGAAAGATGAGATCAACAGGAGCGGAAATGTAAAAAGGCTCAGGGGGTGCTGCCCAGGGAGCAGACGGGGGGGTCCTATTGTTGTCTTAGGTGTTCAGATAATGTAGTGTTATTAAGGATGTGCATGAAATTATCCTGTTTTTGAACGTGTTCCGAAAAAGGAAAAAGCAGCACCTTATGAAATAAGATGAGCCTGAATTTAAATTCCAAGTCACGCTCATGAAAAAAACACAGATTTAAAGAGATAGTGCTCATAAGAAGGAGTCTGTAAAGACGTACTTATTTTCTGAAACCAAACCCCTGAACTACCACTCTGTCCCCATTCAGACGTCCCCCATCCTGTTCTGTCTCACACACACACCCAGCGGCTTGAACAGCTTGAGACCATGATGTTTGTCACACGCGGCCGAGCCCCGGCTGTCTCAACGTGTTAGCTTCACCAAAACACACAGGTTAAGTTACATGGAGGACTGAAGTCTGAAAAGGCTTCGGTGCACCAGATCGCACAATGAAAAGCTGCAGGTCCGGAATGCGTTTGTCGACAGTGCCCACTGCTTGTGGACAGATGGCCATGGGACCAATGTGTTCGATTCAATGCTTCCCACTCGTGGCTGAATGGAATGAAGTTTTATAAACTCATATCTATTTACATATATATGGTTAAACAAAGTCCTGCCAGGTGATCTTTAAAAGGAATTCCTGAAAATCACAGAAGTGTAGACGGAGGAGTGCCTGCTATCGCTGTCTCACTTGCCAAACACAGCACCATAATGCAGAGCTGCATATCAGATTTCATCAGCTAATGGAATTGTTTTGAGTCAGGAGACATAAATGAAAAGCTTCAGACGATGAAAACTCATTGTGATATTTGCTGTGTGCCTGGAGAATAAAAATGGTGATATCACATGTGATCTGAGCATCGGGAGCAGAGGCAGCGTTTATTAATCGGCGCTAACATCGGCAAGTACAATATATCTCAGCAAGGGGACTTTGAATGCACAAGCTGGCATGAAGTTTATCTGTGAAATAAACACTCACCCTGAGCTGCACCCTTGTGAAAACTTGCACACCAAATCAAGTGAACACACCTAACGACATACTGAGAGGTGGCAGACACACACACACTTGCATCTTTCGCTGTTTTCACCTCAGGCAACTGCTGCAAATCTCTCCTCTAATGCAGAATCCACTGAAGCATAATTGAAAATGACTTTGGAGAATTGCCACATTGAGATTGGAAGATAGTGTGCTTTTGCAGGAGAGCACGGAGTGGCCGCCGAAACCCGAGCGGAGAGCAGAGCACGGTGAAGCATGGGAACAAAAAATAATGGAACCTCGAAAGACTGAGCACAGTAAACTCTTTCTTTCCTCAGCCGATTTAGAAAAATGTGTTTGTGTGCATATCCGTCTGCGTGTGTTAATGCTTGTGTCTGTGTTAGCTGGATACAGTGAACGGGAAATATAAAAGCAAGCCATGTGTGAAAGAAACAGGGAGCGGGAAATGTGTTTGCCAACTGCAGTCGATGCCACGCAGCCGCTGATAAAAAGCCCCGGGAGTCCGAGACGGCCCTGCAGTGCAGAACAGTAGATTTCACATAACAACCATGTGCTGGAGTGTGATCCATGTAAACCACAAGCAAAACAGAAAGAGCAGAGCAGGAGGTGATATAAGAATTGTTAAAAAAAAAAAGCCTCAGAGTAACCCATGTTGCCATCAGGCCTTACCAAATATAGCCCTGACCGCATCAGTGCGCCGTGTCTGACAAATGCAGTGTTGAGGAAACACCTTAAAGGAACAGCCAGAGTGGGACGGCGGCGCTGACATTCAGAGATCGCTCTCAGTGACAGCATTTGCTCCGTGTTCTCCGCTCGACCTTGACAGCAAATATCTTCGCTTCAGCCCTGCTCACCACCGTCTTAAACACTTTTCTCTTTCCAGAATGAATCTTTAAATAAAAAATAAATCTTTAAATAAATCCTCCCAGCCATCATGAATTGTTCATGAGGTCTAGAAAGACTTTTTGGGTTACAAAGGATGAATGTGCTTTTCGCGCTGACCGCAAATGCCGTCTGCTGACCTGACCTACATCGTCTCATGACTAAGTCATCTCACCTAACCTTTTTTTTTTCCCCTCCTGTGCTCCGTCCAGTCCGAGGTAAACCAACA
This sequence comes from Pseudorhombus dupliciocellatus, assembly GCA_016785235.1. Classification (NCBI taxonomy): domain Eukaryota; kingdom Metazoa; phylum Chordata; class Actinopteri; order Pleuronectiformes; family Paralichthyidae; genus Pseudorhombus; species Pseudorhombus dupliciocellatus. The sequence continues at coordinate 1,978,291 of JAFBJW010000232.1, forward strand.
CGCAGCTTCCCTTTCAGCCCATCACAGACGTACTCTGCAGAATCTGATTTAAATCTGAGAGAGAGGACTTCAGAAGGAAGAAGCCCCCCTTGTGGATCTGTTCACCACACATGTCTGGAGGGCAGAGAACACCCAGAAGTGACTTCCATTTATTATTCATGCCATGACAAGGCCCGCAAAACAGCACATTCTTTGGTCAGATTATTATAGAGCGTCTTTGTGAAGGGTGGCAGCGCACCACAGAGGCTGGTAGGTTGGACTCGGTGCTCCCACAGGGTCTCTGGAGTGTTGTTAGAGATAATAACTGACACGCCGAGGTCAAGAAGAAATGGAAGACCATGCTAAAAAGGGAACAGGGAGGCGGGGGGGGGCACTCGCTGTTGAAGACACTTGAAAAAGGTGGGAGATTTCATAAAGTGTGTTTACTGTTCCAATACGACGTAGGTAAACCACATCTGCACTGTTCACAGTTTAAGTGTTTCTATAGCTTACAGTGTGTGATGGATAAAAGTGGGTATTGTGCACAAAATGACTGAATTCTGAAAAACATGTCTTGCCAATATAAAGCCTTAAAATTGCCAGAAGCAAAAAGCAGTGAAAGATTCCACCGATTGCACAAACAATTCAGAGACATAATTAAATCATTTAATTGGAGTCCTAACTTTTTCTTTAACCAGCTGAATTAGAAATAGATTATTCTCCTCTACCACCATTAGATGAGCTGATAAGACAAATTAAATGCCGGTGTCAAACGAAACATGAATGGACAAATTGAGATGACTGCAGTTAGCTAGTTTTATAAATGCTGTAATTAGGCGTCCTTTCATCCCTCTGTATAGCTGGACCTAACCTATTTCATCAAAATGACACATGGACCTTTAAATACTGTGAATCACCCATCTGCTCTGTATGAAATGACTCTGTGGTTTCACCTTGTTACTGTAGAGTAAGATTTTCAGCCAGGAAGCCATGTTTGAACCGTTTTTCACTGTGATTAAATCATGCAAACTACGGACGACGCCACAGAGTCAAAGAGAGTTCACTGAGGTACTTGATGAAGATGAGTTCCTCATTTACTGTAAAGTTAAAAATTTTATCCAACTATTTTTTTATAAAAAAGAAAATAACCTTCCTACCAATAATCCCACAATGCAATGCTCCACATTAAAGGATGTGGAGCATTTTTTGATGGTTTTTGAGGTTTCTGAAATCTCACTTTGTCTACATAGAGCAAAGTGTTGAACTAAAACAACTTATTTTACTCTAAATTTTATTGTATTTGATTATATATAAATGTATGTATTAGCCATGTAATAATCCTTCACCACATTCTGTCAGTTGTGCTCCTCCAACCTCCAAAAATTTACATTTTCCCTGAGCTGAAGCTCATCCAACGTCCCACTTTCTATCAGTCCAGATCCACGGGGAGATTAGAGCTCAGACACGGGGGTCAGCTGTGCTTTCACACATCATTTCCTTGAACGCAAGTGGTATTTGGTTCCGTGGTTAATTTCTCTTAACTTACTAAATTACCCAAAAAATAAAAAGGCTCACTTTATAGCGGCGAGTACTGAGGCAGACGGACAAAAAAAAAAGAAAGTTTCCCTTTTTTTTAAAGCCGTTACTCACTGACAGGAAACTCTTTGAATATTTGTTTTGACTCTGTCAAAATATATTAAGGTTACAAACAAACTTTTGATTTATATCTGGCATAACTCGTTTGGATTCATGCTCATCATGCACTGTGAGGAATCCAAATTTTAAATCATTCTCCCCTTCTCTGTCAGCACTGCTTGCCGGGGATGAACGCCTCACAAATGTAAGTGTTTAGAGGAACGCCAGCTGTTTCCCTGGTGGAGACTTGGTAAAGGAAGAGTGATAAAAGCCAGGCAGGAGCGTTAGAAGTCTGAGCACAGCCTAAATGCCTTTTGTTTGATCGTGTGCTCATTTGACAGTGCGCCTCCTGTTGCTGAGCACAAGGGTAAATACCGTTTCCAAAGAGAAGGAGGGGGGTAGACCACTCTCTTGGAGGGTGAGTGGGAGCTATCCTTCACTACGGTGCCTTTATCTGGTACCTTTCTTCTCTGTGATAAGCAGCGCCGGAGCCATTCATGTGGAACCTATAACCCAGACATGTGAGAGGGAAGTTTTACCGAGCTAAGTGAGTAGAAGGAGAGGGGGGGAATGAATAATAAACTTCCCTCTGCAACCTTCACTAAACTTTCTTCCCGTGCTGCAGCCCACTCTTGCTGCTGTTCACACACTCAGCCCTGGCAGCGTCTCTCCGGCGTTGGCAGCAGCACAGCCGTAATCGCAGCAGATCTGAGCCTGTGGCCTCAGCGTGGACCCGTGCCGGTGGCGGGGCAGCTGGAATTGGCAAAAAAAAAATAACATGCACCTAGCTATGGCGCCCCGTGCCACCAGCCACATCGGCAGCCGCCGCGGCCCAGCACGACGCTTCGGGGGACTGATGTCAGCGTGCTGTCCTCCGTGGAAATATTTGTGTCAATTCAGATAAGAGCTCTCCAGCTGCCCACTGCTGTCGACAAACACAGGACATTTCCACTTGCATTCACTGAGTGTTGTCGTCCTCATTTGTTTGCCTCTGAATCCGTTTGGGAGACAGACTTTTAAAGTAAGAGAAACAAAAGCGCTGACACATTTAGTGTATTCTTAAAGACGAAGCATGGTTTGTGTTAATTGCAGGATGGCTGATGGGAAATAGGGATGATAAGTGAAGTCCACGAACGAGCTGACTTCCTCCCAACTAAAAGCCTCATGATGAAATCAACCATTTGCTGCCATGACAGGAAGTAAATGACTATGTACTTCAGGATATGAGAAAAAGCGTGTGTAATTAAAAAAGGTAAGAATTTAAATATTGTGAGACAGGACCAGAGTAAATGACCTCTTTAATAACAGTGAGCTTGATTTATGTGTGAACCCGAAGGTGCGGCACAAAGGGAAAACAGAAAAAAGTGGCAGTTATTCATGTGAAATTAGTTTCACACTGGCTTGCATGTGATATACGGGATGCTATTTCAGGCTGCCTGTAATTCAGTGCTGTCATCTATTTTATATTACCACAAAATATATGATATGCAGAGCCATAGCTGCAAATGCATTGGCTTTGTGGTGATCCAGGCTGACGGCTGCTAATGACTAACCCAGTCGTCCAAGTTCTTTCCATTCCTGTGTTTTAATGGCTCTGGGTGGACGTTGCGTGCATTGAATGCTAACATGCAAAGTACTGACTGAGGGTAGCGTTGTAATTGGATAATAACACAACTTGTCATACAGGAAGTTAATGATGGAGTTTGGAAAGACGTGATTGGTGCCCGACGCTGAACCACAGTTTCCTTTCTACTCGAGGCAGAGACTGCTGCTGAGGGACAGCGGGTCTTCTATTTACATGAAGGTCGGTGGTTTGATGCCAGCCTGCTGTCTAAAGTGTCCCTCAAGGGTCCAAGATACCGAATCCAAATTTCAACTGGCAGTGTTTTAATGTGTTTGATTACTGCTGCTGAGCACTTGGAGTGGTGGATTAGAGCAGAGAAGCACATTTACCGTTAGGTCCCATCACAGTCCAGCTCATTAAGAAAGCATGTGGAGGTGTCTTTGGCTAGATATGAATCTGACCCTTTTTCCAAAGTAATATATGTAAACTATGAAGTGCACTAGACTGTATAAATTAAATCTATTACGTGAACCTTACTTGATTGTATCCACTCCAAACTTTAGAGTGGAATGCACTTTGGAAGTAATTAAAAAGTATAAGAGTAATGGAGGCTATTCTAAATATAAACTGTACAGCAAAGCGCTTTGAGCGGTCATCAAGAAAAAATACAATTTAAATACAGACAATGTCCCATTTATTAAAGTATAACAGTCACAGGGGGCATTAATCTGAATTTAGAGTACCCCAGTTTTATTTCATAGTTGAAATAAAACATTAAATGAAAATAAAATCCCAGTTTAAATCCTGTGTCAATTGTCTAATAATTGTCTAAAATGTTGTTATGTAAAATTATTATCATATTATTATTATCTTGCTCTTTCTAACTTCTTGGTCGAGTTGTAATTCATATTTGTTCAATAATTACTGAGATCGCACAACAATGGAAAATAACCAAAAATGTCTTGTTGATACAGGAAGTTATGGCAGACATCATTATTTTGACTTATAGTTATAATTAATTTCACTTCTGTATATTTTCTTCCATGCACAGTGGTTTTAGGAGAGAGAGCAGACCCGTCGGTCCTGTCCTCCCCGGAGTGCTGCCACAGACGTGCTTTCTAAAAGTTCTGGTGAGACCAGATTGGCAACGTTTTGAGGGATATACCAAGTCCAATTGCAAAAGGTCACAGGCATCAGGTGGGTCTCTCTGAAAGAGCCGGCCCCTTATTATAGGCACTGACCTGTGAAATATCACATAGCCTGTGAGCATGCTCAGCAAAATGATGCAATTTGAGAGGATGTCACTCTGAGATGGGGTCAGCCCCAGGTGAGCCATCTCCTCTTTTTCTCACTCCCTCTTTGTGATGGTTCCCTGTATTTAAGCAAGGGGATCCTCTCAAACAATGATGGCCGTCTCAAAGTTGAGAAACTGCTGCAGATCCACTGTTGTTATGTTCCCTTCCGATATTTACTTTAAAAAGTACCTTCCCTATGTTATATCGTTATAAATATAATGATTGGTCTTATGTAATGATTGTCCTAGAAATCATAGATTCCAATTTATGTCAGTGTCACTTGTGTCAAATTGGTGAAAGTTTCCTTTAACTCATGGATGCCTTTAGGATTACTAATATTTAGTACTGCACAATAATGTTCCCACCACTTGTCTGACTTTTGCCTGATACTTCATAATCACTGTCATTTTCTGTGACACTAATTTCAGGCAGTTATCCTCATTATGAACATTTCTTCATACCAAACATTACAACTGTAATCAGCAAGCTAATAAGGGACAGAAAAGACTGTGGCGAATGCTCCTTTTTTTTATCAGATCAGCGTCAATTTGCTGAAGGCGTGAATAAAACCAATTAAATCAAAATAATTAGACTCAAATGCAGATCATTGTGTGAGAAAATCTGCCTTAATGACGGAGCAGACAACTGACTTGGACCACAGCAAAGTTCCCTGCAGTATAAAACGATAATGACAGACATTTACAGCGTGTTTGTCGTCGTATGGTGTTATCATTTAGAGGTCCACTGGTGCAAAGTTGTTCATTTCCAGTCACCCTAAATGATTTCAGGAACCAGAGAAAAGATCATATTAGTTCAACGGAGAGACACAGTATGTCCACTGTGGACAGAGTCAGTGAGACACTATAGACCGTTCTTAATATCACATCTACTACAAATCCACAATAGCTGTCGGTCGTATTAAGTAGTGACAGTGACACAGTTTATGGAGCTGCTGGGAGCCAGCCTAAAAGGCATGCTCAAGCCCACGATGTCGTCGCATCTGAGTGATATAAAGTGACCCGTTCCGAGCCTCAAACCCTATTACGGAGTTGTGATAAACTCAGATGTCATTTGGTTTTGTCTTTCATATCAGTCACTGCATGCAGAGTTCATCTAACTCTCCCTGTCCATCTCACAGTTACTAATCCAAGAAGAGGCTGATTCATTTGATTAGCTCAAATTTCCACTGAAGAAAACAGACAAAGTATAAAGACATAGATTCTCCCATGGCAGCGCCCCAGCGCTAGAATGGCTAAATATATTTCATTCATGCTGGATTTGGGTCTTCATCTCAAACGGGATCAATAGATGTGGCGGCCAAAAATGTATATTCTCATTCACAGAAAGTGGACAATTATATGTCCAACATGCAGGCACAACTCCTGATTCAGCAAAGTGCTACTTCAGGTCACTTTTTGTGAATGAAATTGAAAATGGTTCCTTTCATAAAATCTTAATATAAATTATTGACAAACACTCATGCAGTCACATATAAAGTTATAACTGTTTGAAAAGGCTTGTGACAGGACAAGGCTGTGATTCTGTGTTTGTTTGTATACCATGTTGAAACATAAAACTACAGTGCCATCAAAAATATACTCAAATACTTCCCAATATTCCCAGTGCAGCAATTCAGAAGCATACCATGAGCACAACTTCAATAAAATCAGCAGATTACGCAGAGAAAACAACAGCTGGCCTTGTTGTGTTTAGGATATTTCCTGATGAACAGTGAGGGAAATGTAACCTGACTGTTTTGTTGGCTTTAATTCACCCATGTCTAAATACCTGCAAATGATTAGAGGCTTGTCATATTTGATACATTTTCATCCACAGAGGGACAATGCTCCCGAGGCTCGATGAGAGAGGCTGAGCAACTTTGAAGAAGAATTTCTGTGCTGAGTTGATTTATCGTCAACAATGAATAGCTTGCCCTAATTTCTTTCCCCTCTGCCACACGCATATGAAGGCCCTTTTTGGATATTATGCACAGACTGACTGATCAGCTTTCATTGTTTAAGGTCATGGTGTTCATTAAAATTGACAGACTGACTAGGCAGTAGTTTGACATGCTGCCACTGGTTTGACCTTTAAGAGGAGGAAAGAAATCTGGTGTTCGAGCTGTAACTCGGGACGTTTCTCTGTGAAGTGATAAAGGTTCTCTCCCACTGCTCTTCGTCAAACCCTATCAGAGCTGTGATCTCAATTAGCCAGCAACAGAGAGACTAAATTATGGACCCGGGCTGATGTGAGAAAGTCGTGTTCCTCAGCACTGCTCAGTCATGTGTGGTGGTATATGCTAGTTTGCCTTGTGTCTCTCTCCTTTTAGTCCTTGTCATATTAACTTGCTTCAGCTTCATCTACTTGTACCTTTCCCATCTCAAACTGCCCCTAACGCACTGTAACTTGGAGAGTCAAGTCATGGCAGCTTGACAGCTGCTCCCTGCAGACCAGCCTTTGGGGGAGAGTGAGAGGGCTGATCTCCAACCACAGAGATATCCATGTTTTCACACCATGGATAAGTCACCTCACCTGATGTCTGCCATGTCTTCCCCACAGAGTCAAACTGGAATGCTATATTCAACTCAGATGAGTGTCAGAGTTGCAGTGATTTAAACACAACGCTCCCTCCCCCGTGTAAATCTCAAGCCAAAACACCCTATGCAAGGGTGCTAACATCTTCAGATATCAATATAAATTTGAGTCTGGTATGGAACAGTATTGAATGTGGGGTGGGGCCAATGTAATGGCAGAGTAACTTTAAAATTAATTTTGTAAATTTATGGTTGGAAAGCAATAGTTTGCCATATGGAGCTTGGCTGTAGAGTTGTCCACTTGGACGACTCCTCAGATATTTATCTGAGGACGCATTGGACAAGTCCTGTGCAAGACCATAAAATAAACATTACACACTGCAGAATGGTGCAGCCAGTGTCTCAGGAGGGACGATATCAACCGGTCCTCAAGGTGCAAGAAACATGCATCCAGGTGCAAAACTACAGTTATATCCCCATGGTGACCACTAACACCTGTTAACATCCACAGTTGGTACAGCTTGTCCATCTTGTACTGTCCTCTTTGCAAACATGGAGTGGGTGGGGTTCATGTCCTTTACTAAAGCCAGCCAATAGGGGGTCAACAAATCAATAGGTTCTGGCTTCACTTTTGGAGGACTTGCCAGTTGTCTATCGATTAGTAAATTTATTTTTTGGATTCTCTCTCTCTCTCTGTTCTTCTAGTCACAAACCAATCATTCATTTCCAAGCAGCAGGGTAAGTTAGGTGCCAGTCATGTAAAGTCTCTGTAGCAGTGGGCAAACAGTGATAGCACCAGTGGCAGGCCAGCGTTACCTGGAGTGACTCCCCATCCTGTGCAGCCTGCCACTGCTGGAGCCCAGTGTTAGCTCAGGCAGTGCATTGGCATATTAGGTGAGTGCATTAGTTGAGCGGCATCAGAGGCTTCGCTCGCTGACGCATTCATCAGCAGAGACAAAAGGCAAACCAGCATACCACCACACATCACTGAGTAGTGCTGAGCAACACGACTCTCTCTCAACAGCCCGTTGATTTATTGCAATTTTAGAATTGGACTAACAGAATGCTAAACTAGTGAGCAACAAGCTAGTTAGTCGCCTAAGGCTGTTTATGTATAAAAACCAACGTCTCTTAGGCTGGGACTTTTTACACTTTGAGCTTATGTTTACTTTTATTGTGATGTTTCTTACCTAATGTGTCTCTTTGTTATTTCACTTCATCCCTTTGTGTCGTTTCCAGTGATTTTGCCTCCACCCTGATGTCTTTCAGTTGGGTCTGATTATCCCTGCCGCCTTCGTGTTAGTCTCGCAGTCGTATTGATCGCTTCATCTGTTCTCTTCAGTCCAACCGTGTGCTTCTTTTCTGTGCTGCAGACTTTAAAGCGTAATTTTGTGTTGCTGTGCTCTGTGCCTACCTGTCTTGGTTTTCACTCTTCATTATGTGTAACAAAAACCCCAACCTTGGAGGCTATGTACATAGAGGGAAAATAAACTGTGAAAAGCACAATGGACACATTCAAATGAATGAACTTGGATCCGAATTGTAGATCATTTAAAGAGTTACAGGTGGGTAGGTTGTAAAACAGCACATCTGCGGTGAGTGTGCATGCAGGCAGTTTATTAACAAAGATAGCAGAGGCTTAACTCTATGTCACTAAATTACAGACATGTGTTCTGATTTAATTTAATGATTAATACTGTCTGCTGCAAAAGAAGCGCTACACTGAATCTGCAGGACGTCAGAGCCTCCATTTTCTTTACACTTATTCAAGCACTCTAGGTTTGTTTGCCTCAGAGTCCAAATTATAAAGTAGCTGTGTGAATGTCCGAAATGGTTGGCAGTACATTTGTCACTTCTCATCACTGTCAAAGTACCACTTCACGCTCAGCAGTGAGCAAAGTTGAAAAGTGCAAATGTGTTTTTGCTTTAAAGGCTTTAAATCTCGAAATCTCAAAATATTATCTATTACCTAGGTGTGAACAGTCGTCCCAACCTAAATAAAGGACAAGAGGTTGAAGATGAATTAATGTTGGATAGTCGAGTTAGACAGTCAATTCAGTAAAGTTAAAAATAATCAATAATTTCACTATTAAGTTTGTTATGGAACAAAGTGCAAAATAATTCAAATAAAACTTGTTACAAACCAGGAGAAGTTTTAAGATATAAAGTGTGAGTGCTTTCCTCTGACCAAACACAACCTTTTGTCCTCAGGGGTGACAACATGAACAAAGTAAGTACTCAAAGCCGTAGTCTCAACTGTATCCCCCTCTTTTAAATAGTTCTTTTGGGGATTGAATCAGCATCTGTTTGCTCAAATGTCCTTGAGAAGTAAACAACTGTTTTCCTCAATCACCCCTTTCCGCAAGCCTCTTCTTTATTGTCTCTCATTTCCTATTCTTTTAAACGTAAGAAGATACTTTATAGACTCCTACTTATGATGCTATGTTTGAAGTTTATTACAAGATAGGGGGATATAGCTGCTAACTCACAGCATTGACTGCTGTAGCATTTGTTTCAAGGGTTGACTGTCCGTCAAAAATATGTAAAACGATCAATAACAGCAGCATCATCATACTTCCAGGCTCACCCTCCTCTTTGATCACCCTGTGCACTATTAACACATTGGAAGGCACTTACATGAAATATTTGACGGATATTCATTTCCTTTATACTCACCTCCAAAGAGTGCTCTCAGTAACGCTGCCAATATGAAAATCATACAGCTTTGTTAGAATCAGGATCACCTGAAAAGAGAGAGAATCAAACGGTTAAGAAATGTTTTTGGACTGATGCAGTGAACTGAAATAGCAGATTCAAAGAATTGTTCCTCATGATCCTCGTCTAGCACCTGAATTCACTGTTTAAACGTGAGGAGTTTGAGTATATCGGGTTTCTCACGTCAGGTTGAATTGACCGAGAAATGAGCTGATGTTACATCAGAAAGGTGCTTGATACCGATTAGTCCACTTCCCAGCTTCCATCTTTTTCACCTTCACCTATGGTCCTAAGCTTTGGGTGAAAGAGTAAGATACTGCTGGCCAATAAAGCGCATGCCATCACTTTTCAAATCAGGCATCAGCAAGTTAAGCATCTGATCTGTATGCCCGCATGGCGCCTCCCGATGAAGACGATCCCCACACATCGTAGTTGGAACAACCCACATTATTCAAGTGGCACAACTAATTTATACATATATGCATATATTTTCACAGTATAAAGTATAATGGCATCAGCTCAGTTATCTCTTTACTTTGTCTCAAACCAAAATGAACATCCCAGGAGGCCTGTAAAATTAACTACATTGAATTCTCCCCAGGAAGGATGGAGTACTAGGTTTTGGGAGCAATAGATTAGCATGCTGTGAGGTTGCTCATTGCATAATTAGCACTATAACCAGTCGTGTGTATTTCACTTTGTAACTTCTCTTGATGGAGCACACTGCCATCCTTGCCCCTGTGGAAAAGCTTGATCCACCAGTCTCTGTGTTCTCAGCTTTGGTCTCGGCTCTTTTGGAGAAATAATCAGCAGGCAGGCGCTTTGATAAGCACTGCGAAAGTCCTCCAAGCAAATCACAAGACATGAAGGCCAAGTCTGCCATGACAGATGTGATACACCATTCCAGAGTGGACCATCACAACTCTGTTGCCAGAAGTAGGTAGTCAAACGAAAACAAGTAGCACACACGTACAAGTACTTTGCATATATTTTTTAACTGAAGTTCATCTCGAGTACTTTTTAAAGCCAGTTTCTACTTTTACTTCAAAAAAGTGGCCATAACACATTCATCACATTTAACCTGCTGACTAATGTGGGGATGCTTCAGGAGCAACTCAGTGAAGTGGGTTTCACTGAGGTGCCGGACAGAAAAGGGAGTGATGATCTCAGTGAGATCTAGTAAGATTTATGACTGGTTTACCATTTGAGAAATAACTGTCCAGCGCGTATGAAAAACACAAAAAGGAGGCCTTATTTGTACATGCAATTATTCATTACTCATTACACATGTTTTACCAGAGTTCACTGGGATAAAACTAGAAATGTTCTCCCATCAGTCAGTGCACCGTATATTGTATGGTTTCTTTCTCTGCCTAAATAACTGTTTTTTTTCCTCATCAGCACCTGTGTCTCTTTACTCATCCCTCCCTGCAACAAGTTTATTCCAGACTGAAAAATACAGGCTATTCAGGCTGACTCTAGTAACTTCACTAAGAGGTGATGTGGGAGTTTTGGTCTTGACTACACAGCCACTGGCAATCAGGGCTGGATAAGCTGGATCAGTAACAGTATATTGGAAAGGAACAACTGTCCTTCCATGCAACCTCAACCTCCTTTGGTTCTCAGGTCCTCCTGTAGCTCTGAGGCCTCTGGACTTCCAGGACCTTTAACCTCAGTGAGCCTCACCATACCCAAAAGCCCTGTAAGGCCCAGCCGTACACAAGGGACCCTGGGATACCTCTTGTGGGACGATGTGCCACATGACCAAGGTATTATCCGACTTAGACTGTGAGCGGACAGAATGGGTCAGGCCACGCAGGCGAGAAACGCTGTTGAATGATACAACAAATAAGAAACTGGATTATTGCTGGATTAAACCACTGGAATACATGCATATTGTTTACATGGGAGCATGTTAGGCTAACACTCACAACTATGTAATAAAATCCTAAACTGCCAGTTCAGAGAGGTGTTTGAAATGAAATCATGGAAATGCTATTGGAACTGGCCAAAAGAAAAAAGCCTTGGACTTTTCAAAGAAGTTGTGTCAGATCCACTGTTTATTTAAATGTGTGGTCACGGCTGATTGTGTTCGTTGTGCAACAGACAGTGGCGATAATTGACAGACAAAGCTGCTGCACATTTAAAAGAAAAAAAAGTTTGACAGGGTGTCTTTTTCAAGTATACACTCCCTTCCAAATCCCCATTTGACTTGCAACTATTGAATGAAAATGCCAGTCACAGTGCACTTGCATTAGCCTTGTTGCCTCAGCAATTACCCAACTTTAGTGAAAGCATGATATGCATAACTAAATGTCAGAACAGTCAAACAACCAACACTGGTTCAGCTCATAGCCGGCTGAAGTCACTGTGATCATGACCTTAAAGAGTCTATAGAAAAGTCATTGTACCAGCTTATCTATACAATATATAAATATATGTGTATATACACAAATACAAATTGTGTTGTAGTAGATTCACCCAAATTGTTTTCCAAATGTTTTTCTTGAAACAAAACGATTTCATTGAACAAAATGAAACACAATGAATCAAAAGCTGAGCAGAATAATCTGATTACGTAAGTGCCTTTTTGGTCAAATTTAAATCAATTAATCCTGCTTCATAATTCATTTTACACATTTATAAAAGAATTTGTAGCATCAAAGTGAAACAAAGATTCAGAAGTTCACTCCTCACCCACAGCAAAACTCTTCTCGGATGCGGCTCCTCAGATGCTTTGTTTTTTAGCTCAAAGATGTCCACTTTTCAACGCTCTGTTCGGAACAAAAGAGCTCTCTGTGCCTTTGATTGCGAAAGGTCTTGCTACTCTAGTATTGACAGTCTCGCACAGAGAACTGAAAACAAGCTTTTATTCGTCTGCAAACACGAGTCAGGATAGTCGACAACAAAATGGCAGCTGGAACTGATCATTATCTAGAAGTGATTAAGCTTCCCTCCCTCTCGGTAGCATGTCAACAGCTGAGCAATTACTTTGTCAATTGGAAAGAGCTGTTTATGGGATAAAATGTCAACTTGGGATGACAGAGCCACCAGTTGATGCAAGGAAAGAAGAAAAAAAAAAAACCCGAAGCCTTTTTACACAAATAGGCATGAGGCGTGATTGCACAGAAAAATGAAGGCGGTCACTTAATGGTAAGTGGATAAATACACTGTGCGATGACTTACAATGATTGTATGGATCGCAAATGGAAACCAAAGTAGGGTTGAAATTAAGAGGGAGACAACAAAACATATGAGTTGAGGGGGGACAATTCAAAGACATGTAGATTGGGGTTAGTTTGGCTGGGGACCGTGGATGTGAATGTGAATGTAAACAGCTGTTCATCTTTGTTTGTTTATGTTGTCCCAGGTATACCCCAGGGTGCAGTTACTGAATTTGATACGTACAGTGGCTGTATGGGTGGTGTTGCAGGCAGCTCTGTCCCCCTGCAGAGGGAGGTGAGAGCTTTAATTACGTTTCTCCATCCCATCAACATGGCAAAATGACTTCTAATGCTGCCAATAGCCCGTCCCACTGTGACAGAAGGGTCACTGTGTTCAGGCTGGGCTGCCAAAGTCTTGGTAATAATTAGGAAATTGTAGAGTACAGTTATGCTGTGTGACAATTAAAATGTAAAACTTGGAATTTATTCACGTTTAATGGTGGAATCAAGAAATGGACTTTAGCAAAAAAAGAAAAAAGGTTTTGGGGTTTGAGTCCTGGATGCTTCTTACAAAACGACCACACTTACTCTGTTTTAAAATGTTCAACTGTGCAACCATCATATTCCACATCTCATGCTGTGCCTAACGCCACCGGTACATGCTGTCCCACAAATACGATAATGCCAAGCCTCCATGTCAGCCTGAAATGATGTGATGATTTTAAGCGGAAGAAAAGGATTGCAGTCGGAGAACTGCAGCAAGGTGAAATGCATTAGTGTCCGACTGTGACAGACACCGTTGAAACACTCCTCCGTTTCCATCGTGTCGTGCACTTAAGTGGAACATGCCCAGCATCGGCCCCATGTGTGCATGTACCGTGCTCAGACATTATGCACATGTCAACACAGGCTGGAAGAGGAAATAATGCCCTTTAGTCTCTGGATGGATATCGCTGCCTCCACCCACAAAGACAGCACAACAGAAAAATGGTGTTTACGCATCACCACTCTGAATGTTGCGCTTAACTCACCAGAAGGACATGCAAATGAAATACATGCACTTCTAAGATGAAGGCCATCGCTGGCTGTGTTTGTGTGTCCACCAGGGTATGCTGTGGTTGTTTGTGTTACAATCCCATGAAGGCCACACGGACGAGGAGACTGCAGCAGTCAGCCCCCTCTGGACATCAGTCCCTCCTCCTCCTCCTCCTCCTCCTCCTCCTCCACTGTCTCTTCCTGTCACTCTGCTCCTTCATGCTCCCTCTCACGCGTTCTGTCTCCATCTCCCCCAATGTGAATTACTTCCCCCCTTCTTCGATTTCGCTCCCATCCTCCTCTTGAAGTGAAGTCTTCGCTCTCATTTATTCCATCAGTCATGCGTCTGTCTACCCTTGGTCCCCTTTTCCTTGCTAGCCACATCTCACTCCACCATCACCTTTTCCACTCTGAGAACTCCTCCCAACAAAATCACCTTTTATTTCTCTTCATCTGGGCTTGTCTCTGTCTTCCTCGCCTCACACTGTTCTCCCTTGGTTTTCTTACCTCTCATCTTTGTTCTTTTAGTTGTTTCTCATACCCCCTCACTGTCTCCCATCTCCTCTTACGTCTACTTGCCTCCCTCGGATTGTATTCTCTTCTTTTTTCAACAAACAAGCATAATCTTTGTGTGGTATTCTGTTATATTCTAAGTTGATTAATTGTATGTTTTATCTGTATAAGTGGATGTGGATCTCGACACTGGACATCTTCCCGAGGAACATCCCCACCGAGTTTGGTTGAAAACAAAACCTTGCTTGTGTTATTATGCTGCTTGTGTAAAATACAATCAACAGTAGCAAATCTGCCATCACTCAGAGGATTTGTACCCTAGAGTCTGCTGGTTTTTCCATATCACATTTGAATGTGAGTGATTCTTAGAAGCAACTCAAGCGCACTGATGAACAAACTTCAATCAGCAGGAAATGTGTCTCTCCACAACAGATGAGTGTGAAGGACGGTATTCTTGATGTCAATCTTTGCACGCATTGCTGCACTGAGAAACCCAAACATCCAACTGGAACAACATGCAAAAGCAGTTTTATTGCAGGTATAGCTACATATTTTATTTTTTTAAACCTCCATAGATTCAAAAAGTCATCGATGCCCTCTGAGTGAAACTTTCCAAGTGGCAGATATCTTTCCGGAGCAGAAGCTCTGAATTTGATTGCTTTATCACTGACTGGTACAACATAAGTTTCCACTTGAGTAAATGTAGCATGGCATTCAAAAAGGAGCTGGGGATCAATACGTCGCTGCAAGGTGAGGGGAGGGTCAATTGATAAACCAATCAAGAAGCCTGCATGGCAGGAATGAGATTGTGAGCCTGTCTCCTTTATCACAAAAGTTGGTCGTGGAGAAAGGAAGGAATAACCTTTCCAGCAGGGCAAGATAAACCTGTCATATTACACTCCGTGCTGTCCCTGTACACTAAAAAAAGTTTTTAGATGCAGCCATTTCACACAAGGAGGCTAAATCCGCACCCACCTTCTTCAGCCTGAGATATAAACACGACCATCACCATCCGACTGTCTGTAAAGCTGCTACCATCTACAGAGACAGTTAATAACGTGTCAAAAGCAGGGTCTTCTAGAACAGATGAGGCTGGCAGAACCTGCTCAGACATTCTGCCCAACTCCTTGCTGCTCTACCATGAAGTCGGTGCCAGTGTTCAAAACATAAACGGCCCTCTGAGCAAATGGGTGTAACACACCTGCTATATCCTGCCTGATAATACAGAACAAGAAAGAAAGGAATAATGAAACAGCTTCAGTCCTTCAGATTAGAATTTCTCGGCAATTATTCCATCTTTCTTGGAGTACAGTCAGGATGTTTGCTGCATCAGTGTAAGGTAAGAAGTAAGCCTCATTTCAACACCTAATTAGTGCTTAACTAACTCCAACTAAAAATATTTGCAGACTCAAAAGCAATGCCACATTGTTGTAAATAAACACAGCAAAAATCTCTTGTTGATGAGAGGGAAAGATTTCACACTGTTATTAATAGCCCCCATTTGCGCGGGGTTATTTTTGTCATTTCAAGGTCAAGCAGGACACCAGGCGCTATGACCTCTTATCTCCTCATTTCTCCGTCCCATGGTGCATCTGTCTCTCAGGCCAGCTCAAGAGGAAGCCAAGCGAGGCGGAGACTATCTGGTGAGCGGCGGAGCCTGCACTGGGGGTGAGAGCTTATCAGAGTGCAAGCAAGAGAGCAATAAAGACAAAGCCTGCGTGGACTCCCTGTCTTTCCTCCAACACTACGACAGAGAGGAAGAAATGGAAGTGGTGGAACTTCACTGACTCGTTTTACATCACAAAAGAAAAAAAAACTAAAAGACACCCCACAATCTTAGAAACCTACGCTGATTGCAGAAAAGAAAGAATGTGAAACTATAATAACACATCTTTTATGATAAAGACAGAAGAATGTAACAAAGCAGTTTGGGTTTCTTTTTTCTACATCTGTTTTTGAATCTTATCATTCACTACATGCAGGGTTAATTCAGTGGGCGCCCTTCGGTGACAATCTGGGAGATGTTGAAAGAGATGTATTTTCTCTGAGGGAACTGTTATTATAAGAATGCAGTCCTGCATGTTCACTAATTAGGAAAGAGGACTGTGGCTACTGTGGACACTGAAAGCAGATGATACCCTCTGCAACGAAATGGACTGTGGCAAGGAAAAAGACACAAATAAGAAAACAACAACAGCGCAACCTTTAAATGTGTTCAGTGCTGTCTGCTGAAGGAAACATGGGTTGCATTTGCAATGACTAAAACCCAAACTGTATGTACATATATACAGCATGGGCGACTTGTTGCTGGTATCACAGTGGCTTCAGGGGCTGTGCACTAACACAGTACATGGTGAGAATGCTCCTTGACACTTGGTTGCCACCGGCCAATACACTGAACAATGAAGAGCAACCAACTCTGAGTATCATAATCACTATGGAGTAAGGTTTCGAAATTAGTAAATGAAATCGCTCGACACTCCCACCATGGTTTAAACAACAAGGTCCATATATTATCCAAATATTATCTTATTGCACTTTATATTTTACGTGAAGAGGTTTTGTCATAATGGTTTTCAGTTGAAAAGCTGATGGTAACATCATGGAATTCTTGCCTAAAGGAACCAGGTGGTCAGGTGACACATGACAGGCGGGAAAATTAATCTTTTTTTTTTTTTGTCCTTTGATGAAATTGGCGTGAAAATAAAATTGGCTGAAGCTTAAGGAGAGAGAAGAAGAGATAGAATGAGCTCCAGGGTGGGAGGTGTCACCAGCCACAGCTCATGTGCAGATGAGGAAATTTCTACCTGTGTCATAAAACATGTTATTAAAGGCAGAAAGAGACACTGTACGATATTCACAATGACGACTGTTGGCTTTGATTCTCAAAAAACGTAAATTAGTCTGACAGCTCAAGGTCTAAACACATCCTCCAGCACAAGCTACTATAAATCTAATCAGAGTCATCTTCCAGCACAGCAAGTCTTAATATGCCTTTTTTCTGCTTCTTGTATTACTACAGGCACATCATTTCTGATTAGTGGGACATTTGCTCTTTATTCAGCAGCGAACTAGCGACAGGAATTAGTTGGAGTCTGTCATTTTCATCTCCATATTATTTATTTTGTTCTATCTCTCTCTGAGCCCTGGTAATGTTCCCCACCCTGGTGTCAGCAGGAGACGAGGAGAAGTGAGGCAGAGAGCCTTCACTGCAGGCGTACTCGCATGTCATTGCAAATCTTCTCAGAGGTGACACGACACGGAGGCAGCAGGACAGCTGATTAACGCCGGGCTTCGTCTTGAACTCTTAATTGCTTTTCTCCCAAGCTCTGAAGGGCCCCTGCCTCTGTTTGGTGCACTGGTGCTGATTGGTTGGTGGGGTAATACTTTACAGAAACGTTCAGTTCTGATACATAGCCCAAGCCAATGCATGTGTATTTAGCTAAAAACTGCAGGCACAGTAAAAGCATAAGGAGTGAGCAGGGTTGTCCTTTCTGGGACATAATGTTATCCATCAAAGGCTTGATCCATTGGTTTGGTTTGACACAGACAGCTGCTTAAACTCACATTGCTGTGATGATGATGCTGGGTTAGCATCACCAGAAAGTGGTGGTGATGCAACCCTGGTGTACCATCCATTACCGTTATGCCTTCCGCCATATCAACCGCACTGGGGGAATCGGGCAGACAGTCTTTATTAATAGTGAAGGAACTTGGCAAACACAAGATGCATAAAAGCAAACTTTTTGCTTGTCTTTGTTATATCACTGAAAAAATTAGGGAGAAAAATGACTCCTACTGAGTTTAAGGTTAGGGTGCTCATTTATATTTCTCTTGTCTGGCAGCTAATGTTCTTGAACCAACCAACAACAGGGGCTGTGGGTAAACTAGGAAGGGGGGGGGGGGGGTATGTATAACATGTGGGGGGGGGGGGGGGGGGGGGGGGGGGGGGTATGTATAACATGTACTTATTTAATAGAATAATTTAGCTGATGTTGAGCAGGTATTATAGAGTTCAGGCTGATGGAAGTGTTTATTGTTGTTGGACATAAAGAAAAAAGTAAAGAACTCACAAAGTATTTCAAGTCAAGTATTTCATGGCATTGCAGCCACAAAGACACAGTAAATTTGGTAATTTCAAAAGCACCAAAGTCAATGAGCTTCCCTCTCTGGACACCACTGATATATTTCATGTGTTTCATAGCATCCTCACAACTGCCCTATACAGTATTTCACCCCCCCCCCCCATGCCACCAGTAAAGTAAGAATAAACATTCAGAATACAAAAGTCCATATTTTGTATAAATATGTGAAGGTGAATATGATTTTCATTGGCAATAGAAGTATTACACCAGAGGATTTACTGTCATATCTAAATATTGAGTTCAGGCAGGGAAATTAGAATTGGCAGCTTATACAGACGATGTTGAAATCCTAAATGTTCTGCTTTATGATTGTGTTTTGCAGACTGACTCCTGGACTTAGAAATGTTATTCAAGAGAAGCATTGAAGTGGAAAAAGAGCTCAGTCCATTTCTGCAAAATTGGCCCATCAAACTGCATAGTTCCAGAGAAAGAAAAAAAACTGTTGCTGCAGTGGAATTCCTAAGAGACCGAGCTTCTTCTCTGTCTTCAGATGTGTGCACGTCTCTACTCGTCATCCGGTGCCATCGCGGGTCATGAGCAGCGGGCATCCCTTTGTGCCAACAACAGTAGCCGGGGAAACAAAGCAGTTGGTGCCATGTGTTGCGCGGCATGATTCATTTTGACATGCCTGGTGTCCGGCGTCCTCACAGCCAAAGCATTTTAAGTGAGTCATTTCTGAGGGTCAGCTGTGCTGTGCAGGTCCCCAAACAAAAAGCCTGTTTATAGATGTAAATGGCTACACAGTGATGGATTACAAGGTAATGGGTCATCAGATTTAAAATATTTCTTTATTTGCTCCTCTTCCAGCATGGCTGACTGCGTCCTATTCATTTATGCATGACGACAATATACAGAGCAAAGTATGAGCTTCCTGTGAATCTCATTCTTCATGAATATGCCAGAATGGCAAAGAAGTGGAGAACTAATTGAAAGCAGTAGACATGGTGGATCACAGTGGCATCACACTGCATCCTATTAAACCCTTTGTAGCAACACCTAGTAAAGGGTCCTTATCTTGTTGCATCGTCTTACCTGGCCTGTGGATATGAAACTAGGAGATTGCTGATGCCCTAGTGAACTATTGAACCGAGAAAGACCACTTATAGAACGTCTCCCCAAGCTCTGACTGATTTTGTACAGCTAAATAATCAATTAGCCTGGATTAATTTTAAAGGATGATGTTTTTCACTATTTATGAAAAAGAAAGCTGTCCTTTTTATCACTGCAAGACAGTACAGCTAACAGTTCCTTTTTCACAGAAAAAAAAAAAGATGTAGGAAACAGCCTTTACTTATCGAGCCAAGCTTCGGTGCAGCTGTGAGAGACTTTCCATAAACCAATTACTGGAAGAAAAGGTCATCCAGTAGCCTTGGAGGAAAAGAGATAAAAGCCTGATTGGATTGGTTCATGCTCTAATTTTGACCATCACACTTTTCACTTAGTTATTCAACTGAGCATAGAAGCTGAGACAAGATGAGACTCTGTGGCCATTCTGTCTCCCAACGCTGCTGATAAAAAAGAGCAGACTTATCAAAATGGATTGCCAGCAACTAGATCGCTGTGTTCGTGTGATGCAGAGTGTGCCCAAAAGATGAAAATTGATCACAATCTATAATGAAGTTTTGTGAGAATAACAACAACATGAGACATGAGTTGCTTATCAGAGAAAATAAGGGGAGAGAGGAGTCAGCCGCACAATGAAAATCCAGCACCATGGCAATAAAACTGCTTCAGCAGACACTCACACACACACACACAGTGTTTCGACTGAAAGTAAAATGCTTGTAATGTAGCAGTGTGCTTGATTTACAGTTTAGCCTTCACACTTGTTTCACTTCACTTCACACGTTTCATGCGTGTGAAGATAGACGTCCATGTTCACTGATAAATTCAAGGCAACCAGTGGGCAGGCACAATGACTCGATGTGCTCGGTTAATGCTAAACGAAGTGCCTGACCCCTGGCTATGACCATAACACAGAATGCTGATCTCTAACTCATGTTGTAGGGGGATATATCAGTGTTATAAGAAAACTTTGCTTTGTTTTTCCTTCGAGGAAAACACTAAGAAAATAAATTCAAAGTTTCATAGTTTCACAGGTTTTTACTTCTTTTCTGTAAAATGAATTTGATCAGCTATAGAAAATAGAAACTGTTGGGTTGAGAGATGTTTTCTTCAGGTCATTATTGATCCTGGCTTCAGGTAAAAGAAAATGCCTGAGTTTCCACTTGATTTTCATTCTTTTGTTTGGGTGGTAAATTTCTAAAATAGTCCGTCCTCTGCGCAGTCCTCCAGTCTGACCTCACTTCTTCTCAGCGTGAAAACTTACAAAATCGCTCTGTTACAGGGATATAATCCACTTTGTAGCTTTGAATTCAGAAAGAAAGCTAAGGATCTTCTATTGACACAGAGAATTAGGACCATTAGGTCTCATTAATGGACTCGATTTGGGCCTCCCTTTGTGCATTCCTTTGTATTCCTCATGCTAGGGACATATTGGAGGCCTGAAGTGTCATTACAAAGAGAGGCACGTTTATTCTTTCCGTTGGGGCTGCCGATGCATCTCTGATTTCTTAAGCCACTGAGATGGGGAACATTTCCAAAGAGCGCATTGTTGTTCTATTCTATTCTCGTGTTGTTGTTGCACTGGGAAAAAAAGGAGACAGAGGAAGCTCAAGAAGAATGTGTTAGGAGCGGAGTATCCATTTGATCAGCATCACAGAGGGTCTTTTGAATGCAAACCAAGATGCATGGCTTGTGCATCCATTTTTATTCACGCCTGCGAAAACAGCATCATATCTTGATATTGCTTTTTGTTTTATAAGCAAAGAGCCACACTCTTTGCACACCGCTCCTTTCCGCAGTGCTGAATCTAAATGTTAAAAGTGGAGCTCCACGGCGCCGTATAGAATTAAAGTCTTCAGCTGCCTCTCTTGGCTGCTGTTCTCTCTGTATCTATACCGGCACTGCTGTACTATAAATAGCGGCCCTGAGAAAAGTGAGGTAATAAAAGTGTCAGGCTTTTGCAATGAAGAATGATGCCTTTGCTGTTAAGGTTCTCCATTGGGCTGATGCATCATTGAGGTTGAGCTCTTATTATCAACTCAGAGGATTATAGGCCCCAACTCTCACAGAGGAGGGAACTCACGGTGCCTCTTAGAGCAGATGTAATTCAGCAACATAGAGACTGGCTGGCAGTTGAATGGGGACATGTCTTCACCGTGTTCCGATTCTCTGACCGTCCTCTTCCTCACTTTCTCATCTCTTTACTCCTTCACTTTGGCCTCTTGGCCATCTTCCTGGCCCCTATCTCTATCGCCTGCTTTCATTTCTTTCAAGCCGTCTGAAAGTTCAGGGCTTTCATTGACTTAGCTGGCTCTCGCCAGACTCTGAGGAGCATTAGAGTTGAGGCTACCAATCCACCAGCAGACAGCTCTTCTCAATTAAATCTGGCACCGCAGCTGCACATGGTGACGGTTTATGGGTGGTCAATTACACGTAGAATTCAGTCCTGGGTAACAGGGTACAAACTTGAATATAGAAACACAGCCAGTGGCTTTCAATGAATAAAGTTTGTGGCAGAGTAATGTTTATTCATAAGCCCCCTATTTTGCTGCCAGAATTAATATGGGTGAAACAATGAAGCAAGTGATGTGAGGTGACAGCATAGGAATAAGAAACTAATAACCAAAAACAAATGTAAAGAATATTATTTTCAAACAAAAATAGATCATCCCTGTAAAGTTCCGGGGCACAACTCCTTCAAGAAATACTACTTTCTCTTTTGATTAGAATACTTTAGTATTTAAACAGGGTGAATATAGATTACTTAAAGTGTGTGTACTTCACATTCCTTGATGCCATTTTGAAGCTTGTCCTCCTGCAATTTCTGTACATTACTTTGGACAAAATGTCAGGCAGATGGCTGTGATGTAAAGGCAAACTAACCAATACTCTTAATAGTGGCCTAATGTGAGTCGCTCGTTGAGAAAAAAGAACAATTATGGTGTCTTTCCAAACTCTGTACCGCTCCTCTCAGTTAAATGAGGCATGAAAAGGATTGCAACACGACTTGAAATGAACTGCTAAACTTGCTCCGTGCAAAAAGAAAGCTATCAGCTTCAGAAGGCAATGATATTATATTATATTGTAAGCGTTATGTTATGCTTTAATATCATGTTTGTCAGAGATGTGTTAACAAATCCAACCTCATGTTAAACACTGACCCTGAAACATGTTAACACCACCATATTGACTCGGAGCAGGTTTGGGCACGAGGATTTTGATTAGAGAACTATAAAAAAAAAAAAAAAGAAAGAAAGAAAAATGAATACTTGTGCTAAGACATGAAGAATAACCACTTAATTTAAAACTACATTTCTTTAAGTAACTGATGTGTGAGTAGAAGCCATGAATGAATTGACATTGTGGCATTGGAGCAAAGCCCATACATTCAAATGAAAGCTGGACAACAACTTGTCCATAACCAAAGCACATTAGAGGGTCTCCTGTGTTGTGGAGAGCTATTAGTTGTGTGAAAATGGGCTACGCAGTATGGGTTTTCCGGGATTAATACAACGCTTGGCAACACCACCTGATGACAAGTGACAGCAGTGAGATTTGTTCAGGATTCAGACCATTTTGCAAAGAGAGCAGAGCTAAAATGTAGCACTCAGCCTTCCCTTGAGCTAGATAATGGAAGTGGATGAGGGTGTGGAGGAAATGTGGGAGTCCACACAGCTGGGTCATGTCACAATAACAAGCCAGGGCTGCAACATAAAGCAGCATTCAAAACATAATGGTTGCTGTTTCACAGATTCACAAGTTGCGCTTTAAATCGATGGTGGTGGTTTGGACTCTGCAAGTTGTTTTGACCAAAATGTGACTTTGAAAAGTTTCAAGCCATTGATCTTTTGAAAGTGATCCAAAGTTTGTTCGTACAACTTGAGGGTGGACACAGCTTCTTGCAACCACAGACATACACACTCTGACAGATGTATGAACAGTGCCTGAGGACTCCAAATATATAAAGACACCATCAATATTTGATGATTTTCCATGTGACAGACTACAGACACCAAACACAGATTCCATATCTGAGAAAAAGTGAATATTGCCATGTCTTCCTTTGTTTTATGTTCAATGGCCAAAAAAAAAGTGCTAAGCTACTGGTTGTCCTTCCAACTGGGGTTTGATGGATTACGGTAAACAAGAGAGGACTATGTCTTCAAGAGAAAACACACAAAGCTGGTGGAAGAATTAAAAAAAACTCAGAAAATCCTCATGTCTGTGTGTAACAGGACACAGGAAGCATTGCTTGTTTTCCTATAAATCCCAGGAGGCATGGATTTCTGTTCATTATGAAAATCAATTAAGCAAAGCTGCTGGACCATGACAGCCAAGAAGTGCAGAATTTTAAACTTACATCAGGTTTAGAAACGTGTTATGTCTTGCTGTGAACTGAAACAAAAGCTATTCCCCCCGAAATCAATGTTTCACTTAGACTTTCATCTCTGCTATTTGCCACTATCCTCCAACAGCTTGAGTCCACAGTGTTGCTGAGTGCATTTATCAAATCCAAGCAACTTTCTATATATTCTCAAAAACGCTGGATTTGATTTCTCTCTTTTCACTTCACATGATTTCTGTGCACAATAAATGAATCATACATTTCAGGAATGCAGCCAGTGAATGATACCATGTATCAGGGTCGGTGTTTACCGGTATGGCACCGAGGCATCTCTGTATTCTCCCTTTTCAGTCCAACAGCAACAGGAACGTGAACAAAACCTTACACCGCCTCCTGATTATATTTACCAGCACCAAGCAAGTGAAAACAGTCCAAGCAAAATCAATTTACATCTGCGAGGTTCAGAGGATGCAGGAGCGTGTGCTTTTGAGACAGTAGACCTGGCAACTGGTGGTTAATTTCAAATGATTAAAAGTTCATACCTATAAAGTATGAATAGATTTGCTCCTGGCGGTATCCATCCCTTGAAGCCCACAAGGATGCACACGTGTCCTTTTAGGGCTCTACTACTTGTACTACATGACATAAATAACCTAAGTACATGTTCAATCCAATCGTGTAACTGGGACTGACAGCGAACAAGCCAAACCCCTGCAATCAGCTTGGGCCATCATCAACATGTTTGTCCAACAGCACCAGGGTGGAAAGTGTCCACTTGTGTTTGCATGTCTTAAATTCCACAGCAGGGGACAGAGGTGGAAGGGAGAGTGACTGCCCTGTGGACAGGTGTGCACCTGAAGCTGTGGATGAACATCCCTGTTATTCCGACGTTTTGTCAAAGGTGAAGACTGCCCGCATGGTTAACGCTGTCTCTGTAGAGAGCGGCAGGGCTATTGCTTCTTTTTCACCTTCTACTGTTCAATGATGTCAGTCTGATTGACTGAACCATCTAATAGTGCTTTGACTCTGACACCTGGACCAAGACCAATACCTGTTGCTTAGCACCTCCACTTCCAAAATACTGCTCCTCAAATCCACAGCCTTGCACCTCCATACCTCTTGGGACTCCTCCACATTTCCACTCCTGTGCACACCCTCAGATCCTCTTCCTCAGCTCTGGTGTTCCCTTCCTCCCGACCTCAACAGCCCTGTCTTCCTCCAACATTTCAAAACTAAAAACTCACCCGTTCAGAATTTCATATCCTCAATGACCACACAGCACATTGCTATTTTATTGTCTTTTACGCTTGTTTTTTTTTTTTTTTTTTTTTTTTATGTATTCTGTTATTTTTTTTTTTTTTTTTTTAATGTATTCTGTTATTTTATGCTCTCTGTGTACCGTGGCCTTGAGTGTCAGGAAGGCGGCAATAAATCAAATTATTATTATTTCATCGATATTATTTGCATGTGACTTGCTTGACCTGAACGATGCTCCAACCTGTGTTGTCTGAGTTGACACACACAGACTAAAGGTTAAGGCATGAAACTCGCCTGTGGCCTGCACACGTGTGTCTTGCCCCCACCTTTGGTAGAGGGGAGCAGCACATGCTTTGGTAATTCCCTGAAAACGCTCACAGGTGGGCAGACATCCCACAATCCATAATACATTTGATGGATTAAAATGGCAGGGTGCCCATTGAAAAAACTCTCTCCAGAATTGTCCAGTCTTTTAATTTATTGATGATCACACATCACGGGGTTATTAGACAGGCTCTGGGTAGGAATTAACAGAAATATACTAAAAGTTTTATACACAATAAATAAAAACATAATCTATTACACTGGAGGGAACCTGTAAAAACATCCTTCATGTGTGGGTTTGAATAGTAAATGTGATGTATTATCCTGCTCTAAAAAATGTAATTCATCACCTACTCCAGGTTTCAACCTAGAATGCCGGCCATAAATCAGAGTTAAGAGCAGAGCAGGTTACAGCCTCTTTCAACAAATCATTCCGTACAATACAACAGGAGCATGAGTTGTGTTGTTTGCTGAGCTCTTAGTTCACTTGGTTGACTATTTGTTTATGCATGAATGGTTCAAAATAGCTTTTTTCTATCCTTTTGATAAATGGGAATTCTGCAATCCAGCATTTCTCCACTGCGCAGGTCATTATCCCCATTGTACATGCATCGTGTGTTATTCCTGCACCTCTTTGAAGTGCTGGTGTTTGTTGGAGACAATGAGTTAGTGTGTATCTAGGAGTAGTCTGTCAGCTCCGTTAGAGGAGTGTGTCAGTGACTGCAGCACAGTGACCTTTCAGACAGCCAGCACACGGCAGCCTCCAGTCACCTTCTCCACTTTAACTTGGCATGTGAAGACGCTGAAGGCTCCCTGACAAACACCAGCTCCAGCACTCCATCTCTCTTTGTGCAAAACACTCAACGGTTTGCACACATGCACGACCAATGGGTGCACACAAGGCTGCCAACCTTACATACAAAGTCACATGCCACTCAGATGCAAGCTTTTTCTTTCCACTCTCTCACGCCTCATCTGTCTCTCCACCTTTTTTCACCCCCACATTCAACATGCGAACACTCTCAGCGGATCAATCTCCTTGCATTGGATTGATGGCCCACAGGCCTTCTGCTGAGTCAGGCATTTCCAAATATGGTGAGTTATTGGGGAAATTATGCTCAGCTGCCACTCTGTCAGCGACGGTGATCCACTTTGTCAATCCTGCTCTTTAACTGGTGTCACTGCTGTACCCACCCAGCGTGCATCTGTGACCTGACGCTGCACGTGGAGACGGCAGATGTCACTGCAGCAGTGATAAACGCATCCCAATGAGTTCAGTTCTTTTGATCAATATTAGCGACCTCCAAAAGGAAACATTAACATATGCTAGATGAATTTTGGCCTGGATTAGGTGCCAGAAATTCAGGCACATGGGCATTGATTAATTGGAAACAAAGCAGCCGACGCTGTGAAGTTTCTGGCAGAAAAGGTGAAAGGGAAAGGAGCAATTGCCTGTGTGTGATTGGGGGATTGGTGAAACAAAGGCACACAGATTTTCTCTTTCCTTTCATGGCCGGTCATTTCCATATGTCCCCTTGCTCTCCTACCCATCCATCACATTTCACTCTGAGCAAGACAGCTGTCTGGGGCTCAAGCATATTCACAGTTCAGCAGTCCATCAAATTGCACCAAATACAGTAATTCTTCAGTCAAGTCGGAGCAGGGGGTGGCGGAGTGGGAGGCGAAAAGTGTCAGGGAGTCAGAGCTGTGTTGGTGAACCCTTGCAACCTTAACCCTTTTAACATCAAGTCGTTTTAAGACATGTCCACTTTATATTCACTCTGCCAGTCCTGTCAGGGGGACGCACGGTGGGGTTCTGTTCTCTGCGGCTGCGTGAGTGCAAAACGTTGATGTCAGAAAAAAATGAAACGTATTTCTCATCCATTATAGTTTACATTTACAGTATACATTTCAAATGGACATGGGAATCATGCCCAGGGCAAAAAGGGAATACTTTACTTCTACTGTGCAAATGCCTTTTTTTCGAGTTTACTGTGTTCAGTTATTTGATGGTCTCTGTTCTCCATAATTTGCATTCATGGTATTTAATGGTTGGAGGAACAAGCTTCATGGTTCTCATTTGTATTTTAATCAGCCCAAGCTCCAAACTGCTTAAGCCAACATACAGAAATCTGTTAAAATCAACAAATTTAAAAAAAAATCAAAGGGCAATAACGGCTTATTTCTTTCCCTCCCAGTTATCCTATTCCCTACAAATGTACATGACACAATAATGTTGAGAGCTCAAAACAAACACTTTCCTAGTCACGTGGTTTAAAGGGGAATCAGGTGTGAGTATGCAGGAGGGACTGAAAGAAAGCTTGATTTTCCTTCTCCTCTGGCAGAATGCAATCTGTACAATGTCCTCTGCCACAAAATGGTGGCAAAGGACAAAATGACACGTTGCCTTGTAGCCAATATATGAAACACTGGAGTCTTTCTTTTTTCATTGCCATGCAGAGGTTCAACACTATTACTTAAAAGACAGAACAGTAATGCAGCCATTTCATTTCCTTTAGGTTTGACTGTAACAGTGGGAGAGGATTATTATTCTGAGTTTTAGTCCCACTCTTCCCCTCTGAGCAGTTTTATGTGCTTTTGGGAAGCCTTGGATGCGCCTGGGCCTTTGTTCTCTCTGGGGCCTGTTGATTCTTCAGTTGAGAGTGCCTTGTTAACCCACTCAGTGAGCACACAAGTGCACTTTATTTAATGCATGGAGGTGGCACCAAGCCATCTGCTGCCCATATTATATTATGGCAGGCTTCACTCAAATCCCCTCTATTACAGGCTGCCAGCCTCCACTCAGGCACTTACTCATTACCCCCGATCAGCCTGTAGTGATCTTCTTCACTGTGGCCTGACAGCCCCCACCCAACAAATACAATGAAAAGCACAATATGGATGGAATCGAGGAAAGTAAGGATTCTGTCTTCCACTTTCACAGACATACCTCATCCTGGTGGAACTGTTTGCATGTCCCCTTCACTCTGGGAGCTGTGTTGTCAGGGGCGATAGCTCCTGATCAGTTCTCTCAGGGGACTCAGAGGGGCATGATGATTCAACACCTCAAAAGACGAGTTGAGTGAGAAATAGTGCCCTCATATGAGGTAGGTAAACCAGGAGTCCCTTCTGGAGTCAGGGTAGCTCAGATTCTTTCCACATTGGCCTTGTCAGGCTGTGATCAAACAAACCCCATGAGACACAATCATGTGGGCTGTGAGCAACTGCAAGCACAGGTGATAGGTTTTAATAATGTAGAGCTTTTCTGGTGGGAGCAGGCGAGATAGACAAGGTTTCCCTTTATCACTCATACTTTGGGACCGGGGTAGATTGTGAATACAAGACTACTGCATGTTTCAATCTAAAGGACTGAGTTGAAAAGGTTTGGGTGTTGTCAGTGAAAAATTACCAAATGCATCCAACCAGGGGATGACCCTGGAATTCATTTGAGGAATTAAGTTTCTGATCTGAGTGGAGAGACGGTTTTATAATCTCATAAGAAGAAATGCAGGGTGTTACTGGTAATAAGCATCTGACCCAATAATGAGAAAAACATGTGAATAACACAGTAACCCCTTCACACACATCATCATTCTTTTTTTAACATTATTTTAAAGAAGTGACACATATTTAATATCAGTATATCTTAAATTAAGAAAGCCAATTATTGCTAAAATAATAATTGAATCACTCCATTTAACTGAAAATAGACAGAAGCTTGAGTAATCAGAAAGACATCAAGTCATCAAACCCAGCATTTCACAGAACAACATCAGGGGAGTGGAATAGTGAACTAAAGGGGCCACTTCTCATGCAAAGAAACAAGGATTTTGGACAATGAATGGAGATTACTTCTGAAATATTACTGGAGTTAATTAACTTCAACTCACGGTCGGGTAAACAGTGTCGCAGTTTTGAAATATCAGCCCCTTGCAGAGAATGAATGTGTCAAACTGACAGTAATTTCCTACCATTTCAAATGTAATGGAAACATTTGAAACAGGCACTGCCGATGACTGGAATTATAAGTATTTTTATAGAGAGTAGATCATGCATGAAAATGAAAAAGTAACATAAACACTGATATGGACTGACAATGGAATTTTTATAGTAGTTAAATGTTAAAGTTAGCAAAGTGAACCCGCTTTCCTCCCAGGGGTTCATGTCATTTACATAGTTTCAGAGATGAAAATCTCAATGAACAGACCACATATGAAAGAGAGAGAGAGAGGAAAACGAGAGAGGAAAACAGTCATTAAACAAGTCTGGATTCTGGGAGCGGGCGATTCATTCCCTGTAATGTTTTATTAATGCTGCCTCTCTGCCCGAGGGGTAAATGTTTCTTTTCCAGTGCCACACAGCCACTTTAAGGAATCAATCATTCTCCTTGCTAATGGCAGATCATCTGTGCTTGCAGGCAACCAACATCTTTTCTAAGCCCTTATCTCTGAGCTGTGGCACTCTGATCAGAAAGTGCAGATTAAATGAGAGCAGCGCTGATGGACCTGCACACCTTTTCTTAATTGTCTGGTTTGGATGGGTGACGCGGAACATAGAACTGCGTGACTCCAAGAAGGCTGTCCTTAATTCTGCTGCTGAACAACTCGTCTTTTAAAAAGGATTCTGTGGGCATGTGCAGCACCACCTGTTACACAGCTCCAACACAAAACCGTTGAAGCAGATTTTCTTTTTGCACAGGTACAGGTAATACTTCTTCTGACTGGATGCTGTTAACACAATAAAGTCTTTCACAGAGGTCTGTGTTGATGGTACTTTGTATTGCTTTGGACTCTGTTAAAGGTCTTTGTAGCAACATCCCCCTCAGTCGCATTCAACAGCAACTGAAAGCGTTTGTGCATTTGGTGGGTTTCAGTGAAAAGCCTTCCACTCAATTCAACTGTCTGTATGATGGGTAACAGACATTTCTATTATACACTTTGCACTCTCAACATACTGAGTATGCTAACATGATACAGCCTTTGATTACAGAGCTGTATTTGTTTTACCTCACTTAAGGACTAAGGACACTATACACAGTTTCTGTTTTCTACTGTTTTCTATTTATATTCTATAGCTGGCCTACAGGTTGGTTGTGGTTCAGGAGAGAGGGTCACCCGCTAACCAGAAGATTGGCAGTTTGTCTCCCCAAGCTGCATGCTAATGTCTGGTCCTTGGTCAAGATTCAAGAACCCTAGAGATGTCTGTCTCTTCCAGCATCTCATAATCGTAGACAAGTGCTGCACACACATTCACTGTATCTTACCATAAAGAGCTTTGAGTGATTATCAAGAATTGAAAATTGCAATACAAATACAGTCCTTTTCTTTGGGCATTTCTCAAAATGATCATCTTGTAGTAGTTATGTTTTATGGAGAAAAGGGACACCAGAGCACGGACCAGCCACTGCCTACAAACCAACTGTCAGTGTGTGTTAGAGTGCATGACTAAAGCACAAACTGCAGGTCATCGAGGCAGTCCCTGTGCAGCATGCACACTTCCAGCCTTCGATGTGGTCTGCTGTGGATGGTGTGGCCTGATCCTGCCCAGACACAGGAGCTCACGCACAAACAAAATGGATCCAAATATACCGGACGCTTTTCGAGACAGTGTTCGAAAAGGAACAGAGCTTCAACAACAAGAACGCTCAGCCATTCACAATAGGAGGTGAAAGCACTGAGGGCTGACATCGCTATAACTCCTTGGCCCCCCAACATCTCACGTAACTGAGCAGGTGGCAGCGTATCTGTAAGTCAGATTCAAAATGCCCACCTCTAATCACACGAGCTTTATCCCCGGCAGGGGACTTATGCACTTATGCAACTCTATTTATTTTCTATTTTTAAATATTTTCTTCCGTGGGGAGTCTGTTTTCCAAAGTGATTGTACATTTCATTGTATTATTGGTACTAATTTGTGAGTTCCATCATAAAGCACTGCTTTTCCCTGTGTTATTATCTGCTTTATTGGCTGGATAGAATTCATCTATTTATAGCCTTTTTAGTTCCTGTTGAAAACCCACAACCCTCCTGCTGGATCCTTCCTCCCTTTTTTTTCAATTTAAAATCTCTTTCTGATATTCTGGTACATAGAGATGTGCAGGCACCATGGCAACAGAAAAAAAAAAAAAAAAATCTTGGTCATTTGCTTGCATTATGAAAGCCTGCCCTGAATCCAGCTCTGTGCTGGAGTTTATTCAGGCAAAACCTGTCTGGCAGACTTCCCTGGCTCAGTTCACGCACCACCCATCAGTGCAGAAAATGCAGAATAGCCACAGAGCTAACCTTGACCACGGCTGGCACTGTGGGCGGCTGATGGAGGAGCGGAGGAGTGGGAGAGGTAGAGGTCGTGAACTGCCCCTCTGGTAGTAAATGGATAATTCAACTCTATCCCACTGAAACACCTACTGGAGCCAGGAGGCGATAGAGTTTGTACAATTCCTCATGCCATCAACAACATAACAAGCTCCATCACCTCTTGGAATAAAAGAGTGAAATGCTCACCCCTCCACATAAACACCTCCTACCCCCACTTTCTTTTCTATTACTTATTTCTACCATTCCCTGCCCGCGGCCCGATACAATCCATCATCTTTGGCTGTGGCTAAGTCTGCTCAAGTCCCATCACTGCCTTCGTGCACCATATGGTTTCCCAAACTTAACAGTTTTCCTCTCTGCATCCAACGCTCTGTGGCCCTGCTCTGCTGACCTCTTGTTATTAATAGACCAGATACTGGGCAAACTACTTAGGCAAGAGACAGATCACAGCAGAGACATAACAAACTGAGGATAACAGGATCTTTCTTGCCTCCGCCTCCTGCTGAGTGTGTTCATTTAGTTTCTGTGGCACCTTCAAATTACAGTGTTTTTTTTTTCTTCCCATACTAATGTGTTCTGCACACACTCTGGTCTTCTCTTTAATAAGATGCGTCTGATACTGGTGATCTGGCAATAACAGCTGTATATGCATTTGAAAGGGCTCTGAAAAGGACTTAAACAAGCTCAACTGCAAAAGCAGTGAAGGGAATCTGTATCCAGACAAGGAAAGAAATCAAAGCAGTTCTTTGTGCATTATTGATACACGTGTGCTCATGGTTAATAACTTGTACCCGAACACCATAGTGGTCAATAGGTTTTTAATTATGAGCTCCATTTACTCACGTGCATAGCAGTAATGTTTTACGGCATAACAAGTAATTGTATCTGTGATACATAATGCAACAGTGAACTCCAATGGAGATTTTACTTAGCAAGTATTTCACTGAGGAAAGACTATATTCCAAGGCTGATGAAGTTTTCATCATTGTGTGTTGAGCAGCCACACAGGCCACTCAACACAGTTGTTGTTACCTGCTTGTTATTCTAACTGTTCAATTAGCATGGAATCTGCAATTTCAAGGAGGTGGATTACATTTTAATCTTGATATACATGCAAATGGAACGATGCAAACAAAGCATTAATTTAGTAGTTTTAATCTACTGCCCTACTTGGCATCAAAGAATCCCAGCTCCATGGAGGAGCATTCAGAAGAGCTAAAGATGTGTCGTCAGATGTAGCAGAGTGCATTTTAAAATTATCAACTTACGCTATCTAACCTTGGAACTAAAGCAATGCCTGTGATTCAGGTTCTCATTCAAAAGATGAAAATTTGAAATGCCTCTTCAGTGGAGCTCATCCTTGGGTTTTTATGATGTGACACATTGTGAGTGTAGTGCTCCAGGATAAGAGAGGATCACACACACTTCTTGTAATTGTGCATTGTTTTATCCGATTTTAATGTAAGGATTAGAGCTGGCATCATTTGCTTTCACTGGCAATATGCGATCATCAGGTGCTTGATGTAAAAGCCTTAATGCTCTTAATGATGGGCCGCCCTTCTCTGCATTGCACTTTAGCAAAACCTTGATAACCCCTCAGCATTTCTCAGGTTCTGGCATAATCAAAAGTGACACAGACTGCAGCAGCCGCAATCAATATTTTACGTTCCTTCAACATCTAAACTCAATATCCTGCACACTACCTAAATGTCACTGATTCTCCAAACTGAATACACAGCAGCTAAAATGAGCAATAATGGCAAAAGGCAGTGGAACTGCCAAAACATTAATTTAGGAAAATCATTAAGCTACCATCAAAGACCTTACAGAGGCAACTTGTCTCTCCACTGCCTCCAAGGGGTAAACAGCAGCCCCGTCAGCACAGAAACAGTTAAGACAGTCGCTTTTGTTGTAAAGTCAAATGAAGGAGAAAGAAACCATCCCTCTCATGTAGCTCATTAGAGGAGAGATGAGCTGGGTGCTCTCAGCAGAGTACGACCCATCAGCTGTCAAACACCTGCCTTCCATGTCTAGGAGACAGGCAGACAGGGAGCATCACAGCGCTGAGTGCAAACATGTGCTGCGATTCATCCAAAAACATCCAGGACAACAACATCAAGAGGAATACGCCATGTCATTGTGGCTGGAACTGATTTTTTTTTTTTTTTTTTTTACATGTAAGCGCCAATATGATTGCTGCTCAGAGCCTGTGTGGAGCTTTAAAGCAGCATCACAGCCTTAAAAAAAAGAGATAAACACCTGGTGAAAGCGACACTCATGGTAAGAAGCAAATTGGTGTGAGGATGTGCTGTCAACATGGGCTCAGGGTCTCTCTCCCTTTAAATCCAGTTTTTCCTGTCCCTTGTTAACTTCAGTAAAGGTCAGGCTTAGTGTGGAATTCATCAAGCCTTCTTGATCAGCCCCGGAGGTGTGCACACGAATGGTCCATCAAGCTCACACCTCTCCCAGGAGAGCGTTAAGGGATAGCCCAACGCTTGGTCTTACTGACCGGCCGCATCGATCATCTCCTCTGTCCTGGAGATTAAGGACACCCAGGCTGTCATCACATCTACCCTCAGAGCCGCTCCATGCTGCAATTACGCCACAGATACCTGGTGACCTTTGCATGCATGATGCTCCACAGCTTATTAGACATACATATTTAATTATAGCCTTGGTTTAATGGGTCTCATAATAATGGCTGCTTTTCTAACACTGGATGAAAAACACAGTTTTCTAGAATTCTTAAAGAATGTATTAAAATTGATTCTAAGTTTTTGATTGTATTCTGCGCTTGCTTCGTTTTGAGCATTGTAGTTTCTCCCGAAAGCTAGATGTCTGATTAAACATTATCACTTGAAAGGGTTCAATGAAAACTTCATATTCATTTCATTTCCGACTTTAAATACTTTTTTTTTAAGAATTGGTATTTCAGCTCCTAATATGGAACTTCTAACGTTTTAGAATTTGAGTGAAAATGTGCTGCAGTGAGCTCATCTATATTTTCTACACACAGTGTAGCTTGTCTGGTTACAAATTTTGCTTTCTAGTTTATATTTCAAAGAAAAGCATTTGGACAGAAAATCTATTATATAAGTTTTTTCAGATCAATAGAGAGTTTGCAACATTGCCTGGATCCCTACTGTGGAAAATAACAGGAAGGATCCAATACGTGTAAAGTGCAATTACTCTGTATAGTACATTACTGCTGAATAAATCCCAGGCCTTAGATCACACATGGCTTCACTTAAGAGAAAAGTTCATTTTGTCAGTGAAGTAAATGATCTTCTCGCTTCCCTGGGTTTTCTCTTGTTTCACCAAGCAAGAGACGCACTCTTAATCTTTTCATGAAATGAGACTATAAACAATGAGAAATTCACCAGACATCTTCTATTCCATTCCACTGGAAAAGGTTGAAGTTAGCCTTGGGCAAAGCTGTTAGTGCTTCACGCTCCAGCAATCTGGCAACTGCTTCTGTTGGGAAACCTTTGCGCGAGGGTGAGAGGGGTTGTGTTTCTTGGCAGGTGGCACAATGTGTGTTTTTGTGTGTGTGTGTGTGTGTGTGTGTGTGTTTATTTTTTCTTCTTCCTCTCTTTTATTTTCACAATCAATCCTTCGTTGTGTAGTTCGCAGAGGAGAAAAGCAGAATGAGGTTGTTTAAGTTGTGCCTCAGACACGTCTGAAACAGTTCTCCCTCTGACGGATGCTGTGTTCAAGCACTGCAAAATTGAATTTAGCTTGAATGTCGCATTGACAATGAAATGTGATTCCTGTGTTTTTGCGTCCGGGGTAGCTGCTTCATGAACAAGGTGGCATGAGCAAATTGTTGTGCATTCCCATCTTGTACTGTCAAAAGTCAATGGAGGTCTTAGATAGCATTTTTGAATCTTAAAAAAAAAAAAATAAAAAATGCTGACCCGAGCTGATATTGCTTTTTTAATCAATCTCTTTAGAGATGACCTGTTTACCTGTGTTAACCTTGTTTGGCTGAGGCCGATAAGGCTGTCACTTTAGCCAACATTATTTTTGAAAATCAATTGCGAGCGGTGCAGTGGGCCGAATTCCCCAGAGTCATCTCACAGTGAAACATTCTGCATGCAGCCATCTTTCCCCTCTCCTCTGTCATCAGGCCTCCTGCAGCACATCTCTTTGCTCATTAACCTTTATGGTGCCGCACACCCCTGCCCGCCCCCCCGGCTCTGTTTTTTGGATGCATTTGCTCGTTTTATGTTACTCAGGGTCTGAGTGCTCAGCCGTTTCGCTGCTTGACCGAATCCTTCCTATCACTCTCTCTGAACTTCCTTCGCACATTCCTGCCTTCCTCTGTCCTCTGATAAAAGGTTTCTGTCATGCTGGTCGCCGAGTCCTCCTGTTCTCCTCTGCAAACCACCAGAGGGTATCCTCTAACTCTGCACTGTCCTAGCGCATTAAATCAAATATATTGAGCAGCCTCGACCATATGCCCTCCTTTGACACTCTTTCAAAGGGAGGACCTCACAGAAATTTGCTGAATGTCACAAAAAAAACAACGAGGTGAGGGGGACGATGTAAGCGATTCAGTTTCAGCTGCCAACGAGAATCTTCAAACTAACTCAAAGTCATGCATTTAAATTTGAAAAGTTGATTTCCATTGACCCACTGAGGATGGGGTGGGGCCATACAGCATAATAAGAAATATGGCTCAACAGTTTCCTGACAGGGCTCTTGTTTAGCAGACAATTCCTGACTTTGTACAGACCCATAGAAAACCTTTTACACATCAGTCTGGTATAGAGAGTGAACAGATCCTCTGAGAGCAGGCACAGTTTCTTCTGTTGACGAAGAATGAATGTGTATGCCCCCCCCCAAAGCTGGGGTGAGGCTGTTTGTCCACACTGAACCTGGTTATGATCAAAATACTGATGCTTGCGAGAACCATTGGAATTCTAAAGCATTTTGAGATCTCGACCACATCATGTAAAGATGTATATAATGATTTGTCAGCATACATTTAAATCTAAACCAAGTGGATCCATGATGCTTGTATTGCCAGGTCACATATATGGGACTCTTTAGCAGCTGTGTATTTACAGGGGGAATTAGAATGGTCTGTAAATGTTGACCTAACAACCTAATATTTGATTTGTAGTTCATACAAATATCAAACTTTAAAGCTTTAGAGTCAACATAAGTGCCAGTGAGTTTTTTTCCATGTGTCACATTGCTCCTCAAATATATGGGACCGGATTGGGAACCGCACAAACGATCTTTTCTTATGTTGGACATCTTCTATCTCAGCACCCATGGAGGGAAACCAAAGACAATAATTAAGGTCAAAGGGGTGAGTCATTTATCTCACGCTCATGTACGTTGACATCCTTTATTCACATATTTGCTACAAGAGTAATCTCACATGCTCTAATTCATTTTCTGGAGGGAATGCATATTTAGCACAGAGTAGCAAGGCTGCAGCAGAGTTTGGGTCTAATGAAGCAAAAGCTACACAGCTATCCATTTGTGTTCCATTTTAATGAAACAACTAAACAGTGCCTTGGGCCTGAACGTCAGCAGGGTAAAGAATGCATAACATCGACAAAAAAGGCTTTTGTGTCCCTGCTCATCACACCCCATGCAGCTGCAGAATGTCACACAGCTAAAGTGTTTGTTTGTTTTTTTAAACTCCAATGTGATGAAATTGTTCTCAATATCCTGCCCTGGAGGTAGCACAATAAAAACATTTGGGAGGACCTTTGTTCCCCCTGATTGCTGTTAGTCTTTAAAGAGAAGCTCTGTGAGCAGTCATGCATTTAGGTGAAATACCGTGCAACACACTGTTGTTCCCACTTTGTAAAACACTGGGAAAAATACATCAGGTACGTATATCTGCCGCTACCTGTTTTACTCTCTGTAAAGTCACAGGGAAATTATTGCTTAATTCTCCTGCTATGCTGAGTTATTTCCAGGGCTAATATAGCGATATAAATTTTATCATCAACTCGTGACAACTTTCTCTTTCTTTCTGAATTCGCTTTTCTCCTTGACTGCCTTTATCTCTCTCCGTCTTTGCGTCTTTTGCTCCCAATTCTGATTCAGCTGACACCACATCACAGCCACCCACTTTTGTCATTTCCTTATCCTCCACAGAAATCCCTGCCTTCCTCTCCTTCTTGCTACTTTTTATTGTCCCATGTGTTACGTCCTGGGCCCCAGACTGTGACTGCCACTCTGCATTCTAATGGAAATGCAAAGAACAAATACGCCAAACAAGGTTCTTCAGCAGCCATTGCCTTAAATCATGTGCCGTTCTTCAGCAAAGTTTCCTCATAATTTCCCATAACTGGTGCTCTGTTGATGCCCAGCAGTTTAACCTCAATCTAGTTGAGGATTGTGGACACTGTGACATCTATTGCATGCTTGTCCGTCCTGCCGAGAGGATCCCTCACATATGATTCTCTCCCCTTTCGACCATTTTTTCCCTTCTGTTCAGTGCTTTTTCCTCACTCTTGCTGAGTCAATGGACAGAGGATGTCAGGAGGCCCTCTGAGACTAATTGTGATTTGTGAATGTGGGCTATATAAATAAAATTTGACTTGACTTGACACTATGACTTGTGAATATGGGCTATACAAAAAAAACAGTTGACTGATAAGTCAACAGGATTCATTTCTGAGGACCATAACCATCTGTAAAAGCAGAAACAGCAGTCTGTCTAATAGCAGTAAGTCAGTAAGAGGAAAACAAAAACACTAATGCCTTCGTAGTTCAGGGGGATTCATGGTGGCCTATATGGATTCAAGTGCTGAACAAGAGATGCCAATCTATCTAACAGTTGTTTGTGAAGCAAAGGACTGGCATCGTTTTCGATGGTGCTGTTGCTGCATTCTGCAATCAAATTCAATCCCCTTTTATTTGTATCACGCTCATACACAAATCACAATTTGTCTCATTGCGCTTCAACAAAGTGCAACAATCTATTTCATAATCCTTGACGAGAGTGAGAAAATGTGACCAAATATGTTGTGTTAATATGGGAAGAAATGCCGGAGAGCCACGTGTGAAGGATCCCTCTCTCAGCGCAGACAGGAGTGCAATAGATGCCACGTGAATGTGTATTTAGTGCTAAACAGGACACTAAGCACACGGTCAATATCCTCAGCATAGTAAAGATATAGATTTTTCCAAACGTGTGCTTGTTGGCACCACTGTTGGTCCCAACAGGGACCCAGTCATGATGACATCAGAGCTGTGTGTTTGGTATCTCCCAGTGGACGTCTGCAATGTAATTATGTTCCGCTCTGCACTCACAAAACTTTGCCAGGACATTTCTCCCCCTGTCACATTACTGGGCTTTCTGGGATTTCATTTCTTCCTGGAGAAAAACACAGATGGCACATTGGAACTGATGTGTTCAGGACTTAATGGGCCGTGAACAGTCTGGCCTGACCTCTTGTGTGAGCATCCCTAAAAGAGAAAAACGCACCTTTGTCACCTTTGTCCAAGCTGTGCACAGCTACCTCTCCGCCTGAGAGTCAGTCAGAGATTCAATTTCAAAACCCGCCTTGGTTCTCGTCAGCTGCACTTCCTCGTGAGCCGTGAGCCGTGAGCCAGCCTGGCGTCAAGTTGTAATAGTCAAAGTAATTTGCTGTTACATATTGTGGCTCCACGGGGAGACTTCAAAATGGACATATGGACAAGAGGCTGGGAGACTGTGAGACTGTGGAAGTCATTGCAATTAGTTCATTTCCTTACTGAGGCCATCAGCAGCTTGTCATCGTGACATTCCACTGCCACGCTCTCAGCAGGATGAAGTTCACAACAAACATGCCGAACCGGCCATTAGCAGCACCTGTCATCTCAGCTGCTCTGACATGGCAGCTAAACGCCACACGTTCGGTTACATTTCAGGAAACACACTGAGAGCACATTCACACACTTGGACCTGTTCCCGGATTGTCCCAGAGCCGCGGAGACAGACATGTGGAAACATCTGCATGGCTCATACGACTGGAGCTGCTGGAAATTACATGCTGAAATCATTCCGGGGTGACTCCATTCATCTGAGCGACTTTAAACAGGTTACCATGGTTGTTTATTGAAATTGTTAGTGACCCAGATTCATGACGCTAACCTCCATTATCTTTCAAGGGCCCTTAAAAGACAAATCACGTGTAGACCGCCACTGATCACAGATCAGTAAGGTAACTGAAAAACTGACACTGTCCTGAGAATTGTCACTTCAGCTACAAAACATGGATAAATGTGAGAAGTTTTAAATGTAACCAAATACATTAACTACACAGAACTGAGGGATGATTTCAGGAACATGCAAATAAAACCTCCTCAAAACTAATTCTATATGTTTTTGTATACTCTAGTCAAATGTGTTTGTAGCTCAAAATGAATGATATCCTTGTGTTTAAACTACATGTCATTAAATAATGAGATAATGTGGCACAAAAGCTTTGTTTATGTCTTTCAGTTGTATTATGAAGCACACAAACCTTTACCATAATGTATTTAGGATATACTGTACTGTGTCCAACCGATGCAACATGATGGGAGTCCTGATAACAACAGATCCATTATTACACCTCTCGTCTGCTCAGATGCCAATTCCCTCTTGTATTTGCATTACAAGTCACAAAGGAGCACGTACTGTAGGTGCTGAGGCGATGAAGCACTGTGCAGATGTGAGATCGTACTGATTTACAATTTCATTGATTTTCCCTCCACTTTGTTCGAAGACACCTGCGGAGCAGTGTGTAATTAACTCAACCAAAAGAGAACGGCTCATTAAAGCATTTCAGTCACACACAAATATTTGAAAAGGTGCTCTTCCGACACTCTTCAAGCTATATTTGTAACATCTGAGTTATCGTGTTGCCCATGATTGCACAAAAACACACAGAGGCAGATGAAAATGGCGAACCCTTTGTGTCTGCCTCTTGAACTCATTTCTTAAATCATCTTTTCCAGCGGGAGCCCGAAGCTATTTTTATTTAATTATTTTCAGTCAGCTGATGTTGTGCATACAAAGTGACCCACTGTGTGTCTCTGGGCTGTGTGATGCCTGCTCTTCCATCGAAAGACAAACCAACAAATATCTGATGAACTCTTCGTGGCAGGCTACAAACCCACACTCTGTGCAGTGCACAGCACTCCCTCAGATACTGCCCCACACTTTGGCTCATCATTAGACGAATGAAATGTTAATGAGCATAACAAGCATGCCGCTTTAATACCAATCACTTTGTCCAGAATGCCTCGGAAGCTCATATTTCTGGTGTCATTTAGAGCTCAGATACAACATGTAGCTGTATGACTAAAGATTGTAGAAAAGACATTTCTACAATAGATGAGGAAAGCTTCCAAAGCGATTACAGTCCCAGATGGAGTCCCATCCCCCGCCTCCCCGCACACTTTTATTTCTGTGTCCTGTGAGTCATCGTCAACGTCTGATCCGAGCTGCTGTCACCCTAAAGTCCTGGATGTTCGTGGACATGATTTCAAGCTGGGAGTTGGAATACCCAGCACCGTGTTGTATTTGATGCTATTAGGACATTTTTCTGTAGGTTAGAAACCTTTCAAAAGCCTGTCGATAATTGTCCTCACCTGGAGAGTGAACGCATTTCATCTGGCTGATGAAATAATGATTTCAGCCTTGCTAACAACCCACACGTGAAAGCTGGAGCGAGGAGGGCCTGAGTGATCGCGACGCAACGAGACGCCGGTTGGTGTCATGCTGAGATTATCAGCGACATCCACTGTCTTGCTTTGAGCCCATGCTTCTTCACATTCAGATAGAATACTAAATACCAATTTAGAATTACAGCTATTGGGCAATATGAGATGCGGTTGCCAAATCAATCTTTTTATAATTACAGAGTGCACATATCTGCACACTGTCTGCAAAGCCCAATTAAAGGTTTAGCATATCAGAGTTGATTTAATAAATCAATCACTTCCCAGCTAGTTCTCTGTTTTATGGCAGCAGACAAATCTGCCTCAGGTGCTACTTTAATTTGTAGATTATCAGTATAGTAGTTTCTCTTTTTTATTTCATTATTGCTAGTTGTATTTATATTTTACTCACACTGTCTTCTTTTCGTTGTTACCTCGAGGCTAACACTCTCTGGGTTTAAGCTGTTCCATATATAGGCAATGCATTACTTTCTTTTGATGTTATATTTGTTAAACCCATCTATTTGCTTTTTCATGCTACTTTACAAGCCTTGTTTGTCTAATTGTTTCCCTGCTTTTTTCTTAAACAGTAACTTTCCTCTCATTAATTTCATCAACATCTTAAAACCAATAATGGGAGACTGAGATTGTTTTATTATTGCTGCTGTTTTACTGATTCATTTTCCTGAATTCACAGTCATTGAGTTTCAACTTTGACTTGAATCTTAAGATTCACTGGAGGGGACATCGTGCATGAGATGCAGCATATGTCCCATTTACAAACTAAACAGAACAGCAGTTGTTGCTGAGCAGCCAATATTACATACTTTAAAGTTGATATAGAAAGTGCAATTAGCCCATAATAAACTGAAGTGACTCAATGATTGAGAACGTTAAAACAAACATTTAACCAAGACTTATTTTTGTAATTGAAAAAAAAAAAAAAAACTCTTATTAAATGTCCACTTTAATTAAACCAATCACAATTCGCTAATGCAGTTACTTCAAAAGAAAAGCAGAAATTAATGGAATTTCTGCAAGTTGGCAGATATTACAATTTATAACCAAAGAAGAGAAAAGGAAAGAGATAAGAGGTGGAAACAGGAAATTGAGAGAGGGGGAAACTGAGAAAAGATAGGTAGTTTCATTTCTGTTATATGTGCTGGCTATATGGATCGGATTGAGTAGTTTAAGATGTTCAGGCTGAGCTATTTTTCTGTTTATCTATATGATCTTTGAACATAAGAACATAATTAAAGTTAAAAGGGTTTTATCATAAAATGGAATTATAAAATGCATACAGTAGTCTAGGCAGTAATTTGATTGTGTTCCTCACACCACCTCTCGATCGTTCACCCATATGTCGCGACTTGATTGGGGCCATCAGATGTGCCCATAGAGTGCGACCTACATTACGTTGCCTTCATTTCACTGTTGACATCATCTTCCTTCTTTCTTGCAACAGGAAGCTTGACATATTCACTGCATTTGATGTTCAGTGGTTCATTTTATTTAAAATCTGTTTCCCTTAATACTATCAAATGTTTGCATTTTCACTTCAAGGTCAGAAAAGCGGCTTTATGCTTCACAGAACTCAAGTACAA
Source organism: Pseudorhombus dupliciocellatus (assembly GCA_016785235.1). Lineage (NCBI taxonomy): Eukaryota > Metazoa > Chordata > Actinopteri > Pleuronectiformes > Paralichthyidae > Pseudorhombus > Pseudorhombus dupliciocellatus. The sequence continues at coordinate 2,021,439 of JAFBJW010000232.1, forward strand.
AGCCTTAAGATCAAACAATCTAGTTTTGGATTGGGTAAAGAGGAAGTCAGTCCAAAGTACAAGCAGGAGACAGACGTGGGTTAGAAATCAGTTCCATAAACCACAGACAGACTGGAACAGGAGGAACAGACAAACAGTTGGAATGACCTTAAACAGCAGGACAGGATGTGACAGCATGAGTCAGACCTGTTAATATATACGTATATATTTATATATGAGGGTTTTGTTTTAATTGAAAGAATGCCATTTGTCAGAGTTGATGAAAAATGATTTCCTAGGCCACGTATAGAAAGTGTCAAGATGTAAAGTTACAGACATTTTCTGGCAAACTCTGGCAAACCTACTTTTTTACTGAGGTATTTACTTATTCAAACGACATAATAAACACAATGATCAAAATAGATTTTTCAAATGGCATGTGTTCAGCCAGAATAATGTTGGCTTCCAGGAGCTTCTATAAACTAATAAGTCTGCCTCCATGTCATCAGTATGTAATGGAGGTTTTCTCCCGTCTGAGATAGAGAGCTGCATGTGAACTCTTGAACTTGAGAACCTGTTTGAAGTTCTGCGTGTCGCCTTCACTGTTTTTCTGTCTCCCTGTCTGGTTCCCCATCGTTCTCACTAAGCCTTTGTCTCCATTTTGATATTTCTGCTCTCCATTCTATTTATTTCTTTCACCCGTTCAGAGAGGAGGATTTGTCCTCATGAGAGCCAGCGGTTTGTGCCCATCGCCCTGTGGCGCTGACAGTCGAATGCATGGATCCGCAGAATGTTGGCCTTTAAATGAGGTGATCCACTTCAACAGGAGGATATGAATTTGTTATTTGTTCTGTTATTTGGATGATCCCTATTTCTGTTCAGTGGAGAAAAGAAGAGTCATCGAAACACCTCCAAAGCTCACTCTGCTCATCACAAATGAAATGAAATGAACAATTTACCCATCATCAGCAAATTGTCTTTTGGTTTGCAATGAAGGGATAAACCACTTAATAAGTTGTTAAAATAAATTAGTGCACACATGTTGCCAAAGGGGCTTTTTGTATAAAGTGTGTCTCACTGGCTTCTGGTGCTTGTAAAGAAGCACTCCTGGCATCTCTGTCCTCTGAGTTCTCACAAACAATAAAATATTCAACTGTTTTAAATTGAGCCAGCTGCAGATGAGCTCATCTTGCATCAAGATGGATGACTTGGACATAAATACTTTCTTTCTGGTCCAATTTTGATTGTGAACGATAATCCTAAACCTTAAAAAGGGAAATAAAGTGAATTAAAAATGTGGCCGTTAAGAAATTGCGTCTAGCACCCATCTCACTAAGTTATGACTTAGGCCAACCTCTCTAATTTCATTCATCTATTTTCCAACCACCTCATGTCTCCTCCCCATTTTTGCATGCTCACCCCAACTGGTCGAGGCAGATGGCCGGGCACGCTGAGTCTGGTTCTGTTTCTCTGAGTTTTCTTCTCATTGATGACTTTTTCTTCTCAGGTTTCAAAAGTGCTGCTCATTATTTCATTTTGTTATAATGTGGCCAGCACGATAGTTGATTCATCTCTCTTGCCATAAATAATTGCAATGCATTTCTTTAACCTTGTTTTAAACTGTCCCTTACAGTCAGCAGCCACTCCCTGTGTATAATGTATCAATAAAGACAAGTTAGAAACTTCTGGTCAGAAACTAAAAAAGTACAAGTTTACTAACAGATGCTGGTGCTGGTAAATTGATTATGGTTCCATGGAACAGAGCTAAGCTGCTCCCTCAGCCTCCTCTCTATCGTTGGTTGGAAGTATACGGAGTGATATCTATCTTATCTGTCACAATGTGTATTTGTGTATGCTATTAGAATCAATATTGCAAATGTGCTTCATGCCTTACGAGGTGAGGGGACAGTGCTAAACTTTTGCAGGTGTGACTGAACACACAGTACATCTCCATGCTAATGTTATTTCAAGAACACTGGGCTTACAGAGGCTCATAGCTACCACGACATCTCTTTCAATTTAGCTCCTCGAGATTTTGCGTCATATGACCATGTACATGGACATAAGCATGGCTTTAAATTTGATGGTAAAACATAATACATCGAGGACACATTAATGGGCATTTGTGAAGACAAATGAGACAATTCTAGCAAATAGGCAATGGCTCATTATATTGTAGGGTGACTATTCAGTGGAATTCAATTTAAGGGAATTCAGCCCTGGGAGTCATCACGCTCGTAGTTAGTCCTCGGTGTGCAATTGCCCTGCCATGCATGATGGGAAAAAATACCTAAATTTGCCGAGGTGACCAGGGGGTCACACAGGGTCTGTGTGCAGTAGGGTATCAGCAGCAGCCTCAGCAGTTCATCCTTGAGTGAGCGTTAAGCGTTGAGCAGTACTTTGTAATTCCATAGACTGGATTTGGTTTGCTAACTGAAATAACAAGAAACACCAGAGCGACCTTGAAACAGACGACATGCAGTATTTGCATACACTAATGACCAGCCAGAGTAAGATGTGGCCTCTGAGTAAAAATAGTCAAAGTCAAGTAATTCAAAAACTTTTCATTAAGTATGACCCCAGAGATATGTGTTCACCTGAAGAAGTAATTAGAGCAAACATTAGGAACATAGACACTGGTTTCTGAAGGACAAACTCATTAAATTCTAATAAACATCCTTCAACATAATTATGTATGTATACACTGTCAGGCTGAGGGGTAACGTATTTATCAGAATTCCTTGAGCTCCTTTTTTTTTAATAGTTGCAAATCTCATGGTTTGTTATTCTGATTGTTAAATGTTTTTACCGAGGCTGTATTTGAAAAAAAAAAAAAAAACAGCTAAATAAGAAAATGTATTTAGCTGCTAACATGATTAAAGCGTCCATGGTATTGCACCACCAGGAGCGGTGCAGCGACACAGTAGGTGGATGATGATGAAATAAACTGATCAAAGAAGAAGAAACGGCTGTTTAGCAGAATGTGTAATATGCAACCAAACAGGCAACCTGAAACCTCCACTGTGAAATGTTTGAAGCCTCAAAGGTGCGGTGTGCACCTTTGGGTCTCTGCTCTACTCCTACATCTCTGACTTTTTCATCCATGGGGACAATTAAGCTCTCACCCGGGTTGAATGACATTCTGAGAATCATGTGAATGCACAGCAACTGCTGTTCAAACTCTGGACTGTTTTAATCATACTGTCCGATGAAAACCTTTTTGGACTGAGATTTTGTGTACTTAGGTAGCTGGTATTTCCTGACTCACTATAGAGTAATGCATCTTTTCGATTTGCATTGTAGAATCGTTCTGCTCCCAGTTCCTTCAGAAGGGGGTGAACGCTGAATTGGAGATTATACTTAAAGAAATAATCTATTGGTATTTGGTATAAAGTAGCCAGAAGAAGACCACATTCACTCTGTTCTGATATGTTCGGACATAGTATCAACTACACTAAATATACACTAATGATAGTATGATGTCACTATTGTTTACTAAGTATTCTTGTTCCCAGGTTGAATAAGTTTAATCACCACATTTGAAAACAACATTTAGTTAGAAAAAAACTCAAACAAGTATAGGATAATTTTTTTAAGGAGTTGCCCTGCACAGTCTCAGTATTTTTAAATTCCTTTCAAGGACATTTCCTCTTTCCACAACTCTAATATGAAAGCATCACAGCTGATTGCTAGAGTGAATCTGCCTAAATGAAAACCAGCTCTACTGGAACTAAATTCATCCGTGCTAATGTTGCAATCATTCATTACTAGAGTACGTATCACGCCAACATTCTCGGATTGCATAAGAAATATGCAGATTCCCTCCTAAGAGTGTTTAATACCTGAAAATCAAGTTGAGCTAAATGACAAAGGCAAAGTTCCTTGAGTTTAATACCCCTGGATCAGGCGGGATTAATTCCCCCGTGAAGGAATTCTCCGCGTCGCCAGTTTTATCTGACTGTGCGTGTACAGTCTGCAGTGCAGTGGAAGCATGAGACCCAGGCTGCATCCTCACAGTGGAGGAGCCCTTTTCCAGACTGAGGCACAGACGTTGCCAGCATTGTCTCGCCTTCAAGCCAAGAATGCTAATTGGGCTATTTAAAGGCTGTCCATCCCTGGCAAAAAAAAAAAAAATCTAACCATTTGGTATGTGATGTTTACATCTATCGCAAATACTGTGTGAGACAAATATTAATCCTTCGGCAGTGTGTATCCGACATATAATCAAATACTTTATCCACGATGATTAATAACTTGATTTTCCTTTCATGTCCCATCCAGTATTGCAATTAATTTGACTGATGCTGAAGTGTTGGAAGCTATACAGCAGACCAATACAAGAGATATAAAGTACTACTTACAAACTACTGCATTTAAATAGTTGTTGTCTTCCAGATCAGCACATTCTATCTCACATTAGGCCCCATGCAGATACAGACAGTATGACATGATGTGAGAGGAAACACTCTCACTGCAGGATCCGTGGTGCAATTAATGAAGTGATGACATTATATATTTATTTCCAAGTCATTAGGATTCAGGGCCCGGGGTGTCACATCCTGTCTCTGCCAAGGCTCTCTAAGGAGCATTCATTTTGTTTGGTCTACATAACAAAGAGAAAAATTAAAAGCCGCCACAGAAGCCCTCAAGCTTTAAGCACACAAAGCCTCAAGTTTGCATTGTTGACGGAGAGGCTTTAAGCGTGGAGGGGGAATTTTGTGACTGAATGTTTATAGATTTAATTAAATTACAAGAGGAGACAAAAAAAGCCCAAAGGCAAAGGGCTATGTTTAACAGAAGCTGGCTATGGTTATTGTTTGGAATGAACAATCAGCTGGAATTCCTTGTCTGGGGTTTCATTTTGCTTCACATTCGCCATAACGTGCCGGCGAGTGACGGCCGCGCTTAAGAACCGTTTTCAGCGGTGTGAGAGAAACTGATCGACGTATGTGCGGTGTGAGGGTCACGCTCCCTCTCTGTGAGACGTAGGTGCGCATGCTCTCCACCCCAACTGCTCATCTCCCAACCCAGAGGTGATGAACCGGCATGGAAGACAGCCATCATTACATTATGTCATCAATTAGTCTCGTCAATTAATCCGGTGACATAACATGCCCTCTGACTGTTCTGAGAGCTCATTCCCAGCGTGCCCTTGCCCATTTATATCCCAGAGTGCCGCAGAGTGCTGATATTGCCGTGCGGAAGGTCGTGCTAAACGAAGAGGCTTGTCCAAGTACTGACTCTTCTCACATCTCACAGCGTAATGTCCCCCCCCCCCCAACAATCTGCATCAACACACCGGTGGGAAAAAAAAGCCTATTTCACACGGTGTAAGTGAGCTCTCAGCGAGCATGTGAGCTTCTTCGGAAAAGCAAGCATGGGGAGAGTGGAAGGGGTTGACGTGACAAAATTGGAACACGGCATGAAGAGATTACTGGGTGATAAGGTTAGGATCCTTGCCCATTTATATCCGAGAGTGCCGCGGAGTGCTGATATTGCCGTGCGGAAGGTCGTGCTAAACGAAGAGGCTTGTCCAAGTACTGACTCTTCTCACATCTCACAGCGTAATGTCCCCCCCCCCCCCAACAAGTCTGCATCAACACACCGGTGGGAAAAAAAAGCCTATTTCACACGGTGTAAGTGAGCTCTCAGCGAGCATGTGAGCTTCTTCGGAAAAGCAAGCATGGGGAGAGTGGAAGGTGTTGACGTGACAAAATTGGAACACGGCATGAAGAGATTACTGGGTGATAAGGTTAGGATCAAGGTAGGGAAACGTGTTGCAGTGTGATGAGGGGGTTTCTCAGGCCCTGATGTGATAGCCTGCACGTTTTCAAGTGGCTCATTTACAGCAGCCTATTAAAAATAAATCCAGCACCTGACTGAGCTAAACAGTCAAATTACCCCTCAGGATACCCAACCCTCCTCTGTGCCAAATGCGCCAGCATCCAGATTTTTGCTTGCCGCCAAATGCTACAATGCACTTCCACAAGAAATCATTTGTATTACTGTGGTTGTGTTTGCTTTTGAGAGAAGAAAACACAGTCTCTGCAAATCCACCTGCAGCATGCAAAGCACACGAAGAACAAAACAGCATGAAGCCTGAAACAGATTGGAGAACAGACCAGAATCATAATTTGATGATGAAAAGCATCAAAACTAGAATACCTTACTGGTCTTAAACACAAAATCCCCTCTGCTGTAGGCATATTTCAGAAATAAACATTTAGAGATCAGATTTGTGTGCTTATTTTTGCTCTTTACAGTCATGGGGCAAATGTACTCTTACCCTTTTACTTAAAATCTAAATACAATTCAAGTCACCCATTTAGCTCAAAAATCACATCACTATTTCTAATATTAGTTTGGAGCCTCACCCCTTGTCCAGCTCCCAGAGGGCCACAGGCCAGGTGTTGTGGGGGGTTACTGGGTCAGTTCGAAGCTGGAGGCCACGGCAGTGAGTGAAGGAAACAAGGCAGAAATGGGCCAATGGTTAGAGAGGATGGCAAATTGAAAGTGACACACTGAACCCGCAGCAGAGCAGGAGAACATGGAGAAACATGGAAGCACTGTGTAATTTATGGAGAATGTCATGGTGACATTTTCATTCATGTTGTGCTTTAGGAATATGTTGCATTTGTAGTGGTGTAGAATGAGTTTGAGAGTGCATGTCTCTTAAGTGCAGCCAGAGGTAACCATGGCTACACAGTTTGGTAGATTAACTGGGAAGAGATTACCTTGGGTGGTGATACTGTCTGTGGATGTGATAACTAGTTCTTCTTACATTACTTGGCAAGAGCTGGGCTTCACTTCCCTGTTCTTTGTCACCATTAAAAAGTTCAGTCAAGTGCAGCTTCAATCCGGGACCATTACCCGGGCGCGACCCCCCCCCCCCCCCCCCCCCCCCCCCCTTTTGCTTGAAAGAACTAAGCACACTCAGAAACCAGCCTGACGTTTTGCTTGAAAGAACTAAGCACACTCAGAAAATAATCTGAATTGCTAAGTCTGCCAGTGGATCAAGTCAGCCATGAGCAGTTAAGCCTATGCTGGGCAGAGAAAACAAAAACAACATAAGCACAATGTAGAATTAATGAATTAGCACAGAGGCTTTGTTTACACATTATGCTATGGTTCCCAAAGCAAGGCACTGCATGAATTATACAAAGTGTGGTGAGAGGGAACCGAGAGGAGAAATCTAACAAATGTATTTGAATAGAATAGAACGTTGAAGGACACAATGACCGTGATGTTACAACACAGAGATGTCAACTTCCAGGCCGTGGTCGAATCATATCAGATGAAATAAGGTAGGTTTATCGTAACTAGTGTGCTGGTGTGATATCTCTGTGGACATGCACACAGAATGAAGGAGCCTTGAACTCCACTGCCAGAGCATGAGTCTCCATAGACTGAACCAGGGTGCGCTACACCAAGTTAGATCGAGCACATTGAACGAGCGCTCCTCTCCACTTAATCGCCGAGTATTTGATGATATTAAATTATTTGACCAGCATACTACAGATCCCAGTGCCTGCCTGGCCAATTTCACCTCGTCTCTCAGGCTTATATCTTTTTTTTTTTCCTTTTTCTTCAGACTTTCTCTCTCTTATCGCTCTACTCTGGCTGGAGAGGCAGGCGTGGTGCACAGGCTCCACTGGATGAGCCACATTGAGCGATGCCTGGCTAAACACACATGGGATGAATGCCCCTCATTAATGCAAAGGCACATGTGGTTGTACTCGTTCTAAAAGGCCACAGTGTCATAATTGAGTGACGGTGGATGTAGGGGGAGGGGAGAAAAGGAGTTCAACAAAAGTACAGATGTGACAAAATAAACAAAAACACCAGGAGGGGGAGCGATAACACTTGAAAAAACGAAAAGACATAGAAGATGAACATTCAACACGTCGATATCAACATCAACAACAGAAACAACAACCGAAAAGCAGAACAGGGGAAGACACATATATACACATACACACACACACACACACACACACACACACAGGCTGATTACCAACAAGACACAGGTGGACGTGAGGGGGACAGGAAGTCAGGTAAAAAAAAAAAAAACACACAATGGTGCAGAGACTACAAAAATAATACAGGAAACATGACATGACCAAGAAAATCAATTCAAGGAACATACTCCTGCAGCCTCCGTCTGACCACATCCCACTTCCTCTGTGCTCATGATGGTGGAATACATGTGGAGAATATGTGGCCCAATCTGATGACAAAACTAACTGACTATACTGTGATAGAATCTTGATATCAATTGATGATTATGTTTCCTACGAGTTGTTCCATGAGTGTAATGGCAGCACATACCTCACCAGACTGTATACTGTATATTGTATGATAAATGGAAATCTGCAGCCTTAATGTGCAGTTTGACTGATACACACACACTGGTGTCACACACCATCACACAACCCACTGCCTAATCAACGCATAGCAAAGATATTCGCAAGCCCAGTATATGCCTGTAATGTATCTAAGTTACAGAAAGCACGAGTTTAAGAACCAGACGAATTAAGAAAACATGAATGCAAGTTACAAAACGATGAAGACAAACACTGCCAGGAGCCCAGAGGACAACAGAGGCATCTGCGGGAGGAACACAGGAAATTGAAAAGTTTGCAGTGATGAAGTTGGCGACTACACAGTGTTGAAAAATAAATCGATATCCTTGGAAACACCGTGTCAAGGTCCTGGTCCTCACTGAATGTTTACATTATCCACACTAATTACTTTATCCACAGTTATTATGTCTCAACAAGCTGTGAATCAAACACATGGAGATACAGTGTGGGGGAGTCTCACCTCACATGCAGGGTCAATATCCTGTTATGCTTGGACTCATTACAGCCGTGTGTGAAATGAAAAGGAGCTCTGCCCTCCTCCCACACCTCCGCTCACCTGGCCAGTCGCTGCGTGAAGTGGGTGTGATTGATGGATTGTCTTACTTACAGAAATTGTCAGACCCAAGCCCTAAATTCAGGGGTTATAAAAGGGGTTTCAGAAGTTGTTAGACAAGGCTAAAAGCACTTTGGTTAAAGTAGCGTGAGGCTGCGACTCTCAGCCTGGGACCGTTCTACATTGGAAATGTTACAAGGGAGAAAAAAAACTGGGCCATAGCTGCTGAATTCATCCAAAATCGAACTGATTGCTCAGTGAACATGAAAATGTTAAATCTGGCGTCTATGCTTCAGATCCGCTTGGTGTAATTTCTATGTGTGGCCGCAATGGAAGCTGGGTAACTATACGTTTGTCAGCAGCTGAACTGGGATTCTAACCAGCAACCTTTTTACTAATTAGTTAGGTTAGTCTCCCCATTTACCTTTAGCCTTGGACACATGAAGTAAACCACATCCTCAGCCCACACCAGTGATTCAACTCAGTATGCTAATTACAACCTTTATAAAATAATACCTTTACACACAGTGTATAGATATGCACAGTGGTGTGGGGCTTTGGGAGATGTTAGATATACGGTTTGTGTGAGAACAAAGTATAACAGCTTGTCAAATCACCCAGTTAAACTGATGCTATTAATTAAAGCTGATGCCTCATATCCCTCGTTTGGCCCTGGCCCTCTTAAAGAGACATAGTGAAGAAATAAAGGTAAAGACCTTGAGCGGATGACTGAGAGGGGAGGGGCTTCATTGAGCGTCAGGGATGTTAGTTACTGCTACACTTCAAAACAATCTCACCCCCTCCCCCTCCCACTGGACTCCTCCCCAGTGGGAGGGGCATCGTCTCATCATCACCGCAGGCCGGCACAGCTCATGCTCTCACCCTGTGATTAGCTTTCCCAAGGCTGTATCATCATCGTTCTTGGTTACATGTTCAGTTATAGATACTCTGAGTGAAGTGAGCTGTTTTGTAAGGTACATGCTCAGTATTTGAAGGACTGATGTGTACCATACTGAGGGTCAATTGACTATCAAAGGCGCGCATGTTTACGTGGTCCTTTCACTCTGGATCTTGATGTTACCATTTGTTTGATGCTGACTGAAATACAATGTCAAGTTGAATCCTTCAGTGTTTGAAGGCATTTCTTTTAACCACGGGTTAAAGAAGACTGTCAGCTCCAACATAAAGGATCTATCCTTCATTATCAAATGAATAATACATAAAAGGAAGACGAAGAGACTTTTTGACCACTGTGGACTCTCTTGACTGGATTTTGTATGATCAGTCACATTTCAGAGGAGATGTCACATAAAGCCGATGCTTTAAAAAACATCTGAAACATCTGCTCTGTCATTTTCCATCCCATATTTTCCTTTCCTTTGTGGTCCAGCAGGGGAAAAAAAGGAGGCGTATGAACAGTGAGGCCCAGTGGCTCCCACCTGTCACCAACCCTAGGGTTCTGCAAAACAAAGGAAGGAGATTACGGCTGACCCCACTCGTCCCTGCCATCACTCGTTCAATCATGTCCCATCAGGGGAAATGCTCAGGTCAAACATGACAAAGAACTATTTGCTGCAAGTTCAGAGTGTGTCAACTCCAGAGACCCACTTCAGCCACACCAAACACGATGGGAGATGGGATTTTATACCACACATGTACTCTGCTCAGTAGCAATGAGAGCGTGGCACAGATGTACACATATGACAATATAAACCCAAGCCACAATAAGACAATAAGATGAAGATGTTGATGTAATATGCAGTGGCAGCTTGAACTAAAGTGGGAGTTTCTTTAGCTGTGCGGGTGTGGTTCATTTTATGCATGAACACTGTGAGGTGGCACGGCTGGAATACTTCCAGGACTCTGATGAGCATGAAACTTAACAAATTGAATAGGTTGTGTTAGAGGTTCTGAATCAGAGAAATATTCAGTTAATATTAAAATGATGTTGTGTGTGTTGCTGGATTTCAGACCTGTGAATCACTGCACACAGCTTCACGGATTCTATCTTCTGCCATTAAACTGAAGAAACATTGTCAAATTCAATTTAAGCTCAATTTGATGCCAGGTCAATTTTCAGACTCCTGACATCGAGCAAGAGCTAGAGATCCAGATAAAATATTAAGTAGCAAGATCTTGAACTAAACTTCTTGAACTCTATGTTTAGTTTACTTTCTTTCCGACTTAACAGAGAAAAATATTTTCATGTTGTTATTTTGAAAGTCTGGAGAAGCCCCTATAGAGTTCACAAGTTGACGCATTTTATCTGAAAAAAGTGTAAACATCTTTTTTTCTGGTTGAGCTTTTTAAAATTTGAAAAATGTTGGACTTACTACACTTTTAACCAGCATGATGGGTCTATATATATTTACTGTATATACACACACATTTTACATGATTATTTATTATTATTATTTTTATATTTTCCTGAAGTAATCTATTATGACACCTTCAGTACCTAAACTGAGATATTATTCCTGGGTAAAAGACAAATGGCAGCAGAGCTCATATTCTCATTCAATCTTGGCTTCATATCTGTGCCAGGGAGGTATGGCAGCCATCTTCTCTGAGTCTGACCCTTTTAATGGAGTACTCTAATTGATCAAAATTCCTCCCTCATCCACACTGGATTTACGGAGAGTCAGCCCACAGCTGCCACTGGGCTGCCAGACATAAAGAGAAATTGTCGGAGGAACTCTGCCATCCGCCATCCGCGCTCGGCGGCTCCAGGAGCCATTGCCACACAGGCTGTTTACTAATCAAGATTTACAATGTTGGTTTGCGTATTTCAATAAATCACTTGCGAGCGCACGTGGATGACCATGAATATAAACCAGGAGTTGTTCTCTAATTGCTTCCCACAGGGCTGAAGCAAATATAAACCATGATTTTACCTCCTTAGGTTTAATATTAGACCTTAGGATAGGCAACCAATGCCTCGACTTCTTAGTCCCCGTTGAGGGAAGAGGTGATTTCTCACTCTGGTAAGAAATGATCTGATCAGTGCGCTGAATGCACTTCTAAAGACTGATTTTTAAATGTCACATTCCCCATGGTGCATCTGACATTGTAGGACCTCAGACAGAATGGAATATTGAACATGTGGAATGGTGAAAGAGACACATCCTCTCAAGGTCATAAAGAGAGGGGCCGGCAGATTCTTGAAGGGGAGAAGGAGGTGGAGGAGATGGTTTGAGTTCTTGTCCTTGGGGAAATCTCCATCCATCTGGGGAGTCACTGAGAGCGCAGCCAATTCACACGCTCTAACAGGCCTTTAATTTGGAGAAACATATGCCACCATTTAGGCCTTCTGGAATCTGTTCACATGGCAGGAATTGGCTGTTATGGTGGACATTAGCTGGTTGACTAGATCAGGCATTCAATAATTATATTTACACATAACATTCTCCTGATCGTGCTCTGTCTTCTCATAATCTCATTTCATTTATCCACACTCGTTATTATCGCCCAAGACTCTGGGAACTATTGGATTTTGCATATTACAATTCTGACATTTTTAAGACCTTGAATAGAGTGCATATAATCCATGACTCAAAGTGCCCTTTGTTTTTGTGTCTGGGGATAAAGCAAATTAAAGTCATATAGCATTACTGAGCCAAATCCTTATCAGTTCCTGAGGTTATTAAGCCAGGAGGCAGTGGGGGATAGAAGCAGTCATATCTCATAGCTCCTATGTAAAAGTAGAATAACCTCCGGTGATCTGCCGAATGCTTTGCTGTTGTCATCAGATACTTGGAACCAGACTGATGAGAATGTTGAAACAAGGTCGATGAGATGAACCCACACTGAGCCTGCTTCTGTCTTTCCTCCGGTCCATGCTCATGTCAGATCAATAGAGCTTCTCTATAATATCGTAAGTCTTCACTTTCATATGCAAAGTGCCTTGAGTGTATGTTCTGATTTGGCACGACGTAAAAACTGAATTGAATTGAACTGATAGCGGTGAAATGTGATAAATAGTGAAGCTGCAGAGAGCAAAAGCCAAATAATGAAATGAAAAGCAAAACAATGCTCAGCGAAGAGATTCTTCTTCTTGAGTTTGACACTACGACTGTTACGACTGTTTAATAAATGCCATTAGCCGGCATCTAATGCATTACGGATCTACCCTCCACATGTATTGGGTAACAACTACTGAAATGAGCCTGTAGTGTCTGGCTTACAGGTAATGAAACACTGTCAGTGAAGAAAAACAGTTGTGGACAGAATGTTTCCTATTTTAATGTAGTCCAAAGTGTTTGTAATGGTTTTAACAAGTTAGATTTCAGATCTTCTTAAAGAAGATGTTTTCAACGAGTCCCAGCAATAATTTTACAAAGCCACAAAACAAATGCTATCTTTCAAAGTACAGGCAGACATAGTACGTTTCTATAGTTTTTCCATCAGCTGGGCTGAGTGCACTGAGACGCGTTTTGAGTTGTGTGTTGGCCAAACATCTGTATCATGAAAAATAAGTCTTCTTCCAGAAAATACTTATTTGATTCTGTCTGAACCTTTTATACAGATTATTGAACCGGCAGCTTTTCATGCTCATCAGAATACTGGATGGAACCCAGCCATGTCACCTCAGGTTGTTCATGACGCCCCCTCTGCTGAAGAGAACTTCCACTTCTGGTGATTTTATTTTCCAGTTTCTTTTATTGCACTGCATTTATTTTTCCACATTAATCCATTTGTGATTATTTTATGCATTTAAGATCAAGTGCATATTATTTAAAAAAAATATATGATTATGACTTTTTTAAACTTCTTAAGACGCCATGAAGCTCCTGTATAGTGAAGCATGAACAATGGAACAATACACATATGCATGTCAGAGCGTAGTGAGGGGAGATAATGCAGGCATTAGTGTTTGTATGTGTTGCTGGTTGGAGTTGGGGGCGAGCTACAGGGATGGAACAACATAAACACATTTCCCAGCGGCTCCGGCGCCGCTAAACACTGTCTTCTGCTCACGAGCCTCAATAGCCACAACATCTTAATGCTGATTATTCACACCCGGCCGCTGCGTCTATCAGCGTCAGCAGCATCCAGCTCAACGTTCACTCTTCACACTTGCTCCGAGTCTTAATTGTATCCTACTGCACCACACCACACAGTAACGTTTTTTTTTTTTTTTAACCACTGTGGCTGCCCTGGGGGGGAGCAAAGAAAAATGTGGAGTGGGCTCTTTCAGCAATTTCAGTCCCAGCCACCACCATGAGCATCAGAGCCCGAGGAGCAGATATGGTCCAAATTGTGAATCCACCCACACTGCATGTCACTCTCTATCACACAGAAACGGAGCATGCTATCTACGCCGACCACACGTACATGTGCACGCACACACACGCGCTCTCAGAGGGAAATTGCGTCTTACGCATACACAGAGAAATAGAAAACTTCACATAAAGAAGATGGAGCTGATAATAAACTGTAGACAACAAAAGGTCCTGGATATTGCCTTTGCACTTATTCTAAAGTGCCTCCACTCACTCTCCTGCTGTAATAATCTATAATCTCATCTCAATGTTGCATCTGAGGTTGAGTATGAGTGGGAGCTTGGCATGTTGGCATGCTCTCTGTCTGCCTCCTGATAGAGCTTTTTCCACTCGGCTGAATTACCCACTCCATGATGACTCGATGCAGCAGAGCAAAAAATGATGCTCCCCAGACTCCCATGTATTTAGATTCTTTCAAATGGCTTCGCTACCCGAGCATCGTGCTGCACACCCGAGCGTTATCAGGAATATAGCCTGCTATGGATCAAGGGTCGCTGATATCCTGCTGATAAGAAAATATCTACTAAATTTAGGATTTTTTTCTTTTAATAGATTTGTGTGACAAGCCGTATCGTGTATATGCACCGGCGTGAAAACAGACGATGAATTTGTAGCTTAAGCAGCATGACCGCTGGATGCTTCGTAGGCATCTAACTGCTTGTTAATGGGAGTAAAAATACCAGGATGTGCATTTGTTTAGGCAGCGTTTGATCGTCCTTTAGTCCCAGAACATGTTTATTGATGGGCTGCAGTCAACTCAGATCATTTCAGGATATTGCCATCACTGGAAAGAACGCAATTACATGTTAAATGTGCTGAGAAATGAAATTCCTCTATTAGCGGGCAAAATAACAGAAAAGATTTTAATTTAGATTGTTTCACATTTCCATTCACAACTAGGTTGCAGTGCTTGCATAAATTTACAGAATCGTTTATTAAACTGCTTTCCTTCTCCTGGGTCCAGACTCTCCCCTCCGCCTGTGATTGATTGGTTGGACTCCTTGCTTGTTTCCCCTTCAACCACTTCTTTAATGCTCTAGGTGCAGGTGGGCAGGCGGGGGTGAACACACTGGGCCTGACCTTTGGACTGTTGACAAATCAGCAGTGTCAAGTTGTGGAGGAGGTGCATGTGTGTCTTCGTTTACATGGCAATGGCATGAGGAGTAATATTACGCTAGAAACCCCCATCCCTACATGCACACACACATATATTGCACTGACACTATGTGCAGGGAATTAAGGCACAGGCCATATGCAAAACATGCCAATATTGCTCCGCTTTGAGCCATGTTACATTTACTATGTGGATGGAAGTGAGCATTCATTTCTCACAGTATACTGTATATACAATTCAACATATTGCATGCTGCAATAACATCAGCTTTTCTGCATACGCTAACCTTTCCACAGCAATAGAGCTGTGAACTACTGTACGTGATGAGCTCTTTGCTGCGGGGTGACGAGTGAGTAATTATCGTGTTTGAATGTCAAATCAGACGTCGGTCTCATTGTCCCCTCCATTTCTCTCCCTCCCTGTCAATGTTTGCCATGTGCTACCAAGCAAAACACTGGGATCTTAAAATAAACAAAATATAAAGGTCAGGGATAGACAGATAAATTCAAGCTCTGGGGTTGGAATCTCCTCCAGAAGTCGTCATGTTTCTCACCTGTCTAATCATCAAGTACTAGTATGGAATGTCTGCAAATTATTGAAAATGTCTGTTAGAATTTCCTGAACCCCAAAGGGACATTATTGACCTATTCATAGTTTTATCTGATCACGAAGCAACTAACATACAATTATAAAAAAAGTCGTACTTCTCATCCTCTTTTAAGTGGTTGGAAAAGATGAAAGATAAAGTTTGCATTCTAAGTGATCTGTCACTTGACTAATCTAATATATGAATTAAATAATAATTTTTCAGGTCAACATTTTGATGGAAAAAAAATTAAATCTAATTAAATGTTTTAGTCTTTCATCAATCAGCAAAAGCACTCATGCTCTCTTTGAGATGAGTCAATGCTTTTGTCGTTCGTCCCTGTAAAGTAATTATCTTTGTGTTCTGGACAAAAAAAAAAAAAAAAAAAAAACATGAAAAACTTTTGGAAATTGGACTTTTCCAAAAAACAGTTGGCTCCCCAAAACAACTCAAAGTTAATCAAGCAATTTATTTTCCCCAATAATCAATTAACTACTGAAAATACTTACTGGCTGCCGCTCTAGATCACGACAGGCTTTGCATCCATCCGTTGGGATGTTGCGGGGCTGGGCTAGCCTTGTGCAGGCACGTTCGCAGACAGATGGACAGACTTAACAAGAGCAACACGATGAGCAGGGATAAAAAGTGAGCCGTCGCACCTCTCTCTTTCAGGGAAATGTACGAAGCGACGCGTGACTCTGATCGCTGCACCTTGAGAGACAGTGTTGCTAAAATTCCCTCTCCCGGTGACGGCTGAAACCAAAGCTCCTTAAATGCAGAGACAGGCCACAGAAGCAGCGAATCTCCACGAACAGGATTATCTCTCTTGTAGCAGCCTGCTCAACAAATGCTTTTCTATCTGGTAAACCGTGTAGCTCTAAATTCAATTAGGGCCACATAAACATTTCCGTGTGTGGCAAGTGAGCTGTGAAAGGGCAGCAAACAGGCTCAGGCTGCAGCTGGGAGAGACGAGCGCGGCCTGATCCACTTCCGAGGAACAGAGGAGGCAACGGATTTGAGATGCTGCAGGAGATGCGCTGCAATATTTAGCATTCGGCAAACTAGCTGCTTTGTGAGTCCAAGAGAGCGGCTGTGTCTCTTTATCACTCAGAGTGTGTCTGCCTGCCTGCGCGAGCCTCCCTGCTCACTCCCATCACACACAGACACAGAGTAAACACCGTGTCTATTACATTCAATCACAATCACAGGGTCCTCTCATCTGCCAAACAGCATGACATTTGTCCAGTGGCATCCGTCCAGTCACATTCACAGGCTCAACATACTGTAAGCAGGATGCATCTATGTGCACTGAAGTCGCATGGGCACAACACAGACCCCCCCCATCGAGCAGCTCCTATTACACTTCATTATTCTTTAGGCTACCCACTCCCTCTAGTGATGGACAAAGGCACTGCCTAAGGAGCAGCCGGCAGGCAGACAGGCGGCAAATGTGTGACCGGGGGAATGGAAGGAAGAGCCAGCCTCCTTCGCTGCGGGCTGGATGCTGTGCCAGGCTGCCGGTGGGAAACACAGCGGCGGACTGACGGAAACACTTGTTTGACGAGAACACACAAAAGCAGCCGCTTCTGCATAAAAACGGCCAGGGTTACTGCTATTGCTCTGTTTCAGGAAGCGTGGTGGGCTAAAATGCTGAAGGCACAAAAAAAACCCGAAACAAAACAAACAAAAAAAAAAAACGAGGCACGTAGGAGCAGGCAGACAGAACACACACACACACACACATGCACACACACTTGATTAAGCTGCTCTTCGCTGTGAAAAAGCACGTTCATTTGTATTTAAGTGGCACAACATGATAATCACCTGGGTTGGGTTTCTCTGGAGCTGCATGATCCTCTGTGGACTCCCAACAAGGCCTAGTTTTCCCCACAGCCCCCGCTCCCCTCATCCATCTCACTGGTCGGGATGATGTAGCGGTGCCTTCACTCGTGGCCCTACCTCGGCGAATGTTAATAATCATACACCGCCTCCGCTGTCCTATCTGCATTCCCAGCACTTATCAGTGGGATATCGTCTTCAGATGATAAACGCTGTGAGCAAGAAAACAACCTGGTCTGCTGCTTTAATAATCCATCAGTTATTATATCAGATTCCATGTCCATGTGTTCAGAGCAGAGAAGATTAGCCCAATAAGCATCCAGCTGACTGCAAAGACACATGAATATTGCAGCTCGCTGCCGAGCGACATGCACGGAACAAATGAAAAGGTGAGTCACATATTCAGAGCACTGCACTGGAGAGATTTCATTAAATAAAGTTGCCACAAAGCACTCTCCATACATTAAATCACCGCAGCCGTTCAAGTGGGCTCATTTAAATTCCATTACGTCTTTACAATGATATGTTAAAAATCAGACAGGAACTGGAACGAGATCCATCCCCTTCAAGATAATTGATACTCGGCAGGCCACACGGTGAAAATGGGGCAGTATTCATTATTCATTATGTTTTATGTAACCGACTTACTTTTGATGATTACACAATAACATATTCATTGTTAAAGGGAGAGCCGTGGTCAGCGCAGGAGACACAGGCATTACGGTGCTGAGGGACCAAACATGATGGATGGAACTGAGGGCCTCCAATTTTTTTTTTTTTTTTTTTACATGACTCATACAAGTGGAGTCAAATCACCAGATTACCAAATCCCAATGATGATATCGCAGGTTGTGACTTTTTTAATTTTTTTTTTTTACTCATGGTTCTTCGTCAAATGGCTCCTGAAAAGGTCAAGCCTGAAATATTACTGCCGCTCTCATGCTGTGACACGTCTGGAATAATTTGATAATTAAAAGGCATATGGTTACTATCACTAACATGCTGTGGTAGTGAATGAGAGACGGTTGGGCCTTGTGGGGGATAAAGAGAGGATGCATCAGTATGGCAACTAATGATAGGAAGATGATAGGAAGATTAAGTTTTGTCCCTCCAGACATTTTACCCTTTTTACTTACTTTTATACCTGTCTCTGTATCTTGTGAAATTGTCGTCAAATCAGGGTAATTGATTCACCAATTCTGCTAAATTGCCCCACCAATTAAACACAATACTTACAAAAGTATTTTACCTAAATCATACAAAAACACTCTCTGCAGACCAACAAAAATAAAGTGCACCTTTCTGTATCCTTGGTGCAAAAATACTTAACAGGGTAGTTCAGCCACCAGATTCAATTAACAAAAGCAATAACACATTCATTTAATCTAACAGTCATTCTCATCATAACATTAGCTGGAATATATCATGGTAACACATAGCACATTCTCCACTACACACGCATGCGCACACCTCGTGTGCTTTTCTGCGTATGTGCGCACAGTGACAAACTAGCAAACGGCAGCCATTACTCAACTCAACTCGACAAAACAATAAAAACTACTGGGTCAAACTTACTCTCAGTACACTTAAAACGCTCCTAAACGTGTCACTGACAGTTCACATTGGTTAGGCATCGGGACGATGTTTAGAAATACTTGTTCCACCTACCTGTCAAAGAGGAGACAGACAACACGTCTCGCCGCGTCGCAGCGGTGTGTACTACTGACTGCGCATGTCTACTTCGTGTTCCTCTCCCTTCACAGGAGCGCAAGGGCGCCATCTAGTGACGTATTAGTCCAACAGGTTGTAGCCTCACAGAAACGTGACAGGTGTGTTTGTTTGTTGTGTGTATGTTTTTATAAAAAACTTTAAATTAAAATTTCTGAACCCTCTAAATATGCTCAGTGTTCAATGTTGATAACGGACTCTGCACAGACATAGACGACTTTATAAATTATATTACACAGTGAAAAGAACAAAACAGCAATACGGTGGTATTTCACACCGTACATTCACATGACAATTATAAATTAAACTAAATGAGCCTCCACGCTGAAATATTCACCACAATGCTACAAGGAAATCTACGATCAACGCTGACCCTGTACATCATAAAACCAATTAAACAGTCGAGCATAGTTTCCATTGTTTCAGGTTTAACGCCATTATTCTGGTAACAAATGAAAGAGATAATTACAGCCTTCTACTGTCATAACACGGGCACAACAGGACATCAGACGAACGCGATGGCTATCATGCTGGGAAGCCTGTTTTGTCCTCTGACAGAGGCATCGTATTTTTAACTGCGTCATGTCCTACATGGCCTGACTGGGCTCTTACTGACAGGAATCTGTCATGGTAACAGAGAACTTCTCTCCCTGTGGCTGGCACTGACATTGCAGCGTGTACTAAAAGCGGGCTGTGAACCAAAACAATAAGAAGTCCTTTAAAAAAAAAACTTTGCACTGAGTTGAGCGTTAGCTCCTTCACTATGATTGTGGCCCCTCAACTGGCCCCATGTCACATTCCCATCAGTTGATACATTGCTCATGTCAGAAATATTGATAAATGTGGGTTTATACTGTCACGAAACCACAGAAATGTGCAGCAGCCAAAAGTCTCACTGGCTGAATAGGTCTTTGCCTTATTTTCACTGCAGCCTGAAGGTATATGACACACCAGGACTGATACTGAGCACCATTGATTATAAAGGCCCACTATCAGTCTCTGTGACAGGACTGGGGCAGCACTGTGGCTAACCGCACTGAGAATTATTGGGATTTAGGAGTTTTAAGCTTCTACTTTGGAGAAAGAAATGTTCCAGGAGTTTCCCAGGTTTCGCTGGACTAAATGAACTTTCCATCCATAAATGGCACAGTGTGAAGGAAGAGTGCATCAAGCAGTTCTCTTCTTTACAGAAGAACAAGTGATAAAGCTTGACATAAAAAAAAGAAAAAAAAACACAACACAAGCCCTCATATACGCTGGCTTATGTGCTGCTCTCAGCACGACGTGCCACACTGCAGAAAATCACTGTGCTGTTGACGCAGGCAAAAACAGACTTGCAGGCTGGGCCGTGTAAAAAGTGGGATGCTCCTTGTGTTCAGTGCAACCTCGGCGGCGTGGATAAAGCGCGTGAAAGAACAGAGTAATTGGAAAAACAAGCAACGAGGGTCGTGGCAGGGCCACTTGAGGATGACTCCATTGCAGTTGCAAGAAGACAGATTATTTTCCACTATTGAGATGAATGTAAAACAGAGGAGACACCAGTGCTCTCTCCTCCATTATGGTTATTCTGCATTTGATTATATATGCATTTATCCCATGGTGTCGCTTCACCATTGTATTTCTTCCTTCATTTATGCGATGGAGACAAAAACACCCACTTGGGTCAAATAAATGAAGACAGAACTTTTTTTTATTATTTTTTTTCATTGTTATTTTTTTATGATGTGACGTTTGTTTTTAAATAAAACAAAAGGGGCAGGTCTTAATCAGCATGTTGCATTAGGTTGTCAGCTCACAGCATCAGCAACAACACGCATTTACACATAAAGCAGCATTTCTGCACACACACACACACATAAAGTATGCATAGCTAAGTGCACACACACACACACACCCCTCCTGACTAACACAAACACCCACTTTCGCACATCTCAGCCATTTATCACCACAAATGTGACAGCGTGAAGCGACTGCAGTCGACTCTCTCCCCCGGCTCTCTGCGGCGATACCTGGCAGCGAACTGGAGTGATGCACGAACGCAGCACCCCCCCGACCCCCCCGCTCCACCCTCCTGCCTCCTCCGTCATCTGAAACCGGACAGACGCCGACGAGCCGAAGCGAGCGAGCGCCTCGTTCCTCTGCACACGAGGTAAACAAACTTGATTACAGGTGGCAACAGTTTGTCGTCTGTTGGATCCAGGTGCCAACTCTCAAAGATCCTTGAAAGCAATTATGAGCTGAAACAAGGCGCTGTACTGTATCGCACACCATTTGGCGGATATGCTGACTGTTCTTCAGCAGAGTGGCCAGGAAAGAGAAGTGCCTCTAATGCAATCATCTGAAACAGTATTATTAATCCATTTATAACTATTCCATTCCTCCATCATCTGTCGAGGGTTGCGGGGGAGCTGGAGCCAATCCCATCTGACACCCTGGACAGATCAATTTTTGTTCACCTTCATTTTTGATGTGGAAAAATCTCTACTCAATCTACATACGGCTGCTTGTTTTGGATTTTTTTTTCTCATCAGCAGAAGCAGGGGCCACTTTCAGGACTCTGCACCCACGTTGGCTCAAAGCAAGCCGACGCAGCAATCGCTGACTATACTGCGATATTAGTAAGCTGCTTACTGGAACATACTGGAACATTAGCAAAAGTAGAGAAAAGCCAAAAAGCCAGCAACCTGACACAGTCAGTCCAGTTCCATTGCAACCTCAGTCCAGACCGCCAAGCTACTGGATGCATTTCGAGAGAGGCAGCCACACCATGTGAGTCACTCGTATAAGGCAGGTTTCTGGCTGGTTTCTGATCAGTGCACGGCGTCAGAACAATGATGAGTCAATGGAGCTGACTCCCGTGCCACGCACCGGCCCAAGCAACGTCAGAGTGCACGGCCCGGCCTCAGCACCTCCAAAGCAGACACCCAGGGCGCCGCACACAGCCCCACCATGTTCGCACCCGATGTTTATTTGGGTCTTTTCAAAACATGTTTGGATGGTGAAGGAGTTATTTTAACAGCTTTTCCTCTGTCAGTAATTCACCGCTCCTCTCTGTGTGTCTGTCATTCACGCTGCGCACCGCCAGCCGAGTGGAGCCAAACACAACGCTCACCACCGTCTCCTCAGACTCTCCATGCACTGACTAAGTTTACAGAGTCTGCTGTTTTTGTTGTTTTTTTAACATGTGTTGGATCAAACCTTTCTGGGTGTTTGGGTGTTTGTCAGCCAGAGACATGATCTGAATTATGAATGAATGTGCAGCTCAGAATAAGGATTTGACTCATTAAATGAAAGTGTTGATCTTCATGTGATCCGTGGAGGTGCTTCTTGAATGGGTGCCTTAGGAACAGAGGAATAGACTTGGATGCTGTGGGAGACATCTTCAGACACAGGGGCCATAATGTGTCATGTTACTCTGTCAGTGTTTGGATATTGTTGGACCCTCTGGTCTCCTTCATGCATCAATTCCACATTCAGTTCTTCTGTATAAGACATCAGCTGCTGCCTGACCTCTCCTTTCACCAGTTTCCAGGAAACCTCCCTTGGACAGGTTGACTTCCTGAGCTGTGTAGCATGGGCCAGGCAAAGCTGAAAACATTTTGCTCTTTATATCTGATCCACATTCATGCATGGTGGGCATCTATCTTTTCATCCTGACACATATCTTTTTTTCTGGATCACAGACTGAACAGAGGGCCATGGTTGCACATATTGTGGATTTCTGTTTATGCAATGGTCTCTTTTAACGATGTCTATGCCCGCAGTTGAGAGCGTTGAGTTTTCTGTTGATGTGAGAAGGTCAAGGGTCCTGAGAGAGCTGCCACTGAACAGCTGGCCCAGGCTGACTACTCCTCACTGCTGCTGTCAAGGAAAGCCGATGATTCCTCACTCATTCTAAACAGAACATATATATGCTATAGCAGATTATATAGCAGATTGCAGTCGGAGTAGAACGAGACGGTGTCATTTGAAGAGCGCCATTTGCTTTCCACCGAGCAGTGGGAGTTGTCTGTTCAGTGTTTACTTTGAAGCAACTCTGGGTCTTAACCAGGGTTAAGAGTGAGCCAGTACTTTCTGCTTCTTGAAACCTCACCAAAAAGGGATTGTCCACCAGAAAGTGATTACAGCTCAGTGTAAAAATGACAGTGTGGGGCATGAGGTAAAGCAGAGTCATACAGACTTGCTTTTTGTTTTATATGAAACAGCCTGACTTACAAATATTAAAAAGGATATTAGATATAAGCTACTAAACATCAAAAACAATAGCATGCCGGATCAAATCCCAAAAATGTCAGTGGCCACAAATAAAACTTGATTATAAGAAATCTGTCACATCTCCAACAAGAACATAGACACACCCTCATAAGGCGACTGTAAAGTCAGATTATACCTGTGCTGAGGGAACTCCTACCTTTTCCCAACTGTTCCCGCTACTTCTGCTGGCTAATGCAAACTTCTGCTGCAGCCCACTGGCTCATATCTGGTGCTGCAGGTGATCTGTAGGCAATCTCTTTAAAGTGAACTACACAATAACTAGTGACCTTTCCGGAGGCCTGGGCTCATCTCAATGGCATGGAGAAGCTGCACAGCTTCCACATGTTGTTCAGAGACTCTGGCATAATAACCTGCGGTACTTTACTTCCTGAACAAACACTTTTTTAAAGTGAGCAGATGACTTATAGATCAAAAGTAGGGCTGCAGGAACTATGTCAAAAAAACCCATAAACTTCATTGATGTCACTCCTACTAAGCAAGGACGTATGAAAACAAAAACAAACTTCATTTTATAAATAAGAAAAATGTATGAACCCATTATTTTGACAACACAATTCTATTTAAGAAATGTCTATGCCTCCAGGTTGTGGGAAGAAAATAGGGTTTAGTGCGGACAAGAACTTCAATCTACCGTCACTGATCAATTTGCCTGATTCATCTATAACTGCAACATGTTGAATATGCAGATCTTTACAAATGTGTGTCAGCATCAGACTAGGCATAGTGAACCTAGGAGAGGAGACTTCATTTAACCTTGCATGCCATAATGTTTGGGTTTTAAGAGCATAGTGATTTTGATCCCATGCCTTTACCCTGATAGTACAATTTATTGACTGCTGAATTTAGGAATAAGGAGCAGCCCAGGGGTGGATTAACAGAGGTCATGGCGAATGAATCACTTATTTAGACGGTGGAAATTAAAGAGCAGGGAGCTTTTTATTCCATCTTTCTAGGTCTCCTTTCATATTATGTATGAATGAGGCAAATTTGTCTTTGAATATATCATCCTGGTTTGTTGAAACACGGATTCTGGTGTAAAAATTGATTGAGTAGTGTGATTATAGAACAGGTCCCCAACCTCAGCATCGCCAGTCAAAATGGCTTCAAGGCAGAATCTCAGACATAGACCGGTTAATGGAATAGCTGGAAACTTTGCCAAAGCTGTTAATCATATTGCGGCCTGACGGGAGGCGGGTTGAGGGATTTGTTCTATATAACAAGATGTCATGGGCAAATACACTGCTTGTATGACAGTTTGAATTGGATTCAATATCTGAATAGCAGTAATCCTTGTCTCAGGAGAACAGTTCTATGAAAGGTGCTAATGTACTGATGATAATGGGGACCTCTACCTCTGTTTGTATTTAATGATCCAGATTTGTTTCAATTGTCTGCGGTGATGGAAGACACTGAAGGCATCAAAATCCAACTGTTGGAAAAAACCAAAGGCAAAAGGACGAGAGGAGGAAAGGCCTTCCATCTCAATTACCTTAGAGCAAATAATAGCTTATTTTCAGTCTTTGTATCTTTGGTGATGAATTTATTTGAATAATCTTCACATGTGTCCTGACAAATATTTCCCTTTGATTAAAAGAGTCAGATCTAATGGTGCAACGGCTTATAATTTTAACATCAGTCTCTGGTCGGTTCTCTGTAAAATCAAGGCAGAATTGATGTGGTGGAGCATTTTAAAGTCAGGCTGAGGGAAGCTGCACCAAATTCTCCCAAATGCTTTTTCTTCTGCAGATGTGGTGTCAACGTCATGGATTCTGGGGACAAGAAAACTTCTACTGATTGATGCGATGCCACATTTCTCAGTCTGTTGGTGGGCAACAAAGAAAAGAAAGATGGAGGAGGTGTAGTTAAATCTTTGGGGAGGTGCACAACAGGGTAGAGGATAGACTTCTGTGCACGGTTCTACAAGTAGGCTACTCTGGAGCTACGGTAAAGCTTCGACGCAGAAGCACGAACTGATTGTGTTAATAACCATTACTGTGTTAATAACCTTCCTATGATCAAATGGTCGTCTGTTTATGAGACGCCATTCTATTTTCTGTTCCATTGAATTCTTCATCCCCACAGCGAACACCTATAAAATAGCATTAGGATTAATAATTGAATGTCGTCCATGACCACTCACACGCATTATGTGTCTTAGTAACGTACCCGTCGAGCAGTCCAAACAACTTTAACGGTGTCATTAAAAATTTAAAAGGATCTCAGCAGGGGAGCTGAGATCGAGAAAATTACTGTTCTTGATAGGAAAATATAATGGAGTTTCCATTCAAAGAAGGTAAGTGCAAACCTTGGTGGTAGGAAAATGAGGCATAAAAAACGATGACATGACGCGATGAAAATACTGGATGATTTATTTAACGGGCTCTTTTCGAGCCCAGTTCCATGCCAGATGCTGCGGACGGTCAGGAGTTCAGTCACGTATGTGCGGCTCCTGGAATATTTTACGCTGCTTGAGAAAGTATTGGCAGAAAATAGAAATCCAAAGTCATGAGCGTCTATCTCCCGCTGGCATCAATGAAAGATGCCCGCACAATCTGTTTAGTAATGGAGGGATGTTTAAGCAGGTTATTATCATTAAAATACAAATGGAAATTAAGAAGCGGACCTGATTGTAAAATTAATGCAGCGTGGACCCGTTTTACAGCCACTTTCAATCTCTCATAGATAAACCAGTAGATCACTTTAATTAGACAATGTGTTAATTGACTGCAGGTCCTGGGGTGTGATGTGTCAACATTAGTCTCCGTCAATGACAACCTCCTCCCGACACGACACAATACACGCTGACCGAGAGTCAGACGAGATAATGAGAATCACTGCGTGTCTACGCCCATGTTTTTTCTTGTTTTTGTTTTTGGTCTGTGCCTGCGTGCAACTTTCGGCCCGTCTGCTTGCATGCATGTGAACAAATATGTCTCTCAATGCTGGCAATTTTGTGAATTTGTGAACTTGTGAATATATATATATAAATGTGTGGGAGGGAGGGCAGTCAGGGAGAGATAGAAGCCAAAAGAGTCAGAGGGAGAGAAAAAAAAGAGAGCGACACAGCGTGCGATAGCTTCACTGTGGCCTGACATTATTACGTACTCGTCGCCTGGCTGCTCTCCCAGGTTTTCCGGTGTTTTGGAAATGGCAAGGGACACCAACATTACAAGGTATCACACTTGGATCAGGGAAAAAAAAAAAGAGAAATGCATCTCAGGTCAAGATGCACTCTGCCTGCGAGACATAGAAGTCCCACAGGCACAAATCTCAGAGCTTGATATTCCTCAAGTCAATCCACAGAAGTTCAAACTCTGCCCAGCAAGAGCACAGGATGAAGATATGTTGCCTGGTTTCTCCCAGATGGGGAAAAGGCATTTGAAACCAAATTAAATCTGACACTGAGTTGTTCCTATGTAATTAACGCACACATGCTTTCACGCAGACTTCTCTCTACCTCACACTCTTTCCCTCACACAGATAATGTTAACACACTTGTGCCAAGCAGGATCTGTGTCCAAGCGTATGATTATACTCTCTGAAGTCGGAGCGAGGTGACTTCCACCAGGGCCCCAGCCGCCGTGGCAATCACACAGGAAACATAATGAGGCCATTAGATTTGGGGATCGCTGCCTTAAAGCCTCTCGTCTGACTGGCTGGGTCTCTACTGCACGCATGCTCGTAACTTCAAAGCTTTTACCGGCTTGATGTGATCCGTGATCTGCGGCGTGCTGCAGCAGCAGGTGCAATGCGCCCTGATTGGATGGCTTCCTGAATAGCTTTCTTGATGTGGTGGCGTTTCTGAGCAGAGCACAAGAGCGACTTTTAACATTATGCGACACTTCAAAGTGCATCCAGTGACCTTTAAGTGGAGTAATAAAATGTAACCCATAAATGTGCTGACCTAGTTGAGTTGGGATAAGAGCTGGATTTTTTTGTACGCGGTGATAAGGGTTAGACGTGTTCCTCTGATTTGTCATGCTTATAGCTGTATTTGCTGGTTGGAGTTCAAAGGCTGTCATTGGCTGCACTCCCTTCCCCTCACAAAATCCAAGCAAGTGTTATTTTTAAAAATGCAGGGCTAAAATTTGTGGTGCATGGATGCAGTGCAATGTGACCTCTAGCCTACATGATGTGACTCACACACTACATATGGACACCTGGCTTAGCCATAGAGTGCAAGCATGACATGATATAACTTGCTTTTAAAACCACACTGCATGAAATCGGAAGGTCAAGCCCAACCGCAACTGTTCAGCAAGTGCAGCCAAGAGTTTAGCTCTGGAGGCCAGACAAGACAGATTTTCCATTCATGTGTTGTGGCACATGGCTTATTGCCACGACATCATACTTCCACAGCAAAAAAAGCAAGGGATGGGAAACAATTCTGAAGACACTAATTAGAGGAGGGAGGGAGGAGAGATTGAGGGATAAGGGAGATAAGGCCCGGTGGAAGGTTTACATTATTTATGATTTTTTTTTTCATCTCTCTTCCTCCGGAGCACAGGGCCACCAGAGAAGAAAAGAAAGAACTTTATAATGGATTACCATCAGTAATTCAGGCTGAAGGGTGAGGTGGGTTGATGGAAAAAGAGCAAGAGGATGACCTGCCGCTACATACTAAATGACATCCCCTCACCGCAAAGACCATGGTTGGGAATGCTGCACACGGCTCCCTCCGTGTTTGTGGGTCTCTGGGGTGTTTCTATACAAGAGAAGCCTGTAATGAAAATCACATGCAGCCAGTCGGGTTAAAGGAAAAAAATCAAATGATTTCAGATTCTGTGCGTAAACAAGGCAATCTTTGATTCCCGATCAACATTCTGGGAAATAAAAAAGTGAATACTGGATTCATCCAGATCCTGTTTGAACCTGTCTTTTTTTTTTTTTTTTTGTGCTGCATGACATTTTTGACTTCAAATGCCGCTCATGAAAGTCTGCATGTGTCCCTCCGGTTCTCAGGGGGGATTTGGGAATTGCAAACACAGAGTCAGCTCCCTTGATGACTTGCCAGATACGGCTGACCTGCCTCCGCATGAGTTCTTAAGAGTTTAAAGACTGCAGTCTTATGCTAATTTTGCACCTACCCAACGGAGGGAGAACAACAAAGACAGCGCCATGTGCCGTGGTACATGAAGAGAACATCAAGGGGTGAAAATGTGGTGGTCAGCCCGAAACCTGATGCACTGCCCTGTGCAATCGACTAAATATGGTGATATACTTCTTAAAGGAGCACATTCATCGCCATTATGCCAATTAGCTTCAGGCTACACAGCCTCAAAAAAACTTCCAGAAAGAATGTGTCCCTTTGCTGTACGGACGCTTGAATCATGTCCACGAATATGATAAATCAGAGTTAGTCCCAACATTGCTACCTCTACATTCCCAGTTAGTATCTTTGACACAACATGCATAAACCTGGGGCAGAGACATCGAGACACATACAGAGACAGACACACACACAGAGAGAGAAAGGTCTGCGGGGTAGAGACAGCAAGTTGGACAGGTACAGGGAGACAGTGAGAGTGTATTAGCCTTGTGTACACGCCTCAAAGGACACACCATTTCCCCCAGGGAGCCCACCGCGGCGGCAAGCCCTCCCAGAGGTTGTAGCGCTACAAGACACGGCCGACCAATCTGGCTGAAATAAGACAGAGAAAGTCTCCAGACCCAAGAGGTTGTGAATTTATGGTTGACGTTGAGGCCAGCCAACCAAAGACAACCAGATGACCGACCAAGATTTATTTGCATTTATATTTTAGGCCATGTGGTCCACATGAATTCAAATGGTTCAGCAGATAGGAATTCAGTGTCTTGGCTAAAGGTCAGTGAAAGAGGGCACGTGGCCATCAGAGTGACAGCCCCTCCAGATAAGTCATTCTCCACCAAAATAAAATGTCATATTCCGAGTCCTCCAGTCTAAGGGACAAATTAGGTCACGCAAAATAAGTGTTTCCTTGGTAACCCACTTGAACACTACATGTTTATTATTGCTTTCTTTGAAACACAAAAGAACATTTTTCAGACAGCTTCACTGGTCGTCTCATCATCATTAAGTAAAATTAAGCCAATTAAAAAGACTTGGTTCAGGAAAGGACGTGTAGCTAGTGGTCAGGTTTTGAAGAGTAAAATGCTCCATTTGAGGAAAAAAAATCTGGTGAAGAAAATGAGAGGAATGAACTGAAGAGTGTTGGAAGGAAATTGAATGTTAACAATAGCCCAGAGGCACGGATTAAGGTCAGTGAATGATCACAGCCATTACTAAAAGGAGAAATACAATGGTCAGGTTTGGGGAAACGTGTTAAGATAAAGGGAGAGCAGTGTTGGCTGTGTAGGCTTCCAGTGCCAAAGACAGGAGGTAAAGAAGTGATTAGTTGACTTAGGTTCATGAAGCAGATTAATGCTTTAGTTAAAATCGTGATAATGGTAAAAATAAGAAAAAAAGAGAAGATAACAGATGAGGAGTAAGTTAAACTACCAGTAGACAACTTGCTGCTAACAAGCGCTGCTACCACAACAACTACCTTGACTAATCATAGCTATCTTCATCCAGACAATTCTCCTTCACGGGAGCATCACGTTGGCTCTGTCGTTGTTTTATTTGCCTCCTTGACATGAGGCAATTGGTCAAGTTTCCAATGTTACTCCATCTGTTCCTCCTCCATCTTGAGAGTGCTGCTTATTGCTTCCAAGGAAAATGGAAGGGCTGTGCAATCAAAGACGCACTTCCTGCATTATGATTTTACTTAAGAAAATTTGCTGGCTAGCAAACAACGTTATGGTATATTCATTTCAGTCAGTTCAGCCATTTTGAAGTTCCGCAACCTCACCCACAAAGTGTACTTCAGAGTCCATTTCTTAACCATGATTTCCTTTCTTAAAATAAAAACCGCAGAAATGATTACGGTCATGGTCAAGCAAATTGTTATGATCAAAGTCATGGAATGTTTATGGTAATGATTCACACAGATGACTGTTGGCAGGAAACCTGATGCCAGGGGTCATGCATTAATCTCCACTACAAATGACAGGCACACCGAGCGCGTGAGACAAGAGACTGACAGGGCCAGTAAAACTTTATGGATTTTTTGACAGTCTCTGAATCATATATAATCCCTCATGGCCAGCAACCATACGTCGCCCATAGTTGGTATTTTGAACGGGTGGGTGTGGCCTTTACGTGACAGTTAGAAGGAACTGTTAGAAGGAACACCAGCCTGAAGCGCATGGTGAGGGAACTCTGGGAAGGTCTTTGAATCATTGAGTTAATTACAACACACAGTCAACTGTAGCATGGCAGGCCCTGCTTTTTCCCACCATAAGTCTCTAAGCAAACAAGTAGTGTTCTTATTTAGGGCGGTGTCAGTAGAGTTAGAGGGAAAGTGAAGGAGCACAATAGGCAAATAAATCAAGGGTAGCTGAGTCATCATGGTCACCCATCCAATGATCTACAGGTCACCCTGTTCACCAGCCACTTCCTCTTACTCTAACTAAACTACTGCTGCAGTTAAATTAGCCAACTCCCTCCTCAATCCTCCAGTCCTACCAGCCTATTCATCACCACAACAAGCACCAACGGCACCTGAAGATTAATTTGAAGATCTCCTCTCTGGAGGACGATCCGGAGGCCATTCCTGATTTCCTCCATTTTTGCCGAGGAAGAAGAAAAGACTTTGAAATAAATGCCTCAGCTGTCAAGATAATTATTAAAGATTTAAGGCTGAGGGGCAGCGGCACACAATATCCTCCTCACCCTCTCCATCCAGTGCACACTCACGCAGTTCCACACACATGCACGCACACACAAGCATGTTCCACTCGCAGTGCCTCAGTCTTCACTGCAGGTTAAAAAACAAGTTCATGCACCATGTCATAATCTGCTCAGACAAGACTGAATATGTGGGATTTTCTTCTTTTTTCAAATGGAATAAAGCGAACGGAGCAGCCACAAAAACAAATTAAGCTTGTGAAGCCACAAAGAGAGCCCAGCGGCTCCCTGTGAGCTTACATGGTTGTGTAAATGACTTTGATTCATTTTGTCTCATTATTCTCTTCCGATGAGGGCCCTTTTGTGGAAGAGGGGGGAAGATTTTCATCCAATTCACGTGCAGAATGGGCCTGAATGTGCTCTGTGTCTGAGAGCTATGTGCCACTGTTGCAAAGATTTACAGATGTTTTGGCAGCAGGTTTCCCCTTGTCTTTGACCTGTTCACTGATGCTGTGATACTCAAAGAACTGCATGTTGCCCGCCTACATCCACAGAGAGACCCTATTAAATTATTTATACTTTCACTGTGTCTTAAATGGAGCACGGAGCATTCAAGGAAATATTTTGCCTCAGTTTATATTTTATATCAGTGCTGTCCCAACCTCTGCAGTTCAGCATTTCCATGTGATCCAGCTATTTCAGGGAGGCATCTCCTCTCTGATGATAATGCAGAGGGAGAAAGACTGAACCTCCAAACACTGCACACCCCCATTGGAAGGTCTGTGGTAATGCATCTTTTTTATGTGCTATATAATAACAGCATCGCACACCATTGTTGGTTCCTTAAGATGTTGGCAGATTAAATCGCTATAAAAAAGTCAGCAAAGTCCAGAGTTCAGCCAACACACAAAAAAAGAAAAAAAAAATCAGGGGGAGCAGTCAGACAGGGGAGAAATTCATAATCTAGAGAAGTCAAGGGCTTATCAGACTGAGCAATATTTTATGACTCCCTCATTCCCCAGTCAATTAATTTGGATGAAAACCTCGCATCAGTAGGGAGAAATGAATCATGCATTAGCATATCTCCAAATCGCTGCAAATAAATCATAAACATCGTTCACACCAAGACCATAAATCATGGCTAAACTAAATATTGAACTCGAAATGCACGGAGCGTGCACTGACACGGAGAAGCAACACGGGTCAGGATGCAGAGACGAGAGATGCGGGGAGGAAGGATTTCGTGCGTAATGCGAGAGTCAAAGGTCGCGCGCGGACACGTTTCGCAAACCGCACACACAGTCTGACATTTCCACGGAGCCGCGCGTCAGTGCGCATCTGTAGCTCCAGTGCACCTGTTAACGCTGAACCCCAACTCAGCGGCACGCCACAGCGCGCACTGTGCCTGCTCCGTGCGTCACGGAGTTTGTCCGCCCCGCTGCTGGAAAGAACCCGCTCTCTGCGCAGACTTGGTGTCCAACGTGAAGTCGTGGACAGCAGCCAAAGACGCAGAGGACCGATTCGGATAAAGCCAAGAGCTACTCACGCTGCTGTTCTGCCCCGACCAGTAAACCACCGCGTGGTTGTGCGCGGAGTCTCCCGTCAGAGCGAAAGTGCTGCTGGTGATCTTGGGCTCGTCCTGCCGGCTATTCCCTCTCCCTTCGTTCCTGTTCCAGCCGAAGTCGGACCTGCCGTGCTTCTGTCCGTCAAACAACGAGCCTCGGTCCTCGGGTGCAGCCGCATCCACGCCAGTCCGGCCGCCGGTCCACCTGCTCTCGCTGAACTCGGCAAACTCGGGACGGCTCCTCTTCGCTCTCCGGAGCGCAGCATCATGGTCACCCAACTCGGGCTCCCTGTCATTGACCCTGCCGCGGTGACTTTCTCCCCTGGCTCTTACTCCACCCCAACTGGCGGGGACATCCTCGACAGAAACGCCTGCCTCATGGTCGCCGTCCACCCGGGCAGCCTGTCCGGTAACCCCGAGTTCCTTAAAGTCTAAGTCGCGCGGCTCCTCGGTCGGGTCGGTGCGCACTCCCATCTGTAATTTCTCCAGGTGAAGTTGAACCGGCGTCGGGCAAGATGCGCAAGTTATTTCCGCCTTGGTATTTTGCAGGGTAATAGCCGTAGTCATCACCCAGATACCTATAGATAAGTGCCATCCTGGGCAGAAGCCAGCCCAAGTCTCCATCGCTGACAGAGATTTGGGGGGTGAGGGGCCGTTCGAGACCTTATCCGACACCTTAACTCCCTTCTGTCAGTTCGGTCTGGAATCAGTGGCGCCTCGATGGTCCGTCTGGTTGTTTGGGAGGGGAGAAAAGTGCTCCTCAGCGAAACTGTTCACGTCCAAGGATCTTTGGTCGGGAAAGCCACCACACAGGAGGGAGGAGCTGTATCACAGCCAGCTGCCGAGTGTGCGCCCGGAAGAGAGAGAGAGAGCGAGAGAGAGAGAGAGAGAGAGAGAGAGAGAGAGAGAGAGGGAGAGGGAGAGGAGGGAGAGAGAGAGAGAGGAGGGAGAGAGAGAGGAGGGAGAGAGAGAGAGAGGAGGGAGAGAGAGAGAGAGAGAGAGAGAGAGCAGTCGAGCGACAGACGGATAGAGACGCTGTCCATGGTGCTGATCCTCTCCCGATCTCCCTGACAGAAGTTTAAAAGCTTAATGCGCGGCACATGAAACTCCAAATTAAAATAAAAAAAAATAGACTCTAGAGTTTTTACACGCAGGATTTAAGTTAGATCTGGTAAGAGGCTGAACCTCCGCGGGGTGAAGAGGAAGCAGACCCCACACAGAACCACCACCATACCAGTGAAACATGGATTGACCTGACATTTTCAACACATAATTTCAATTCAACCCAAGTCTGTTCGCACAGGACCAAAAACACAGCAGATATTATCTAAAATGAAAATCTTAGGAGGAATTTTGTTAGAGCAATTTCAGTGGAGTAATCTGTATAATGAGAAACTATTGATGAGTACACATTGCTTTGGACAATTAAAACATTTTTTTAATTGTATTGCAAATTAGCCTTGATAAAACCATATTTTAAGTTATTTTACTCCATGAACCTTGATTGTATTATTATTTATGTATGCTTTTTATCATTTACTTAATAGCCCAGCTATCTCTACACAGAATGTATGAGTGCACCAAAGCCCAGTGCAACCTCAGCTCAATATCTGTCCCATCAGACACTAATCAGAATAATCTTGCATTCACAGATACACAGCTCCTACACACAGAGCCCAGCCGCCTCCTACGGTCACTTGCATCATATTTGTTGCTTCTGTGGCTGCAGTGCTTGTGTCAACATCCAGGCTGCCGGTCTCTCCACTACTCATTCCAAGCTCAGTGTAATGTGAAGAATGAAGCAGAAGAAGCTCTTTCCTGGTGGAGGATGCCGGGTCAGTGTGATGGGATGATTGTGGTGGTGGTGGTGGGGGGGGGGGGGGGGGGGGCCCAGGGGGGCAGAACACTCACTGATGGATTGGGAGGAATTGGCAGGGAGTTGCACCATTCCTGAGGGGGGAAATAAGGCAGCGCCTAGAGGCACATGAGAGGGAGAAAGGGAGGGAGAAAGGGAGGGAGGCAGGGAGCGCAGGAATACTGCGCTCTGCCCATCAAGGACCCAGAGCGCGGAAGGAATGGCGATATAAAAGCAGGAAGCTTGTTTTTTTGTGAGACTAAGGGAGAGAGAGAGAGGGAGAGAGCAGAAGAGAGACTGTGTGTCTCTCTTCTGTTCTCTCTCTCCCTGCGTGTGTTTGAAAGTATGAGTAGGTGTTTTGAGTGTGTGTGTGTGTGTGCCTAAATGCAGGGGGCTTATTCATTAGCGATCTAACATGTTGTGTCCTTGTCTATCAACTTGACTGCCTGTAAATTACCCATCAGGGAACGCTCAGGGGACTGGGCCTGAATTTCAACACTTTTCAAATCATATCAATGTGGGAAAACAAGTAAGTTTTGAGGATTTCTAACCACAGTTGCAGCGCAAACACACACAGCTTTGCGTAAAATAAAATGAGTGGGAGGGAATAAAAGCTGCCATATATAACCGACTCCATATAGTTCCATGTGAGTTCTATATAGAAGACATGCACGTTGAACCCAGATGAAACCCTACAGCGTTTCAGTTTGTTCGAACTCATTCATCGCAGCAGCTTATTTCAAAAGTCACAAAGCCAAAAGGTTTGTTGCCTATCACATGAAGTTCGAGGAAGTAGTTAAATGCAGACATTTTTATTTTTTAAAGTGTCTTTTCTGAGATTATTTTACAATTTTAATGTCTTTGTGCATTATTGAGCTCTTTAGCTCTTTAGGTCTGTGAAATAGCTGATGAATAAATCTAAGAAGAGATAATCACACTCTGGTTGTACTTGTGTCATTGTGTGATGGTCACGAGTTCATGAGACAGCTTTATCTTAAAGGATTAATGTTTTATGTTTTTAAAAAAGCATGTTTGTGGTTATTTTTGGAGAGGACTCCTGATTCAACTATGAATATGAACCTCCAGTCAGAAACCAGTTATCTTAGCATCAAGCTACTGGTACGGGACCCCACTTTAGCATTAAGCCTCATTTAGGAAATAAACCAACGATCGATGGAAAAGGTTGTAAGATTTTTGTAAACAGAGTTGCATTAGTTTTAAAGTGAATTAACATTGTCCACAGCGTCACAGTCTTTCTTAATGAAAGGCGACATACGCTAAAGAAGTTGGGAGCCACTGTCCTGTTCTAAGCCGTGTCCTATACCCTTTGGACCCTAGAGGGACAATGTCCAAGCAGACATTGACCAGAATAAACTCTAAGCAACTCAGATCAACGTGGAGACAGGGACTGTATGCCAGGACTGAGTTATTTCAGAGTCAGACATGTAATGAGATTTTAATGAAACTGAATGAAACTTCTGATCTCTTGTGATGCTGCCATTCATCAATTAGCATGGCTTACTAATGGAGTGGAAATTATTAATCACTTCTAACAATCAATCACAAGGGATTCTTCAGATCTATCCACATCCAAATAAGATGTATTTATGCACCAAAAAGGATCTGAGCACATTCTATGTTGGAGACATACGTACTTCACACATTTCTTCATGCAATATTGGTTTATCTTTTCAATGAAGGTGGCCTGGTGCTTGAAGACCACCCTCCATGACCTGAGCAGGACATTTAATTCTGCCCGGAGCCAGTGGCGCTGATCTGTTCCTGACCCTGCCCTCCTTCCTTCCTGCAGCTGAGAGATTCATAATGTGATTCTGTGCATGTAAAAAACTTCCGCATTATATTTCACCATGACATAAAAACTGAACACCTCAGCTGGGGATGTCATAGACTGTATAACATTATGACAGTAACTCCATGTGATGTGAGAGTTAGCGGGCAATAATGAGTGCAGAATCAAGGATGAGTCATTGCTTCTATTCAAAGGAAGCAAAAGACCTTTATAAAACAAGAACAATGAAAAAGAAAGACTGTTACAGGGGTGCAGCCTAGAATGTCAATATTATTAAGAATTGTCTGTGTATTTTATTTCGGAACAAAAAGATTTAATTGCTGTTTTTAAACCATCAAACTGCTGCCAACATGCTGGTGAAGACACTGACCAAAGCAGTTCTCCAGACCAAACAAGACCAGGAAGTGGAAAATACAAATCTCACCATGTCTTGGACCAAAACAGACACTGCTCAGTAAGTATGGACCATCTGAATCATACTTTTGAGACAGGTTGGACTGACACAACAGTTTAAGTGAGTTGAGGACAAATGTTTTTCTAACTTCCACAAGTCATCGAAAAATAAGCAGAAGGCTGACCCGCGACAATATAGCCAAGGAACCCTTGAAATTGGTGAAACTAGTCAAAGTGAATGGAGGCCCTGAACTGAGACACAGCTATGTATCAGTCACAGCACTGACTGGGGTCAGAGGTTATCGGAGCCAGTGGCTGGCTGGAGAAATATGTGAGGACATCCATTCTGACACCATACAGAGGTCCACGCCTGCTTGTGTGAGCTCGGCCTGGCATGGAGCAGGTTCCATTTTCTGAGGACAGTTATGTAAGTAATAGAAAAAGCTAGAAAATTGTGATTTTTTGTATCCCAGAGGTAAGTATCTTGCCACAATCAAAGCTGTTAAAAGACAATCAAATATTCTAAGTTTAAGGTCTGGTTCAGGTTCCATCTCTTTTTTAGAAAGATATCCTTTGGGTATATTGCCTTTATGGACAGGACCGCAAGTGTGAAATTGGGAGAAGACACGCAGCAAAGGGCCAGGTCAGGATTAAACCTGCAAACCTGCACCTCCTCATGCACATGACAACCCCCAGACACGTTTGTCAGCCGAGCTGCTTCTAGCACATTCAACAAAGTGCTTTGGAAGCGATGACTCAGCATGTTGAGGTTCAAAGAGGCGCAGATCGAAGCCTCCTTTATGGTGAGTAAATGATGCTTTGTAACTTTGAAGAATGATGATTTATTTCAGGGAGGATCTCACAAAGACAACATGTGTGTGTAAGAGGGAGCATTTCAGAGGAATCCAGAACAAGGTTGATTGTGTTAGGCTCCCTGGGGAGTGCTGGAGGTAAGGGAAAAACAGCCATCTGCTGTATGTAGGTGTTTTCACAGACCAAATGTTCCAACAATCACCTTCTGTATCCTCGATACACCACTCACTTATCAGCATTTCTTCTTTTGAAGACAAAACCTACTTTTTATTTTCATTAATTGAACTACAACTTGAAATGGGATGCACATAACCGGCAGACTCCCACACAGTATCCTAAAAGCATGGATGAATGATTCTGTTTTAAAGAGATCTACGAATTTCTATTATTTGCACTGCAAAAGAAAACTGAGAGCAAACAGTGGTGAGGTCCCAGGCTGTGATGTCTACTAGAGTTGGCATCGCCTGATACATTAACCATCATTATTGCACACTACGTTTAAGCACATCCCCTATATCATCAGCATTTCTGCTGCATCATTTAGAAATTTCAAAATGTTTGTGTTTTTATCTTGGAGCCTTTACTGCACATGTTTAGTGGCCCAGAAAACTACACGTCACGTGATGCCACTGGAATCTATGAATTACGATGAGCATTCCACGTGAAGACATTTCCAGCAAAAAAAAAAAAAAAAAAAGAGAGAAAGAAAAGAAGCTGTGAAAAGTGCACTCTTCCATATTCAGTCTTCCAACCACAGGCAGAACGAGTACGTCTGATACATTGGGAGACAGTGGGGATTGTTCGAAGCAGCATCGTGCAAGCCCAGATTTAAAACCCTTCTCCTACTGAATAAGACAATTGGGGGAGGGATATGAGAATAAACAAAGGAAGAGATAAGGAGGTGTTTAAGCTGTTTCATTGTTCAGATATGTGGAAGTTGTTAGATAATTGGTTGAGACTTTGAAGTGAACATGTTACGATGTGCATTTTAAAACAAATCTTTTTGTCTTGCCTTTTTCTCAAATTGTTTTACTGACATGAGAAAAGAGGATTTCTTTTTTTCCAAAGTAAGTCTTTAAAAAACCAGCCAGATTAGTGTGAGCACTGCCGTTAAATGTTGTGAGGACATAATTACATTATACTTTCATGGATTTGACAGTAGGTTGAACTTCAATACATAATGTACTAAATCATGAAGATGTTACGATGCTCTGGACCTTTGCTTGATGGGGTTTACTCCATTTGGCCCTCCTCTGAACTTGAGATAATTTCCACGAAAAACCGGATGGCAACTCATATTAACAACTCATCTATTAAGGTTTGGATGTGACCATTATGAGGGTGATTGATTTCCTGTGTCTCTCTAAGAAAACATAAAGCCCGTGTCCACTAATTGTGGGGCTTGCCTTGCTGGAGTTCACACGGAGTGAATCAATACAGACAGGGGTCACAGTAAATACACCAACGCCTGGGGAATCAAGCACTGTCAGGAAACATGTGACATTTGGATGAGGCTCTTGTGAGTTTCTTGGTACATCAAGCCGAAAGGTCAGGCTATGATAGAGAGTCCTTGGACACGCAAGTGTAATTGCCCTTTTCCTTTGATAGCAGGTCACGGATTGACATATGTTTGTATAGGGCCCCGCTTCATTCACTGCTGTACAAATCTAATTAGTTAAGTTGCTCTGGGAGTCATTAGATACAGGGAGGATTAAGTGTGGAGGACGGAGTTCAGCAGCGGTGGATGAAAAGAATCATGACAGCTTTTTTTTCTGTCTTTGTGCGCAGCTTTAAGGTGGATTTGCAGCCAACAGTACAGATTGAGCAACGAGATACCTTCATGGGTTTAACACACGACTTGTGCATCCTCTACACAGTGACCTTTAAATTCTGTAAACCCATAACACTGAAGGGGGGGAACTGGAGTCTTAAAATACACTGAGGACTATTTAACGGGTGAGGCACAGGAGGTGAAATTATAACATGAAGATAAGAATTACATCACATTTCAAAGTAAGCAGAAAAAAAGGAGCTTACACAAGGGGCCGATCATGACAGTGGTGGTCTGAAATCGCTCATTCCTCCCCGCTCACTGGCGTGGGTGTTCCATGAGGAGGACCAAATAATGAGCTCATTGACAGAGGAAAACAAGCCACTTGGTTCACTACACGGATCATTTTCTCTCTGCTCTTAATTATGGCAGGGCTGTCCCACATTTAAAAGGTGCTACGTCAATGTCAATAACTGACGGCATCTACATATTGTTTAATCTAATCTGCAACTTTGGCCTCTTGACTATTGAATTATTATTATTATTAATTAAGATATGCACACAAAGGTGAGGTCACTTATTAGTTTTTTTAAACTGTAAAACTTTCTCCATTAGTTGCTTGTTAATATGTAATACTAAAATAGGAGCAAGTTAGATTTTGATATCTGAATGAGCCTCTATTTAGCTGTAGATGGTAATTCATGATTCAAAAATCAGCAATAAACTGTAAGGAACAAAAGAACAGACTCGGGCACGTTTGATGCTGAGTGCATGGCGTGGATTCTAACAAGTCTCAGAATTAGTGAGTGTGCAAGTGAAGAGCGAACAGCTTGCATTAGATCTGTTTCTCATGCATTATTATTTCAGAGAATGTGAAGCTCTTGACGTTGTTCTCTTCAGACATGCATTGATCGGGTTTCATATGAACAATGTTCAAACAAAGCCGTTTAAAGTAGTTTACCAGCTATCGGTTTTAATCGCACATAACATCCATCTCCATTCATCATCATTCATCGCCGTCCGCTTATCCGATCGGGTTGTGGGTAACATCCATCTTGTTGTACTTATGCCTCATTTAAAAAAAAATAAAAATTACATTACAGATGGTCAGCAGATTCCATGTGAACAAAGTAGAGCGTTCATCTGGAATAAAGCTAGAGGTATTTTCTGAAAAAGCAAAATCAAGCCAAATGGAGAATTGAATTTGAATCCCCATGTGGAATTCAAACGCTTGAAATGCTGTGAAACTCCCGACTTCAGAGGTAATGATTTTCTTATGTTCCTAGAAAAGGCAAAGGCCAAACAAACATGTTTTTTAAGTTACTCTGAAATTTGTAATTTAAATCAGTGAAATGTCTTTGTTCCCTAACATCGCCTCACCAGGCCGACTGCGTCACAGCGCTATGACCAGTGTTGGTGGCAAAACGTGACGCAGGAACTTCATTTTAAATGAAGCAAACTCGACAGCTGTCTGTTCAATCATTCATTGGCCCAGCAGGAGCAGATCAAGGATGCAGCTGTGCGGACCAGGTCCTGGGACAGATGTGACCTCTGAACTAAAAAGCAGCTTCAGCGTTTAGAGCCGCAACTGACCTTTTCCACGGCAGCCATTTTGAATTCAACCGCGGGTGAGTACAAGCGTCGCTAATCACGCTAACAACGGTTTCGTTGAATATGGCCGCAGTCCGATTGGACGCGGTCGACGCAGCTTGCGCTTGCCAGCAGTCAAATATCAAAATGGCCGCCGCGAAAGAAAGGTCAGCTATGATTTGGATGCGGACGCTCGCTCCGTGGGTGAGCGGCAGAGACATCATTTAGCGGAGCCTCATCTCACACTGCCTGCTTGTTTGGACCAGCGCTGCGCTGCGGAATGCAAATGCTGCTTTCATTTCCAGCTGATTGATAAAGTCTGCTAATTGGATGTGGTGAAGAGCTTTTTGAAAGAACTGTCAGCGTGACCGAGAAAGCCAAGTAAGTTTCAGTTCATCTGCTGTCACCAGCCTCTCCCGGCCTGTGTTTACTGAACCAAGCTCATTGCTGCAGTATGGATTTATGGGCGCTCGTAAGCTTTCTTAAATAAACTCTGTGACACTTTTAATCAGTGAACATGGGAGCAAGGGCCCAGGACACAGGGCTGCTTCAGTTATCACTTGATCAGACGAGCACTAATTACTTCTTTGCACTATCACATCTGGCAGCCTAATTACTCTCACTGCCTTTGTGTTCTTATTCTGCACGAAGAGCACAGGTGATTAATGTACCCCGGCACAGTATTGTGTTATGTGACTAATTGTTGCAGCACCAAAGTCTCATTGCAGTGAATTTGTTAATGAGTGCGGAGGACTTCATATAAGTTCTTAAGTGGGCTGTTCCAACACCGTAAATCCCGCCTCTGTAGATGGGGAGGCCCCTGTTTAGTCCCAGACAGCAGGAGGGGCAGGGTGAATGGTTGCTGTATTGATTACTGCTTTAATTCTAAATAGAGACTGACAGTCCGGGCAGCCACTGGATCTTCCAACGGCTGAGTCAGTGCCTTGTCGCTGTCACAGCTGCACTTGCCAGTGGCAGGTTTGTTCCCCTATCACTGGATAAGCATATCCATCTTCACACCTCAGGGTCCTCAGTCAGCGGCGGATCTCCTGAGCCGCCAACTTTGCTGAATGCGAGGAGGGCATTTCAGGTAACCGGTCTCCCTCTCTCTCTCTCTGTGGATGCATTATTTAGCCATACTTCAGGGACGTTTTCAGTGCTTGAGCAGGGAACTCTGGGGCAAAGCTTTGAACTTTATCACAGCTCTTTTTCTGTGTGTGATTCGTTTTATGAGTTAGCCACCATTTCCAGAATCATGTCCTGTGATGTGTTCAACACGTTAACATTGCATGAAGGAAATTTTCCAAAAAGCGCGTTGCGACAGGCCTGGCGGCGCGCTATCAGGAAATCAGAGAAGTCAGATTTGCACCAATTTGTCAGCAATACTCGCTTGATCCTGACTGAAGTGTCCTTGAGCAAATGAGATCGCTTGCCTTGATGTGGGGAGCAGGCATCAGATCATCTGGGACAAGAAGGGCAAGTTGCTTTCTATGAGGAGAGATGGAAAATCTAATGTTAATGGACCTTAGCGACTGTTGAACAGGAAGAAAGCTTTCATCATTCTCTCAACTCCTTCCTTCGTCATTGCTGCTGTGCCACACCCAACACTTCCTTTATCATCCAGAGGCTTCAGAAACTCCTCCCTGTTCAACTTTGTCACCACCAGTCATTTTAGATGAGCGAGCACTAGCGTGGGGATCAGTTGCTTTCCGTTTACACACAGCAGAATCCAGCCTGCAGCCCTGGATCATCGACCTTTGATCAACAATGAACTGAGAAACGTTTGATGTAAACTGAGAGAGGAGAGGATGACTAAACAATATTTGGAGTCTTGTACTTTTCTTGAAATTTAAAGACTGAAAACCAAACACCCAGACTTAAATAGCTGCATGTTTCCCGTTGTTTATTTCAAAGCCTGGCGTCTGTAGACGAGGGGCAGAGAAAGTGAGGACACAAGTAGAGAAAACACATGTGAATCCAATCTGATTAAACACTTTATACTTAAAAAAAATGGAAATTTGACCTGTTAACCTCAATTTAGTTTTAACATTCAGTTCTCAAGTATTGCAATAGTTTGTGGCTATCTATACTACTCTATCTTGAACTGTATATCGATAGAAAGCTACAAGATG
Source organism: Pseudorhombus dupliciocellatus (assembly GCA_016785235.1). Classification (NCBI taxonomy): domain Eukaryota; kingdom Metazoa; phylum Chordata; class Actinopteri; order Pleuronectiformes; family Paralichthyidae; genus Pseudorhombus; species Pseudorhombus dupliciocellatus. Next base: position 2,064,794 of record JAFBJW010000232.1, read on the forward strand.
TGCAAATCCACAGGTATACATTCTTTTTCTACATTAATGTTTCATGAGGTCTTTTTTTTTTCCTGGCTCATGAGACGTATCCGGTGCGAGCGTTCTGGGATTTGACACTGTATTGTTGCAATACATTTCCAGCATCTCAGTGCACATAGGAAGGCTGCCCCATGGGCTGTAGGGATAAGAGGACAGAATGAGCATTATGTTTTTGTTTTTTTTTTGTTTGTTTTTTTCAGAAAGACCTGAGAGCTAATTACAAGCCATTGTGAAAATAAAAAGAGAAAAGAAAAGATGGAACTCTCTTTGGAGACACAAAATGGTCACGATGTGCTACACGTCTTAGATTGTGGACTGTAATGCGTTTAGTGTTGGCAGTGTGACATTGTGGATGACGTTTCTCATGGAAGTAGAAGAACTACAGAGGCTACAATAAAACACTCTGGAGTTGTGTTCAGTGTGTTTGTGCTGGGCTATACAGTAGCTACATGGAGGACTCTGTGGATAAGGACCCATTCCCACATGTACTGTAAAAACACAATGCACAGCTCAACCTTTATCTGTCCCACAAAGGGGACATGTACACTGCCACAGCAGCACCGCAAAACACAAAGACCAATGAACCAATATATATATATATAGTATTGCACAGGACATTCTGATTTTGCACCCTGTATCAGCTCTTATGGATTCCAAGCGGGAGAGGCTTTATGCAGCATAGCGTAAATCCCTCAAAGTCAAAGCTGCAACATCACAAATGTGTCTGTGAGAGGGGGAAGAAAGTGTTGACATCCTCAGTTGTTTGTGATGAGAAAAGCTGTTCTATAATATTGATCACTGGGAGTTAAGTAAATTGTGGTGAGATGAAGAAAAAGAGCAAGCTTTGTTGTTCTGCCGGCACATTTCACCACTGACTGCCCCTGTGCCATATTAGCAGAACAATAGAAGCACCAAGACTCAAAAAACCTTCCCAGGCTTCTACAGAATATTTAATCAGAGATTCACTTCTGCTTTGCTTTTTTCAACAATTTGCTTCAGCAAACGGTTGATAATTAGCAGACATAATGTCTGTTTGACACATGCAGCCTTACCTCTAGGTGTGACTACATGCTACACACAGAACCTTTAAGTAAACCGTTATTCATCAGTGTGCTCAAGCCAATACGTAATGACAATAGTGGAGGCTCACTGAATATACACATGGGCATGTTGTCAGTTGTTGCTGAAAAAAAAAAGCCTGAGACTGAGTGTCTCTGAAAATGCTCTCCAGGGATTTTCTCTCCCAACATTCTCTGGACAGAATGACATGAAAAACAACAAACATTTATTGAGCGGTAGTTCTGGGTGAGAGGAGAATTGTCACAGTGGTCACAGGTCACAGTGATTCGAGCTGCCAGCATAGAGACAGTGATTCAGATATTTGACTGGTCTGCTGGCAAAGCAGCAGGAATCCATGGATCCATCTCCCCTCGTGTCAGCGGCTCGGGGCTGTCGCAGGCCACCTGCATGTTGTTGCTGACCATGTGCATCCGATTATAGCCACAGACCACATCTCTTCTGACGTCCAGCAGGATGTCGTCGAGTTCCTTGTTCTCCAGCAGCTCCCAATCCAACACAGCAGGGAGCAACAGTTGGATGATCGAATGGATCAACCTCTGTTTCAGACTCTATCAGCATTTCTGCTTTGTCATTTTAGAATGTGGCGCTCTCTGCCTCAGTGTCTGAAAATGATTAATTTAAAGACACACAAGTACAACATCAAGTAAGAATAATTGTCTCCTTACATCTAAACTTCTAAGAAACTGTACTCACTGAGTCCCTGACACGTCCCCCTCCTTTGAATCTTGTAAAAGTGATGTTTTTAATTGCACACGCACTGCAATCGTCACTGCAGTTCTCTCTCTCTCTGAAATAAAGCAGTTTGCTCTCTCTCTCCTTCTTCTTCGAGAGAGAGCAAACTGCTTTATTTCAGGGCCTCTGAATAATTGATGCGTAATGCTGTTGTGAAGTGGAGAGCACCTGATAGTGGCGGCTACAGCGAGCAGCGGCGACACGGTGAACAGAGACAAACAAGGATCGGTTGGGAGGGGAGAGGAAAGAGGGGAAGAGAGAAAGGTACCAAAATAAGAGGAAACGGACCCACACCGGCTGCCAGCTCTGTGGCCGGCGATGCCATTGATGTGCTTGGCACTATTTTTCTGCAGGTTAGGCACGAGTTGGGATGCAGAGAGCAGAAAAACAAAGACAACCACGACTCCTCCTTTCTTTTGTTTCTGCCTGAGTTGCTCTGACAGTGTTTGTTCGTTTCTCCGAGCCGCCGCTGACTCAATGTTCTCCGTGAGAGAAGATCATGTTTAAACAGTCGGAGCTGTTTTGATTACCTGGAAGCCTGAGACTAAGAGGGAGATTAAAGCCACAATCACAGCTGGGCTGAGGAGACACCGACTGCAAATTATCATATTTAGTTTCACTTGTTTATCACAATATTTTCAGACCTATCCACCAACTTCTGAGGACGGCAGCAAATCATCTGGGTTATGAGCTTCTTAAGACCAGTCTGTCTGAGTGTGTGTGTGTGTGTGTGTGTGTGTGTGTGTGTGTGGAGAACCACTGCATCATGTATGTGCATTCAGCTTCAAATGCAAAGTTGTGGAACTGAGGCAGATCATTGGAATCAGCTCTGAAGATTCATTCAGTATAAACACAAGTACATTGCTCTGCTTTTACTATTCATTGGTATGTGTTTGACAATTACAATTAATTTTTTGGTTTAGCTTTCAAAATCCAAGCAGTTCTGTACTGAGTACATAAAGTAAACATTTTTGAATATTTGGAGTACAGATAAGTGATTAAGATGAAAGATGTATTTCAAATATATAGTTAAGAAACACACAGCCATTGAATAACATGATCCATGTCGTGCATTGAAAGGGGTTTGTCTCCAAATGGCTACACACGACATCACCAGTGCAAGATGGAAGCTCGTAACAGACGTACTTTCATTTCACAGCCTCACAAGACAAAGTTCATAAAAACGTCCGCCTTGTCTTCACTGTCTTTACGAGAAGTGCACACACAGAGCAGAAACCCACACATTGTCAGTCCTTTAATGGACATTCAGACAAAGAGCTGAATCAGGTATATCAGTATCTGCTAGGCCACTAGCAGCATTGAAACTGCACTGCATTTGAATAGAACGACTTGGTAACAAATGCGAAAATGTGATCATCCTGCTTTTATGCTCATCGATCCTCAAGCTAAAGATTGGATGTTTGTTTTCCAGTGTGTGAATGACAACACGTGTTAACGTTATTGATGCACTGCACATAAGGTCACAAACTGATCTACAAGAACTGGCTTAACCTTGACGCCTACAAATGACTGGGACCATTCAGACAAGGAGAAAAGATCTGAGGTAAACAACACTGCAGTGCCTTCGTCGACGTCCTCTGGTGTAGTTCGGTTGATTAAAATTCTTTTACATGAGCTATGGCCTCAATTCACGGTTGTACTCCGCAGACAGAAATCAGAAACCAGCTGCCTGGAAAAAACAAGCCGAGCAATGTCACATCCTGAATGCAAACTTGTTCCTCCTGTGCTCTTACTCAAAAACATGACATGTGCGTCACAGGTTGATCAAAGACAATTTCCTGTTTCATTGACGGCAAGATCAGCGGTCGTTATATACCAGAGTATTTCTGTCTGCTCTGACACTGATTTGCAAAAAAGAAATACAAGGAATAAAAATGACTCGACATTAATAACTAGTCACTGCTGACACAAAAGTTGGCGGAGTAAGTAAATGATAGCAAAGTTGTCACCGCGTACTCGCCCCAATTATGCATCCCACCACAGATGTGACATCCCGCCTGATCACAGATTCTGGGAGGAGGATGAGACGTTGATGTCAGTCTACCCTAATGTTTGCACGGTTTTGTATGCTTCTGCAAACCACACACGCCAAGGCTGTGACAGGCTGCTCCTGTGACAAAGTCACCCCATCCTAAACACCTCAGTTTGACTGGGGCGCTCATCGCCTCCGCGTGTGAAACTGCGACGAGCGATTTTCATCTTTTAGCACTTTACGCACAATCTGCAGCCACAAACTGTGACAGTCGCACAAAGCCATTAAACAAACGCTCCTTTTCTTTTGCTCATGCATCCCCCTGGTCTTACACAGCCCTGTCTCCGCTCCACTCTCTCCGTGTCACCAAGCAGAGCGCGCTAATTATCCTCGTAAGACGGTAGGTGTCAAGCAGCGCAGAAGGCTTGGCATGGCCCCTCCTGCCTCACCTTCCTCAGGCAGCTTGTGTAATTAACTACCTTGGATTGTACCTCTGATCTGACTTTAATTTCGTTTACTTGGTTGTTTGCAGCAGGGCACACTACAGTGACACTGTACCTAATATGCCTTTACCCACACAAGCCATGGTTGGTGTGTACAGGTATGACTAATGTGGCCCTGCTTTTTCTTCATAATTAAAAAAACAAAACAAAAGAGGAGTGACACAGAGAGACGCTGGATTGCTTTAATTTGAATTGTGCACGGGCAGAATAGCTATCATTTATGTCTGTGTCATTTATTTAAAAGGTTGTTTTTTACGCAGGTGGTTTACACATCCCGCGACAAATCCTGCGCATTATGATGGTTTATACTGTTTTTACAACATTTACTGTTTTTAATGCTCTTCAAGGCCCATACTACTTCCCTTATGCATATAGCTTTTCAGAATATTTAGTATTTTATATTTATTTTTGTTGTGAATGTGTTTGATTGGACCTCCGTTTCTACATTAACCATGTGTCCAACAGGCAACCGTGGCATCAGTCAGGACACACAGCTCTGACAGATCACCTGTGGCTGGACACCGTTACTTCCTAAACCGAGGTCCGGTGTGATATACGGCTGCACCTTTGATCTGTGATGTCACAAGGCTCCACTGCACCTGTAACCGTGTCTTGGCTTCTGGCTCAAGAGCAGGCCCACCTCTTGGTGTCAGGCTCCTAATGTTTAAACAATGTCTACGACTTTATAATGAAGCTTGATGAAGGCTAAGTAATGAGGTGGTGGTGAAAGGCCCTAGTATAGCTTTTCCCAAGCCCTTTAACACAGAGCCCTGACCTTTTTAACCAGCAGAATTAATTGGGCTGGGCTAACCTTTTAGAGGCTAGCTGTGAAATAAGACCATCGTTCCCGGGCCGCCTCATTATACCACACTAGCTTTGGAGTACGAGTGCTCCTTCCCCCTATAGTTTGGGGATATGCTGCAGCCAGTCAGCGGCTCAGTGGAATAAATTCCAGGTCAGTCCAGCTGAGCGCTAGGCCTGCTCTTTTACGCTCTCCAGTCAAAAGGGTAAGCCCCTGCTCACTTTATTGGACTGGCAGTCACTGTTATTTTTCTTTGGATGCAGAAGTGGCGTCTGTCAGCATTTCAGTCACTGGTGTTCTTGAGCTTTGTCCCTGAGTTTTGATGGTGGTTACTACTTGCAGGGAACAACAACTCCAGGTTTGTGGTTTAATTGAAGGACAAGATGGAGAACAGGAAAATGTGCCAATCCCTGGTGCCTTTCAAGTTTCAAGCAGTCTTCATTACACATGCTGGAGAAAAACTCAGCCATCGCATATGTGGTGTCTTTTTTATATGTGGGCGGCTTTGGATGTCCCAGTAATTGCATTTGATACATGATCATTACAGACTGCTTCCTGTCTCATTGCTAATCCACGCACAAGTTCACAAGTCAAAACAATAAGATAGCAATGTAAATAGTAAGCCAGGGCTTAACGTGTGTCACACTGAAAGCAACCACTTGAGGAGTTCCAGACACCTGATAGGCATGTTCTCCATTCTGTGCTGGTTTTTTCGGAGCATGGCCAAGCAGTCGGTGACCGTGAGGCAAACCCAGAGCCTGCTGTTGGCACTGTACACCCTGCATGGCATTGCAAAGCCCTCGGGATCCCCTGAAAGGAGCTGGAGGAGCTTAGGCAGATGGGACGACTGGTCTACTTGGAATCATGAAATGAGCGCATATATGGAATCACATAGCTCTATGTAAGCTAAGAGGCACTCATATATATTTCAGGGAAACATCACCAAATATTTGGGATTCAAACACGACATTCAGTTCAGAGCCAAAGGACTCACACTGGTTACAACACGTTGTGAAGTCGGACTAAAAATCATTTTCTGCCCCTTCTGACTAGTTCTCAATTAGAAATGAACAAGCCATGTTGCTGTGTCCGTTTAGTTTGTTGCACGGAGAGTAAACATACAGTAGATGCCCCTGATTTTGTTGAAGTAAATAAAAGCTGAATGTTTCTGGCCAGGGGTCATTTCACTGAATGCTTTTCACACAAGCTGCTGAAATCAGGCATGTGGACATAGCAGAGAGAAGAACTGGCCAGAAGCAACTCTGAATGATTTCCAGTTAAAACCCTAATTTCTTTTGAATGTGCATTTAATATGATTCATTTGCAGAGAAGAGCAATTTAAGCTAACAACATCATGAACATGTTCTCTTTTGTTGACCTTTATCCTCTTTGGATTTAACGAAGCTCAAAAGCAGCACTGCTGTTGCTCCAATGGAGCAGTGCACATAGGTTGTATTGCTTCCACTCATCAACATGAAGAATAACTCAAAAAAGGGAAATGACAATATTATATTTATGTCAGTTTATATTTGCCTGCAGAGACTCATAGTCCGGGTTATGTCATTTTTATTTGATTTGATTTTATGACTTAACTTTAAGAATGCCTGTTGATTTTAGATTTGCTAAGACAGGAGTGGAACTCACAGGCAAGATGTCGGACACTTGTGTTGAAAACACGCCAACCAGATAATTCAGAGAGTCGCAACCATCATGCAAATTTACTGGTTTATTTCCTATGGTACATCTCCGGAGGAAGATGGCCACCTTTGTATCATACAGGCTTTTACTTAGAGTTCGGCTGCATTGACTGTGAGATGTGAAGTTAATGTTACAGAAAAAATACACATGCAGAGGATAATTGTACTGTCAAGGCCCTCTGTGCCACTATCAGTGACTGACACTCACACACACACATAGCCAGCCATAGCATTTTTGCTGTACACATTTGTGTACTGTATATTCTCTCCCAAAACTAGTATTGTTGCCAGTTTTTGCCATCCAATCAGTTCTGACAATAAAAGTCATCAGACTCGGTCCTGGCTCTGACCCCGGTGTTACCAGACCGGTCCAGACTCCCATCATTCTCTGATTCTAAACATTATTACTATTTGCATATTGACAAGACTCCAAGGTCCTGTAAAACAAATACGTTGTTTAAACATTAATATCAGACACGGAAGCAATTTCCTTGAGATATACTGATGCTTTCTCAACTGCTGACAAATCAAATACAATGTTTTTTAACGGAGAAGTTAAAGTCCATCACACCAGGAGAATATTACTTTCTCCCACTACATACGAAACTGATTATTTCTATTTCTCAGATGAAAAGTTGATATTGACACACTGGCTAAATTGAGGTCAGCAGAGGTGCACCAGAAACAACAATAACAGCTGTATACCCATTTCTCTATTTTTACCAACCACTGCTGAGCCTAATTATACATTTGCTGTAAGATTTAGCATTTCTGCACCACATCACCACAATGTCGCCTAAAATCATTTACACAACAGTGGTCTTCACTGGTATGTGACAGCGCACTTGTTTAAATAGTTACAGCTCTACAAAGCGGCTTGAATGCTCCATCAGTAAGTTGTTTCGGACTGTAAAAAAAAATCCAGCCGTCAATCTCGTCCTGGGTCAAATAACAATAATCGGGCCTGACTGAATCCAAACTGCTTCCGCTGCTTATAGATTAGACGTGTTTGTGTAGCAATGATACGTTATCATCAGCACTTTTCATTTATTAAGCAGCTCAGAGAGAGTGAGTGAGAGCGAGTCTCCTGGGCCGATAACCACTGATATCATTAGCAAGTGCAGCTTTGGACTGTATGTGGGCTGCACTCGTACCTTCAATGAAAAATTACACTGACCTTTGTAACGTGATTTAACATTCATGGACCCGATTTGATGAGGCATTTTAATCCCCATAATAGCATTAATGTATTGTGAGTGTATGTACGTTGCTGTCTAGGAAACAGAGACACTGAGCACACAGTACAGTACTGTGCACTGACTCAGGCCAGCACTTCTTAGGATGAATAGATCCAGTCCCCCCCCCCCCCCCCCCCCCCCCCCCCCTCTCCTCCTTTTTCCCCCCCCCATTTTTTTTTTTATTCTTCTTCACATGAGTGGCAATTTCCTTGTCCCTGGCAGCCGGTAAAATGGCAGTCTGCATTAACAATGTGATCTTTAGTTCACAGAGTATTAACCAGGCTTATCCCTGCACTGTCTGATGAGCTCCTTATCCCTACTTACCGACTTGTGGAATCTTTTTTTTCCTCGTTTTCTTTCCTCTCTCTCTCTCGTTTATTTTTTCCAGCGCAGTCTCAAAAAGACAACCGGTGAAAAGGCAAAACTGGCAGTAACTGGATCAAATGCAAACATGCATTTAGCTAAATATAGGACTGGCTGTGGCTGAAATGAAAGCGGCGCAAAGAGGTAGCTGAGAGTTGGATGTTCAGCGGGTTCCTCTCAGCGTGTGAACGAAACCTTCCTCAGTGTGTGCTCATTGCTTTATTAGATGATTCATGCGTGGTTCACAGTGGAACACTGGTATTTATGGGATGATTTCTGTCTGACTGGGTAATTGCACAGTCGATATTGTCTTTTTTTCCTCGCCTCTCTTTGCGTCCTCTTTAAGGCCCAAAGTGTATTTTTCATTTGTAATTACATCCACAAGTGGCGCACTGACATACTTGCCTTCACTAAATTCCCAGCAGCACCCAATCTACCCTCAAATTGTGTGCCAGCTTTTGTCAGTACAATTCCGCTTGAAAAGAAAAGAAAAGTACAATCCTACTTTATATGCTAAAGATTTGGTCTAGGTAAGAATGTCTTATCTATATGCAAATTATAAGTTATCAACTTCAATAACTGTTGAACGAGGTGTCTCCAAACACGCGATTGCCTTCATTTGTCAGGCTGCCAGGGTGGCCCAGTTTTTAACGCAAAGCATTCAATCATGAGGGAGATGGCAGCAAACACAGACAAATAGTTCACAAGGAAAAAAAGAGGGGATGGTAAAGAGAACAGAACACCAGTGATGATAATGAGCCTTGTTTGTGTTGCCCACTTCATCTTTATAGCGAATGATAAACCAACTAGTCAATAGAAAATGAAAAACACCTCCGTAATGCTAATTGAAACCACTTTCCCTCCTCAGCGAGGGGAATTGTGCAGGGTTTTTTTTTTTTTTTTGAGAAAGGAAGAGGAGTATGTCCTTGAGAGGAAACAAAACTTGCCCACCAGTCATCTGCACAGAAAAAGGTGGCGTTATAATGATATTATTTAAAATAATAGCTGACATTCTCTTTATAAATTATTGGCCCACAATGCATTGTGCAGAAGTAATTTAGCATGGCCCTGGGGCCTCTCCTTTCATGAGGCTTACTGCTGGCACAGAAAAGGGATGGCATCGCAGGGCTTGGAGTTCAATTATGGAAAGCACACTGGTGCTTTTTTTGTTTCCTGTGGCGTCTTCAGGGTGGAGATGGTGATTGTGGGTGGAAGGATGGATGGGGATGGAGGAGACCCACCCAAGCAGAGGTGAACAAACACATTCCCTCTCTTCTGCCACGCTGATGCAGTGAGAATGAATTTGGGACCAATCAGATGCCTGAAGAACACATGTCAAAAATGAATTCAGGCCAAATAAGGCAAGGTTTTTGAGTTACTGTCATGGTTATGTCACGCTTCATGTCTTTGTCATGTTTTCTGTTTTATTTTGTAGAATCTGCTCCCTCGCGTCCCTTGAATTCCTGTCCTTGTTATGTCATGTTGTTTATTTCGTAGTGTCTGCTCCCTTGTGTCTTTTTTCCATTGACTTCCTGTCCTCGTCAGGTCCACCTGTGTCCCGCTGGTCATTAGCCTGGTTCCTTTGTTCTTGGTTAGTTCTTTGTCGCCCCTGGATGTCTGTGAGCTACACTCAGTGTTTCTTGTTCTATGTCAACACCTAGTGAGCTTTTCCAGTGTTTTTTTGCCTCCTGATGTTTTTGTTGAAGAGCTTTTATTTTTGACTTTTTTCCTTTTGTTAAGCCCCATGGCTTTATTATTAAAATACCCCTTTTTTTTAATTATACCTAAGTTCTGCTTTTTGGTCCTCCTTTTTCCTTCTCCTACACGACTGTGTCATTTGCAAACCTATTTTGGAACCCTCAGTGGTGGACACAAGCCCTTGCTAGTCACCAATAGATGGTATATTAAATAAACATATTTTCCATATATGTCATCATGACAGGACATGAAGTGAGAAAATAAAGGCAGAAATCTTTCTTGGATTTCACTTTGAAATGGGCTGCCTTATCCCCTTGTCTTGGACACACAGGTTCAGTTAGAGGGTATAAAGACTGGGCCGCCAACAGCTGCCTGCTGAGACGAGCCTGGCTTCCGATTCCTCCATGTGTCTGCCTGCAGAAACTCCATCCACAAAGGCAAATTGTCACAGAAATCCAAAAGGGACCATCTCTCCTTTTTTTCCGGCCTCTTTGAATGTCACACAGTCACATACATCTAATCCACTTGAAGGCAAAAGTGATGAGATCCAACGAGTCTCAGGCAGATGATTTGAGCCTCAGAAGCCCTGAGAGCCGCGGCCCTTATCTGGTCCTCCTTCCCTCACCAGACGGCAACAGTATGAACGTCTCCTCCACTCGCCTGTGCTGCAAACACTCTTATCTCCACTCGGCTGCGCACCTTCTCTCTTCGCTCACAAAATTGAGCCACAATTCACCCGGCTGCAAGTGTTGCAAGGTTCCATCCTAAAATGTGATATGCGATATATCCATTTGGATGAAAAGGAACTTGATATTCTCCCCTATTAACACATATGATTGCATCCCATGAGGAAATCATTACCCTGTAAGTAAAGGTCAAGGAAATGATGGAATAACTCGATTCTGTAGCTCAGTTTTGCAACAGAAGGTAGATTTCACAATGTAATCGTTTCTATTTAATCCCTTTAATATAAGCACTGATACCGCGGGAGGTTTGCACATTAAATGGTCGTTCAGAAATGTTGTTAGAGCCCAAATCCCCAACAAAAATCAATAGCAACAGGGAGATTCATTCCTCAAAGCGTTGAACAAGCTTAAAACAATAATTTTCTTACAGTTGAGCGCTGCCTTAAATTCCCTGTCTGCCTCTTGCAAGGGTTATTAACAGAGGTTGTGTTTATCATGGTGTTAGACGCTCTGCCAAACAGAACCAAAGTAGAGAATTGTGTTTCGCACTTGTAGCAGTGTAATGTACTACATCCTCGTAATTGAGTGCACGCACACCGGGCAGAACAAGAGTGGCCACAGCGGTGCCTGTGTTTGACATGCTAACACATTACAACCAGACATTCTGCACAGTGTGTACACACACACACACACCCACACACACCTGAAACATAAACCTACAGGGACACACAGCTCAAAGTGGAGGTGAGCTGAACTCAATGCCGCTCCACGTCGTTTCAGGCACATATTCTTCAACATCGCCACAGAAAACCTCCTCGTGCCGGCTGCAGACACAACCACGGGCTCAAGGCAGTGGAATGGATGAACTGCACGGTGTCACCAATCTGCAGCATGATGTTGAAGTCTTAAATTAAAAGCTCTGACAGTTCAAATGTGTTAAAAAAAACAAAAGAGTGATAATGACTGGTAGCTAATGAGCACCCCAGCTAATGAATCATGTAATTACTGCACCACAGTCAAGTGAAGTGAAACCACAATGTCCACGTTCTGTTCCAGGAGGGGAAAAAAAGAATTTAAAATCCCCTTGACATTTGTGATTACGCTATTAACTAAAGATCCAGGCTGGGAGATCAGACCATGTGTTCGTTTAGTTAAGGATGATGGCGATTTTTTTACGTTTTTTTTAATATATTCATTCATTCATCTTCAACCGCTTGTCTGTCACTGGGTCACGGGGGGCTGGAGCCAATCCCAGATGTCATTGGCCGAGAGGCGGGGTTCAGCCCGGACAAGTCAGGGCTGACACACAGACAAGACAACCATTCACACCTGCGGGCAATCCATGTTTTTCTTTGGTTTCAGAAGCGAATCAGTGCTCAACCAGAGATAACAAGTGACAAAAACAGGAGTCAAGAAGAGTGACTTCTGGTTATGTCAGATGACTTGAGTTAAAGCACACTGACACAGGTTTTTCACGTGAGCAGCAGGTTTTCGGTCTTTGCTCACATATTCGTGATTTGTCATCGAGTCATTGAGAGGCTGAAGAGTCTACGCTTGATGTGACGCCGTGACCTCAGCGAGCTGTGGGCAGCCAGCTGACCCAGGATAGAGAAGCACTAAGCTCCACAGATTTAACAGTGCAGTACAATACTGTCATCGTTCCTTTTTCTTTCTCAGCTCCTGCTCAGCTATGTGAGTGGGAGCGGACCCATGTAGCCTTCAACAGCGGTTAAAAAGTGTCTGCACCACCACTGCTCCTCAGAGTGAAATGTGTTTTTCACGTTTGACTTTTAAGCTTCACTGTGCAGCTCGGTGCCTGCACAGGAAAGGAGATGGAGAAATGTTAATCATTGAAAAATCACCTTTTGAGGACTCTAAGGAATGAATTGTGTCATCCCATGTCTTCATCTCTGGTTGATTGACAGGGCAGTGATGACACACCCCGCAGGCCCATTGAGATTCAGATGGTCAGAATTAAGTTATAGGATCTGTCAGAAAATAGGATGCATTTCTGGAACTTCAACTGTTTTCATTTTTTTTCATGAGAAAGAAGGAAATCAAAATCATCATTTTTTTTTTGCATTGACAAAGGATCAATGTGTAATTCCCAGGGTGACACAGGATCGGTGCACTGACATGTGATTCCTCTTTTGTAATATAATAAATAATCCTTAAACGATAAAATATGTTTCGTTTGCTTCCTCCCACGTCCTCAGTGTAGGCCGTCTGGATGGATTGATGCTGTCACACTGGAAAAATTGATATTCAGTGAAACACTAAAAAAGGTAAGCTGCAGGGAATCCACTCTGCCTAAGATGGTTTAAATGTTCACAGATAATATGTACTGATAAAATACAGTTGTACCCACATGTAGAAGAAAGAAAGTTATCATTCTCCACCTCAGTGACCCAGTCTTGATTATTTAATGATTTCCTGTGAGGGATTATAATTATACACTGGAATTTGTTTTGGACTTTCAGTTCCCAGTTGAAGGATAATTAAAGCACGGTGTCATTCTTCAGCCCCTCCCCCTGAGCTACCACTGTCCACTTCCCATCTATGGATCCCCAGAGGTGGTCTCCAACTGTCTGCGATCGATGGAGGTCTAGCTCTATGAATCTGTCCAATCGATGGGTTCAAAGCCACTGGTGTAGTTTTTTTTTAAAGTAAGGTGCTGTTTGTCTCCCTCCCCAGATGAAATTGCACTTTTGACAAAATAAATAAATAAATAAATAAATAAGCAATCTTAGCAGGGTAAAAATAAATGAGGCAAAACAAAAGAGCTAGTTATCCGCGGAGCAAACAGCATAACAGACTGAAACGATTAAAAAAAACAAAACTTTATTTTTTGATGGAAACCTCAGGGAGTGGGAGAAAGCCTCCTGTTTAGGGCAATTAAGCACAGAATAAACGGGGCCAAGCTGAGACAGTCCCAGCACATCCTGGACATGGGACAACCAGTCAGTCTGGAAATTATAAAAATAATAATAATAATAATGAATAAAAAACATTGTGTTCATTATTTTGTGCCACTTCCCGTATGTTGTGTGATTATAAATGAGCTGTTCACTGTATATATGTGAGGTTTATCACACTGTCAGATGAAGCTGTTATGAAGAACATTTTCAATTTTTCCATTTCTGTCTTTGTATAATTTTTCGCCTTCTCTACTGCATTTAAAATGGTTAACGCCAGAATTTAAGGGACCAATATGGAGTACTTTTTTTTACAGATATGTCTGTTTTAGATTGTTAAATTGATTCTCTTATTAATAAATAACAAATAATCAATTTGCGTAGAACAAAACCCACAGTAATTGTCCTATTGGAGATGGAAAGCGAGCGTGTTGATTCCCTCTCTTTCCCAGGTATACAGCTACCCAGCAGCAGCTTCACAGTAAATCTGCAAACATCAGTGGTATCCGATCTCTCTCATTTTATTTTCAGCAAGAAGGTGCATCAGCATTTTACTCCAAATGTCAAACCATTTCCTTTAAACAGATCTCTGTCACTCTTTCTTGATGAGATTTTCACAGTTCCGTCAAGGCAAGAGGAAAATGCTTTCAAAGTACTGAATAATGTATTTGATTCACTTTATTCTTCTGCGTAAAATGAGTAAGAGAAAAAAAATGAAAAAGAATGCGGGAATGATTGTGGCATTAAGGAAACAACACTGATTACTGTGATTGTCAGTGGTATCATAAGTAAGACCTTAGGACAACCTGTTAATAGTTTGAAAAGTAGCTCATCTGTTAGTGTGTTGTTCTCTCTCTGCCTTTCAGATCAATGACTTGGGAAGAACTCTTGAATTAGACAGAGGTCACATGAGAGAATGTCATTGAGGGAAGGCCAATATTGTCCATTAACAGAGATAAGAGAGCGTTATTGTGTTTTCTCTTAATCTCTGTCTGGAGACACACACACACTCTCTCTCTCTCTCTCTCTCTCTCTCTCTCTCTCTCTCTCTCTCTCTCTCTCTCTCAATGATGCACATGTGCCCCATTCACCAACTACCAAGGGCATGAAATCAATCTCTGTATTCATACATGGCTTGGATGAGTTCAGTACTCAGAGTAAAAAGGTGTGCAGCGAGATACCATCAAAGTGTCGCTCACATGACAACAACTGCGGCGTGAGCAGAAAAGGGCTCGTTTTTACCTGAGACGTGTCCTCTACATTGTACGGAGCGAGGGCCCCGCAGGACTCAAGGTTACCCTCTATCACCCGGAGGAATCATTACGGCGAGACGGGGAGACAAATCTACAGAGGCTGGCCTCTATTACCCAGCATCAGAGCCAATCTGTGTAAAGGCTTTCTGACGATCACAGCGTATGGATGAGGCTCAATCTACCACCACCACCCCCAGCCACCCCCATCCTCCCCTTATCTCCACACAATTGGCTGTTCAGCATATTTACGACACATTAAAATATGTTTGGCAGCTCCCCTGGTGGAGCCCTCTCCTGCACCACATGCACTGATGTGCTGCGCCTCATAACAGGGTGATGTCCATCAAAACGCTCCCTGTGCCCACGTCTGTCAGCACCATCGCACCATCGGCAGCAGAAAAAAAAAAAGTTCCACATTTGCTTTTCTATAAAAATGCTTAATGGACTAAAAAAATAAATAGATATATTTATATATACAAAGACTCGTTTCCATTCTGTGAACAACCTGACTCAGTGTGCGCAGGTCCCACGTGAGCCTGATCTGTGTTATGCTCACAGAGGAGCGATGTATAGCGAAGTACAGGGTGGGGAGGAGTGGGGGTGGGGGTCGCCCTCCAACACTTTATTGCATTCTTTAACTTGATCTTTTCTCCTGCGTCGAAGTCTCTGCAATTAACAGGCCATTTGTATTTCTTTAGTGTCGACTTGGCAGGTGCCTGGAGTCTGTTCATTTCCTCCTGAGAGCTGAGGCCCGCGCTCTCCCTGACGCCTCCATTGATTATAGAGGCTGATAGGACTGGGCCATCAGGGAGCCCATGCTATAAACGCAGCACGCTGTTTGTTCCCTCGTGTGCTGGCCTGGCTCTGCTTGCTCTCAACTGAAAGGTTATGTGTGGGCTCATTGTGTGTGTGTGTGTGTGTGTCCACATGTACAGCATGAAGCAGGAAAACTAAGACAGGGATAATCTGAGGTGGGTGAACGGCTACAGGGAAAAGAAAGGAGACAGGTTCAGACAAGCAGAGTGCAGCATTTCTAAAGTTGTTTTGGCAAAGTTGTGAATTTTTGCATCTGTAAACTTCTGCAAATTCTGTGAAAATTTGATTTTCCAGCGTTTTGAATCAACACCTTATGTTTTTTTTACTGCTGTTCATGAAATAATGTAATTTTAAATTCTTAAAACAAACCCCTAAACAATGTTATGTGGCCATTTTACAGTGCTCGGCCATTCCACATTCAGCTCCACTAAAGCCCATAGTGAGGACTCCACATTGCATTTTCACTGCATTTTCAGTTTTCTGAGCAAATGTGTTCAGCTCATGGACCTTTTTTCAAAAGTGTGGAAGTTGTTTTTCTGGCCCGTTTCATCTTAATTCATACATTATTGATATGAAGAGATGAATTCTGTTCTCACTTTGTGTTTCACTGTATGCTAATACATACTGGTAGGTGAAGTACACCGATCCCTTGCTGATGTAAAAAGTACCAATTCGAAGTATTATACATCATTGATGAGCCATTATAACCCCCATGCCAGACATTTCTGTTATAACACTATTGTTATTATCAATCCAGGCTCATTCATGTTTAATCACCACACTTTTAATTTAGTCTGTCTACATAATTTATTAATTAATCATATGTTTTGTACACAAAACACTAAATGCAGATAATTAAGTTAGTTCTATTCCACAGCTCAATTAAATGTAGTATATTAAAAAAAAAAAAAAAAAATCCAACTCGACTTCCGGATGCATCTCGCCTCACAATTTCTTGCCTCAGTCAAAAATCTCAGTTGCTTAATAATTGATGTTAAGTTAGTATCTTTGTCACTGTATCATTTATATCATATCCAATGACACAATAACATGTCTGCACACATTCACAATATGTCAGCAGTCGGTAACTAAGTGCACAGGGGGCCCAGTCTTGGCTTCTGCCGAGAGGAGGGGGTCTTTCTCCCTCGCTCACCAAAGGGACTCAGCAGCGCTTGAGTTGTTCATCTCCGGAGCTGGTCCAGTGCACAGCTCCATTTGTAGTATCAACTGTCTCAATGCACAGCTTGTTAGCAGCTCCAGGCCAGCGAGCTCAGTGCGGGGCAGCAGGGACCCAAGCAGGGAAGCAGCAGGCTCACTGGCACTGCTGGCCCAGCCTTAATGGTCGTCATGACAGACGGGTCGAACACTGGTCGGAGTAAGAAAGAGAGCGCGAGAGAGAGAGAGAGAGGGAGAGATGACATGGGACAAAGAGATGGAGGAAAAAAAGCAGAGGCAGCAACAAGATCCATTTTTGATGATATTAAAAACAAAAACAGAAAAGCAGACATCCTGTGGTTTACTGTCCATCAAAATACTGCTGTCTGCCGAAAAGACCGGGAGAACTGTCAAATTAATGTGGACTGTGAGCCAGAGGGGACTGGGGAAATACAGTAAATGCTACAGGATCAGAAGACTAAGAAGTCTGTTTGAGTGGGGAGGCTGAGGAGTTTCTGGCTAAAGCCAAGCTCCTGTACCTTCCTACCTTCTGTCTGCCTAGAAACCTGAGACAGAGCATGGCCTCAATTTGCAAATGAGGCTCTCAAATGCAACTGAAATTAGAGTTACAAATTAAA
This sequence comes from Pseudorhombus dupliciocellatus, assembly GCA_016785235.1. NCBI lineage: Eukaryota > Metazoa > Chordata > Actinopteri > Pleuronectiformes > Paralichthyidae > Pseudorhombus > Pseudorhombus dupliciocellatus. The sequence goes on from JAFBJW010000232.1 coordinate 2,082,393, forward strand.
AAATACAATATAAGAGTCAATTCACCCTGTACCAGGGGTTTGTAGAGGCAGGTCGGAGGCCCGGACCGAAATGGTTTCTGTTTTTAACTGCACTGATTTAGAGGCTCAGGGAACTCACAGACCAATTAAGTGCATCTGAATCATCTCATGTAACGATTCACAACAAAGTCAGTAAATTGAGCATTCTGACTGGAACGTGTGGACTGATGGAGGAGAGAAGAGACAGTGAGGAGCGAGTCAGAGAAAAGAAAAATAATGAACCTCCAATGGCGAGCTCTAAAAAAGAGGAATTGAATGGGAGGCGGCAGTTTTAATGATCTGAAAGGTTTTTTTTTTCCTGTGGCAGTGAAGTGCTCTAATGGGCTGATATGGTACCATAAGCTCTTAAAATATATAATGGTACCATTTTATTAAAGACCTAATGGGTGAAATTATATTGTATCGGTAGGAATAGGAAGCCATTAGTGGTCCCGTCAAAACGTGTGCTGCAGAGTCTTTAACAACTTACTGCTGGAGCTTGAAGATAAGGACTACAGCCACTATGCCTGGACGAGGTATTCCAGATCTGTTTCAGACAGAAATCTGATTTTTGATCTGAACTTTTTTTTGTATCTCTAAGTATTTAAGGTCAGGCATGAGAACTTCTCTTTTACCTGAGTTTAATAGGAGGCAATGTAGGTCTTCCAGGCTTTTACGCCCTGTAAATGTGATGGAATTTGCTATTGAGGGATGGGGAACACTAGATTTAATCGAGTGAATCATTGCTGAAGAGAAACCTATTCACATTATCGATAAGGTAAGATAAAAAGCTGTATTGTATTAATTTAAAAATCCAGTGATGCACTATGTTCAGTTAGAGAGATCTGTCCACTAACCAGAGAGTCGGCACTTTGATCCCTCTCTTGTCCATCTGGCGTGCCAAAGTGTTCATGGCCAAGATACAGAATCCAAATGACCACTTACGGCTGTGCCAGCAGAAATGGACTGATGTACGATTGAGAAAGTGCTGCACATTGATGCACTGTATTTTCACATTATCTTCCTCTACAGATCTGGGAGCTGTGATCTCTCATTGGACTGAGGCATGTTGTCATCTAGCCAGTGGAGATTTAAGACGAGATCATTTGTTGAGGAGTTTCCTGTTTTTATCAGAAGAAAGTTGACACTAACAGAAAACTGGGGGTATCTAATTTAAGATTCTTTAGGCAAAAAAAAAAAAGGTTCAAGGCCAGGCACAGCGGTAGCATTAGGAGGACACAGATTTGTGACCTGCAAACTAATATAAGCTTGTGAATAGCAATTGGCATTAAAGTCAGTGCCATTCAGGTTTAATTAATCGTTCTTAGTTTGGGTGAGACTGGGTCTCAGCATCAGCTCTCTATTCAGGTACTCATACTCTATTCCATGAGTTTGAGTACCTAGTTGGTGTAAAACACAACTTCCCCCAATGGACTCCATTTTGTCGACATAGCAGAGAGGCAAATCGTCAATATGTATTCAAACAGCCAGAAGACATGTGGCCATGCAAATCCAACATTGTCCATGTTTCATACAGTATTTAGCTATAGTGTCCCTCAGTGTCTTTTACAGCCACCAGATGTGAACCCAGTAGAAGAGGACAGTGAATGTGCATCACTGGAGTCGTGTCAACATGGAGCTGAATGTCATAGGAAATGTTCCATGATCTGGTCTTAATCCACAACATATCCTGAGGCTATTTTGGAGGTGCAGGTTTCTTCAAGTCTCAGACTGTCTCATAAGAGGCCAGAAGTTCTCCAGAGTAGCTCCCCAGCTGACCTAGGTTACTCGTAACTTTGAAACCATTACATTTTCTCAACCTGACCTATGTGCCATTGCTACCTAAACCACTCGTCTATCACAGTCCCAGAGCATCAAAGTCTGAAAACTCACCCTTCACTCCCTCCCTGCTTCTTACTTCTGTAGACGGTAAACGCCTCCTTCGATGCAAGAAAAAAAAACATGCTGTGAGCAGAGTCTATTGTTTTCTGTAAAATGTATGTGGCAAAACAAGAGTGGAATGTGAATGTTGTGTGTGGGTTGGATTTTTTGAGCTGCACCACAGGAGAAACTCGATCTTGGTCCCACAGTCAAAGAAAATACTTTGAAATGAATCTCTCCTGACACGTCTGCTGCAAAAAGCCACACACACTGAGGAAACCGCCCAATCAGAAACATAAAATTATGTCAAATACATTCATGCCAATCAGACTTTTAGAAATGCTTAAAAACAATCGAAACATTCAGTTCTGAATCTGATGTGCCTTAAGGATGAAATAGTCTGCTCTAGACTGCAACCAGGATTTTTTTTTTGCACACAGTGTCACGTCCAGCAAACCACTATTAGCGCACAATGAATAAAGAGGACTCCATGCTGAGTCCGTCAGCTTTTAAAGAGCCTGACAATCAGCGACTGATCTGAGTGCCAGCAGTGTGTCCAGGTAGAGAAATATTAAATATTTAACCCACTTTTGTGCAATATTTTCTGGAAAATCATTTTTCTCTACTCTGCCTTTTCTACCTGCCCCCATGGCACTGCAGCCTGCTGACCCTGTGTCCCCACCAGCGGGACTGGAATTAATAAAGTATAGCAAAATGAAATGAAAGAGAAAAAAAGGCATATTGGAGTTCCAGAGACAGGGAACTTTGGATGGGATGATGCTGTTTACTGGAGCAGTAAGCACCCCAAGCAGGAACACTAAAGGGGACGTTTTGGAATGGAATGCACACCCACAACAGCCTGCAGATACAATCAGAAAGATATGGTCGTAATGTTTCAAGATAAAGTTGCTCAGCCGCAAGTTCAAACAGAGAGGGCACAGTGGAAGCCAACATTTGCTTTCCAAGGAAGCGCAAGACAAAAAGTAAAACAAACAGCATCTGTTAACAAAGGCAAACTGTATGACCCACTTAGAGCCAGGCTCTGAATGCTAAGGTCTCCTCTCGTCTCAGCTCTCTGCACTTCAAAGTTGCTCTTTCGTTACTCCCCGTTTGAACGGGGCCAACAAGACACTCTGCTGACTCCACTGACTCCCCACCTCGACTTCACTTGTTTTCCGCAACATGTTCACGCAGCTCCGAGAGCAGATGGATCCGAACTGGAGTGTTTGCACTTTCTGCGGGGGTTTCAGACATCTGTGCCACGCTTGTGCGTCTTGGCTTAAAAGAAATCTTTGATGCTGAAAACAGCAGGCACAGAGCCACAGTAACCAGCAGTGATATGTAGAGCAAGAGAAAACCCTAAATTGGTAAAGAAAAATCAAGCAATTAGCATGAAAACCAGGACAATAGCCGCCTCCTAAGAGCTTGGTGGAAAACTGAAAAACGACCGGTGGAGATGGTAGCAGCATCCAGGTGGGGCTGAGGCAAACTCAAACAAATTGAGTCCTATTAAAAGAACGGTGACATGGGAGCTGAGGTGCTGCTATGCTGCTATATGTACAGATGAGCAAGAAAACAGGAGACAGAGCAGGGGGGAGAGAGTGAGAGATGTAAAATGGAACAACTCCCATGGGCATGAGCAATCATACATGCAGGGGAACAACAGAAACAACAGGAAGGAAAAGGGATTGTTGGAGAAATGTAACAGCCATTAACAGTGGAGGTAGTTGCTGCTCACAGTGAGGAAACCATTTTCCATGTCCCTCAAAAGAGGAAAACATTGCTCAGTCAGGGGAGGGGGAGGTGTCTGCTTGTGCACAGTGTGGGTGTCATGGAGAAGTCAAAAAGTGAGTGGGAGGTCCTCAGCCCTGGCTCGAGTATTCCCAGCTATGGACACTGTCGAACGACAAACAGTAAACAGGCAGTGTGTTTCCTTTCCCCGAAAAATGATCCAGTGTGGCTTCCACTCCACAGCCACACCAAAATAAATGTCATTACCTGTTTACAGGTGACTCTTATTGGATCGAGCCAACAAAATTTTAGAACAACGACTATATGTGCTTTTCATAATTCTCAGTTACAATTAGAACTGTACTGAATGTTCCTGTTTCTTCTGCCTTCATAGTTCAACCATGCAGAGCCTTGTATGCAAGGAGGGCAGAGTCAGTCCTGTGAGTAATCCACTCCTGTGTCCTCTCCTCTTGGTTCTGGTGACCAGCCGAGTTGCAGAGTTCTGGATGAGCTGCAGTCTGTCTGTTGTTTTCTTTGGCAGGTCTATAAAAAGTGACTGACAGTAATCCAGTCCAAATGAAGCCATGACTCAGCATCTTGTCAATTTTAGCCTTGAATCTCAGATATCTCAGAATTGTTGAATTCATCCAAGGAGTTTGGTGACCCAGATTATGTTCCAGCATTTCTCTCTTAGATTTTGGGCTGATTAAAAGGATTATGTTTTGTCCTCACTAAGCCTCAGGAAATGATTGCACCGGTCAAGTGCACGTATCAGCAAGCCTGAAGTGGGTGGAAGTGTTGACACGTTGTCCATCTACATATACAATCATTGATTTACACTTTGTTTCATTGCCCTTAAATGCCCACAAATCAATAACAGCAGCTTTAAACAGAGAGCTTCTGCTAGGCCCGGGTCTTAGCTGTGATTTGCACATTTAAGCGAAAACAATCTTATAATGGTAATCATCCAGAGGTCCTATCGTGTTTGTCCAGATTGGGGGATTAAAGGAAAGTGGCAGACTGACTGACTTGTTGTAAGAGCTCCACACCGTCATGTGTAGGTTCCAATTTACAACAGTAGTGTCTTGCCACAGTCCAGGCTCGTCATCTCTCCACGTCACTGGCTCAATCTCCAGACTGGGAGCAGGCAGGCAATTCCTTTGTGCTGAGTTCCTCTGAAGAGAAAGAATCATACTTTTGAAATGAGCCATCTTCGCCAAATAGGCTCAGGAGGACGACCAGGAGCGGCAGTGGAGTGGGAGCTGACACAGGGGTATGATGGGAATTTAAATGCCCTGCGTATGAGAGAAACATTGAAAGTATGATAATACCCATGTTACACTCAGTCAGCCGGTGCTGTGCCAAAGCCACGACATCGTCAGAACATAATGTTTCATTAAACGCTTCAGCCTGCGTCTGATGTATGACGTGAAGAAGTGCTGTGTGACGGCCTCTGTGCTTGGTTCCTAATTCCCCACAGTTTGCACTGCAAAACAGCTCTTACATATTGCATGCGGTGATAGCTGAGTTAATTCAGTGGTAAACAATGACCAAAAAAAAAAACAGGAAATTAAACAAACAAAATGCCCTTGAGGCAATTTGGTTAGTTCAACCGCTCCAAAAGAGTGTTTATTTAAAAAGATTTAAACCCATGGGAGAGCTTAACAATTCACTAATTAATTATTGGCAAGTACTATGAGGACCTCTGAAGTGGCACAATAATTAGTTGTTTCAAATTTTTGTTTTTTATTTTTTTTTTCCTGAGTTTGTTTTCGCACGAGCAGTGGACTTGTTTGATTTCAGTTGGAGCCATGAGCATAAATAAGCAGTACCTGATAGAAAATGCCACGGCAGCCTGCAGCCTGTAAAACTATTTGATTAGAGGTCAGAAGTGGGAGGGAGCTTCAGGGAAAACGCCATAAAGTGTTCGAAACAAAGCAAATTAAAGCGAGGACAAAATGAATTTTTTTATGCTCATCAGAGTCGCCCTCAGTTGTTACCGCGCACTAGTAACGCCACAGTAATAATAATCCTGTCATCATGGTCCCAGAACACAACTCTGCAGTAATGTGTACATAGTGTTCAGAGTTCCCTGTTGGACATGTCTTCGCAGGCTGGCCACCCTTCAAGGATAAATAAAGAAATGAAGAATAAAATCAATAGTGATGCAATTATTTTCTTTTCACGTAAAAGAAATAAGGCTTGTGTGGGGAAACGTTAAAGTTCTGACAGCATACAGGGGGCCCTGCTGGCTGCAACACTGCATTCAGGCGAATTACTCAGCATTTAGAACTCAGATTTATGCACAGATGGGGTCTTCAGTTCCCCTGCCTCACGGAAGTTTAAACATGGTGTTGTGTCATTGGAGGAAGCACTTCTGTCTTCTCTTCAGACAAAGAAAAATGATTGACATGTATTAAGTTGTTAATTATTTATTAATTATTGCAGTAGCTTCAGGGATCTGGATCATTCTATTCACTTAAACCCTGATGTCCTCGCTGCCTGTGCACCTTTTTTTAATCAATGCAAATGTGTTTGAATATGAAAATGAAAATGTCTCATAACCCCTTTAACAAGTCAATCAATGCAAAGTAAAAACCAATAGTTTCCAGGTTCTACTACGTTTAGTATGGGTCACTCAGGGCTTGAGGAAGAAGGACGTGATGTTTGAATACAGCAACACAGAACAAAGACACTGGATTCATATTGTGCGTCTGCCCTGATCCTGAGGCAGCGGCCCACCGATGCCGGGGGGCACTCTGGGTTTTTCATCCTAGGGCTTTGTTCTTATTTGTGTTAATCTCTTACAACTTTCAACCTTACTGAGAAAAGTACATGCTCCAGTAACATACGAGACACAGGCACTGAAAGACAGATACCTCACAGGTTAAGGACAAAAGGCCGGATCCATTTCGATGATTAAAAGCTCTTGGAGAGAACATGCAGGACTCCACCCTCTCCTAGCTCCAATTTTCAATCTGAAGGACCTGGTTTGTTAATTATGACAATCTGATTTACACGTGTTAATCTGTTCTCTCAAATTACGCAGCAATTAGTGTCACTATTTGCATAATGAGAGCTTCTCTAAATCCTGACAATTATGCAAGGCTCCAAATTTAACCTTATCTCAGATGGTATTTTTAATGTGCAGAAGTGTGTGAGTGTAGATCGTCTTTTAGCACAGCTTATTTCATGGCACCATTTTTGGCAATGTTTAGAAAGCTTTGTGATAAAAGTGATTTGACTGCAGGGTGGTGGCACGTGGAGGATGGATGCCAGCGAGTGGGCACTTCACTAACCAGAAGCTTGGTGATTCAATCAAGTGTCCTTGTTTATATTCAGAGGTGTGAGAGTTGCTGAACCTGAAATTCTACCTAACGGCTGTGTTGACAGTTTATGAAAAAAACAAAAAAAAAAACAAGTGTGTGTGTGTGTTGGTGTGAGAGAGAGAGAGCGCGAGCAAGGGAGAGAGAATGGGTTAATGTGACTTTTAAGTACTACGAGTGTCTGATAAGACTGTGGCCTCTTCGAGCAACTTTGGGAGGAGATGGACGGGTCATAAAGAATAAAGCCATAATATCGACAGGACCCAAATCCCAGATCCTAAGCCTGGTTTGGTCCGATCAGAAAGAGCTTCTGTTTTCTTCCAGTGGGAGATTACAAATGACACATTAAGTCATTAAATTTGGAGAACTTGTACAAAATGTTCTAGTTTGTTTTTTACAGAGTGACTTCAAATTCTCACTGACCTGAGAGAATGTGTTTGTTTTAAAATCAGCTGCCTCTTTAGTGGGTTGGGATCACGACTAAGTGCTGTCCACTCCCTCTGCAGTGGGAATATTCACTATGGGTGTAAGCAACCTTGAGCTATAGGAGTCGACCAAGGTTATTATTCTGTCTGAAAGCCTCACGCTCAGCGACTTGAATGTGCCGGGTACTCTGACTCCAGTTGGGAATTAGTAAAAACCTACAGCATATAGAATGGGGCCAGTTTGAACGTATTATTGGAGACTGTTTTCTTTCATGACATTGGAAGTTTACTTGACTGTTCTGCATGGAAAGCTGCTCCACAGGTGTCATCCTCCTAACACTGACTCCTGTGTGCATTCTGCTTACCTAACCGTCACCTGAGAAAGGTCATGAGAGTTGGTTCTCACCTCTCATGCACAAACAGATCAATGGCACTCAATCTCCAGACCCTACACAAGTTTTTGCTTATGCCACTTATGCAGAAAAAACCCTTCAGCTCTCACCTGAGCTGGATACTAATGGCGACAGAGTCTGGGAAGTGCAGCTTAAAACAATTGCGTGGCTCAGCTTTTAGCAATAAAGATTCCGAGTTTTATACAACCTCACCTGACAAATCCATCCATACTGACAATACTTGGGTGACAAGATCCAAAGTCCACAAAATGCATACACCGGAGGCTGAAGAAGCAAAATGTATAGCTTCAATTCTGTAATTTATTATAATCAGGCTGTTTTGATTGAAAAGTGACCTGTCATACACTCTTTGGAAAACAGAACCCAACCCATGTACCTCCACACTGAGCATGAGTGATTCTCAAAGCTAAGGTTACAGCTTCATGAGGCAGCGTATGAGTGGAACAATTTGGATGTGAATGCCAGAAAAGGGTGGAAATTAAAATGGAAGAGAGAAAGGGCTTGAATCCCTGGAGAGTGATGCTTCAAACTGACAGAAATATTGTGGCCCCAGCTTCTGGCCGTGGGAACGCGGCAGCACCACGTTTGATTGAAGAGGTGAATGTGGAGTGCGGGGAACTGTGGGTCAGGCCGCATGATGCCCTGGCCTGAGTGTGGTGACGGGGTACGTGGGGGTTCACCTTCAGGATAACCATGGGGAGCTGATTGGCACAGCAGAGAGTGGTGGGGAAATTAGCTCTCCCAGATTTAAGAGAGAGAGACCGACACACGAGGACTTTGACCCCTCGCTGCATGTGGAGCCATGCACACAAATGGTTTCTCTCTTTATCAGTGCAAACTGGAAAACGTGATAACATAATGATCCCAAACAGAGAACTCTCTGGGTTTGAATAACTTGTTAATAGTTTTGGTGCAAACTTGATTTCACCTGCAAATAGAAATACATGCAGAAATACATACACCTGCATGCAGATATGCAATACCACCTGCATGACTGTGACACTGAGGCCAGGTAAGAGCACCTCGACTTCGGCGGTTTCCTGAGCAAAGACGTGACGTGAGTGTCCATCAAAAGCACTTTTGGCACTTTTTAAAAGCAGCAGCCCCAGTGAGATCATGTTCACTCACCACGAGCTATTTTTGTCTTACCCAACCAGTGCACCAGTAAGGCTCTAGAGCATGGCTCTCAGAAGGCCTGTGCCTGTGTGTTCATATGAGATATGGATGCAGTGAAATAGATTCATAAAGAGAAGGACATTACATTCAGGCCCTGAGGTTAAACTGGAACATATACATGGAGTCTTTCTTACCCTTTGCCAAGTTCTTGTATGTGGGTGCTGTGTTTGTTACATGTTTTACTGCACTTTGGGTGAAGGCAAAGACAAATTTCCACTATCAGCATTCTGACACACAGCAGGAGACTGAGCTGAATACCTTCCAACCGGCAGCAGAAGGCTTAGTGCATGAGAGATAAACAATTCAAAAAGCCAGTCCCTTTACTGTACAGCTGGAGGTTCTAGAAACACAATGAATTCAGCTTCCTTTACTCCGTACTTCGCTTTGTTATCAAGCTATTAATTACAGCCAGTTGTAAGAAAAACCATAGAGACAGGACAATTCATTGGTCACGCTTAAACAAAGCATACTGTCAAAGGCAGGTACAATGGACTGTATTATGCTGTTAATAAGCCCCTCTTGTGCTTTTCCTTTGAATTTTTAAATGAAAGAAAATAAAAGATCAGTGCTTTGTGTGTGTGTGTGTGTGTGTGTGTGTGTGTGAGAGAGAGAGAGAGAGTGAGTATGGGAGTTCAGGTAGAGAGGGTGAGTTACGAGGGGGGGGGCAATTATGTTTTTTTATATTCTTACATGAATCTGTAATAGTTTATGTACAGATTTTAGTGCAGCGAGGACACTTGGGAGAGTGGACAGATACAGAATAAATTACACAGATGAATATGACTGTGGTATTGAAGTAGACCTCACGGAATTCTATCAGCTTTATTTATGTGAATAGGGTGCAGAGGTTGGACTTAGTGGCCAGTTCTCTGATGTGAACACATAGAGAGAGAACTACTGTCAAACAAGTTGAATTCTTCATGATGATCTCATTTGGTTCAGCTGACATCTGGCACTTTATCAACTGTGTCACAGCTTTGGCAACAGGGTTTGTTTGTACACATTTGGACAGTCATAACTTTCATTGCACCCTTGATACTGATGCTTATTGATCAGATTTGGTTAATATTTACATTATACACTCAGCATCAAATAATGACTTCAAGCTTGATGCAGGAGGAACTGAACCCAACAACACACCCATGAGAGGGTCCCTACTCCAATCATAAAGTATTTAACATCATGCAATGTGTCTTTTAATAGAGAAACTGAGCAGAAATCAGAATTCACAAGTCTTTATAATGGTAATACACATTGACAGTGTTTTATTTCCAATTTTATCCAGGTCAAAGACTGAAGTAGAAATTAATTTCAGTGGCTGACCTTTGCTTTTTATAGCTTTTATCTGTCTTCAGTGTCCACTTTTCTCACATAACAGAGTATTCTTTGATATGTGACCTGATATATTGGGTCTTTAAGGCTATAATAATAACAATGAATATAAGAAACCATTAATGAAATGTTAAATGCAATAATCTTGAATTTTCAGATTTACAGAACATTAAACATGTAAATTTAACAGTTAAAATTTGAGATCACGTCATCTCAGAGGTGTAGGAATAAACCAAAAAGGGACAATTTCATTCAGGCCATGGAATCAACAAACTCAGAGGTGTTTTACCCCTGAGGAACTTAAAGAATGTCACAGGATGAACTTGTTGTGTAATGTCACAGCCTGAGGACCAGTAGGAACTTTGGTGCAAAGGTGGTGGCACAACAGCAGAGATCACTGAAGCCAAGCTGCCTTCTCATCATAGCTTCACATTTTTGTTGTGAGCATTTTTAACAGTGTTGTGTGTATAACATTGGTTATAGGTTGGAATTGTTTGAGGCAATTCTTAAAGATATGGCAGTTCTGCAAACAAACTGTTCACACCTTCTTCACACAAATCCCCATCAGCAGTGACACAAATGCGCACGCACAAACACATACAAATTCCGTGCATGTTGTTCTCTGAGCAGCTGGTTCTGGCAGAGATGGCTCTTTCAACTCCTCCCCACAGAGACGAGTCTGTTAGGCTGCCCAGCATTGACCCCCTGGAAGCCCTCACCTCGCCTGTGAAATAAGATAAAGACAATCTGCGGGCTGTCGTTGGTCGTTACGACCTACCCAACAAAAAGATGCAAACAAAAACATTGAGGTAGTATATCATATACTAGAGGACATGGCCATGACATGACAGGTGGCGTGCACCTTTGTTCAAAGCTCATTTCTTCTGAATACATTGAAATATATATGTATATAAATATATTCTGTGCAAAGGCGACATTTACAGGAGGGATGAGATGCAGAGGGTTAGAATCAAAAGATGCAGTTTTCTGGACTTATAAGACGGCTAAATGCATTGTGGCGTTTCTGTATTGGTTGCCACAGTGCAGCAAAGATGGAAGTTCACATGTCACGTTTACATACTGCATGTGGCACGGAAACCACAGTCCAATATTTTTGGTGGCCTTCTGTAGGTCCCGTCAAAAAAAAAAAGAGGGCACAGCAAATTCCAAAGTGAAGCCATTTGAATTGCGTCCCTGTTTGGAAGATAAAACACAGGCCTTCGTTCTATAAGTTCCACTGGCAGACACGTGGGAGGCAACCTCCTTTAATGGTGAGACAGAAACTGCAAGCCACCCCCACACCTGGAAGCAGTAGAGCAGTTTGACTGGTGTGTAGGAAGCACAGTTGAAGTTAGCCAGCGACAATAATAACAAAGTGAAGCAGCAACAGTTACCACCCTACAATTAATCCTGTCTCCTCCAGAGGCTGCCAACTCCAAGATAAAAACTAACTGATAAAGATGCTGCCAACCCTGACACAAAGAGCTCTAATTATTTCTCAGTCTCGTGTTGAGTCGCATGTTGACTTGTTACAACACGAGGGACACACTGTTTATTCTGCACGAACAATGCCAAGGGTCTGTTGTTGTAACACGTGCTGTAAATTTCTGAAAACTCAAATAGTTAACAACACACAATACTGCTCCAAGCATCCATGTTTGGTTCTTAGCGTGTCATGGAAATTATAAATACTGCTGCTTTAATAATAGTGAGTTATGGTACAATAAAATAAGTATTATTATAATAATTTATGCAGGAAAAACAGCATCCGGCCAGTTGCCCCAGACAGTGCTTTGATTAAGGCTTAGACGCCTCTGTGTGGGCGTGTCATGTCGGTCTGTCACTAATGTTGCACTGTGTATGCATTTATTCATTTCAATGATGTGTTGATTGTTCCAGGGGCTTAATTGCTCTGTATGACAGGGTATGGTGCATTCATGCACCTTTGAGAGGAACACAATACTGACAGTGATTCAGTCAGTGCCTCTGAAGGCTCAGTACACTGGAGTGAAGATTTATTTCATTAAAAGTGGAGATGCAGCGAAAAAAAAAATGAAATTCGGTTGCAACTAACTGCAAGTCTCTCATGCCTTCATCATTAGTCCAAGGCCTGAATCACTGAAAACACCTCTGGTTAGGAATTTCACATTTTCCTTTGGGCCCGAGCAGTTTGAGATCGGCATGACTGTGTTGCCCTGCTGTGATGATCAAACCAGCTGGGTGAGCTGTCTAAGGTTGTGGGAGAATGTTCTGCCATGATTGTTATTATTGTGAATTTACTTGGAAGAAAACACTCTGCATTGTGCTGTGCGGAGCTCAGGTATGGACCTACTGTTTGTTGCGTGGCTGTGCACTGGATGCTGTCCTCATTGTTGCTGTACTCAGTCTGTATTGGACAGATTTCTCTTTTGTGACTTCAGTAGAAACTCTGGAACAGGAATCAAAGAAAAACGCAAAGAAAAAATGTGACTTCACTTTGACTTGCAGCTCTGGTGAACAACAATAAAATCCCCATTGTTTAACTTCACCTTCAACTTTTGAATGTTTATCATTAAATGAGATACCACTTCTCAGATCATGCCCCCTTACTATTAATAGATTAAAGCTTTCATTTTTTTATTAGCTGAAGTAACAGGTTTCACGTTGATGTGTCATTGACACATATTGACTTTTATACACAGAACGAATCTTGCTCCCTCGTTATTACAGTGGATAAGTACCCCCGCCTTCAAGCGGAAGACCGGGTTTCGATTCCCCGACGAGGAACCACCTCCAGTAGGCTCACCACCCGCAGGAGGTCTCAGGTTACTGGTGCAATGTGATTTGGGTGCAGTCGTGCTACCCCCGCGACCCGGTAACGGATAAGCGGTTGGAAAATGACATGACATGACGAATCTTGCTCATGTTGGTTAACACTTTTCACTCCCTCACTGTTCTGCACTCACTTCACATATTTTTAGTAAACACCAACACTACTAAGATGACACTGGGATTGGAACGGTGCTTGACATTTACTTTTGGTTTATTTGATTAACCTGAGAGTTTATGAGGCATGTGATTATACATGTCGCCAAACAGTCAATCATTTTGTGTCACGCAGTTTGCCTGCAATACACAACATGAAATGTAACTTGACACACACAACCAAGATATCAGGGTTAAGTGTCTGGAAGCATCCAGATTCATTCCCCAACTGAATGAGCAAAGAGCAACGAAAAACGAGAACACACTTAAAATGATCCCTCGTGCTCACCCCCACAGGTCACTCCTCTTTTAGCTATTTCCTTGTTAGCAATTCTACTACATTCCAAATCAATAAACCAGAAATCAGCCCAATAATGATCTCAGACCACAGCCTCGTCAGCTTTACCACAGTGTATTAAAGCACGAGTTAAAAGAGGTGACAGTTCAGCACCTCACTCCTTACAGACAAAGATTTTTCCATCTTCTTTTCAAGAGAGTGGACATTCTCTTTATTCAAATGAACGACTCCACAGAAATCAAACTGTATGACTGTGGCTTTTAGATGAATATAGTTGAAATTGCAAATATAATTTAGATATAAACAAAATAGAATGAAATAGAATGATTTTGTAGTCATCATACACAAATGGCATTGAAATTAAAAAACAACACAAACTGGATCTTAAACTCAAACACTTATACTCTCAGCACTCCCATTCCTCCAGACGAACAAGCTACGGCAAACCGATCACCCCAGAAGAACTCAGGGAAGCCACACAGCCCATGCAACAATAAATCACCCAGCGCTTATGGCTATCCAATAGAACACTTCTGGCAGCTCATATTTCCACTATTGAATGAAACAGAATTATATCAAGTCTTCAGGAACCATACCAGCGCACACCATCACAGGCCTGTTTCCAGTGACTCAACACTTACGAGCAGCGATAGACTTGACCAGTGATATAAGATCATTAGTAAGACATAAGCCAACAGATAAGAATCAATAATGCACACATTAAATCGTGCTTCAAAGTATATGTATATTTAAGTCTGCCCACAGGTGTATCTGCCAGGAGATCTATCATCCGTTGAACTGCCACTGAATTATGAACCACCTATGTTGGACAAAACTGCTCAGCTGGAAACAAGTTTGGAACATTTTCTGTCGTTTATTGACTGCAGAAGTGCTGTCTGTTTTCATGACCATACACTTCATAATAAAACAAAGAGGGAACATTGATGAATTACTGTCTTCAGTTTCACTAAAAGGGATAAATCATAAGACCTATAAGCAAAGTGCAAACTCTAACTGAATCCATTAACTGTCAGTTTTTCAAGGAGAGCCATGTTTAAAACCATTTCCATTTTGTATGTTGATTCAACTTAACGTGTTCATGACAAATTGTTGCAGGTGTTCTTGTTTGATAGTAATACTGTCTATGTGTTGTTGAAGATAATACAATAATGTCCTCCATAAAATCATCAACAAAAACAAATAAAGCCAGAGCTCCATGAATAACTTAACTGCACATAAAAAGCTCCATTAAGTTCAACTTTGGAAAGAAATGAAATGAACTACAATGAAGGACCCAACAAGCAGTGCTGCTTAGAGTTGCCCTGTTAAACAATGGATGACCGCCACTGCTTTGGAATTGATTGGGAAACACTGTTTACACTCCTCTGTTTTATTTTGAAAATGTTCACACAAAGCAGATGTGCTGCTGTTGTCGCTGTTGTCGCTGTCTTGCTTTTACCAAGGGTGCCCCTGTAACGTGTGTGGTTGTGTTCCGGCTCCTGGTGATAAAAGGATGTTTCTCTGCATGCCTGGCATGTGGGAGCAGCCATTATTATCAGGGGTCAACAAAAACAGAGTGACGTGCGGATGCTTCCCAGGCAAACCATTCATGTAATCAACGTAATTGATGACTTTGATTTCATGTGTCCATCCATCATTCCAGCCCTTATCGTCAATTCCTTAAGAGACGATATCATTTAGTGTTTCTATTTGCCATGGTTCTTTCAGCAGGCTCGTCCCGCGGAGCGTTGACGGATGTGCTCATGCTAGCCTTTCGGTTGAGACATCATGAGGTGTTTGTTATAATCCGTCATGACACATTAAACCAAATAAAATAATAGATTGTCGCATCTAACGCCCATTTATCTTTTCCGAACACACCCAGTGTCATACTGGGAGATAATCAGGCAGATATCATACAGTTGCACACCATTAAAACTTCTAAAAGCACTGGTCTTTAAAGGATGCAATATCTTAGGGCAATATTTTCTTTATGTGTTGTATTATTTAAAACAATATATTGCATTTAAACATTGATTGAGCACATTATTTGGGAATGGAGTTGATTTAGCCTATGCCAATGACTTCTGTCAGTTTGAACTCATTTCAGGGAAAACTAATTTATAAATTTGACCCCATCTTCAGACTTTGGGAATGACAGCTATTGTTGTTGTAGACTTCCCATGTTACAATAACAGAAAAACAGACACTGTGATGCATTTGTGTTGTGTACACATATTTCTTTTGGATGTGTTTGAAACAGTATTTTCAAAGCATTGACATGTAGGGTAAAAATGAGTTTAAAAAATCATGAGAAATGAGAAAAACTCACGTAGTGTAAAAACTCCCATTATGGCGTGAGGCCGTAGGTGTTTTCCCTGATGTAAACACATTAGACATCACAGCAGGTGTAATGGGCTGTCTGTATTTATCTGATATGTGATCGGATCGACCAATTAAATCCTCTGTGTTGGTGAGACCGCAGTGAGCTCCATGACAGAGGGTTCTGTGTGGCTGTGTGGATTTGGCTCCCTGAACTGCTCTTCTAACTACACCTCTAAAGTTTATTATTATCCGTGTCAGTTGCCGCACAGCCTCCGGCATATTACTGCCACCAGTGCATTACCCTGATTGCATCGAGCGTGGGAAACCAAGATGGACTGCTGTCAGTTAGCGTTCAATCACATCACTTCTTTTATCCATACGAGAGACAAGTGAAATGACAAGTGCTGTTTGAAAGGATTCATTGGATTGAAGCCATTTTCAGACATGACCTCGGGGTAGAATCTGAAGAATTGCCTACGGAGATTACCTGCAGTTTCTTAAATACACAACACGGCAGGAGGCTCTCTGCACACACGCTTCAAATTCTCAGTGTTGTTTATGTGAGAGCTGGAGCACCAGAGAGCGACAGGTACACCACAAACATTTGACACCTATGTCAGTTTCTTGTACATGTGTGGCCCATCTTTTTCACCAGGAGTTACACATATTTTTTGCATCTGTCGCATGTGAGAAGCCAAATCACTCCCCCCCCACCCCCTCAGATTCAAAATCAAAATCTTTGTTTCCTTCATGCAGTTGTTGATCCCCTAACAACTGGATCTAAGAATGTGGTGAAGCGATGTAATAGCAATTGATCTGCTCATTGATCGGTCCAGGAGCCTGTGTGGCGTTGAGCACTGCAGGTGTGCGCCGCAGCCTTTCTGCTGTGGCTGCTCTTTCCAAGATTTATTCGCAGCCATTTTGCTGTGAAAACATCCCAGATGCTAAACAGGGAAACACGGCCACGGAAAATTAGATTATATTAATTGTTCATTCCTTGGGGTTTACACGAATAACATTACACACAAGGTTAATTATCCCAATAAAATGGGCTAACGTAATCGACAAAGATCATGCCTTTGATTAGCAAACAAGAGTTCTGTTGCTTTATTCCAATTAGACACATGATAAATGACGTGTGACAATCTGCTGCCTCTGCTCGCTGTGTTTACGCTGAAAGCCTCTGAACTTCTTTTAAAAATCACAGTTTAGCGGCGGCATACAGTATAAGTCACCGGCTTTACAACTGACAGTAAAGTCACGGCTCATAAATCTTTGTGTCACGCCGCAGCTGTTTTGCTGTGTGCTGTGATAATGACTTACATTCTGACAGCAGGCACAGAAAAAAAAAAAAGAGCTGGCCATTTACCGACTAGTCATTAACATCTCAAAATGCAGTCAACCTTGGGCAGTTGCGCTCTGGAACAGATAAAATGTGCCGTCACTCAGCGTCTGTCAGGCCACAAACGGAGCTACACGACAGCGCGGGAGGATACCTGGATGTCACACACTTCCACTGCATCACAGAGTCATTAGCATCGGTTTGTGATGACAGCACCTGACACATGACGGGCAAAGGGCCTCTCTGCCGCGCATCCCGAGAGAGAGCATCTGACAACCAGCTTACTTGACTGACTCACTCACTTGTACACTGACTAACTGACTGACTGACTGACAGACGCTGGAGTCAGGTGGGGGGGGGGTTGGGGGGATGCGGCGTAGATGAGAAGCGAAGAGGACAAACAAGCTGTAGACTCGAGGTGAAGAGTGGAATTGGGGAAATATGGAAAGCGCCAAACTGTTGTTCTGTTTGTCTGGAAAAAGAAAAAGCTTCACACTGCCACACACCGACATGGGCGCTGTGTGTGACCCCGCGTGACCCCCCCCCCCCCCCCCCCCCCCCCCCCCCCCCCCCCCCCCCCCCCCCCCCCCCCCCCCCCCCCCCCCCCTCTTCCAGCCGCTGCTCTGCCATGACCCCCCCTCCAAACCCGGGAGGTCAGAAATAGAAAGTGAAGAGAAACAAAGACGCTGGGAAGAATCAGAGAGACTAAAGGCGCTCCGTGCCTGTCTGCCAAGTGGCACCGGTGCCACTGTGCAGGGAGTGGGGTGCCAAAACTTGTCAAACATGGGGCACCCGTCCAATCCAGTTGCGGAGGGGAGAGCCCTGAGAGCCGTCACTGCTCGAAACTGCGCGGTCATAAAAGCATCTGCTATCGTAAAGATCCCTTTGTGGGATAAAGGCTCAGATTGCAGGTGCGTGTTCACGAAGTTAGATCACACTCCGACGATTAGAGCAGGCCATATGTTTGGAGAACACACTAAAATATGGGTCCGGAATTTCAGAAAAACTTCCTCCGTACGAAACCATATGTCACAACCGCAGCATTTGTCCTGCGCCATAAATAAAAAGGGGTCGTCTTGCTGAACCAGTAAATTCGGTGCTGTACAAAGTTTATATGACAAATGTGTCTCGTGATTGTAAATGGGGTTGGCTCCCTCCAAAAGGTGCTTTGTTCTGGGTATTTACGGCAGAAAAAGCACCTGAGGGATATAAAAGGAGCCTTTTCCAATGGGACACGCTTGTGTGTGTGTGTGTGTGTGCAGATATTTCTTGATTGGGTTCAGACTATAGGTCTACCTGTGCATGATGAGTATCTTGATTGGGTTCTTGTGTGTGTGTGTGTGTGTGTGTGTGTGTGTGTGTGAGAGAGCGAAAGAATCAGTTTGCCCCCTCAATTGCATGTATTTACATAATCACCCTCAACGATGTTTCTCATTGTCAAAGTGAGAGACTATTAACATTTCCCACACGTAAACTCACCGTGTCTGTCTGTGTGTGTGTGTGTGTGTGTGTGTGAGTGTGTGTGTGTGCCCCTCCTCCTCAGATAAATAAGTGAGATGTCCAAGAGAGATCATTATCAGAGAGGCTGTGAATCGATCTGTCCTAATTAATTACCTGCCTGATAGATAGTGAGTGAGGCCCCGTCACACTCCAGCACCCCAGGAGCTCTGGACCGGCTGCTCAGATCCTTCACACCCACGTGGACACACTGATAGAACGGCACAGACACGAGTGAAAGACGTTATGTTTTCAACTCAAACTTAAACTAACTGTTGAGAATGATCTTAAGACGTTAAGTGCTATTAAGCTGCGATCTGTAACTAAATCCCAGTTGCAATCGTATTGATCGGACCCATCCTGCGTTCATGGATCAGCTCAGGTCTCTACCTACCGTCTACACACCTCCAAAGAGCCTCAGTTAACTCTACACTGTAAATGGATGAATTCATGAAGCACCACTGCCTTTAATTAATAACATTAATATTACATTTAACAAGAGCATGGATGTGTGTTATTCAGAAATAGAGGTGTGTAAACTTTAATATAGTTAATGATTGTGACCTGCATGTTTAATGACATTACAATATTGAAAAACAAATCATGAATGATGTATAAGGGGAGATTAATACTGATGATTAAATTATAAATGATATTCAGTGTCACTTTAGAGGGAACAATTTTACTGGTCCTACATATACAGTGTATGTGAGTATACTGAATATACGTAACTAACAGATAACAAGCACATTTATTACTAAACAAGACTGGGGATATTCTCCATAAATATTAGGTAAAGACCAAAACATACAATGAATAGATCCAACCCAGGGTGTTACCTGAGCTCCAGAGTGATCTAAAAAAAAACTGAGCATCTCAAAGCAGCGCTGCTGGAAGACTTGGTCCAATGAACATTAAAAGTGATTAAAAAAAATAATAATAAATTGTTATCAAGTCACTATATCTGTATCCACATCATAACAATGTAATTGTGCTGGGATGTGCACAGCCTGTCCAGGAGGCAGGGGCTCAAGTTAGGAAAACTTCATAATTTTTAACAAACTTGAATATAGTAGAACATCTCTGACCTAACGATTTCTTCTGTTCCTTTAATGAGAAATACTCAACAGTTCACCCAGAGACAGCAACTTGAACAAAAAAATAAACTCAAGAACTAAGTGCAAAATCTGCTCATTGAAGTGTCAGGCGAGTAACGAAAACTCCAATCTATCAAAATAAACATTTCATTGCGGTTCCTTTATAAGTGAGCAAGCTAAAGTGCTGTGTGATAAGAGTGGAGACTGTTTGGTTTTCATTACTTCCTGACAACATTCAAGCAGCCCACATGCTAATATTGTTTTGACACAGAGAACTGCAAACTATTGAAGTTTTTACAATTAAACACCCACATGATTTTTTTGACATGTCACCATCTATCTTGTCACATTTATTATTAACACCAGTGTGCGACAGGTTGCTTAATTGTGGTGTGACAGCGGTATTAAGTGACACATGAACCTCCTGCGCACAGACAGGAAGCAAAGGATCCAGTAACTTCTCATCTTCCTTCTCAGGAGCATTCACTTCCTCCTCGGTAATCCTGTTCTGTGTGATGATCCCTGCCTTCTCTACCCCTGCACGCTTGCTTCTCCAAATGACACGCACCTAAGAAGAGGATCAGCGGGCTCATCTGCGAGCCAGATAGACGACCAATGTCACATTAAAACCCTGCTAAACTCTAATTTCATAGTGTGTGAGAGAGTGGTGGATGAAATACAGCCGAGCTGGAGCACTACATCAGCAGGAAGAGAGAGTGCAAATGTGAGACACAAACCAGCTGAAAGTGTGAAATAGTGAAACAATATATCTGCTGGCCATATGCCCCCGCTGTGTGAGTGTCTTTGTCTCTGGGCTGTTTTTGGTTCTGTGTTTTCAGTAGTCTAGTCTATCTGATTTCCATAAGTGGGGAGGAAGAGGATGTAATGGCCCCAGGGCCCACTCGCAGTCGGGCCCCTGCTGAGCTGCCTTTTGGTTGGGCCGCCGAAGTCGCTGTAGCGCTGACTGAAGTCAGACCACTGGCCGACTGAGGTACAGCGTACCCTCCTGGTAGCACTATGGGCAAGACTGTCTACAAACCAGGCATCGATCAAAGCCGAGCGGCTACCTACGCTCACCTCGTGTGTGTTGCACTCTTTGTGGACATTGTGTTCCAAGTCAGCCATGATCCAACCTGAGAGAGTCAGACAATAATGCTGTTTCCTCTGTGTCACTGGCTGTGACTCGTCATGTGTAATAACGTATCCTATAATTATACAAATCTATACCACATTTTTCTATGTGTTTCTAGACAGGCCTGTTTGACAAAGAGGCTTCACGTTTGCTCCTGAGACAAATGAGTGACATTTTGTGATGTATCAGCTGAGTACCCCGAGTGAGACTGACCCACCGACAAATTAAAATGACTGTTTAATTTACTTTCTCAGTTTAATACAACTGTTGAAACAAGTGGTTCGCCTCCACAGCAGAGCGTGTTTGTATGTTTCCCACAGGAAGACACACTGTCAGCCAGATAGCTGAAAAATAATTATGACTTTATGTGTGTTGATTTCAAATTCAATGTCCATGCTATTTAATTAATAAAGGTAATTGTCACTTTTATTGAACTATCATGTTGAGTTAGTCTGATTAAATCAAGTAACAGAAGAGTAAAATATGAATATTTATATGAATTAAGTAAACAATGTATTGTTGTGGAAATGAATATATAATTTTAAGAAATGGTTTATATATACAGTTTACCAGCTGTGTGGGTTTACTGAACGCTATCATTTTAATTGCTGTTTTTAAACACGTCTGCTTTTAATTGTAAGATTTCACACATCTTTATTTAGGGAAAAGATGCCCTGGTCAGAATATTATATCTTTCTATCTTGATTTACTTTACACCTGTGAGTTATAGAATATGTTAATCAGATGGACCCCTTGAGAATGTTCAGCCTCCTCTGAGCCCAGAGTCTAGCTTTACCCCTGACTCTTTTATTTCTTAGACTTCAGAGTGTCAGCATTATTTAGGACTTTGATACGAGCATTTTGGACATTTAATATATGAGGAGAAAAGTGTCTGTGCTTCAAGCCTCAGGTTGCGTATTTTGCTTCACAGTGGCTGTTTCACATCTGAGAGTGGACATCGCTGGGAGATGTGCTGTCTCATGCTCTTCTCGCTGATCTGCTGATGGCAGCATTTCAGTCTCTGAGCCTGCGATCATTGTTACAAACCTGTTTTGCTCCTTTTTTTTCAAAACCTGTCCATATATACTGGTCCACAAATGTGTATATACTGTCTGTGTATTTACTGTATGTATGATCATATATCTATAAATGCCTTCAAAGTCAACTTGTAATGCAGTTGAGATTAAAAGCCTGACACACCTGGTGACGATAAGGTACATAACTGAAGATATGCTGCTGGTGGTTGGCATCTAAATAAGATGGTAGACCTTCATACAGGTTCTACAGCTACGTGCTAAATGTACGTGCATGCGTACTTGTGTGTGGAGAGAAAGCGACCACACTGTACCACACTTGGTCAGCTTTTTACAGCTGTACTTCCGCATCTTGCACATAGACATGACCACAGAGGCTGGATCTCACACACACACACATACGCTAATACTCGCACTGGCAAGTGTAATAACCTGTGGCCTCATTTGCATACATTTAATTGCAGATATGTCAGCTCTGCCCGTCACCTCTTACCCGGCTTTCTTTACATGAGGATTGAAGTCAAGCTGTGATTGCTCATGGAGCATCATCAGAATCACAGGAAGGGTCACAGCACACGTAGACATGAGGAGAAGCAAAGCACAAATGAGGCAGAAATAATCCACCATTGTAATGAGGGAAGAGTAAAAACAAATCTGTTACTGTCATTACTGAAGGCATTACGATGGTTTTCAAATTATATCATAACCCAGTGATACTGGAACACCTCCACAGCTAACGCAGCCTCGTATTTGGATTTGCGCCTTTTGCTAGATGTGTGTTGGTAAATGATCTAATCTCATGGTATAATTAGTGAAGACTCCATGGACTGCACCAGATCCAGATCTGAACACATCACGCACCAACTGTTCCGCCTGGTGTCTAAATATTCTTAATTGTTTTATCATCAGCAGCGACTCAATATGGGATTGTGATGAAATGAATGAGTTCCATCCAGAATGTAGAGAAGAGTAGAAACTTTCAAAAGGCAACGATGATGTCGGAAGTGATGGGTAGAGGCTCAGTCATGACGTTGAAAATAAAGATGAAATTATCCAATTTTATGGAGGACTCTGTCAAATCTTTAAAAGAAACAAGGGGGAGTTCTATTATTTCCCAAGTTTGTGGGTGAGCTGTTTGATGTGAGTATTAGCATTCAGATGCTGGAGCTGTGATGAAGTCAAAGGTCTTATCTGAACTCTACGCCTAATTTAACGGAGGTGCTACGCCAGAGGAGATCAATGTGTCATAATAGCTTCCAGTCAATTTGCTCAAAAGAGACATTGATCTTGATTTGATCTTCAGTGCGTGTGGCCCTGAGAACTGGATTCCTTGTCTACTCAGCTCTGATGACTCAGCTGTTTCTGTCATAATTGACCCTGGATGAAGTAGAACACATTAGAACACAGACAATTAAAATCTAAACTGCATTCCTCCTGGGGGGAGCAGGGGTCTCAGGTTTTTGCTGGTGGCAGGAAGCCCGAGGAGTTTCCCCATGACATTAAAAAACACAGTCTCACACACGCACACACACACACACAAAAACTTCCCCAATATCCCCTGCTCCCCGCCACTGTCACCGTCACCATGTCAAAGCCCGAGCATGAGGGGCAGGAGATGAGACAAGAAGGGTAATGGAGGGATTGATGTGGAGGGAGAGCAGAGGGCAAGAGAGAGATGGAAAAAGAGGGGAGGGAGAAAACTGTCACTCAGGAGCTGTGGGAGTTAGGATGCGACTGAAATGTGGGGAGACTTTTTCTGCTACTTTTCTTTTGCTTGCAAGGTACCATAAATCCCTGGATCATCCAGCTACAGACTCCACCAAGAGTCAAATGAGGACAAAGAGGCTCCAGTGTGCTCAACCTGCAGGTTTTTCTCATGCAGTGCAACAGTCGTGTATTCCCCTTATCAGCTGGTGTTAACTTCCATTTTCTATGATCCTGATATATCTTATCTGCTTTTCAGTGTCTGTGTACTGCAAAATAAAAACATAAATGTGATTTGATTTGTCCATTTAAGCACCAACATAATCAGCTCACTTTGCTTTAAATCCACGGCTTTACCTGGTTTCTATCCAGTAACTGTGTATCCACAGTCCAAGCAACTGTAGGAATAACAACAGCAGCTCAAATATGGAGCAGAGCAGTGGGCTGGTGCACCGTAAAGACAAGCTCAAAGTAGCTGAAAAGTTACATGATGTGAAATGGGACTGCTGAGTAGGTAATCATTCCTAATTCACTGGGATTGGATGGATTATCAATCGTTCAAGAACTGATCATTTCAGTAGCATTAAAGAGTTCTGTATTTGTTTCTATTCATTTGCAACAGTATAATTGCAAGTTTCAGTCACTACTGCTCAGCTGATCTCCAAGGATGAGAGACCTGCTATATTAAAGGAATCTAGAAGCAGGTACCATTTCACTGTGCACTGAACAGACAAGAAAAAGCACAATAAAAGCACACCAGCCGCCACTGTTCCTCTCTCCACCGTCTGCACCTGCTCTCAGATACGCAGCGAACTTTGGATAATCTCTTGAAATTATCCGCAGAGGCTGTATGTGAGAACGGAAATGTCCAAGTCCGCTGGGGTGCACATTCCCCAGCGGAGTTTGTCCTGGCAGCCGCCCAGTAAAAAACTCTGGATACCATCTGAATGAACCCATGTGAGAACACAGCGTGAGATTCTCAAGAGGATTCACCACGCATGAGTGGATGCGTTGATGACATTTCTAACACGAAGCGGAGGAAAAAACTGAAAAAAATTAAATTAAAAAAACAAAAAAAGACAAATATCAGGATGAAGAAGTACACATAGAAGACACAGACGCAGCTAAAATGAGTTAACCACGGTGTAAACAAAAACTCTGAATGTATTTGTTACATATACGCCTGCTGCGCCACCCATCCCCTAAACACTCCTGATATTTCTGTGCTGCTGGAAACACTTGTCAATGGAGAATCTGTTCATATGTGAAAAGTCAAACTTATATAATGAGAAGAAGAAGTGAATTGGGAAGTGAACCAACAACCTTCCAGTCATCCTTCAAAGCCATAGTCACCTAGGTCACCATTGCCCCCCCAAAAAAGTGGTGTGGTGTTGAAAATATAATCATAATAAATATCATTATAATAGCTATACTACACTGATATGACATGATTCTGCTGCCACATATATTATTTTATGTAATATATAGTATAATAATAACTATTATAATTTCCAATTCCAAAGAAAGTCAAGACCTCATAGTGTGGATGTCCTCTGGAGTTTATTGTCTGAAAACTCAACTTTCAAACATAATTGGTCATGGGGAGAAAAAAAGAGTTCAAATCCCTATAGTCAATAATCCTGCACACAATTTAAAGGAAAACCTTTGACCTCAGATATGAACCACGAGTCAGCAATATTCAACCTCTCATGTATTCACTCCCTCCCCCTGCCTCGACTCAAGTGGGCTGATTGTGCCACGTCACCTTTATGCAGATCTAGGACTTACTGAGTAAGTGACTGCAGCTCAGTGTTGAGGTATAGGACATGGCTTGAGGTGATATTCTGTTGACTGTGAGGAGCAGAGGAAAATGCTTTCCTTTGAGAGGCAAACCAAGTGATGCAGTTCCTGAGCGCAGCCGACACAGAGGGAAGGGAAAAAAACAGTGAGTCATTGTGAGAAGCATAGACGAAATCTATCTCACCTTTTCCTAGCTACCGCTGGAGGTGAGAAAACAAATGTACGTCTCCACGTGATACACTGTTAGCACGTTTGATCCCCTTGCCATTTCACACCTGTCATGTCTAATTGTCCCGGCTGCTCAAATAGAGCTGTTGCAGCACTGGAGTGGGATTATTGTCCGATGGATTGCACGCGGTAACATCAGGTTCTGAGACAGATTCAAGTGAATGCTAAGTTTTTTGGGGTGTACAAGCTGACATAAGCCAGGCGAGATCCAGTGCATCAAAGCTCTGTGGCGCCGTAATGGAGACAGCGCTCCGGCCTTCATACGGCATGCAGAAGGAAGCACTCTGGAGTGGAAGCCCTGGGTTTTGGATGGCTTTAATTTGCAGTGACAGTTTGGCTTTCATCGGCCACAGCGCCGCATAAGAGAGGTTGACCTTAATAACCCGCTCAGCCTTTTTCTTTTTTTTTTTTAATGCGTGTGAAAGAGAGAAAAGGAGGACCTGTCTCTCTTTACATACATTTGGTTAAACAGCAGCTGGCAGTCAGCTGTAATTATACACCTAAGCCTGTGCATTATTTATGCCACCTTTTAAAATCCATTACAAGTCATTTGGTCTCCTACAAAACCTGTCATTATTGATTGACTTTACTGTAATTGCTGCTTTAAGCCCTCAAAGATTTTCTGCCGCATGATTACGGATGTCGGTGCGGCTGCAGGAGAGTGCTGCAAACATGCGCTAATCAAGGCACTGTAAAACTCGCAAACTAAGTAGTATTTCACCTGGTGGTCAGCAGTCAAGGCAAAGGCCTGAAACCAGTGTGTGATTGCAGCTCCCTGGGGACCTCACAACTCTGAACCACCAGACATAATGTGGCGATGATGAGTACACTGATGAGGCTGTGGTTTGCCTCTACACTGCATTTGCATCAATGACTTCAAATGGGGAAAAAGAACAGACGTATGCTGTGGCTTGCTGCACTAAAAACCAGCGTTTCTAAGCATTTGACCCATGAGCATCTGCTGTTTCATGTTAACATGTCAACTCTCACTCAGTTTAGAGACTCGAGTGTGAGAGAGTATGACATAACTATGGCCTTGCCCGAGCAGCTGTCTGAATGTTCTGTGTTGAGCAATTGACGGGGATGGCTCAGTGATCTTATGCTAAACGGGCTCTCAATTGCTTTAGTATGCTTTTTAACAGCGAATGAATCGAGGCGGAACTAAGTACAGAGGCATTTAAGGGCAGAAGTAGGTGTGGGAAATTGCAATGATATGAGAAAAGTGGTGTCTGTACAGCAGGTATAGTTTTTGTTGGGTAACAGCTTTTTGATTATGACATATGACAAGAATACTGTATGCTACAAAACACCTGGATTGATCCTAATTCTAATATCTAAAAAGTTGAATATTGGTATCATGTTAATAATAAACACATCATAAACAAGCTCACCATTTCAGTACTCATATTGGCTTATTGAGTAAATGCAATGATTAATTATCTGGCTGGATTAAAAATCTGCCTAGCTGCATGATTTCCATTCCACTGGAATAAACTTTTGTCAACAACCAACAGGTTGTTTTTTGAGGTTAATAGGATGACTGTGTGTACTGTTTGAATTTGAGAGCTTGCCCAAAAGGTATATCTCAGGAAGGATAGGGCATCACAGATCTCCTGCCAAAATATCCTGTAATTTAGCCAAGTGGAATACCCTCCAGTAGACCACATCTTAGACAAAGATGAGAGATTTGGTTTAAGCCCATGTAGCTTGAGAAGGGTAGAGATAAATGTGATGTAAGATATATCTGCACTTAAGTGCAGACATAGCATCATCGCTAAATAAATCCCTCTACAGCTCTCAACTCAACGCTGCCATTTTCCACCTTAGTTTAGTCTAACAAACTGACAAAGATTCCTAAACTTCGGAGAATTCTCTGACCAGTAATCGATCATCCTGGAATCACAGTTGTCACTGACACTGTCCTTAAAACGTGTCAAGTGCATTGATAAATACAGATATAAAGGAATTTGAGTGTGAAAAATAGGAAATATTGTTAAGTGATAAAATGATAAGAGCTACAGTGATAAAATGGAAAAAAGTAAAATTGAAAAAAAAATGTGTCTTTTGGGGCATTTTTCTTTTTGTAGATGGTTTATGTGATACCCTGGTTAAGTGATGCAGATAATATTTTTTCTTCTATAAATGGTTTTAAGGAAATTCTTAGAACTGGAATTGGTGATCTTACAATTCCTCCCAGAACTCATGGATAGATTTTTGTATACTACAAATGTAATAACTCTTGAAAGCACCAGTAATTTCAATCACTTTGTTATGCCAATGGATACCTCAGTTCTACTTCCCTCTGTTTCTCACTGCCATCCCAGGAATTCATTATTATTTTGTTTTAGCTCTTGGTCCCCTTTATTATGTTTTTAGGCACATATATTCCAGATTTGAGGAAAGTTGAAAGCATGTTCCCTTTTCAGTGCTTTTGTTGATGAAATGAGCAGTTCCCTTAAAGCCTGAGAATCTCAAAAAATAAACATGTAATAGCCTGAGGGATATTTCTTAGTGGAACTCTGACCCTCACCTTTGAGAAGCTTTACATCGATAGACATGGAAAACCAACAAGGAAGTTGGATCAGGATGACAGCACTGGAAGGGGTTTATCATTGTGAAAAAAGAACTTGTTAAACAATGAAGGCCTGCACTGTGCATCTGTCTCCTTCATCACCATAACTAGAAATCCTCTTAGTGCGCTCCACTCTGCACTGCTCTTCAACCCGTTCTTACACATCAGATGAAGTGTAATTGGGCGACAGTTCAGAGATGACAGCATATGTAGCCGCTACCTGAACACGGTCCAGGCCAGGCCACTGCTGGGGCCGGTCCAGCGGGGGTTCTATACACCAGTCTCCCATAGTACCAGCAGATGGCTGAGAGGCTGACCGTGCATGGTGATTCAATCTGCTGCCATTATCCAAGGTCGGCCAACTTCCTCTCACCAGCAGGTTGTCTCTGTCATCATGCACCATCTCTACAAAACTGGAGCATTACAGCCAATTACCTGTTTTAATGCTGCGGTTGATTGCTCTGATATGCATTTTCTTTGAATTACAGCTCTGATGTTGCCTAGTGCTGATATGGGTGGAGGAACAGGAGATTTTTTTTTAAGTGACGCTCAGAGTTTTGGAAAAAGCAAATAAAATTGAAGGAAGTATTGAAATGATGGAAGGCACTTGGGAGCCTAGCAACAAGGGGACTAGATGGGCTTCTTAATTCCTCCCAGGCCTTTTCATATCTGCGTTCAGGAGGAAATTATGAATTTGTTGAAAGGAAGTAGAAATGCGATTAAATGACACGTGCATAATGTGCAGTGGAGCTGCTTGTGGATCCATTTCTTTGTACATCGGCCTATTTATTATTACTGCATCTGTGTGTGAGTCTGCAAATCCAGTGATGGACAAAACTTGGACAAAAACATCAGTAGAATACTTTGATTTTGTTCCATGGAACACACACTGGGCATCCTGGCACAGCCCATACAGAGATATCAATCAATACTTGGGTAAACAAGTAAGTACAAACTCCCTCTTGTCAAGAAAAGGCCAGAACACAGGGCTGCAGAGGTTAGCCTTCAATTCCATTACTTCAAATCTGACTAGAGTGCATATTCCCTGCGAGGGATCCTCATATGATTTACACATAAGAGCAGCTCAACTGGAAATCTTCAGCAGCACATTCCCGTAATGAGGACCAGCCACATATCACAGTTTAATCTTCCATGGTGCAGTTTCTATTAAAAGCCAGACAAATGATCGCACGGAAAAAGAAAGGTCAGCCGATTATCTGGCTCATTGATTGTGTGATTTTTGAGTCAAAATTGCCAGTGCGATCCCACGTCTGACTTTAGGATGTGAAGGATTGTTTGCCACATGTCAGGGGCTCACGGTGACAGCTGCTGATCACCCATAGTAAAGGTCGTCTGCTGATACAAACCTCCCAAACGCCTTAGACAAATGCACACTGACGCAAAAATAGAACAGTTCCCACGAAATGTCCTGTCGGTTACAGTACAGCAGCTGCAGTGGCTCGGGGGGTGGAAAAGACTCATGCTGAGGGTCAGTGGCTCAGTCCTGGCTCCTCCATGGATACACTGAACCCTTGCACTGTGTGAATTTGTGTAAATGCAACTTTTACTGTAAGCGCTTTGAGTGGGTGAAAAGACTGGAAAAGTAAAATGTGCTACAGTCCATATACCACAGCTCCTTGTTTTAAATAAGCGTTCAGCTGCACAGTGAGTAAGTGCTCTTCTAGAGGGCAGCTGAACTAACCTGGCAAAACTCTCTCTCTCTCTTTGTTAAGATTATTTTCTACATCTATTTTTGTCTTTGTGTTCTGCAGTGCATATTCTCACCTTGCATTCCTTTCCTTTTTTGGACTTAACCATGTTATACCCTTTGGATTGTTTTCTACCTGGGAAAAACAACATGGTCACAACTTGAAACAAGGTAAGTGTATGGATCATGGATTTATTCATACTGGTGTGAAAATGTACTGTATGTATTCTCATATGTTTACATGTTTGTGTGTTCTTAAAGTAGCAGATATATGAACAGGTCAGTTTAGTCTTGGATACATGATACACGTTGAATGTAACCCTAAATGGAGATAGGAACATCTGTCTGACTGTTAGCATGCTTTGCACAGGTAATGGCATTATTAATCACCAGCATGGCCCAGCATGTCATTCCAGCCCTGGGAAACATCTCATTTATTTCTTTGAATGTACAGTTAAAAAATAAATGAACATGACGTTTTCTGGATTGAGGGCCGGTAGCAGCAGGAATCTCCTTAATTAGCAGAACTGGTGGGTGCCTGTTATTCTGAATACCTTTTATGATATGGCACATTGTTAAAGAGACATTTGCCCCTAATTATGTGCCTGTCCACACAAGCTGCCATTCTATGTAGCCCATTAAAATTATAGCCCTGGTGTCACATATAGTGACATATAAACTGTCACAGTACTGCAAAAAAAAAAATTGTGTTTCACAGAGCCAACATGTTCCTTTATGGTGCGGCCGTTGTCACACACGCCCAGGTGGTTTTGCTGACTGCTGGCCTATGTTCAATGTCACATCAGCCTGTCGACAGAAGGTTTTCTGCTTAGGTGATGAATTTATAACCAAGGCAGGGCACACGTTTCATCAACGTGTGGTTTTTGCCAGTGAGAACAGGCAAGAAAAACGATGACTTTCAGCAATCGATTCTGCATCAAATCCATTGTGTTGCAGTAAGGGGTCAAATTAACCAACCACTATATTTAACAGAAGCGAAAACCCCATTGAACCCAGCATTCCATTTGCACTCCACGAACAACACAAGCAAACATGACAACTTGAGATTTAATGTGCTGCTGGTTGAACTAAAACTCACTTTTGCATGTGCAGCTTGACTCTTCCACAACCGTATCTTAAAAACAGTGGATTCTAATGTTACCATAGGCAGAGCAGAGGGGATGGCAGCAGCGTATGCCACCATGCTCACAGCTAGACCTCGAGTCAACACGGCAACTCTGGAGGGTTACTGTAGATATGGTGACTGTTGAGGACATTAGCCTGAGTGCCTGGGAGGGTGTGTCCAGGTCTTGAGGAGAGGAAAGTGGTAGGCCTAGAAAGTCTGTTTCTCTTTCTCAAGAACACAGCAAAAGTAAGTCAAGTCTGTGTGGACTAGTTCAAATCAGAGGTTGATTTTGTGTTTATTATACTTTGCATACTACTATAGTGTTTACTATACTACTATAGTGTTGCCAGTCTACAGCAGTTACATCAGCCTCACATTGCTCTGAGCACAGTGACAGCGACGCCTCTTTCAACGACGGATCAAGTGTGCTTGTGCTCCAGCACTGAGTGCACCATCACCTTGAAGGATCAGACAAATGCCAAACATTTCCAATTCAGTGATGACACTTTAGCACTATCATTATTTCTAGCACTTCCTCCATGTACACTTTAGCTGAAAGTAGCCATGTATGGGGTAAAAGTTAAAGTTGTTAGCCCTTTTTTTTCATTTACCTCACTGGTGTGAGGCAGGTGCTGTTTGGCTGGTACCTTGTCTGTTTGAACAAACAATCTGAAAAAAAATAAATAAATCAAAAATCAAACCAAACACTTTAAATCTCCTGGCAATGTTGTCTCTTAACAGCTTTTTAATTTTAGATAGAAGAATCACGGAACATCTCTGGCAAAACACTGAAGCTTTAAAGCTTTAACTGAAGTGGTTTACATAAGATATGATCTAATTAGGCAGGAACATTTACCCTAGCTTGACTACCGTGTTTTGTTCCAGGCAGTTCTTTTGGCAATAAGTCCTTAGGTATTATCATTTCCTATATCTGACCAGATAAGCATGCGGAAAGCTGGATAGATTAGAGGGAGTAGCATGTAGGAAGAACAAAGAAAATCACTAGTCTAAAGGCTCCAGGTCTCTTTTTAGAGTGGGATTAGTCTTTAAATGTTAACTGTTTCTGTCCAGGTATGACAGATTTATTTAAAATGCACAGTGCATCTGCAGCCTCTCTCCTGATTCCAGGCATGTGTCTGCCTTACCTTCTGCTCATCTTGTTCCAACCCAGTTCAAGGCTGGACAAAAAAGGGAGGACTACGAAAACATTTAAATGTAGAAATCAATTTGCAAACAAAACCAAATGCTGCTGAAGCCATGGGGAGAAGCAGACCAGCTGCATGCGGATTGTAATGGAAAATTTGCTGAGCAACTTTGCTTGAACTGTTTCCTCTGATTCACCAATGATCGTGTGCAGAGTTAAGGAGACTGGAAAATGTCTGACTGCTGTTGCAAGGTGCCTAACAGATCTTTAGCGGTATGACACACACTCATACTGAGACATACTCATACAACTCATAAAGAATTGGCCTCTTCAGATCAGTCTCTTAACCTTCCTCTGCCATGTGACATCTTCCTGTGTTGTGTTGTGGACTCTTCCTTGGAAATTCCCTGGTCTCCCACTTTCATGTTTTCATTATTTCATGTTTCTGTATAAAAACCTTGTCCTGTGACTTCTTGAGTGGTCACACTCTGAGCACGTGTGCTGGAGGTCAACCTCTGCAGAGCTCTATTAAATGAAAAAGAAAATAATTAATTTCACATTTTGAGCTGAATTTCCACCACAGGGGATTCATAATAAATCGTAAAACGTGTCTTTTTTTACATTGCAACTGAAGCAAACCCTTGAACCAAAACTGTCCCAAAAGAGTTTTTTTTTGATGAGATCATTATTTTTAGTTCACCATGACACACTGATCTCCAGAAAATCTCAAGCAAAATGTGTTTGTATCCAGCTGAATTAAAGGCATTCTTTTCAAAGTTATGATCAAAGGTCAGTGAAGTTTATTTAGATGCAAAAGAAAGTTCTGCACACAACTTGACACTTGTAGAACTATTTGAGAAGGACGCGCTAATGGGAAGGAATAATTCTGAAGTAGCTCCAAATGAATAACTGAGGCCAAGCAAACGGTCAGTCACAAACATATTAAAACTCGAAAGGCTTTCTTTTTGGCTGATTAATACTATGTTGTGTCACATGGCAGCGCACTGCAGAGTGGCCAGTGAGAGAGACCCTCTTTCACTCAAGCCTGGTGACTGAATCCAGCAGGCAACAAAGGGGATTTTTCTCAGAGCAACTCCTCATTTTCCAGCGAATGGGAAGAACAAGAGTGATATAACTCAAGTTACTAAAATATACCATCCGGGCCTTTAAACCCCGTGGAGGACAACGGCTGTCTGAAAGGCAGTGATAGTTACGCAAGTCTAGCTCCACTCAAAAGTGCATGGAAGTGCTGCAACCTTCGCACCGCCAGTGGTCATTGAAGAGTTACTGAGCTGTGGCCCCTATTACAGAGGATGACTCACATGTTTGAGCAGGGAACCTGGTGGTACGAACTGGGCAGATTTCAGGGCAGAGACGAGCAGCTCAACGCTCTACAGATAATCCCATGATAACAAAATGGGCAATTATCATCTGGACCTATAATTTCTCTTCGTTTAAAGTATAAAATCCAGTTTGTACACATATGATTTGGCACGGTGGGCCACACCAACACCAAAAATTGACCAAAGAGAATAGTAATGAAACTCACTGCAGCTTAGTGACGCGGCGTCTGTTGGCAGTGATGGGCAGCAGAAGAACTAGAGCTGCCATTTGGCTGCACCTGTCAGCTCCCAGCAGCTCTGTGCTGGTACAGATGGCAGGCACTGGTGTTGTATTGCTGCTTCATTCAGGTGCTGTTTTATCGGAGTACATTCTGAATCAGAGGCTGAAGCGACACAAAGCCAGGAGCAATGCTGGAAGTCAGGTGATGTAGGAGCCACAAAGGCTTTTTGAAACGACGTCGGGGAATTGAAAAATACAGACGACTGCTATTGACCTTATTAACAATACAATATAATTTCAAGTGTTCATGTAAATTGCTAATGGAATATTCTATTCATATTCCATATGACAGCTAATGCCTTCACAGTCACTAGGACATTACCTCAGATGTTAAAGTTTTAGACTCTAACTTAGTAGGAGTTTCATGTAAGATGCTAGAGTTATTTCCACCCAGGGCATAAGTCAACAAGTTGGTACCCTCCTATGTGTGTAAGACCTCCTAAAAACGTCAACTCTGTACTTAAATAACAATAATATGATTCACCTTTTTACTATTATTATTGCATTGCGAATATGTCTGCAAAGTTGTAACACAGCGGAGCTCGATAATTTCTTTGTAAAACCTTATAATTCAAGTTAAGTGAGCATCCAGACACTTGCTTCTTTATTGTGAACATTGAAAGTAATCTTTGGCTTTGTTTCTAATGTGCCATTGAAACTATACAATTTCAGTTCACCATTTTAATAAATGCAAACATATTACACCGCTTACCATTCAGACATTGTATTACAATTAGGAAAACATTGCAAGGGCAGAACTAGCAAATAATAGGGTATTAATTAGCAGCTGGAACTGCCGGCTGCAATCTTGTGAAGCAAAGCCTTGCCAGCAGTGGCAGGGGTCAACATTTTTTAAACCTTGGTAATGCCTTCAAATGAAAGAATGCAGCACAGAATTCGCCACCTAGGGCAGGACCGGCCTTTATGTCCAACAGGCATTTAAAGTGATGTGCTGCTGACGACGCGTACTTGAAAACCTTTTCTGTGCTGATGTGACTGTCACACATTGTATTGTTCATGAGCTGGCCCATGACCAACCTGAGGCCTTCGACTTTTTGATTTTCGATTTTTCCACGGATTCACCAGAATGCTTTCACCACAGTCAGAAGTGGAAGCTTGAAAAATAAATTCTTTGAGGAACAAAAAAGAGTAAGACACCGCAAATGTGTGTCGCAAACGGAGGCGCCATAACTCTTCATGGTTGAGCTCTTAATTAGGTGATGGTGGTGGAGGTGGTGGTTCGGGGGGGCCGAATTATTCATTTAAGTGAACTGGCCCGAACTCACAACTAGTCAGTGAGGGAGAAATGATTTATGGGAGCCCTGAAAGAGCCCTCAGCGGGATGGGCGATGGAAGCGAGTGAAGAGGCAGAGCTGCTGGACATGATGGCAGTGGCACCGTGAGGACAACAGAAGGCGAAGACAGACAGAGAGGGGGATGGAAGATAAAAACAGGCACTTTGGGGCTGTTGGGAAATACTGCTGCTTTAACATCCACAACTGCACCCGTCCTGTTTCTACTGTGCCTCATGCACAATTCTTGTGCCTGTGGTAACGACGGATACGACGATAAGAGAAACAGACAAAGTGAAAGAGTGAGAGACAGAAGGGAGACAGGGACAAGGGGGTGTTTGGAGAGAGGTGGGACGGAGAGGAGAAGACGAGATAGAAGTGGAAAACATACAGGACTGGCACAGACACACAGACGAACGCTGAGATGAGTACAAGGAAAAAAGGACTGTTTGTTTGACAGCGCGAGAGATGCAGGGATGGAGAATGATAAAACAGTGTGAGACAGATGAAAGTCAGTGAAGACCTTGAGCTTTTTGTTCCGCCCTCTGATGCTACCCTGACACTGCTGGAGCTGCTCGGCTGCCTCTGGATCTTGCAGCGACGCCAAAGTGCGCCTCAGCTCCGCACATGCTTTCTCCGGCAAGGAGTGGGAGGGCTGCAGAGTGAGATAGATAACACGAGTAAGTGAGTCAACAGCACAGAGCTGTGTTTTTATTTTTATAAAAGTGCCAAACATCCACTGGCAGCGGTGCTATCAGACTCAAACATTTAACCCGTCTGTTTTAGAGCTAACTAAAGATATTATGTGAACACAGACGGGGTGCTGTGGTTCCAGGCCACGAATACAAGCAGCTTCATCACTGCAGCTGGAAACAAAAGTCAACAACAAACATGTACTTATCTGATTTTGAAAGAAAGGGACCAGGTTCCATTATTTTTTTTATCATTATTATAATTAGTTTGCATATTGCAGGAACTGTTGGGATTCTCTTTATTATTCTAAGGTCTAAGGTTTTGTGCTGTATTCAATTTAATTGATATAAAATAGATAAAAAACAAAAGTCCTCCTGTCTTGTTGGAAACCACATGTCAAACAATGGCATCACAGACCATAAACATGGAAGATGTAACTGTCTTTGGAGCAAGATGGCAGCGTTCACATCCTGGATATTATGTGTTAATTTCTGGATAGTGGGAGGAAGTGTCATCCGTCGTTATATACCTTCTTTGATCAGCTCTAAGACTCTGCCTGGCTTCTTAACGCTATCAGCCAACTCATTTTAAAATAGAGGCATGCTATGCACCTGATGGCTACATACATGAGATCATGCTGCATGTCCCACACTAAAAGTCAACATGCTCTCGAATGATCCACGTTCAACAGGAGTAGATAAGGAGACAGCTAATGTAGTATCAGCCCATAAAAGAGAGTGTATACAAGGCCAATACCATAGTAACTGAAGACACATTTACCGCCGACGACCAAATTTTATTACTTGAGCAACACTGTACATTTTTTAATTTCATCTCAGTACTTCATGGGTTTGATGATGGAACTTGTAATTTATGACAAATTATGCATTGTGGTAAATATGTGACAAAGCTAATTACAATTTGCAACCAAAATGAATGATAACGGAATTTCAAGCAATGAAACCTAGTATGCATGATTGTTTTGCTTTCAAGACTTTTACAGGCTTAAATTTCAGATGATTAAATGACGATCATGTTGTTGTTGGTTTGACTGGCGGCTGGCATCCTGTTTGTAGATGCACTGCCGCCACCCGCTTCATTTGTAGTTTAGTTTCTGTATTTTCTGTAGTTCTTTAGTTTCTACCGTTCTTCTCTTTAGCTGCATTCAAATTCTGCTCTTCTCTTCTTCTCTCCACCCTATTTTATTGCTATTCTTGTACTGATTTATAAAGCAATGACAGAATGATGATCATTTTGATATTCATATTTTTTTATGGATGAGCAGTTTAGTGCATGTTTGTATAATATCCCCTGGTGAATTTAACACACTTTGACAGGAATGCCGTGTCTCTTCATTTTGCCTAACCTTTGATTAGACAATATAGCTGTCTGAAGGAGGGGTTAAGTCAATCAATTAACTGGAGTCACTTGCAGGCTTTCAAAGTCAGATGCACTTCTTTTAAGTATCACCAACAATTAAAACATACCGTCACAGATTGTAAGGGGACGATGGCTGCCTCTTAATTCAAAGCCACTTGCTATTAAAAGTGTTATCAGGCACATTGTGGTGGGACCACAGGCCTCGTTTGACCCCATCACATCTTAATGAGGTCCACTGAGTCATTAACCTGCACATTTGAATAACATGCATCAATATTTATAGGTTATTAAAGACTCAGAGCAATTATACATACAGTGGAGTGGACAAAGAGTGCCAGTCAGACTCAGAGAGAACAAGAGAAGGACAGAAACACAATGATATTCAGAATAATGTGAGCTGGTTTCATTGGTTCAAAGCCATTATTATTTTAAGTGAAATTAACAGACAGTTCACAGGTCTGGGAAATTCAGAGTTTCTTTTTGGAATATGTGCATGTGAGGAGTAACTTGTGAGGTTGGCAAATGCTTGAATAATGTCCCCACCTCAGATAAGGAGCTACAAACACCCAATTGTTTAGTCTTTGTTTGGGTCGATTCAGGGTGACCACATTTTTGCTCTGTTCTAATTAACGTCTGATCTAATTCAGGCTGGCACTGACTGTCCTTGGAAGCCTTTGGGAGTGGTGTGTGTGTGTGTGTGTGTGCACACGCATATATATACACAGAATATATATTTCTAAATCTTCTAGTCTGAGTGGGCTTAAATGTTACATTACATATTGAGCATTTCTTTTAATGGGGGGATTTCAGCAGAGCAGCGGTGTGGGGAGTTTCTCACTGAGGGAATTACAAGAGTGGAAATGAACGTTGTGCTGAATTGAATTACAAATTATAAAAAGGTGGCTTGATCTTCAGGTCAGTGACCTGAAGATCGCATGTGGTTCTGGTGGCACCATCCGCCTTAGATCTACAATGCTCACTGGATGGGTTCACAGCTGAGTGTGAAGCAGCGGGGATGAGGATCAGCACCTCTAAGTCTGAGGCCATGGTTCTCAGTAGGAAACCGGAGGATTGCCTACTCCAGGTGGAGAATGAGTCCCAAAATGAAGGAGTTCAAGTATCTCGGGGTCTTGTTCATGAGTGAGCGACAAATAGGGCATGAGATTGACCAGAGAGTCGGAGCAGCAGGTGCGGTGTTGCACGTGCTTCACCGCACAGTTGTGACGAAGAGGGAGCTGAGCCAGAAGGCAAAGCTCTCGAACTAGCGGTCACTCCTTGTCCCTACCCTCACCTATGGTCATGACACAAGCGGCTGAAATGGGTTTTCTCTGGGGTCTCCCTTAGAGCTCAGTCATCTGGGAGGGACTCGGAGTAGAGTCACTGCTCCTTTGCGTGGGGAGGAGCCAGTTGAGGTGCTTCAGGCATCTGACCAGAGAGCTGATCCTAGGAAAATGATCAATCCTTTCATATGAGGCCTCTGTTCATATTGTGAGTGACAGACACATGCGTGAATACCTTCTGTCAGCAAATGTTTATTGACAAGTTGCAAAACATCAAACCTCAAGTATTTTAGCGCAGCAGCACATTGCGAAGTCTATGAAGATCAAAGTCAGACTTTGTTTATTTTAAAGCAGATTTGAACTCTGATGTTACAATGTGCCTGAGAAAGAAAAAGGAGCAACCCAAACATAATATAAGACACATCAAAACAGACGTGTGCATAAAAGCACGACAGACGGGTCTGACAGTAAAAGCAACAAATGGCTAGCGAACAAAAAAAAAAATGAGTTGTTTGGCCGCCAGTGTTTGCAAATAGTATTCTCAGAGAGAAGCTGCTTCTAAGCGTTCAGAGACAAACACACACTCGCCTCTGGGTTGAGCCATAAAGAGCCAAAACCACCAACTGTATGAGGTGCAAAGGGAAGTTGCAGCTTTACAGGGATCATCTACCTCTAAAAAAAGATATATATACATATCTATATATAGCTAGTGAATATATGGCATAGTCACACCCTGCAAACAATCAACCAATGAAGCAATGAAAGATGGTAAACTGGATGAAAGCGGAAGAGAGGGATCAGATATGCGACTATTAATATATTTATATATATATACACAGTAAATGTCTGATAAATCTCTATAATCAGTCAATCAGGGATGTGGCCATGACAATCACAACATCAACAGACTGTATGTTAAGATGGATGACACCAGTCCTCCCACTATCCAGTTAAAACAGCTAAGGCCCCGTCTTTGTGCCAAATACGTCATCTGTAGTCAGTCACACGTTTGACCTAACCAGTCAGCCTAGTTTGTCTATCATGACATTTGTCCCCATGTATAGCATCAAATAAGCAATGAAAACCAAATGTAATGAGAACTATTGTAAATGATAGAAACCATCTCTGAAAAAACAACAATTTGGCATGTACTGTGACTTTTAGTTTGGCTCAAGTCCATGTGAAGAATAAACACATCACTTCTCAGTGAGTACCATGCATTTATATTCACACTGGAACCTGGCATCCTTAACATTCAACCCAAAGGCAGTCTGGGAGATTTTCTTTGCTCTTCAAGCCATTTCCGAGGTAAAGAAGATGTTTCTTTATCTTCTGAAACTGGAACTCAACAAATGATGTGGATATTGTATATTTATGTACATTATCTTCTAATATTTACTATTTTCATTTTTATATTCTTTTAAAGGTGTGTTTCTAATTATCAGAGCACTTCTAAAGAGAGGCCATGAACTCAAGAATTGCATATCCTCCAACCTATAGAATAAAATATAATAGAAAGCTTCAACTGAATGACAGACTGTGCTAACCACTGTACCACAGGGCTGCTGAAACACATTTGCTCAAATGATTGTACATTTCTGTATAAACAGCATAACAGGATAATGGATATTGATTTTTCTATCACCTATGTGGCTGACTGGCTTCTTCTCTCCCTAATCCTGGTTTAGCAGAATGTACAGTATATGCCCTGGCGGTGCAGGGGGCAAAGAGAGAGAAAACCAGAAACCGAACTGACTCTCTGCCATCATTATAATTTCCTGCTGCTCTTGTGTCTTGATTGAGTCCAGACAGAACAAATGACTCTGAGTCACTCCACGCTTCCGGAGCACCTGCAATAAAATGACTTAGAACCCTCTCATTTGGCTCAGCTTGCACCTGCGCCTCTTGACTCCAACTGAGAGATTTATACGCAAAAATAAAGGTCAGAGATACAGGAATGGCACCTGAGACAGCTCAGGCCTGCGCTATCAGGAGATTGCTCACAGGTACATTGTTCCTCCAGCCTTATTCAGCATTATTACCCTGTGTTGAGGCAATTGCCAGCAAGTGGCGGTGATCAAAATGTAAGTCATGATGTAAAGGCTGCTCTGTATGAACGGCACTGTTCTAAATTGAGACTTCATACAAATCTGATCTGACAAACTGTCGAACCAAGCCAGTTTTCACCATGATATTCATAAACGGAGGAGGGGAGGAGATTTAAAATGTGCCAGTCTCCTCACTGCCGCAGAAATGTTTATTGCTGCACTGTAAGTGTGACACAAACAAATGAGATCTCAATGTGACAGAAGTAAATATGGTGACTGACAAAAAGCAATCACAAGTATGGCTGTTTGTAATCAGCATAATGCATGCACCCCCACCCCGCGCACCCAGCAGGGGGCTGGGGAACTCTACAAGTTGACATTTCCATGGATGGTACGATGGGCTCACAGTCGTGGTAGTAACGGCTGCATATCATGCATGATGCCTGTGTCCTCCCTTGTCCTTTAATAGGGCGCTAATGAGTGGCCCCGGCACTGCAGTCAGCGAGTGAGTCATGAGGAAAGAGGACCATTACCGCAGATTGAAATCATCCCAGTTCTACACCAGCGCTCAGACTCCGAGTATCTTGGTAACAGTGGCTGTCTCCTCACTCTCCCTCCCACAGTCCCATTATCTCTCACCTGCCCGCACTATGAAGAGTTCTGCCACAGCTACAACAATAAAAACAGGTGGAACACAGATGCGGCTGCAGACTGAGGAGCTCAGAGGAGAGATGCTAACGAACAACCTTTCATACAGACAGACAATCATGTCACTGCAACCACAACAGAGATTAAACATGTAAATGACAAATGCTCTGTGTTTGTTTAGCTAATCTGGTCTTGATGATCGCTCAGAGCTTTGTACAGTTCAGTTTAAATAGGCACACATTCTAACTGTGCATCTATGGGCAGCACTTTTCCTATATAAAGCAAGTCAGGGTTCAGTCCTTCGCCGAAGGACACTTTGGCATGCAGCTGGTGGAGGCTGGGATCGAGCCACTGACCTTCCAGTAAGAGTACTCAGCCAATATCAAAGAGGAAAAGGCAGTCTACTCTAGAGGAAGGGCTCCTCTGTTCTGTCCGTAATTATCCTGCTCTTTGCCACATTAGTGCAGTAAATGATATTAAACAGTGGACGCAGTCATTTAAAGGCGTTAAATCGAAGAATTCCAAAAACAGATGTCTAATGGCGAGAGCGAGGGTGAAATGTGTTTGCAGAAAGGCGTGGAGCCAGACAGCGACCTGCGCACCCACCTCTCAAGTGCA
This sequence comes from Pseudorhombus dupliciocellatus, assembly GCA_016785235.1. Lineage (NCBI taxonomy): Eukaryota > Metazoa > Chordata > Actinopteri > Pleuronectiformes > Paralichthyidae > Pseudorhombus > Pseudorhombus dupliciocellatus. Next base: position 2,124,248 of record JAFBJW010000232.1, read on the forward strand.
TGGCTTTGATGAGCCTGATGATGAGAGACATTCCCACAGTAAATGAAGTCAGTGGAGTTTTTTTCCATTTAATTGTGAGAAACAGCGTTAAGCTGAAAATAGAAAATAGGAACTGAGAGTCATAGGTTAGTAAGAGGAGGGCTACAAATGGTGGTGTTTCGCATGAGTCATATCAAATGTCATGAAGAAGGAACACAAAGGTTATGTTCACCTTTTACATTCCTCAAAAGCCTTAAACATTTCATGCGTCTGCCTCACTCTCCGCATTGTGTCCTGTTAACCTTTTACAGCACAGCTCAGACTCTGCTCAGCACACAGCACTTTGATACTTCAAAAAGAAATAAAAAAGAACATAGTAATTGTTAATATTTGCGTTAGAATATAGTACTATAGTACTGGAATATAAAGCCTCTTCGAACTACAGGACGCAGCCACACAATGTCAACTCATGTAGCTGCAGGTGTAAACGTCATGTCTCCCATTTTTTGCATCACTACTCTCACACAAGAGTCCTGTGACAGGTCACACACCCATGGTTTGGAGACCTGAAACGCTTAGACAAAATGTGTAAGAGGTAAAAGCTTACTATCAATTTAATTGATCACATAAAAGGCCAGTAACTGCTTAGTGTTTCTATTCCTCCTCCCTGATAAGATCTCAGGATCTTGAGTTACAATGTATGCTCCCTACTTCACCAGCTATAATTAGCTTAGCCTCCACTCAATGTCACTTGTGCCTAATTTCGGTTAGGTTACGGTTACGGTTTAATGCGACAATAGTGTTCAGTTTATTTTATATTACAAAATGTGGCTACTAAATTAATAACACATGTCACCTGTGCTGTGAAAGTGTCTCACTTAAGAAAGCAATAAATAAAATTGCTGACCTAACGGATGGACTGTGAGGGAGGTACTAACATAAATAAAAGTAATTGTGAAACATTTTTAAAATTTGTTTAGGTAAGTGCTATTATTATTTATAGTATTTATCAGGCCAACCTCCTCAAAGGTGTCATAACAAAAAATATTTGGATGAAATAATAATTGTATATATTTTTCTATTTTTCTATTCCTGAACTGATGCATTTCTCAAATTGGTGCATGGTTTCTCTGATGGCCTTCATTACACTTTTAAATGTCCTAAATATGCTGTATCTCACACTGAGCGTCCCACAATTTCATTTAAAAGTCGGTGAAATATTTAACATTGTTTATTGAAGAAGGGGGAAAAAAAGTTTGCATCGGCACAATCAGAGGAAAAGATGTGCTTTCACATGCACTTAAAACTTCATGGTGATAAAATAGAAATGTGATGTCTAAGTCAGCAGTGCATATTTTTGGTTCATATGGGGACAAGCTGAATCTCTGAATTTCATTTAATAGTTTATGTGGACAAAGAATCAGTCTTTCACCCAGTGCAACTGTCACTGGTTCCCATAGCAGCAGGCAAAGACACCGAGTTAAAACAGTTGTCAGACAAGTCAGCCTAAAAAAAAGAACCAAATCTCAAAACTAACATGCTGCACTGTGGTACGTGCTGGTTAAACCTCTGGTCTGTCCTGATACACTGTGATTCAATGCAGCTAAAACAGCTCAACTCCTTCAGCCTGATCATGTTTCTGTTTCACCTGTCACACACGGTTGTCGGCACAAGAAAAGATTAGTTCTCAGCATGTTCCTCACAGACAGATATCTTTAAAACCTCTAGGGCAATAAGACTGACATTGACTGCAAGAGGCTGCGTCCTGTTCATATAGGTTCCAGAGAGCAGCTGGGTAACATATCACTCTTAAAATGAGGGTGAACTTGTTTTTAACTAGATAGGATTAGAGTTAGATCTTTAAACTGACTTGTCCTATATGAAACATCCAGATGTTTAACCAAACCAAAACCATCTGTAGAAGATTCTAGATATCAAATACTATGATTTTTTTTTCTATTTTTGCAAAAGATCATTTCATAATCAGTTTTGTTTTGACTTCACCAAGATTTCCTTGCAGTTCCTTCTCATCATGTCTGACTTCACCTGCAACCTGATTAGTTCCTTTATATTTCTTACCCCTCACCCAGCCATGCGTTTCCATCATTACCTTGCCATGTTGACATGTTCTCACTCACACACACTGTTGGATTTCTTTGTGTTTGACTCTTGCTATTCCTTTTGATTTTTCAGTTTTCTGCTCTCTGCAAGTGGCCTTCTTTTCCTGGTCGGACCTACGTTTTATAACAACCTCCAACAAGAAAGTTATGTGTTTGTCAGTGAATATTAGGGCCACGTTGAAGAAAAAGGAACATCAGATTGGCAGAAAAATATGAGAATAAGGTCCAAATGGAGGATGAAGTCATCAGTCATCCACACCGGGCAACTTCCTCCAAGATTGTTTCTTTAGAAAACAAATCCTTCAATTTTTAAAGTCCTGATTTTCATGACGCCGAATTTGATGCAGATTTGTTTTTTTGCAGTTATATTTTTCCTCTTTTCTCTTTGCGTAGAATGTGCCGTTCTCTCAGTGCCCCCTCTCCATGCTGGTGCCCCTGTAAACCAGTAGGAGCTGACAGTGCAGAGAGAAGAACATGATCTCTTACTGGCTTCCCATCCACAAACATCACCGACTGCTGAAACACAGAACAAATCTGAGGAGCACTAACAGTAACTGAAAGTCAGAGCTTTGCTGTGATAGGTGAGAACGAGTGAGACGGCAATAAACAGAAATGTGCTTAAAGAGTTTGGAAAGTAGCCTGTTGGACTGAATGGGATGTGGTGTGCAATAAGGCTGTCTGCTCGGGAGCTCTTGACTGACAGTGTCATCTCGGACAAGTCAGCTGACAGGTCAGGCACCTGCAGACTGGAAATAAGTGCAAATGGAAAAAAAAAAAAAAAAGAGGCAAAGCAGCTTTGGTTTTATTTGACAGCGGTGAGGCAAAACCTGGGTGAGGGAGAGAAGAGGGGGGAGTTTGAGCCACCCGCAATCAAACCTTGAAAGTTGCTGTTACCATCAGACCACTCTCAGATAAATCTAGTTAGATGGACAAAATTGTTTTGTTTTTCTGCTTTATCCATGGTGAACATCCACAAAAGAACCATCCCATCTAGTACTAACCATTCTCCCTCGAGTACAATCCATACTGTTCAAAGAGGATAGAGTGAAATGGAGTTTGTGTCCTTTGCATCCTTTCTCTAAGATGTTCTCAATAACAGCCAATGGGTGGCTGTGGTTTGTGTTTATGTTCAAGCGAGTGTGTGTGTTGGATGATAGGGTGTCATGCTTCATTTGCTGCCATCTTTCCCTTTCCATTATTTCTCTAGAGGTAGTCAAAATAAGCCTCCACTCCAGTCCCCATCCCACACGGCAATCTGTCAACAGGTTCATGTCGTTCCCCCCAGACACACACACACACACCTCTGTCAGCCCGTGTTGTGCGGTCCCTCTGTGTTCTGATCCTTATAGACTGTATCAGCTCAGCAATTCTCCCTGCACATTGTTGTAACAAATCTCGTGGCCCCATCTCACCTGGGCTTACGTCAGCTGTGTTTTTGCTTGTGTTTTCCAATCTCAGCTCTGAACACTCATATGATTAAATTACTGAGGCAAATCAGATATGGCAGAGGTGGAGAGGGAGGGCGAGCGTCGTCGCCGGCTCTCATTTCAAGTGCCTTGTAGATGGGCGGAAGCTGCGTTTGGGAGCATCCACCTCACAGGACAGCGTTACCAGACAAGATATGTCCAGATCAATGTGTTTTGACACGGGGCAGAGCGCAATAACAACTGACAGGCTGAACAACAATTTTGGCAGGAGTGGATGTGGTGGGATTGATGCAATCTGCTGCAAGTCTGGCAACACGGCGAGCAAAAGTCATGAGTAAAACTGCATGGGCTATGTCAAGCTGTGTATGTGAACTGATGTTTGGAAGCGGCTCCGCTCTGCACCACTCTCCCTCATGGGGATACACTTACTTTTTTGGATGTCAAACTACGATAAGAGTCACTTTTAACAGCAAAAAAGATAAGAACAATCGCTCTGAAGTGTATTTCCATTATTTATTTAACTCTCTGTAACTTTAAAGCTGCCTTTTGTTAACAATAGATGAAATGTGTGTAGAAGGGTCACCTGTTATGTACAATTATCACCAATCATTGCTGCCAATCATTGCCTTTTAGGCTGTGGGCTTGAGTATAATATATTCAACAACTTCCCTACAAGGTTCAGACTGACATGTATGAGACGACTTGTGATTTGTGAGTATGAGCTATGCAAATAAAATGCCAGTTCAGTTATTCCCCAGCAGTGCTTAAATATAGAACAAAAAGAGAGGTAAGAAAATGGACGAGATCCCACGGCGCACTCCCAACCACATATATGATTTATCACACTGACACAAATAGGACCCAAAAGCATGACTCGACATGCTCACAGGTGAGGCTTACTGAATCAGGCAGGGTTCACGACACATAGGCAAACAGGTCATATGTACAGAAAACAGGCTATATCAGGAGGCCATTCACAGGAGGAAAAGGACCACGGCTCAAACAGAACACACACAAAACAGACACAGACAGAGGGATAAAGGCTTTAAAGGTTCAGTGTGTAGAATGTAGTGATGTCTAGAGTTGAGGTTTGTGGTGAACTTTGTCAGAGAGGCCCCTCCTCTATGTAAATGATGAATATATTTTAATTATACGGTTTAGAAGAAACGTTCAAACGCAAAGAAGTGGTAATAGTTGTTTTCTGTATGATGCCTGACGCTTTCGGCATTAGTTGTTGCAAATCAATATATTTGCAGTATTTTTAATGATCAGACAAACAAGCAGCACAAACATGAGAAGCCTTAGAAAAACAGACTTGAACCTGAAACTCATCTATTTGAGTGTTTTCACTAGATGAAATCAAGGGGTCCGTTTGTTTCGGAGAGAAGGAAACCTCTGTGGAAAATAAGCTGTCAGAGAAACAAGCTGCAAGAGCATTAGCAGCAACTCAGCCGTCTTTACAGCCTCTGTGTACTGATCTTAAACGTGAAAGTGCTTTGCTCTGAGATATTACCTGTGGCCTCATTTATAAAACAGCATGTATGATTCATTCTTAAAGTGGTGGGTGCATAAAATGGGAAATGGGTGTACACAAATGAATTGTAAAACCAAGCACATACACCTTAAAGCAATGTTGACTGGATAAAGAAAACCAAGTCCACCTGAAAACACTTGGATCTGGATGGACAAAAAGATAAAGCAAAGCTTTCCAACAGTGACATCGAGGTGTTTGTTAGTGAGATGGTGTTGAGGAGCAATTTAATGGGATAGCAGTGATGTCACCAATAAAGAAAAGACAATGAAACGCTGCTGTTGCTGCTGTCAAACTAGTGAGTGAGAGGATGATAGAGAAATTGAATTCAAAGGTGTTGATGAAAAATTAATCACTTCACACTGACAGACTGTGAGGGAAGTTAATCCCAATTTGTAGGATTATTGAATTGAGAGAAGCTGTGACATTCACAATCAATAGAATTAATATATATGCTTGTGTTTGTACTGGGATTGTTCAATTCAGTGGGGTCAATCTTGCAATGCTGGACTCAGCACACTTCAGCACAAAGAACCAAGATCACAAATCTTTAAAATGTATATCAGCTGAATAGTCATCATCGCGGGACAAAAAAATCTTTGTGATAGCTGAACCCTAACTTCCTCCTTTATCTTTCCATTGATGTGCATCCAACACACAGCATTACCACCAAATGTCACTGCAGTATTTATGTAGTGGGATCCATCAGACCGAATACTTCACGCTCTTGATGCTAACCTCCACTCTGGGATTTAATTTGGAAATAAAAGTTTGAATAAGTGATCTCCAGTGGGCTCCGTTGGCTCTGTTGGCACAATCACTTTCCTTTTTTAAGAAAATATACACAAAATAAAGAAGCACAGTAGAGACGTATGAAAAAGATGTAAACAATATATTAGAATATTGAATAAAATGGCAGAGAAGGAAGCAGGAAAATAGTATTTAAATAATGGAAATGTGTTAAACTTTGTAGGAAATAGAGTAAATTATGAGGAAATAAGATATGGGTCGCAGCATTGAAATCATAAATAGCAAACAAATGTGGAAAAAAATGTACTGGACCTATGATAAATATCTAGACATTTATAATCAACTCTTATACAGCAATACAGCAAAGTTGTAAAGTATCAGATTGTTTTTATGGATTTACAATCACAAGAGAAAACATCTCCACACTGGGTTGGACCCAGGATCAGAGCCAAGATGTTATACTGTTCCTGAAGTTTCTGTGGGTGATCTGGGCCCACTGCAGTGGTTCCACCAGGCCGCACTGTGGACTTGACAGTGTGCAGCCTATAGGTTTAGCTATTTGAATGGGATTTGTGTGTGTGAGCACTTTCCTGCTGCAACTGTGTTTGTTGACAGGTTCTTATGTCTTGGAAAGCAGCCATTTCTATAGTGGATGTTTGAAATCAGCTAATCCTGGAGTGCGGGGGCTGTAAAAGATGTTAAAAGCTGATACTGACACACACAACCTTTTCCTATTTCGCAAAGTTCCTGTGGAATATGCTGAGCCAGAGTGTTAGTCTATGAGCATGAGTGAAAAATCCAAAAGCTGTGAATATGGACTTGTATATTGATTTCTCTTTTTCCAAGACATTGCTGTACTTAAAAAAGATGCAGCATGCATGGTGCACACAATTAGGAGTGGCTGAGAAGGAGATTTCAGAATTCCAGGTCGGGCAGCAGGTAGCAGGGATTTCCTTCCTCTCTGTCCATGGCTCGGTGTCTCTACAGGGGAACAGTTAGATTAGCCAACTCAGCTCACTGTCTTTATTCAAGGGCCTGATCTCTTAGTATACAGAGCAGGATTTGTTTTCGGTATAGAAAAAAAAAACAATGGCTTGACAACTTTGTCAGTGGGTAGGGTCTGAAATATCTCTCTTGAATAAATAAATAAAGTACCAGCATTCACTGTCAAGTGGAATGTTTTCTTATTACTCAGTAGACAAGTTGATGTCAGTCAGTCAACACATGTTTAATTAATCTATGACAACTTGGATAATTTCCTTTTATCTGCTCTTTAATTTTGTGTCAGTGATTTAAAATGTGTTTTTTAATTTAAACTGTATGATATGAACTGGGTATGACCAGGCAGTGACACATCTACTCCAGCCGGATGGTAAGTAATCCAGGTTGTTTTCTCTTAGAAAAAAAAATACACATTTTAAGATAGAACCATAAATTTGTGTATGCACACCAATTCTATGGGGTGTTAGGTCACAATGGAGCCAGGAAGCTATGGTGGATGTTTGGATGATAATTGTCACAATAACCTTTTCTCTTCAAAATACATGTGTGGCTATTTCACTGCTCAGGGCTGCTCAGGCAGCTCTGGAAAAAAAACTATATCTCGGTGAGGCCAGTGTAAAGTATAACAAGCTGTTCTAGTGATTATGAATAAAAAGTCTGATTGAATCTCTGAGTTCATTGGAGACAGTTGTACTTCTGACTGTTTAGAAGGCAGGGTAATACGTTTGGGAGCTCACCACTCTGTAACCGTTCCCTTTCTTCATCATCGTGCCCCAGGCTGAAACAGAGGTAAATGGATGAAATTGCGATTCAGACAGCAGTGGTGGCCCAATCAATTGCTTTGCAGATGCTTGTATTACTGCCCTGGCATTTTAAACACTTGTCTGTGCCTCCGTGCGGTTTTCAAATGCAAGGTTGTTTTGTGCCGCACCTCCTCCTTCTCTCGAATGATGCATTGACAGAGTCAAGCTAGCCATATGCTGAGCTATTGAGTGGTGGGCCAGAGACGTATAATCTCACATTTAAAGTCAGACCGGCAAGAGACGTTAGACTTTCATTTGGAGGAGAACAAATGGCGATAATGGAGAGCTCATTAGGCAAATACTGACAGAGAATCAAGCTGTGAGAATCAATCTTGAGGCATCTCCTTGATGTCATTAGCATAGGATAATTAAATTATATACCATGTCCTTGCATAAGGCCTCAACCTTGTCTCTGATCACATTAAACACATTGTCACACAATCAAGTCACTGAAGAGAAAACAGATCCAAGATATAATAGGGTCTAATCAAAGATGCATAAAAAGCTCTTATAAGGATGTATGAGTCTACAAGATAAAGGAAAAGAAACCTGAAGGAGCTGAATAGATCGATGTGTGTGTGTTTGCTGAGCGTGCAGCACAGTATATGTATGCACTGTATGCGATTGATTCATTGAGGTAAGCTGGCCTCCTGTACCACTGATAGCCTCCTGACTTGAAGTTGAATCAATACCTCAGTCTGGAATCCCAAGTCACAACTATTTTCCTTTTGTCTTTGACATTTCTATTCAGCTGTATTAACTCTACCGTCATGATCTTGTGGGAAAGAAAAGCTGCGGCCACAGCTGTTTATTTGACAGCATGCACAAAGGTATCTTCAGACAAAATGTTTATCAGAGGTACCCCTGGTCTCATCCTGTTATCCTGTTATCAGGCCAAGATGAAACAAACAAGAAGAAGAAACTACTTTCAAACATTTCTGTTTTGTTTATGTTATCCGACTATGAGAGATGAACTGAAGATTCCACGGTGTGAGGGGTCATCCTTCACTTTCCTACAAACAACACACTCAGGGAAGCTGCTGTCTGTTTTAAAGAAAAATAGTCAAGAACCTATGGTCATGACCATTCTTCACACAAATGAGATGGCCTAACCAAAACACAACATTCTTGGGACATTATCTTGATTAGCCAGACAGCATGCTAAGATGCAACATGCAAATTCTCAAATTAATTTAAACAGAGCATCAAGGTAGAATAATATATATCAATATATAAAATATAAATACATTGATCTGTAGATGCAAGTATGCTTCAGACCATTTTAAATTTACTATAGCATGTGGGTACGCATTCTGCAGGAGGTCATTCTAGTGTTGAATAAAATGAAGTGTTGACGTTGTGTGCAACGTGTCACCTTTCAGAAGCTGACAGCTTATCACATCTGAGCTCATGACTCCATGTCCTGCAGGAACTAACAAGGTGCTTCAGTGGAGTTTTTTGAGCGCCAAGACTTGAGTAACATTCATTTCAACTTTTTGTTCTAGTACTGACCTTGGTGTTTCACACCCATCAGCCATGTTCATTTTGAAAACAGGCAGTGATAACCCAAATGCTACCTGCCAGCGAAAACACACAAAGTTCGTGAGCTGTTGTGAAAATGTATCAGATTTCCCTGCAGAGCAAAACTAAAGCGAAATGAAGAGGGACAACGTCTCGACAAAAACATTACCGATCAACAGATTGATATAAATCTTTTTGTGTCCTTTTTATAAAGAAAGCCATCAACAGCCTATCAATTTTTCATGCACATGCAGAACCCTCAGAAGCTCCTCCAGCAGATCTCTCCAGCTCCAAAGCCCATTGACGAACAACGTGTGTATAATGGACATGACTGATCAAAGAAATGAAGGGGAGGCCTGTGGCCAACATAAAGTTGCACAGTACACCCAGGGGATTGGAGTGATGTGAGTCACTGAGACTAGAGCAATATGCTAATCATGGCTTACAAGGCCCAGCCATGCTTAGTACGTGCAATAATGTAGTGCAAGCATCTACACATGTATGTGAAGTGTACAGTCGATTTGTTCCTGCATGAGCAACCATTTTTATATATGCGTGCATGTTTGTTTGTTTGCACGTCTAAGTGTTAAGGGTGCATCTGGATGTCTATGTTGTTTCCCCATTTCCATTCAGGCAGAGATTTAGTCGCCTGGCACCTAATGAGCCGATTACTGGGAGCAGCATATGGTGTGTTCTGTACGATTCTGCTAGCTGCACCATTAGTGTTGATGCTAGCTGGGAGAGATGTGGAGAGTGGGCTTGAGGGGGTAATGTGTGATAACACAGTCCCTTGTGATCAATGAGGAGAAGCCGAAGGGGCTGCTGGGATTGGGGATTTCCTCCATTTCATTCCATGTCATATTCCACTTGAGATGACGACCAACTGGCAAATGTTATAATGAGAAAAAAAGGCTTATGGTAATTACTGCTGCATATTTCAAACCTATAATCAACGAGAGAAAACATCTTGTTGACCTAATGCTGTTTTTAAAAGCATAAATTGACCTCTTAAAAGTGATGAAGACAAACTGCCCCTGGAATGAGGCAGTTTAGCCTCAAATATAGTATTTTAACAGTTCTCATGGGCATTATGTGAAGCATCAGTCAGCTGTTTAAAATACAAACCCAAATAATAAAAAACACTGAGTGATACCTGCAAAATAACAAACATTAGGCAGATTGATCAACTGTTGAACCCCTGGAACCTGAGATACACTGAGTGTGAATACATGCATATTAATAATAGAGAGGGATCATAATTTAGAAATAAATACATACATGAAAACACTGAGCTGAAAGGGGAAGTGCAGAGTCAGGTGAATGTCGGAGTGATTCCTTTCATATGGCACATTGCTGTTGTGATGAAGTGCAACTTCAAGAATGTAAAATGTGAAAGACATGTCAGATCAAAAGAGATTTATCAAAATTGCAGGAAATACTTGACTTTGAAACAGACCGCCTCTACAACACTTAATTGAGGACATAATAGTTTCAGTTTTTAAATTGTGCTTAATAGTGAAAAAATGTAGTTATTAAATTACAAAAAAACAAATGGCCACATAAAGAGCCTGGGTCCTGGACCCCGGAGGTGTGAGAGCACAGAGCAGTCGTCCATTGTTAATTAATTTTCTGGCTAAATGGAAAAGCTGGTTTGAGAACTGCGAGGTATAGCCTTTAGTCCAAAGTTATTTTAACGTCCTCATTACCATTTGAATTGGAAAAAGAATGAAACCATGTGCCAAATACCATAAAGCCAGGGCTTAATCTGAATCTGCATGTATCAAGTGTGGCTCTCCCTTGAGCACCCGGGAAAACTCTGAAAGATCTAAACTTTAATAATAAAATAATCCAAAATGAGAAGCCTTTTTATTAGTGCATAATTCAGGCTCATTGATTATTTATCGAAGCGGCTGGGGACTGACTGCAGTCTGAAAGGTTATATAGCATTGCCTCCTGCTACAGAAATAACCCAGAAGTTGAAAGGATGATAGAGTTTTGATTTAAACAAATCCACTGTGGGATGGGGCTGAAGCGGGGCTTTCTGTCTGTCCATCAAGTCATTGACAACTCTGTCTTTATGTTGTTTCTATCCTGTATTCTTTTCTGTTCTTTCTCTGTTCTTCTGTTTACTAACCGGTAATTGTTTTCAGCCTTTAGATGCTTTTTTTACTGCCTTTACTTCTGTTTCTCACCTCTTCCTGTGTATAATGATTATTGCACTCCCATATGGAGCCATTATGAAAGCAAACCTTCTTAAAAATGTGAGTAAATTGGAAGAATGCTGAAGCTCATTATGTTTTCTTTAACCAGCCTAATCATTCTCTAATATGTAGGTTTGTGCTTATATAGTTAGTCAATTTTTAAAAAAGAAAAGGTACTGTGAAAAAGAGCATCGTTCACTTATAATTGGCTGACATAAATGGACTGTATAACACTCAAAGCTCTTTATAATACAAGGCACATGCATACAGCAAATCTATATGCAGCACCGTTTCTGTCACACACCATCTGCACACTGTCAGTTCGCTATTTTGCCCAAGGACACTTTGGAATGGAGACTGCAGGGACCAGAATACCTCCTGATCCACAGCCGTCCCTATATTAGTGCTGTCCTGTTGAGAAACAGTCAGACGTGTTATATGGGCCCAGAACTTTATATTTTCTTCATTGTTGGGTAAATAAAAACACCTGTGATTATCTTGCCTGCTTCTCTGTCCTCAGCTGATTGAGAGATGGTCTGACTAAACCACAATGCCTAATAAATCCAGCTAACCTATACCTTTATAGGTTATCAGTCTATGAAAATGAGGTGCATGGTCAGACCTTTCTTTGTCATCGAGCTAGAGCCACAAACCAGGTAGTCAATGAAAGCAAGATAAATAAAAGAGTAATTTCCACTGGCCTCAGATGCTGCCCCATTCTGGAGCTGCCTCAGGGTCTAGACCTCATATAAAGGCCCATTCAGGGCTCCTCTCCAAACTCTGCCAATCATAACTTCTCTTTTGAGCAATTCAGTATGGACATCATTTGTCCTTGTGAAAAGAAAGAAAGAAAGGACATTTGTACATGTTGGTTGACATTGTAGCCTTCATACACAGGTGCCATATTCATAATAGAATAGCTTTCAACACTGAATCATGATTTAACCATTCATCACACAAATGGGATTGCAGTTGAAATAGATGGCTCCATTTTTTGGTCTTAACTAACCAGACCACAACCGCACCCTATTGTAACCTATCTCAGATCCATGAAGTCCATTCGAGTATCACTAGGTCTGGGCAAGGAGATTGGCAGTAGCAACAATATTTTATGAACAGACTTCCAGCGCACACAGCACACACAAAGAATTAACGTAATAATAATAATTAACATAAAAATATACAGCCTGTATTGCCTAAACACAAAACAGTCAGATAAACAAAATATATAATACAAATTGAAATAATGCTGAACTGGTCGTATATAAGAAAATGGGAAAAAAGAGAATCTGTCCTCTCAGAGTTCTTCAAATAGTAAAAAAATAATGTATAGTCAGTTGTCTTTTGTCACAGGGGGTGAAAAATGAATCCAACAATGTCCTGAGATCTCAGTTAGAAAACCAAAGTGCAAGCCAAACAAAACTATCATCCCCTGATAGCTGTCCTACCTCGCCGAGCGCTTCGATGAAACAACGTTCTCCTGCAACGTGGCGGCAACAGGTCACGGTCGTCCGAAGAACTTGTCCAGGAAACAACCCAACCTGCACGACATGCAGCTCAATTAGTCAACGCTCAAATGAAAAATATGAGTTCAGCGTCTGAATTATTGTCCACTGACAAAGCAACGTGATCACATGAACTTGAACATACGAAGTGTGTAATACACAACAGTTCTCGATGCATCTGCGTTAGCATCTGCGTTAGCATCTGCTAACTGGACCGCAGCTGAGCTAACAACCTGCTACTGCTCATCACAATAATACATTCAATAAAACATTGTCAAATCACAGACACGATTACTATTATTAGGAATCATAACCCATTCTGACTGGTTTTAATTAATCCCCGCTACATCGGAATGGTTTTGCTAACAGCGGCTATCAGCGCAGTCAACTCACCAGAATTATTCGAAGGGTCAGAAAACTCTCTCGGGGTTACTCCCGCAATCGATTCTTCTCATATCAGGGAAGTATCACTCCATATGTACTTGTGACTGACTGTCCTAACCTTCACAAACAATACTCGGACAGCCGTGAAAGAATGCCGCTGCGCTTCTTTTGCCTTGCGCCACACAGGTGATGTGTTCAGGTACTGCTCGGGAAATTAAATCACCTGTGACAACAACGGTGATGCATTCAGCTGTCCCTGGTAGATCACAGAACCTTCGAAATAACCTGGATTACACTATGAATATTTTTTTTAAAAAGCTCGAAAAAAATATCTATATGTAGTTGGAAGCATGCTGTGGACCTCTAAAATTAGTGAGGTCACAATGCTGTTGTGTGAGATTTCGAAATGTAGCAGCAAGCAGGACGCAAACCTGATATTGTTGACGGATTTGTATTCGGCAAGAGATCATTCAACTGTTACATGAGTGATCTGCATCGCAGCAGGATTTCTGTGAAATATGAGAAATAGAGGATCATCAATGTCCCTACTGTAGCCTTTCTCCACCTACATAGACCGTAACTTTTAGAACATTTTTGTTCTTTCAAAGATGAAAAGAGCTTTTAACAGACCCTGCATACTTAAACCAGCCAGAAAACCTTGGACTGAACCATTGATTAAATCATTTACAAAACAACGATTTGGGTGCTTGTTTCAAGCTTTGCCAGGCTCTGATACAGGGACAGGTGGAGATGGTTTATGTAGGACGTACAGACCTGGGTTTGCCTCCTCCTTTCTGAGTCACTGTGTTTGGGCCGAGGCTTACAGTGTGTACAAACTGTCCACATACAGTGCTACAAAGGGCTCCGTCTCTTCTTATAGCAGTCAGGTTGACCATGGACCAGTCTAATCCTTAATAAATATTTTGTATATAGTGTGCTGCTTTTGCAGAGATGGGGTTGTGGTACTCTTAAAAAAGAGGTCCCCCATAAGACATGACATTGTCAGATATCATGGCTGTATGTCCAGTGGTCAGAATTCTAGTATGGTGTCTGTTTAGATCCCATAGGTGACATTAAACCCAGCCATGGTGAAGCTTTTTTGACAGTCTGTGCCATTGTCAAGCTTGTTTAGCATCTCTTCCTTCATGTGCAGAGTAACAGACTTGCACACATTGGCTTACCTCAGTCACTTGAAACACACCCACACCACTCAGGTGATCTTCTTTTCACTAATTGTGAGACTATTCGCAACAATTATGGACCTTAATTGAATTAGACCATGAAATTAAAAAGGGGGAGAATAATTATGCAAACAATTATATTTCTTTATATATTTTTGTTTCATTGACATTACTTTGTAGAAATTTGTTTTCACTTTGACATTACAGATTTTTTTCCTATAAATTTTTGTGTTAAAAAGCCAAATGTTATTGACCATGGATTGATTTATGAAAGCAACAAAAGTGTAAAACATCCAAGGGGGTGAATACTTATGATATTCAACTGTATATCGTTCTGAGGTATCCTGAAGCCAACCCCAGCAGACATGCTGTAAACATAAAGTAATAATCACTGAACAGTTTAATTAGAATAAACAATATTTATTGGACCTGTGATGGAGATAACAATCTGGAATGATATGTGTGTGTGTGTGTGTGTGTGTGTTTGAGAGCATGGGGTGCAACCCTTTCAGTGTGGATATCACATGTTACATCAATCATGTTCAAAGGGTGTAAGAAATCATGCTATGCCACCACAGCTCAGTGTCTCTGAGAGACAGCCTCTGATCTCCATGTAGCTCGGCTGCTGTTGTCATTGTTTCAAGTCAAGAGTCATTATCCTGTAAAAGGGTGATTCACCCCTCAGGAGGGAATATAAAAATGAATGGCTTCATCGACGTACTTATTTTTGGCTCATCTTAAAAAGATTGCGGCATGACAGTTGGTTGTTGTGGCTGATTGAACTCTGTGTCCACGGCCAGCATCAAAGCCAAGACATGCAGTGGACGACGGAGTCCCTGGAGGAAGGCTGATACAGTGACATATAGCATCACAAACAGCACTTATCTGTCTCTCTTGCATTTGACTGTATCAGTTTGGTCTGGTTTCATTGAGTCACCTGTTGACTCTTTTATTCCTCCCAGTGCGTGTGGGGAGGGGGTGGGCTGCATTCAGACAGCTGCATTTGACTGGGTCCAGGGTTAGCAAGGTCACAGGGACCTTTAGGCTTCAGTGGGAGAAGCTGGCTCTGTGTTTAATGAGCTTGGAGTGGGCCCAGACTTCGGTCTCTTTCATCCCCGTAGCAGTGAGTGCAGCCAGTTAGCTCAGCGAAGCAAGGAAAGACCCCTTTAACAACCCCCCCCCCCACTCTGCTCTGTGTTTAATGAGCTTGGAGTGGGCCCAGACTTCGGTCTCTTTCATCCCCGTAGCAGTGAGTGCAGCCAGTTAGCTCAGCGAAGCAAGGAAAGACCCCTTTAACAACCCCCCCACCCCACTCTCTCTCTCAGTCCTCCCTTATCCCACATCTCTCTCTCTCTCTCTCTCTCCTCCGAGTCTTTCAGTCTCTGTTCCTCTTTCGGTCTGTTCCTTTACCTGGTCTGGTTCTTTCTTCTGTCGGCTCGGCTCAGCATCAGCATTGGCCAAGATCGTGCGTGGTTTCGCTTCTCTGCCTTCAGGCTGTCAATGCACAGCCTTGTTCCCCCCCCCCCCCGTGCTGCTTCATTAGCTGTGGTTTCCTCTGTATCAGGACACAGAGAGTAAGAAAAGGCTGGACTCACACGCAAACGCAGGGTTCACACCAGAGTAGCCTTTATTAAACATGTTATATATGAAATAGAAGTGGCCTTGTTAGAAATGTAGGGCAGCGCTCCTGGGTTTGTCACAGGTCGAATGTCCAGCCTGGATGATCTGTGAGGATGAAATAATTACTCCTTCTACCAAAAACCCAACGTCTGCAGGGGAGATGTGGTGACTGCACAGATGCCAGTAGCTGTGGGAGTCGGTACTGGAGCGCATCCTGGAGTGAATATACAAACTACTCTTCATTTTCAGATACAGGAGAGAAAATGTGAGCGTGCATGATGGAGGAAGGAAGACAGTGAGAGTTATGAGACAGAAGGTGAGGGATCAAAGAGCAGGAGTGAAAAGTGAGGTAATTTCCTTGTGTCTAATAAGCCCCAACCCCTGTCCTTTCATTCATCTTAAGGAGGCAGTGAGGGCAGGCTGGTGGTGAGGGACTGCCATACTGATGTAGTTGAAATGGCTAAAGATCTTCGTTAGTGCCCAGATCAGGTGTCCCTTGGGTTGGCTGAGCTCCCAGCGCGGGCTGTGGTCTGTGGCAGGGCCCCACCTACTGAGAGGGAATTCATAAATCTACTTTAGACAAGAAAGAGAGCTGCGCCTTTTCCCCCTGTCCTCCGTGTAAGTGGAGGGTCATTGGTTTTAAATATGAGAGCGCTGCAGTGGATTTAACTGATCTAGAAGTGTCGTATTTGGATGGGCGGATATAACCTTTGGTATAAAGCAGCACATACTGTAGATGCAGTTCATTAATCGTACGTTTGGTTAGGTTTTGGCAACTTCACATTCACATGAAAAGGTATGCTGCTTTTAAAACGCCATTTGTGACCGTGTAGAAGGTCCATGCACATTTAGGACGGCTTGTGATCTCACTGACCCACACACTGGGACCAAACTGATCACGAGTTAGTCTGTGGGGTTAAGACAAAGCAAAGCATGTTCATGAATGACATCAGTCTTCTTTTTTTCTTTCACAGCATAAATGATGATATGGAGGATATGAAGAGAGGTGGACAGAGCCATCAGATGTCAGACACATGTGTCATCATTAAATTATCATTCAAATTTGTAATGGCAAAATCATAACGAGCAGTAATCTGGATGCAAAATGATTTATTCAAGGTGTAAGGGAAGGGGATTATCTTGTTTAGGTTAGGTCTTATATTATGAACAATATGCCTAATGAAATGAAAAGACCAGGGTAACTTCTAAAGAAACAATACGTAACATGGAACGTGGGGTTTATTTTGAACTCAAGGTTCTGCAACCCTGAAGAAAGCAAAGAAGTGAAGTCATAGGAAGCATCGGGTCTGTGTGCACTGATAAGCAGACTGTAACCTTTCTCAAATGAATACTTGAAACAAGCACAAATGTCACATTTACATCATGGTTTCCTGGTCTGCCACCATTTGAGCCTTTCTGTACCTTTCTCATATGCTTTTAACTTTGGAACTATTCATTCATTCATCTAATGCACCTACATTTCTGGTACATGGTTACTCATTAACATTAATTCCACAAAAAGTTGAAGCTAACTTCCACCGGGTCCTTGACGTGCTGAGCTGCCATGTGCTAAGTAGTTTACACGCATTTTATTTCTCTTTGACTGTTGCGATGAGAAGGTTGTCACACTGTGTAATACATGTAGGTACAGGAATTAAATGAGCAACTGTAACCACCCCCCCAAACCTATAACCATAAAGCTATGGCACCTCATTTCTTAAAAGGTTAATGAATTCTTTTTTTAAGTGGGGATGAGGAGGCAGAGCCGCGCAGCTAAGGGTCTCTTTGGATGAAGAACAGGCTTCATAAGGTTTAATTGGCGCTGGATTTTATTATTAGGACCTCGTATAACAACGGCAACACATACAATTGCTCGGCTTTGGTAAAAGGAAACCGTGTTCTTGTGTAGGTAATTAAAGCAGAGACACGGAGAGAAGCTCCAACTCAAAGGTTCAGCAGAGAACTAGCTTCTACTTCAAAGAGACGAGTGAATCCCTCATTTAGGTGGCCCGACCACAACAACTGTGCAGCTCTGCTGTTTTCATTGTGTGTCACTTCATGCAGCTGGCCACCGAGCGATAAAGACCCATCCTTCAACATGCCTTTAAACAATGGTTGACAAAGCAGGGACCTGGAAACATAGTAGTGCACTGCATTCAATTACCCATGAGGGTGTGAAATTCACTTAATGAGGATTGTGGAGATTTTTGCGTGACCTGTTTTATTCATGCTATAACCAGTTCAAAGAGGAGCAGAGCTCTCGTTTTAATTTTCAAACACACAAGTTACTTGGTAAACAGAGAAAATCAAAGAGGGTCTCTGAATGCAAGAAGAACATAAAGGAAGAACATAAAGTGAAAAAATCGTTAAGATCCTTAAATAATCCTCTTCTCCGTCTGGGGCAACTCTTGGCACAGTGGCGACGAACACCTGCTTGAAACCCGATGACTATTTGGATGGGAAAGTGGAACTGACTGGAAATGAATGCAATGTCTTTGAAATGTTAAGATCACTTGTGAGGGCAACGCTCGGCTCAGCACACAGAAGCTGAAAGGAACATCGTGATTGACAATGTCACTTACATTGATGAGTCCCTCTGCTACAGAGCACGGTCCTCTGTTCATGTTAGGGCCATTAATACTGGATGTACTGTGTATCCCAATTGCAGTAAATCCAACGCTGCACCTCCCAGGACCCTAAATAATACACGTGACTGGTGTGATTTTTATGAGACGGACATTTCCTCGGCATACGTGTTCAGGCAGACAGAAGACGTTGAAATGATTAAATCGCTGGGCAAGTACCGAGACAAAGATAAAAGTATGACAGGATATTTTAAGTGGGCAGGGGCAGCCTTGGCTAGCATCTCCGGCGTTTCCATTGACATCCTGTCACAGGGCTGGTGGGGCGGTAATCGTTAAATGAAGAGTGAAATACGAGCGTTTGACAGGGGCACGGAGCTGACACCTGACAAATTGGTGGAGCGGTTTTGAGAAGACGAGAATCATATTTCTTTAATGTTAAGTCAAGACATCTGTATCCTTTTAAAGGGTCATACATTAAAAATACATACGTGTCAAGCTAAAATAGTACCACACCTGTACCGCATACTGTACGTGAAGAGGTGTTTATGAACGGAGTGAGGACCTCAGACTCTGCGCAGACAACAACATCTCCAACGTTACGACTCAACTGGATTGAGTCATCTAATCGTTCGTAAGTAGAATTTCTAAGAAGCAAAGTACTAAGTGAGGCTCAGAGAAAGAATTGAAGAGCGAGGCAGAATAAAGCTACAACTAAATGGCCCTTATAAGTCCTGTTAGCTCGGCATGTACAGTGTGTAAAAGTCTTAGTGAGACAAGTGAGATGAGAGACAGAAATGAAAAGGCAGATAATGACAGGAAGAGAGAAAAGACAGCAGAGAGGAACCAGAAAATGAGATGGGTGAGCTTCTTTTTTTTTCTTTTCCTCGGGTGAAGACTTAAAATGTTAAAATGAGAGGTGCTGTGCTACTGTGAAAACTGGCTTTGAATATGAAAGTCATAAAAAAGAGATTAGATTGAGTCTTTCTCAGTAACATGAATAATTGTTTTCTTCTATCTGGTTCCACTGGTATGTGACAAAAATACTGTTGTTTAAGGTGAAGGTTTGTAATGAGGAGATGTGAGATCATGTATTGACCATGACAATAAATTATAAATAATGTTAAATAATAAATTGTTCCCATATTGCAGTATCTGGTGCTCATATCGTGGTTTCCCCTCGTATGAATCAGACTAATCAGCACAATCAGATGAATGGCATGAGACAGAGAAGCAAATGCAATTATAGCCATTGGTATTGAGAACACATTCTCTGGAATCAATTTAATAGATGTTGCTGTGTGAATAAGTTTAACGTGAGCTGAAAGAGCGAGCTGCAATCTGTGATAATTACCAGAAGACAGTCTTCACTTTAAACATTCCTAAATCCACGAACAGACAAAGGCTGCTCACAACGTGAAAACAAAATTAAAGAGGAGCATCCGCGAG
This sequence comes from Pseudorhombus dupliciocellatus, assembly GCA_016785235.1. NCBI lineage: Eukaryota > Metazoa > Chordata > Actinopteri > Pleuronectiformes > Paralichthyidae > Pseudorhombus > Pseudorhombus dupliciocellatus. The sequence goes on from JAFBJW010000232.1 coordinate 2,144,303, forward strand.
GAGTTGATGGTGCTCCAATTTAAGTGGGTTAATTACTGTAATTCTTAAAAAAAAAAAAGTCCAGCTATCATTAGATGACAAAACAAAAGTAGATCAAAAACCACATTTCATAGAAATCTTATTCAGTGTAGATGCTTTTTTTTTTTCAACTCTGCACAGTACTAGAAATGCATACAATGCAATTCATTTTGAACCAGCGTCCTTTCATTTGGCATGCTAATCACTGACATGACAACCAACTATTTGAATTTACTAGTAGCTTCCTGCCATGGTAAATAAAAAACAAAGTCAGTCTGGTTGGATAGATTTCCGGGTCTGCATCACTTTGAACCAGTCCGCTATTATTAGTTTGGTCCTGAGCAGGCTTACACTGCCTTGTTTGCTTGTGGAACGATGCTTACGAAACATGGGCTGGAAGCTATTTGAGGCACTGCTGTTATCACGGCTTCAAAAAGTAAACACGTTTTTTTTTTCTAGGTTCGGTTTCTCAAACTTGTAAATAGAAGTTTATCTTGTAACTTAACAGTTTAAATGTTTAACTCAGCCATTGTTTTGAAAATTGCTCAACCTTCATTGAAGCTGGCAGCTTGACAGCGTCGACGTGTCGTGTCTTCTAAAATAGCTCGGTGTTAACTGTGACTCACTAGGAAACGGAAAAGTCTCCTGAAGTATCAGTTGAGATAATGCCTTCCAGGACTCACTGTCTACCTGATAGAACAAACAAAACAACTCACCCCCCGCCCCCCCCCCTCTGCCTATTGAACCCATCATGTAAATGTCTAGTTGTGATCTGAGCGATAGAGCCCGCCTTTCAGCATTGTTAACAGCGAATGTTCCTACGCTTCGCTGCACTCTTGTTAATTCAGAAAGCTCAGAGTGGGCTGGGCTGGGGAGCTGGGGGGAGAAGACTCCTCAGACACAGGTTGGTGAATGGTTGGTTGGCTGGATGCTGTTTTTATGTTCTCTCTTCCTGAGAGGCTGTAACGATAACAGACCAGCGGGGAACCACCCTGCTAATCAGTTGCTGGGGGCAAAAGTAGTGGTGCCTGGAGGTGAACAAAAGCGATTGCCTCGCTCATCCCGGTGTGGTGGATGTGCACGAGTGCAACTTAATCCTGGAGCATGCTGGGTGAAGCTGAAGGGTGGACACAGGTTCCCCAGCAGGCTTAAGACCACACACAGGAGAGTGAAAAGGCCTGGCAGAGACTGTGTGGAAGCAGCTGCGTGTTCAGACAATGATCGACTCACTGGGTCTCAGCTCAAGAGGCCGTGTCCATGAGACCAAGGACGTGGGTTAAAGCTGCTGAAGCAAAGGCCCATTTGCTCTCTTTAGCTTGTTCTGTTCTTGTGGCTGCATTAGCCAATAACAACAACAGTTGTAAGATCCAAAATAGATGGAGCTGGAGCCAGTCCCAGCTGTCAAGAGTCTGCGGCAAGTCTGCGGCTCATCCCAGGGCTGACACACACAGACACCGTGCTGCCCTTAAATGTTGAACTTATCATCGTATATCATTCATTTTTATTTACAAGAAAACGATTTGCATTGACAGGCCTGCCTGACATTCCCACAGGTCCAATGTAAAAGCATGAACACCTCTAGCTTTCTAGCTGTGATGATTTTACATTTGGTCCAGATCCTGAAAGGAGAGGGGAGGATTATAGTGTCCACTGTAATGTTACCGCAGCCAGCCCTGACATTAATAAGCTCCCAGTCTAGATCTTTAAAGCTGTGGAGGGGCTTGAGACGCGACTTGTTGTTTGGACCTGTCAGGTTTGGATCTTGTAACTAAATGTTATCAGCTGCAGCAGGAGGCTGCAGAATGCCGAACGAAAGTCGCATTCATACCACAGAGCAAGTTCTCTATGCCTCTGGATATGTGGGTATATGCTCACTCCGAGAGGCTTTTTTAAAACCCTGAAAAAGATGAATAAACATGTGGCAGGTTTTAGCCACTACTTTTTGGATGGTGAATGCTTTTAAAATGAATGAAACAATCCAATATAACATAATTAGATCCACATTTAATTCCACCTAAATAATTACAGCTCATCTACATTCATCATGTAATTATGAATCCTGATAATATCGAGTGGAACCCACACAATGTGCATGAGAACGCTCGTGCTAATTGCGCCGCATGAATTTACAACTGCATTTGACAAAAAACTGGTCGTATCATTATATGCTTACACAACTGTGTCAGGTTAACAATAAGGATAACTGATTCTTAATGTCATTTGATATTTGCCAATGTAATTTGTGCTTCGGAACAATCCCAGCGTAAATTATAAATGCATGTGATTAAAGCTCAAGATGTGCCACTGTAATTTGCTTTACTCCGAGCAGCGAATGTTTCCCGCGTGCTGGGAGCTCCTGCTCTCGCGGGCCGGCACGGTCCAGCCTACGCTCTCCACATCGGGATGCAGACCCGGACGCAGCACAAGCCTCGGCGGACGTCTGCAGTTCACTAATTATTTTATACAGCTGCCGCTCTGTACACTTTGTGTGAGGCGCTGAGAGGAATCATTTTTATTCCTCGCATATTTCTCTCTGTCAGTGGTGGCAGCTTACTTGCTGTGCCCCAGTATCTCTGAATTAATGATGAATGTACAGTGAACATTGAATTCACCAGCACGTGTTATTGTGAGTGTGCAATTTCCTCCAGTTTGACTCAAACTCATTTTGCTAGTTGTGGGCACTTCGAGCGATGCATGCAGTCAGACGTATCATAATTGCTTTTTTTTGTGGCCTGCTGACTGGCAGCCGACTTGAAATAGAAATAGTAAAAACATAAGAGAGGAACATTTTAAAGTCCAGACCCCCAACAAACACATAGATCTTACGTGTGTGTCCATCCCTGATCCCTCTGGTCCTGTCTGTGAAACGCTCCACTGTGGTTGAGTCAGCTAGCGGTGAACATCAGGGCTGCACATTCCACAAAAACCTTCCGGTGCACCCCACCACATCCATCTGCTCAGGCCTCTGGTGTGTACCCACTGCAGCCAGGGAACTGTTGGATCCGCGCACCTTCCAATTTGGTTAGCTGACTGAGTCTCGCTCCGTTGCCCACACACACGTTCATTTTCTCTACGACTGGCCTCTGTGAACATGCATGGCAGTTTAATTACTCTATTCTTACTCCTCTTGTTGAACCTTTTTATATGATATTATATTTATTTATATTATTATACATATTGTGAATATGTCACTTGGACGTCAGGCCATGCCTTTGTGAAATTATGCCAATTACAACTTTCTGTAGATTATTCAAATACAGCACATTCACACTCTGAACACATAAAAAAGCATGTAATTCCAATTGCTCTGCTTTCTTTCTGCCAAACACACTCACATTAAACAGTATATTATAAGGCTAAGAGCCGGCAGCAACGCTAGTGGTTAAAACTGTTGGAGACACAAGCTCTCAGCAGAGAACTGTAAATTGTGTGATGCTCAGCCAACCCTCTGGTTCACTGTATATATTTACCTCAGTCTGATTTCTTGTGACGAGACATACCTGACTTCTCCCTGTGCTCGGGATGCTGTCTCCGGTCTGCTCACTTCATACGCCTGCATGCCAGCCGGCCTGCACCTTTTTTCTGCATCAAACTCAGCCACCAACACTGATCCATTCATCTGCCTGTCGCTGCTTAGCACATCCACAAAATTAAATTATACCTTTATTAATCCATCCCTTTCGCCTGTGACCAGATCGTCCTGGTTTAGTGCAATCGGCTCAGCCTGTGATTATTTGTTGAATATTTAAATCGTGATTATTTACACGATTCCTCTTTTCATTTGGAAACATCACAAATTCATTGAAGCTTCATTGAATAAATCAATCATTTTTGATTACAGGGTCCAAGTTGCGTCAGTGAGCATCACAAACTAAATTACTGAATGTGCTCAGTTATTTATTTGATCTGTGTCAGATCAGTCCGGTCACTTTAACCTTGATGTCAACGTGTTCTGACCAGCTTGTTTCTGCCCACAACAATTACTGGAGGTTTACTTGGGAAGCTCAAGTTTTCCATTCATTTTGGTATAAAATATTCCATGGAGGGCACAGCTTGCATCTATGATGGATGGATGGACAGAATGCAGTTAGGCCTTAATAGATGTGTGTGGTGAGGTCTATGCTGTCTTTGGGCTCATTAGGTTAGTCAAGTCAAGAAACCACATAAACAGGGATTTATTTACACCAACAGCAGCTGATCCCTGTTCACAAGTTCTCCAAACACTTGTTGTCAGTGCTTGCAAATGTGCTCTTGTCAGTACGACTCACACTGCAGTGTGCTTTGTGTTATAAACGTGGCCGAATCTTCGCCAGTGTCTTTGGAGCAAACTGGATTTGAACCTTGCGCAAGGCCAAAAATTAATCTTCTCTTTTATTAATGAATTGATTCATTAAATGTAAAAACTCTTAGGAGCTATTTGAATAGAAATATTTTATCTCCATTGTGTGAACAGAGAGCTAATGGAAAATTACCATGCAGTAGAAGACAAGCTTGTCCTCAGTGAAAAACTTTTACAAGAATAAATGAGAAACCCATCGAGTCCCTGTACATTTGATCAAGCTGCATCAGCTCTCTTATGTGCTATTTTAATGCAAAACCTTTCTCTGGAAATGCTCTGGAGCTGCGTCATAATTTAACATGCCAACACCGAACAATGGAACTGAACATCGTTAAAGTTACATCTGCTTCGCTTCAATCTATCTGCACAGTCACTGTCAGCACACCCTTAGTCTTCTTATTTGTAAATGCTAATAAATCCAAGTCCTCAGATGGCACGATCTGCCTCATAGATATGGAAGGAATATCGACATTAGTCAAACATTTTGCACCAGTTTTTGAGTCAATCTATTTGATAATTTGCATCAGGCTTAAATCTATATATTAGGGGGGTTTGCATCGATCTTCAGGCTCCAGACTGGCAATGAGAATCTAAGTTGGACCAAAATATGTGAGTTATATCCATGGTTTAACCTTGGTCAAGAAAGAAAAGGACAGACTATCTGACTGGGTGGCAGTATAACAGAGAGAGGGGACCAGGGGCAACCAGCAAAGATCCAAATAAAGGAAGTGTGGTTCATGAAGCAGGGGAGAGGTGTGCAGTGGAGTCAGTCATCAAATAATTGTTGCTGGGCTTCTCAGTGGGGGACAAAAGTGGGAGTTGATTCAAAGCCTTCTATCCTAACTATCAAAGACTTAATATGAAAAGACGATGAATCCAAAAAAGAGAATCAAAAAGAACTTTGATACATACTGTAACAGACCTCTTCCTTTAAAATGGCATTTTGTGACATGAGGGATCGAGGATGAAAGATACCGACTATCAGAAGGTCAGCAGTTTGATCCCCAGTCATCCCATCTGCATGCTGAGGTGTCCCAGATAGATATAGATCAACAATGGAATGCAGTGGTTCTTGTTGGCTCTTGTTGGAGGGAATGAACCTTACAAGTTTCATACACACATCCACCGAACCCTTCGTAATTGGAAAAGTAAAATGGGACTTGCTGAACCCCTGAGACTGAGTCATCAAACCCAAGTTAATAACCACAGATGAAATGAAATGTAATGTAAGAGGCTTTGGATAAAAAGATCTGCTGAATGACTTAAAAAAATACATAGAGTGGGTTCCAGAGGTGGTGATGAAATGCTGCTTTGTTTATCTACAATGAAAATGAAAATTGCATATTTCAAAGGACTGCTAAGCTGTGAAAGGAGACTACAGGTTTCATTGTCATCAGAATCGGTCTTTCTCTCTGCTTATTTTGACTGTGATCAGAAGTGTATGTCTGGTCCTTGTACCCAGGATGGTGCACACACTGCTGCAGCTCCATCGCGTTCCTCCTTCTTTTCCTCTCAGTCTCGTCTTCTTGTCCCTTATCTCTTCCCAAAGCTTTGATTGATGCAGCTTTGATTCTCATTTTTGTCTGTGTCAGGGAAAAAGTAAACAGGGGACATGACAAATGACAAATGTTGGGGTTAATCTGAACATGGGCACGGCATCTCTTCTTCTGTTGTCTGTTCAACCCTGTGCCGCTGAAGCCTTTGTGTTACAGCATTCATTTTGCAGGTGTCATGAATTGAGAGAAGCTCACAAAGTTTGAGGACAGATGGACAGGAAACATGGGCATAGACATTTCCATCTTACTTTTGGAGCTGAAAGGTCTATTCCCTTGTCTCTGGGAGTCGATGTGAATTAAGGTTTCATCAGAAATGTGTGGCTCCAAAGAAAAAGGTCTCCATGGTGCACTTGTGTTTCAAGTACATTTGTGTGTTGATTTAATAAAGTGAGAGAGACTTGAGTGATTTGACTCAACAACTAACTTACTTGCTGGGGAACTAAGGGGCACAATGGCCGCACGTGAAAAGTGGCTCTTTTGATTTAGGTCTTCCAAGTGTCAGAGAAGTGTCACTGCATGTGCGAATGTGTCAGGAAGAGACGGGAGTAGATCGAGGGCTGCCATCGCTAAAATAATGACCGGCTTTTATCTCTTGTCTCTGCGGTCAACAGCTGAGGGGCATATGTCTGTGTACAGATCAAGCAGCGACGACTGATACGTAAACGTGTTAGCTCCCCCTGTTGTTGGATGTCTAATGGTGTTTGTGTAATGCTCTGTGAAGAGCTTCGGCCTGTGTGAGATCAATGCAGCATTCACACAGGCGATCCTGATATGTTTTTTAATACCTCTCCACTCCAACACAAGGCAAGATAAGAAACTTCAAATTACATTCCTCGATCCTTTCCAAATCAAATTACGTCTCGGGGTTGCATTATACCACTCTGCGCGCACGGGTCCGCTAATCCAATCATGGAGCACCCAGGCTCACTTCACCCCCTGTCCAAGAAAGCATGCACAAAATCAAATCATCTTATTCGAAAGGGATTTCTGAACGGAGCAACTGTAGAACAGTTCCTTATTGTGAGCGAGCAACACTCCCAAGTCTCTTTAACCAGGAGGTGTTCCTGAAACTGTGTGAACTCACACCCGAGGATGCTTCTCCAGCAGTAGCTGCTACTCTGGATACCAAGTGACATGAGAAGAAAAATCAATTTTTAATATTTTCCTGGGTTTCGGCTCGACCTCGCAGCTTGTCTACAAGCTGAATAAGGTTAGGAGCACACATTTTTCTTCTCATTCAGAGAAGGTCAGTCTCCCTCAAGAAACAATTGTTATTGTTCCAAGGCTCTGGCAAACGAAAAGGGCTGAACATCATGTTTACACTCACCCCACAGGTGGTCACCTCAGGAAACGAAGAAACAGGAATTAATGCTGCCCAAAGATGATTGATTAAAGGAGGAACGCTGGATTGAAATCAATAGCCATGCCGCAGTGCCCAAGTAGTATTTTATTGTCTTAACTATGTTGCCTGCCCCAGCTACAGTTTAGGATTGATTTATCGAGCTGTGTTTTGTGCTCTGCTGGCAGATTCTAAGCAACAAAAGGGAAATTTCCGTGTGTGTTTAAGTGTTTGGGTGACTCAGAGAGCCAGTTAGAGGTAAAGACATGTTCAGAAAACCATTAGTTGGAGGCTGAGGTTGGAAATCCTGCCCAGCCCTTTGTGACAGCAGCGACTGTGGCAGCTCCTCGAAGGAAATATTATTCACCACCCTCAGCAAGACATTGCTTTAATGGCCAACAAGGAAATATTGTCAGCAGGTTTAAAAGTCCAAACTGAAATGCAGAATTTTTTTTTTTTTGTTTGTTTCGTCCTTTTTTTTTTTTAACTCGTGATTAAAATGACAGCTTAAAACTAACCAGACGTTTGCACTGTAATGCACGGTGACATAGGCTGAGCGCTGAACACGACGGTGAGGAAAATGTAAGTGAAGTTTTGGCACTAAGCTGAGAAGAACAGCCACTTTTGATGCTACATCTGGAGAGAGGGGGGGAATTACAGCGCTATAATGAAATTTCTTACAAAAGAAATGGAAATGATAAAACACCAGCTGTGAGCCCCACTGGGTTAAAAATACAGGAAGTACACTTTGAGTTTCCTCTTCTTCTTTTCTTTTTACTTGAAAGCTACAGAGCCGAGCGCACGCAGCTTCACAAAGAATAGCTGGCGAGTGCTTTCACTGAAACACAGTGACACGGGAGAAAGAACACAAGGTAACAAGGTGGAGTAAAACGTGTTGTAATATCATAATCATTCGATGTACACTTCCATAGCGGCGCTGCGTCACGAGAGATTAATGTCCGCGGCTCAGTACAGCTGTCTGCGATGGCGCTGCACCGGAGTACAAAGCCTTTCTGCAGGCTGCTGCTTTGATAAGCGCCTTTCCAAAACTGTTTTCCACTCTTCCGGAGAGACTCTCAGAGAGATAACCACCGGGTCGACAAATGCAGGACGGCCGGGGAAAATGACTGCAAATGAAGGCAGGGTCGCTGCTATGTTTTGTCATTACCACTTGGATCGTCAGTGTCGGTTTGCAGAGGCAACGCGTCCAGCCGCCTGTGCTGCAGCCCAATAATTGAGACAAAGCGCTGCCGCACGACCAGGAGTCGTCTTTGATGAATTGCCATATTTAGCTCAAGTTGCTTCCTCGCTCTTTTTTCCTCTCTGCCTCATCGACAACACGTTTAAATGTTTTATGTTCGACGCCCTGCATCTTTTAATTTATGGAGCATGTCATTAGATCCTATGTTGGTGAGTGGCATGGATTCTAATCTTCACAAAAGGGTGTGTGTGTGTGTGTGTGTGTGTGTGTGTGCCATTGGACAATAATAAACTAAATTAATAACCATCCCCAACTGTTACTGCATGGGACACATGCCAGGTCTAATATAAATTCTGACTCTTAAAAACTCTCTCATATTAAATAAAATCGATGTGCACAGCAATCTGACACACACCCACTCTAATATTTTTTTTTATCATATCAGCTGAAACTTTGGTAAAACTCTTTTATTTTTAGTGATTTCAGCAATTTCTTTGAAATTAAACTGATTGACTTCAAACTATTGGCCTCCAGTCATTCCAAAGCTACACAACACGTCCTCACACCTGAACCTGCTCCTTCTTCAGGACTTGTGCATCTGTCACCAAAATGAGGAGTAAACTCAGAAGTCAGTATATATTCTGTCAGGAAGTTTTGTCAGTTTTAGTGGAAAATACGATCTGCTTCTGAGATCCGAGGATCTGTTCCGCTGTCGTGATTGACACGTGTTCCTGTGCTGCACCTCATCTCGTTCTTAAGCTAAACATGACTTTTTGACGCACGCTCTGAGCTCTGAGCTAAGTTTGGCTGTGACCTGCTGTGTGCATAGGTGCTGCTCTTTGTGCAGCTCTTGTGGGGCATGTTTGCAGCAGTAGGATAATCTCCACCTGCTTCCTGTGGAAATGTCTGGAAGCTGTGATGACGTAACGAGCACGTGCAGCAGCGCTGCTTGTCCAGATCTGACACAGCTTGTACAGATTGATCAATTCTAAGGTTGATGAATATGACTTGGAAAAATAAAATGATAGAGCTCAAGCACCACACAGATATAACCGTCTGTATAACAACACAACTGTGGCAGGCTCAGCATGGAAGTCGCTCCCATTATCAACAGCAGTGTCTCACAGTGGTCACCTGCGCCTTCGTTGTATGTGGCTCCCCTTTCCCATCCTCAGGTACCTGTATTCCCTTTGGGGGTGTTTATGTTTGTCTAAGTGTTAGAATGTCTACACTTTGTGGTGAGTCCTCCAGATAAACACCTGCTGTGTCCTCACATGGTCTCATTTGTACATTATTAAGAGCTGTGGAGTTCACTGTCCGTCTGAGAGTGGCTTAAATAAAACGACACACTTTTCGAGTCTTGATGAACTCTCAAAGCAGTTCACAGAATTTTGACCACGTTCCTCTGGTTAGTGGATGATTTTATCTTCCTCCTGAGCCACCGTCTTGGTGCGCGCAGTCAGAAAGTCGACATCAGCACGACAACGCAGCCAGAGCTTGGCACGACGCCCCAAGTTAATCAGAAATGAATACGCGGTCGTCTCCTGATCGAAACAATACTTAGCACATGACATTGTCGGGAGTGTCCTCCTTTCCCTTGCATATCTCACGGAGAACCCTGAAGAGCTATTAGAGGCCCTTTCTCCGTGAGGACGGGTGATGACGAGGACTTTACAGTGCTGTGTTTTAGAAGCAGCAGTACTTCAGATCAAAGCGAGCCTGTCAGAGCCTCTTAGAAACCATTTTTGGGCCCCAGTGTTGTCAATAAAAACTAGGCCATTGGTCTGTACTTTTACACCAGCTGTATGATTCTATATGTGTCTCTGCATTAGGAGATTTCAAAGGTTTACTGTGTGTTTGAAGTATATACCAAAAAAAAAAAAAAAAACAGTTTTGTTCCCTTTCCCTCAGTGGTTTAGAGAGCTGCTTTATTTCATTTAAAGATATTTATCTGCCTCTCCACCATAAGTGTAAATTGGCATTGGCGAATTCAAAACTATATCTCCAGTCCGACGCTGTCTTTATTATTTTTATTTATCTGCAGAACATTCAGTTCAGTTCATAGGGACTGTTTCCTTGGTGCAAATTGGTTGTTGTAAACTAAGCCTGGGGATTATTCAGAGTAATCACAGCTGAGTGAACTGCTGTAATGTTTTAGCTTCATTGCATAGTGAGAGTTAACCATTTTTATGTTGATTTCATTATTTTGTCATCGCCAATTCGGAGCAAGTGCTTGTTGCCCGTGCAGCCAACACACATGAAGTGAATTGTGTTTTTTTCTTTTGTGCTTTAAGAATAACCTCTTCATACACGTAGAGGTGGATTTTGTTTGAGAAATGCCTCAAAATGCAACAGAAGGCGACACAGAAAACAGTAGCAGATGAAATGTGTGCAGGCAGACGATAACATTCCTCAGATTAGTTAAACAAATATTAATCAAAACAAGGAGATTATGTTTTTCACAACATTTCAATTAAATTTCATGTTTGACTGCTGCTCTTTGAAGCACATCATCTTGCTGTATGCAATAGTCCCCAAATAACGAACGAGTGCCGCCTACTATTTATACTATGAGAGGTTTGACATTTATGTGATGAAGAGTTGAAGCTGAATATGCCTCAGCATGAAACACAACCCGTAGTAGTCGTTAGTTGTCATAAAACTCAAAAGATATCAATCCAAATTTAAGTAATGAAATATAAAGGTAAAACAGTGAAGAACAGTGAATAAGTGTAAAGTTATAATTGAAACATAGTATAGGATTATCTTATATTCAGTGTCTACCTATATGTGACGCATCTACAGTGGTCATGGTGGAAATGGTCCTTTGCATCTTGTGTAAATGTGGATCAAACTTTTGCCACGTTTGGATGAAATCTCGTTATTTACAGTGATCAGTCAGCAGGGCGGAGGGGGGAGGGTGTTAGAGCCAATCCCACCTGACAGTGAGTGAGAGGCGGGACACACCCTGGATGGCTTGCCAGTCAATCATTGTGCTGATATTTAGAAGTAAAGAACCCCCATGAGCACATTTACTGTTTCTAACTAGCCCAGCCTGAATGTCTCTGGACTGAGGGAGGAAGCTGGAGTACCAGGAGAAGACCCATAAAGACGAGGGGCACCACATGCAGCCACGTGTGCGAGTCAAAAGAAGCGTCGCGAATCAGTGACCTGCCTACAGTTGCTTTGTGTACATTAAAGCCTTTACTCCTCCTTGAATAAGGTGATGAAACAGAATTACTCTCGAATTACTGCAAGCTAACAAATACGAAAATAAAACAATGTCCTTTGACTGTTTTCTTCTGCCAAAACAGAATAGGTTCACAATCATTACACTTGTTCAAACTTTCTGTAAGCGTGAGTGCACAGAGATTGTTTTTAAACAGGACAGAAATATGTGTTTAAAAATATCCAGTAGTTTAGACAAGGCCCGAGATTGACACAAAAAGTTAACGCTGATCGACAATGGCAGTACACTTAGAATAACCTTTCATACGAGTGTCAATCTCATCTCGTGGCTTTTCCGTTGCCAGTCTGCGAGCAGTGCTAGATGGCGTCCCGTTCCTAATCCTGCCCACAAAGCTCTAATCAGCTTGGCTGCACTTCCAACAGGCAAATCAGCCGTCAGTGAAAATGTGAGATGTGCGCTTTGATTCGTAAACATTTGATGCAACAAAACTGGGAGACGGGAAATTTGACACGTAATGTTCGGCGTTAAATCGCATTCCAGGTACGTCTCGTCGTGGTGTCGGTGTTACACCGTGGAGCCGCAGGACGCGTGACCTTTACAATGGGACATGGAGGATCTTCATATGGGCTCAGACGGGAAAAGGTAAATGGAAGTGACAGGCTTGTACATCTCACACCACTAACTTGAGCAGCCTGCGGCGAGCTTCATAGCTTATTCAACATGTCTCCTGGGCCTGCTTCTGCCAACCCTCGGCTCTGCCCAATGAGGGTGACAGGGAGTAGGTATTGTAGTCAAAACAATTTACTTTGTGACATTTTGATAACTACAATTTTTCTTGCATGACGACGAGTGTGCCAGTATGCCATTTAATTTAGTGGTGGGATGTGGGCTATGAAGTCTGAAAGAAAGCTCAGAGTGCTGAGAAAAAGCCTATTATTTTTATGTCTCACAAAAAATGATGAGAGTATACATAACGGGGGGGGCGGGGAAACACAAAGGGAGAGAGACAGTAAAAGAAAGGAGTGATTTGGAGGACAGGAATCTCTGGAAAGAGTAAAAAGGTGACACCGTCAGGAGTGAAAGTAAAACCTGGATGAAAACAGAAATCTAAAAGTGTGACAGGGGCTATAGATCAACATGAAGGCATAAAAGGGAGAAACAAGCCAGGGATCTGTGTGTGCAACCGAGAGGCCGCTGAACAGTGCTAAGTGCATACAGTGTCAGAAAGCATGAGCGTCTGGGTTGTCATAAGAAATGGGCATTTCGTGTTCTCCCTTCGGTCGCTGTGCCATGCTTGCTTCGTGGCTGTTGACCTCTCCTGTCAGAGTCCCGGGCTCCCATCCATCACCTCGGGGGAAACATATTAATGTGGCAGCATGTTTTTAGCTCATCCATCACAACATCAGATGGCCCACACAGTAGTCAGGTATGGACACAGGCCAGTCACTCAGCCGACTGATTAATCAGACCTCTCCTGACTCTCTTAAAGAGACGGATTAGGGGACATGCGGATGTGTCTTTGTCCTCCGAGGAGCCAAAGTGGGGGATTCTGAAGGGGGGTAATTGCTTCTTTGGGTCGTAGCTGCACCAGAATGTTGATTAAATAAATGAAAATAAAAATTTCTCCGTGGCGCAGCACAGTGGTACAGAAGGATCGATTCCTGGGTTTGGAGGCTGCATGTTGTCCCCGTGTTTCCTCCGGGTACGCTGACATGCATCCAGAGACATGCATGTCAGGTTCAATGGTCAATCTAAATTGCCCATAGGTGGGAGTGGTTGTCTCTGTCATGAACTGGAGACTTGTCCAGGGTGGACCCCGCCTCTGGCCCAATGACAGCTGGGATTGGCTCCAGCCCCCCGCAACCCAGTGAAAATAGAAAGTGACACTGTTGTCATGAGCGACCAAATCATAATCTCACTAATCATGTTGTTTTCTAACCTTTTCATCTGTGCTTCTTGAACAGCTTTGCTCGTTGTCTTTATTGCTTCTTGTTTTCATCCCTGGGTTTCAGGAGATCCCGTCACGCTGTTCGAGTTCGCCATCCTTACCCGACCCCCTGTGAACATCCGCATCTTCCTCGCTCTCGTGGACCGTGACTTGGGGAGCAACGAAGTAGATCCTCCAAACACCTCCGAGAACATGAAGCATGACTGCAGGAGGAGGAGGAGTCAACTGTGGTGCAGAAGTGAAGGCAGTCAAATACAGAGGACATGGTCCATTAATGGTAAATTTTCCCCTTGTAACAGATACTGTAAATCCCCATAAAACTGTCAGTATTCAGATCGTCTGGAATAATAGCTGGGTCATGGCCTGCACAGTTAAACACCGGTCGCTATTAAAGTCACTGCATAAAACCAGTGAAGAGCACAGAATTAGATTAAAGATCCAGCCTCACCTTCGCTTCTACACATACAATATGCTCGACTCACATAAAGCTTCATTGTGTAGCAGAGAACACACACTCTGAGCAGTATAAACTGCTCAGTGCTCAATGAGAGACAAGGAAATGGAGAGTCCTCTGTCTGCTTTCATTTTGTACAGCATGGAAATCATATGAGAAGCACTAGACTGGACACATCACATCAGCAGCATTGCGGTCGCACGGTCCGGCGAAGTCTTTCAACTCTTGCACGTGCTGCTCTGAAGTTTGCGGTGGTGTTGAAAAATCCGTCCATGTTGTGCCGTGTGCTGATCACTGTGCACGGCTCTCGCAGGTGGACGGCTTCAGTAACACTCCCTCTGCAGAACCCTCGCTGCTTTCCTTGTGGGCACAAACACAGTCCACTGCCATGAGACCCACCAGACCGAGATGATCCTCCACCATTTCAGCCTCGATGGCTGCGCCCACCGCTTTACAGGAGGTCACACAGGAAAAGAAGGATCATTTTCAGGAACAGAATAGGCTTTATGTTGCCTACTTAATTATGAGATATCGTTTAACTCCCAACTCCAAAATGCGATTTAGGTTATCTACAAAATCAAGTCATTTAGCTGATGCTTTTATTTTGTAAAGAATTCATTTGGATGGTGATTAAATAGGTTGAAGAGTGTTGCATATGCCGATATCAGAAATCTAGATCAGCACTAATCGTTAGAGAAATTTCAACATCCTCCCTGGTTTGTCATCAGTGATGTATTGACAAAGGCCAAACCGAGCAGAGCAGTGAATGGTCAAATAAGATCTGGAGTGATTACCCCCAAAAATCAGGACACTGACTGACAGGACTTTTTTTTTTTTTTTTTATTGATGAAACATGAAACTATGGATGTGTTAACATTGCCACCGGCATCAGTTTAGTTTCCTGGATTTTCTTTTTTTTTTTTTTGTTTCTGTAAGTTTTTCTCATTAAAGAGCAGCCGAACTCCTCCAGCTTGCTTCTACATCTGTCGGCACTTGAGCCCTGTTTTGCTGCACACTATAATGGATTCGGAACATCGAGGCTGCAAGAAAACGTTCATACCAGGATTCGATTGAGCAGATTTTTATATGCGCGTCAAAACCAAGTGATGATGAAGACAGGTCCTGCAGCATGTAAATACACGACACATTTTATAGCTTGTTTACGTGGTCAAATAAGGAACAAAAAAGTACAATTCAGCATTCCTGGATGTGACCTGCTCTGTGAGTTTAAAACATATGTGGAGCATTCTGCTCCTCACAGCTTGATTCAGTAATGACATTAAAGAGTTGGTGTGGAAATTTAATGACTCTTCCCAGAGGTAGAACAAGAAGATGTCAGGCGTGATTCCTGTCCTTGAAGATACTTGTGGTCATGACAGGAAGGGACAGAGAGAGAGGAGGCTGGTGCTGTATCAACCTCGCGGTTGTTTTGAGGGGGGGGTGACTCTCGTTATTTTCTGTCATATGACACACCTCTCTGTCTTTAAGCCAAGATGGGCGGGGACAGGGGAAGCTTTAAAAAGAGAAGAGTAGGAGATAGGGAAAGGGGAGGGGGTTTTATATTTACTGTGACACGAGAATTCGGGCCAGCGTGTTGATTCTCGTCTCTCTGGCTGCGTTTCATCAACAGCTCTCTATTTTCGTGGTGGTATTTAATTTTCTGTTCCTTTTGCTTTAGACGTTTCTAAACTCAGGCACACTTCTCCTCGGTGTTTCCTCTCTTTGTGCTGTCTCGCTCAGCCTTCTCCTTTTCATGAATTACCACCTCCACTTCACAGGAAATGACAACAATCATCCGGCAGCATGAAGAGAGCTACTCAAGTGAAATCAGAATGCACGTCATGTGCCGGGACATCAAAAGCGTGCTGTGTTGGCACGCTCCCCCACCTCATGAGAGACATTAAGGCCTCTTGCCTCTGTAGCGCTCCGCTTGTTGATGCATTTAAATGTAATGTATAGTATGAAAAAAAGAAGGCAGATTTTCCATGCTCCTAAATTAAACATTATCTCTCATCTCCAAGTAGAGGAATATGTGTGTGAGCAGATGTGGATGATTTCTCTGTGTTGTGGTACATGAGGAACCGTGTCCACGCAGTGCCCCCTTGTGGCGGCCACGGGACAGAATCCTCCTCTGACAAAAAAAATTGTCCACTTAAGACTTGATGCAGGTTTCCATTAAAGGGGGCGTGGTGTGGGGGGAGGAGGGGGTGGGGTCTGATGTTTTCTCGTACACATCTAATCTGAGAATTCACTCCCATCTTTTTTTTTTTTTTTTTTAAATAATGTCATGATTCTGAGATCTATGCCTCTGACGGTATGGAATCAGCTCAGCCTCTGGTCGTAATTCTACCATAAGCACCATAAAGTGAGGATGGTAGTAATTTTAGCTGGGTGTCGATGTGAACCCAGTGGGTGGGTGGAGGCTGAAGACACTTAAGCGTCAGCATGAATCATACTCTTAAGAGCAGTTATTTTTGAGCTGTGCATGTGGTTGCAGTCAAGACAGCCGTACGAAAAAAAAAAGAAAAGAGTTTACTACTCTGATCCTGAGGTTCTTTTTGATGGAGGTGGGCAGAGATTTTCCGGAAGAGGAATGGCAGTACAGAAAAGGTCAAATATCATCCGGGTCCCTCCTATCTGAGGCAAAAGGAACAGAGGTACCTTAAAAAAAAGAAGAAAAAAAAAGAAAGCCACAGCGGACTCGCTGAGGACTGCTGAGTTCTTTCTGGCTGGCAGCCCCCCCCCTCCACAGTGAGGAACTCTTTGAGAAGAGAGCGCTGTGTGCGTCTTTCATCCTCGCAGTTTGAACCAGCTGACAGATCTGTTGCTGCTGCTCCTCTTTCTCTCCTGAGCTCTAATCTGCATGCATGTGCAGGCTGGTGTTGGTCCACTCAGCGTGGACGTACTGTAAACAATGTACGCGCTCACACGCACACACACACACGCACACGCTGCTCCTGCAGGTGTGTAAGTCAACTGTTGCTGCAGAGTTTAGCTTTGGGATGTTTACTGACTTTCCGAGGAGAGATGCTCCTGCCTTCTCACTTGTATGGTAACTGCTCGCCTCTCTGGTAATTCGAGATCTGTCAGCGGTGCAGTGCAGGGGAGGAACAGCATTGGACTACAGGAGATGACAGGTTTGTGGATTTTGCATGTTCTCCTGTGCTCAACTCCCACGCACGTGCCATGTGCAAAATGTCACTCGCAACTTAAAGCTATAGCAAACCACTAATGTCAACAACCAGATCAGCTGTGGCCTGCTGACCTGGACAACAGCTGAGTGTTCATCACTTAACACGTGCCACCTCCCCACAGCCACCGGAACAGCCGGGAAAAGACAACCGATGATGACGAGAAAGAAAGTGTAACGGGTCCCGGGTTCGGGGCCACAGCAATAATTGAATCCTGTGAGCAGCAGGGACGACACGAGGCGGCATTTCTTCCTGCTCGGGCGTAGTCTTTTTATTAACAGAAAATAATCTCTTTGATGTTCACTCAATACATTCATCTGTCATAGCATCTTGACGTTTACCTAAGTGCATCTTTGTAAAAAGTAAAATATAACATGTTCACTCTAACTTATAACAAGTCAGGAAATACATCATGCTACACACACACACACACACACACACACGCAGGGCACAGACGGGGACGATAGCCGCTCGTGCTCGGCAGTAGCTAACGCGCTGCTAACGCTCTCGTGAGAGTTCAGCGGTGAATTATCCGCGCATGTAAACTTCATAAAACTTGCGCCGGACACGCGACAAATACCAGGCTTCCTCCACGGCAACATTCAACAGGTGGTTCAGTCTTACTGACCTGTGACGAGGCGGCAATTTCTTCCTGCTCGGGCGTAGTCTGGGGCGGATGCGGAAGCTCCGGCAACAAGACACACCCCGGGCGCATCTGCCCCCGTGACGAAGGTTCCCCCCCACCTCTGCTCACTGTACCTGTGTTGTGTTAGTATTTACTAACATTGACATTTCAATATATCAAAATACATTATAATAATAATAAAAAATAATAATTTCTATTTTTGTGGCACCTCTTTTAAGGTGGGCCACAAAAGAAAAGGAGTGGGAAAGATTGAGAGGCAGATGAGGATAGTAGAGTGTGTGTGTGTGTGTGTGGGGGGGGGGGGGGGGATGAGTCTCATCATGGGGGGGGGGGGGGGGGGGGGGGGGGGGGGGGGATGAGTCTCATCATGTTTTTATCTGTGCCGTGCTGGAGAGTAATTTCCGGTCGTTTCACTGCCACTGTGCTAAGTTCAGCTTTCTTGGTGGATTCTCATATTACCAACTCAACACACTCAGCTCTGGCAGCACTAGCTGGCTTGAAACTGAAACACTCTCATCTTAAATTGAAAATTCACTCATAATCTAGTCACCATCATTCAGAGGGAGGGGCATCATGACCATGAACGTGTTTGTTGTCTGGAGGTTCAAACAAGTGATGACATATTCCCTACAGACACTAATACATTATACGAGTGGTCCAGACCACAGACCAACGTCCTCTGGTCATTGAGATTTTCGTCTAGCAGCAGTTAATCAGATTTGCAGGATGAATAATAATATAACTTGTTGCTGCTTGATGGCCTGGGGAGCAAACGACTCCTCCGTGCTGCAGAGTAGTTCAGTTGGCTTGTGTCTTTTTCATTTTAGCTTGCTGCACTGAAATACTTCCAGAGCCCGTCACATACTTTAAACTGTGACAGGTGATACAGCAGCTAAAGCTTCGTCCCAGTCACTCATCTAATTTCGCTCCTGAATCTATTGGCTGTTCTTCTGAGGATCTCTGACATCAGGAATTCATGCTGCTGCTTCAAACGGCTTAAAAACTGCTCCCCGTTACAATATCGGTTATTTAATGTCTATTGCGTCACATGTTTACAATTGATTATTTAAATTCTGATACACATTTAATATATTGTTTAAATGCTGCCCAACAAACACTTGTTTATCTTCTCCATCTATTCATTATTTTACATACTCTGCACTGAAGACTCTTGAATCAGTCTCCGACACTTGTGAAGTTCTTTGCTCCAAAGAAATAACTGAGGCTAACGTCATCATCACTCCCATCCGGCCTCATTTCTGGCAAGAGGAGCTGATTCATTAGAGGTCGGTGTGATATTTGTTGTGTTGATTTCACATGGTTCTCAAAGGTTGTTGTAAAAACTGAAAAGGCCTCCTTTCCAGCAGCTTTGGGAATCAAAGTCTTCAGTGAACCCGTTTCCACTGCTCGCTGCTTTAGACTGTGTCTCCAGCCTTTTCATCACATAATCGATCAGGACTGTCTCTTCTCTCTCTTCTGCTGCCATGTTGCTCACCTGAAAGTCACGACGCTTGCTGGCCGCTGATGCTACTGCTGCCCATGATGTAGCATTCCAAAGTTCTCCCCTCCGCCCGGCTCCACCTCCAGGCTCTGACTCTGCAGCAGTTCTTCATTCCCTGCTGCTCGCTGCCGTGTTTTTATAAATTCTTTTTGTGGGGAGTGATGAGATCAGAGCTTCTCCGCCAAAAATGGAGGCTGTGCGTGTTCTATATTCACATCATAATCTATTATACGTGAGTGGAGTTGCTAAACTTTGGTTCACAGTTATCTTTAAACTACCTCTGTCTGAGTGAAGTTGTTAGACTTTGTGCATCAGAGTCTATATTCCCCCGGTTGCTGCGGAGTTGAGAGTAAATATCACCATGAGCACATGAGGAGGACGGAAACGTTGTTTGTCGTATGGATTGAAAAAAACCAGCTGATGTAAATGAGCAGGACTGAAATAAATAAGAGTGATGTAAATTAAGAATGAGGGCCCTACAAAGCCTGCCACTGCATAGTGAAATTCTAATTCATGTGAGCGTATGTCAGTCAGTGACCCCCCCCCCCCCTTTGATTATCCTCCTCCATCAGTCCCTTGCACTATTTCCAGCATCGCAGCCTGTGAGTCAGGAGGCCGCCATTGTGACCGCAGTGCCTACCACGCAGCTGCTTCGCCCCCGTTCTAGCTTCTGCTTCTTCTGCAGTTCTCTGGAGATCCGACAGACCTGGGGGTCCAGCTCTCGCTGCATTCGGAAACATCAAAGAGCGAAAAGAAAAAGCAGCCCAGAGCTGCTGCGCCGCACTTCTGGAGCTATGGCCAGTAGGACTGTACCCTGCTGGGGCTCTCTACCTTTCTGACACTCCCTCCAAAGCAGCGGATCCTTTATCTGTGCCAACGTTCGTCTGTTACTCATGTAGAGTGTGTTTCCCTTATTGATTCTCAGTGTTTGTTGTGCAGAAAGCCCAGTGGCTGTGTCTTTTATCTTCCACCTGTAAAAGAAATTGAGAAAAGTTCAAAGTAAAGTCTGATTTTAGAAAAAAAAAATCGGACTCTCTGTGTGTCTCATGTATTCCAACGCACTGTTGTGAGGTCACGATTATACACGTCAGTGAAGCATTTTATTTATAAATATTTCTTTAACGTATCCTCACCTTAGACCAAGAAACGCTGCGTTCGCTTACACAGATCCCTTGTTATCACATCTAGAGCCGGTCCTCTTCCATGTTGCACCAGCTTGTTACCACAGTCACCCGGCATGGACAAACCGAACTCTGGCTCCAGAGATGGACTTTTAGCGCTTTCATTGTCCCTCAGGGTGACAGTAGGTCTCTTGGCAAACTCAGTTCACTTGACATCGCTACATCCTATAAACTGGTCCTTGAAGCCAGTGTACTATGATAATTAAATACAACAGAAAGAGTTGAAATAGCTGTGCTGTTAAGTTGCTATAAAAACTTAGCTGACATCAGTTGTTCGACAGTCACACTGGGGACTCTGGTTTCCTGGTAGATGCACATAGTTGCTACAGCAACAACATACTGCAATCAGCTTCAGTGAACTGGTTGTTGGTGACAGTTTGATTAAAGGCAAACCCAAACAAAATGTCCTGTTGCCAGGCATAAGCATTTTTTTTTTTGAAAATGAAATAAATCTCTCTCTGTAGTGTAAGTCAACCCCTTCTCATTTCTGCTCAAAGCTGATACACTTGTACTAGAATTACTACTTAATACCATAATCTCTGATCAAGCTGCTGGTGGTGAAGTTGCATTGTGGGTAATGTAGGTGCCGGTTTTACCTTAAATACAAATGAATCTTGCCTCTGTTCATTTTTATAGTTTTAATTTACACTGTCCGTCATGTGACTGACGTTATCGGAGCGTGTTCGCCTCTTCTTTGTGTTGCTGAGGCTCAGACGCTGTTGACGCGAGGCATTAACACGAGTGTGAACAGGGACTGGGACGCCAGGATCAATCACTTGGATCACACAGCGTTCCCAGTCTCTCTCTCTCTCTCTCTCTCTCTCTCTCTGCAGGCGACTGCTCTGTTATGCTGGTTTCCTTCCTCTTCACTTCTTCCCTTTTACTTTGTGTTCGTGCACCTTACGACACACGCTGTCTCCGCTCGCCTGCGCATCCCACGCTCCATGTCTCCTCTGACCACACCCCCACCCCCCCATGCCTTATTGTGTTTTCTGTTTTTGAGATAGAGTCAAGAAATCTCCGTTTGTAAGATAAGTGAGTTACCTGATATGCATCTGAATGTTGTCATGGCCTCATGAGCTGCGATAAATCCTGTAAGCATCACATGACCGCTATCTTTAATCTCGTGCATGTTGCGGCCTCTCCAATCTTTGACCACAATGATCAGAATCTACAGGATCTTCAACCTTTTGCTTTTTTCACAAATCAACTACAATACATTTTATTTGTATTCAGTAACTGACACATTGACAGAAATCTGATCTGAATATTAGAGTCAGCAGTATCTAAGCTAATCTAAGTTGGGAACAATAAGATTTTATTGTAGTAGAAATGATAGCGTGTAGAGCTACTCTTAAACAAATATGTTAGAGAATAACCTGGAGTTGGTTCCTCACAGAAATCAAAAAGTTTCTTTCTCCAGACAACAGACAAAGTCCTAAACTGGCAGAATGCGTAAAGGCTGATTGTGCAGCAGGGGCGAGCTTCTCCTGATTGATGTGTGGGTGGGCGTGGCCCGCCCATTCACTTGGTTGCAGGTTAACATCATGTCACGGTGGATCCCTGCAAAGTTCTTCTCTCTTCTCCCCGTCTGATGGCGAACGCTTTAAAGACACACAGCTCCCACTCTTATGATGTGACACTACAGATGCTTAAACATCTGCAGTCATACTTCAGCTGACTGCAAATTAGACTGCTGGTCTGTATTGTACACTCACAGCTTGAGCAAGAGTGCCTCTCGAAATACAATAATATTCATGGTCTCCACACAGCTCAAGGGTCAGTCAATAAAAAGTTCAGGGTGGGAACCAAATCCACTGGAGTGCTCAGACATGCACGGCATAAATAACAAAACTTAATTCAAGCAGAATGGTATTTCATCAGTGACCCTGTACAAACCAGAATGTTAACATAGTGCCAGAATCGTAGTAGTTGAACCCTTCCCTCGATGTGCAGTGAAGCGGTACTGCATGAGCGTACTGTATGATATTGAAACATACAATTGAAAAAATATAATGGCCATGCTGCTTGTTTACATTTACAGTTGATGTCACCAAATCAACCAGTGCTGAAATGATTGTGAATTTTTTTTATTGCGTAACCATAACATGTTGACAACAAGAAATACATTTGTTTTGGATTGTGAATTTCTTCTTTGAAATCCCTCTTGAATGTTAAAGTTGAAGTAATAAGGTACACATGTCTTTTGAAAGGACAAGAGTTTTATTGGAAGGTGGCGCCATGAGTCTGTCTAATGAGTCATTCCTCATTATTTTCACTGAGAGCTTCATTCAGACCCTGACAGAGCAAAACCAGATATTTAACTCCTCTGGCACGTCACTCCCACTCTATGAGGTTGCTGCTGGATCAGAACCTGCAGTCTGCTTATCAACCCCACCACATGGCTTCTGTTGTTTGTGCTTTTTTTAGTTTATTATTGATTTACACTAGATGGCAGCTTTACACAATACAGACAGATGATGAATGCAGCTGGTGCAGTCTGAACTGTGTGTGTTAGTTAGAGTGTTAACTTATTTTTATGGCCCATATTGCACAAATCATCTTAACACTGTGACACAATTATAAGCCATAATTCTATCTAAATAGTTATTATATATTCTATATTTAATGCACATTCATAAATGCATGAATATAAGGCTGAATGCTGATGTTCTCCTTCTGCTTTTCCTCGGAACAGAGGATGAATCAGCTGCTCTGGCTCTGGCTCTGACTCCACCTGTGCTCCTGATCCCGCCTGTTGCCTCCTGCGCCTCTGTCGGGTGGTGATGTGGAGGGAGGACCGATCAGGAACAACAACAACAACTCTGCCTTCCCCCAGCTGCGCAGGGCCGAGGAGGAAAGAGCTGTCGGTTTTTTTGTGTGTGGCGTGGGTCGTCAGCGTTCGCACCGGCAGTGATCCCGTGTAAAGTCGCGGTGAGTTGCCGTCAGCATCTTGTCATGGGCAATAATGTCTCGAGAGGACAACAGCAGGGCTTCCAGAGACTCCGCAACTCCCAGAAAGGTCAGTGACCACCACCCAACACAAACTGAAGACACACACACACACACAACACAAGACTATGTGCGCGTGCGTGCGTATCAGACAGTCAGACAGCGGAGGCGAGAGGCTCCTCGTCGGGCTCCGGCTGCTCCTGGGTCAGCTCCCAGCTGCTCGGTGGTGCTGAAGAACAGCTCCCGTGTCGGGCGGCAGGAGGCGCGGGCCGCTCCTCCTCCTCTGCTCCTCCTCCTCTGCTCCTCCTCCTCCTCTCCTCCTCTGCTCCTCTGCTCCTCCTCCTCTGCTCCTCCTCCTCCTCCTCCTCCTCTCCTCCTCTGCTCCTCTACTCCTCTGCTCCTCCTCCTCTGCTCCTCCTCCTCTACTCCTCTGCCTCTGCTCCTCTCCTCCTCCTCGCCTCCTCCTCTGCGCCCCCTCCTCTTCCCCTCTGCCCCTCCTCCTCTGCTCCTCCTCCTCTACTCCTCTGCTCCTCCTCCTCTGCTCCTCCTCCTCCTCTCCTCCTCTACTCCTCTACTGCTCCTCTGCTCCTCCTCTACTCCTCTACTGCTCCTCTGCTGCTCCTCTGCTCCTCCTCTGCTCCTCCTCCTCTGCTCCTCTGCTCCTCCTCTGCTCCTCCTCTGCTCCTCCTCTGCTCCTCTCCTCTTCTGCTCCTCTACTCCTCCTCCTCTGCTCCTCCCCTCCTCCTCCTCTGCTCCTCTACTCCTCCTCTGCTCCTCCTCTGCTCCTCTACTCCTCCTCTGCTCCTCCTCCGCTCCTCTGCTCCTCCTCTGCTCCTCATCTGCTCCTCCTCTGCTCCTCTGCTCATCTACTCCTCCTCCTGTGCTCCTCTGCTCCTCCTCTGCTCCTCTGCTCATCTACTCCTCCTCCTGTGCTCCTCTGCTCCTCCTCTGCTCCTCATCTGCTCCTCTTCTGCTCCTCCGCTGCCTGGCGGAGGCGTTATTATCCATTCATCCCTGACAGAAAGTAGAGCCACTTTACAAACACTCTGCTGCCACTGAAAGTTTCCACAGCAAAGTTATGTGGAGCAACTCAAAGTAAGAAAAGATCGAATGAGAAGTTAGGAGATCAGACACAGCAAAGAGAAATCCGTACCGACTCAAAGGCTGAGCTCTGTAAACACTAAAACACCAGCCGACGGAACAACGCTAACCTCAAAGACCTGTTAAAGAATGAAAAGTACAGAACGGGACATTTGCTGATGACAGTCACGTGACAGGAGCCACAGCCCAAAGCTACAGCCCCGCCCGTTTCCCAGCAGGATGTTTTTATAGTTTTCACCACTTAGCTATGATCGAATCAAAATCTGTGAAACAAAAGCTCTTCTTTGGAGATGATATGTTTGTTTGTGTCGAACTCAAAAGTTAGAAGCACAAAATAAGGATGAGTAAAAGACTGGAAACTCACATAATCTTGATTTGGTTCAGTGCATCCATTTATTTGTCTTATTTTATACCCAGAGGGGGAACAGTAATTGGGTGAGGCAGATGTTTAGAGACACAAATCTCATTTGAAATGCCAAAATTACTCTGAGAGGAGTAATCAGGAGCTGTGTAAATGTATTTTACTCATATGGCAGCTCTAAAGCTGAGCCCCATGTCACATCACGTCCTGATCCCACTGTTCCATCCGGATAACAGAGGGAGAAATGAGCCCGAGGGAGCGGTTTGAAATTCATCGTCATCGGGATAATCACCATAGGTGCACAGTTTGCCCTTTCCCATCCCCCCCTCCCCCCCAGCTCCAACACACACTCGAAGCTCACACGGCTATTTTCACATCGCAGTGAGTCAGGCAGTGCATGTGAGAAAGGGGGCCGCTTTTCTGCCAGGTTTCCTTGACGACCACCCATAACATGCGCAACAGTTCCCATGGTGATGGTTTTCCGGGAGCGTTATCAGCAGGAGATGATGACTGATTAGGACGAGGACCAGACGCCGTCACTGGCAGCCGCTCGGTAATGAAGGGACGGGGATATGTTTGTGCCGCTCTGCATCCCACTTTATTAGGCTGGTGGCCGCTGGTGTGTGGCCGCTGCGATTGCTTGGATGTGGAAGAGAGATATCAGCAGATCAATTCGATGCCGGGGCAGTGATGAATGCGCTCAGTCATACATACAGTTTATAACCCTCCGTGCACACAAATATCCCCCTCAGCTCACATTTCCAAGACGCCCCTGATTTCTTGGCTACAGACTTACAGTACATTCATTTGCTTTGAGCGGGATAAATGGTTTTCTCTTAGCCGTGCTGACTCAGCGTGGTGGCGATGGCTCCCCATTCATTGTCTGAGCAGTCGCCATCTCAACATACATCATCTGTTTGTCAGCGTGTGTGCTGCCGTAATATGGTTATACAGGACGTCAAGGGAAGACATTGATCAATCAGTCGGCGGGGGGAAAAACACGCGCTCTGCTGTTCCTGCCTGTCAAATGAATGGATTTGCAGTTTTCCTCTCGTTTATTGTTAAGATGGAAATCTTTAGTTTTTGTCACATGAAACATGACCTTTGACAACATCACCTTCAACATCCTTCATCCTTCATATCTGCCAAGTTCTGAAAGATTTTATGAATCTATGGAAGAATGGATACATGTATTTGGAACAGAAGTGCAAGATAATGTGTTTTCCCAGCACAAAGGAAGCTCACAGTCCTGAGTCATTCATGCATCGGGCTAATATCATCACCATTTTGAGATCTCTGGACTTCCTGCCACTTACGTGATGAGCCTGTATTTCAATCTGTGAGGGATCAAGTGCCACTAACTGCAGCTGATCATGTGATACGGAGGTAGCGGAGCAGTATTTAGCCGAGAGTCATCCTCTGCTGCATTACTGAATAAACGCACGTGAACCTGGCGTTCAGTGGCAGCCGCTGACGCAAACATAATGTCACAAAGTACAAGCAGCCGTAGCTTCTCAGCGAACTCACGCAGACAGAAACACACAGATGTAGCTGAAAAAGATTCGCCGTGTGTGTGTGTGTCCCAAGGAATGCTAGATGAAGTGAGAGGCAAACATGGGGAATGCAAATGCACTGCAGAACAAGATGTAGAGTAATCTCTCATGGGTAAACAACAGTTTAGTTCCAGCCCATTTCTCCATCCTTTTTAGAAATGAACCCCACCTCTCTCACTAAGTCTGCCTCTAATGTGTAAAACCTGCACACTGAGACAGCAAATTACATTAGCCTTGTTTATTAATAGCATCTGGTTATTTTTTTAACATTTGTAGAAAAGTGTGTTAAATGAATGTCTCTCCCAAGGACGCTCCTAGCGGTTGTTTTGATTTCTGTCGTACGGTAGGCGTGGCACTGGGGGGGGGGGCAAAGTTGTGCGGTTACTTTTCATCCTGATTGTCTCATCGTGCCAATGACAGGGGGGAAAATGCATTTGTGGAGAGTGTTTTATTGGACACGAAGATTTGCTCCATTGAGCTGTGACGCAGCCCATTTAGACAGAGAGGGGCGGCCGCTCCGTCATTAGAGCAAACCAACACCAAATCAGTTCTTTCTTCTACAAGACACTACTGTGAGGGCACCACAAGGGCATGCTGTTACTACACACACAGGTGTAATGACCATTCCACATATTAGAGATAAGAGACATTAGAACTACAACCCACATGTCCAGTACAGTTTTTAATAAACATCAGTGATGGTGTCCCTGCCCCAGTGTATAAAATGTGGTTGACCCTGACATGTTCTGCCTTCACCCCCTTTTCCCACACTGCAAATCAAATGACGCACATAGCTCATTGATTATATGGCTGACTTTATTTTCTTACAGCAGCAACATTCACTCTGTACTTTGTGGTATTTTTTTAAAGGCTGCACCCATCAATATTTTGTATTAACAGCATATCTACTTTTGAAGGGGAAAGATCACTGGACACGATGAACCCACAGATAATTACTGGTTTTCTTCTTGTACACGGATCTTTTTTTCAGCCTCTTCGGTTTTTAGTTTCTCGCCACAAACCTTGTACCCATCCGTCTTGTTTCCCATTTCTGGAAACAATGTGAGCGGTACAGTTCTGGCTTAGCTGGACTATATGGAGGAACATGATGTGAGAAGAAGGTGTGAACGAGGGCGGCGGCCGTGTTAGGTGTTCCTTTGCATTTCAAGCACAACATTAGCTGACTGCTAAACCATCGACCACTGTGTTTTTCACAAGCTCACAATCTGCCGCCTCCCCACTTCCAAAGGCAGCACATTCATATAAATAAATAACTTTGTTGAGAATAAATCAAACGAAGGTCGGCAGAGTTTAAACCTCAGAGAGAATTGTTTGTTTCATTTGAACTCCGAACAAAGCCTAATCAGAACTATGTGTGCTTGCTCTTTGGGGAGCGGTCATTAAATAAAATTATACTGTAATTGTTCTGTAATTAGACGACCTCGGGCCATATCTCAAGTCCACTGCACTGCTCAGTGGAGTCATAACTAAAATGGACATAATACGCCCCAGGAAATAAAACATTTCGAGCCTGTTCCTCACTTCCTGATGTAGCAGTGCCTCTGCGGTTTCTTGTGATGTGACAGTTGACCGCGCTTATGTAACGTGGCACCGACAGTACAGCTGCCCGCCCGGGGTGTTCTCAAACATCCTTAACACCTGCCTTAGAAAAAAAGAGAGAGACACAAATACAGGGAGGTGATGTGGGCACATTGCCACCCCTGGGAGGATACAAGCTCCTGAGGCGCTGTAACGCAGTGTTTGCACTTGGAACCATTTAAAACACTGCCAGCGCACAGTTGCCTGTGCCCGATGAGCTCAGCGGCTTAGACGATGCCTCATGTTTATATAAGACAATAAGACAAGGAGCTATCACAAGATGGTTACGCATGCATTCTGAATCTTCAGCTTCAGCTACAATGACGCATTGTTTCCCAGCAGCCTGTTATCTTATATAGCAGGAGTGTCACGCTCTGAATGAACAAAAAATGTGATTACAAAAAAAAGGATCTTTTTCACCAGCAAACTATGAAGCCAGGCAATGGCTTTGTGTTCGCGTTAGTTTCTCTCTGCTCTGCCTTTATTTGTCTCCGTGTATTTACACTGTTGGTATCCAGGACAGAGTTATGGCACTTTGTTCATCACGAGCCCTGTAACGGTTATCCAAGTGTACAAATTTAATGACTCCCCACCTATAAAGATGAGAATATTGCCTGCTTGTACGCACAGCGACAGATGTGTTTTAATGGTACTTTACGATGATGTACTGCCAAGCAGTTTGCAGGGTGTACTGCACAGCTCCACAGAGTTTATAAAGGGACAAGTAGATCATTCATTCGTAGGGGGGTTCTGCAACAAACTTTGTGAATCATGGAAACCTTAGAAGAGAAACAGGAAGTGTTATTATGGGTCCATGATTCATTTACCCCTCACAGCTGTATGGAGGAGTCTTGAACAAAATGGAGCTAGATCTCGACTGATTCCAGATCCCTTCACTGACAATAGAATTGCTATATTTTAAATGCACAATGGACATCACAGAATAAATTAAAAAGGCGTTTCTAGTGAACCTTTCTGCAAAGTTGGGGTCTTTGTGACTGGAAAATGAGGAGGGGCTCCATAAGCCGAGGTGACGAGTACACACGCTAGGAAGACCAGAAGGTCGTCGGTTCGCGTCCCAGGCAGAACACACCCTTCACTCCCAACATCTGCTCCCTGGCACCACGTGTCAGCAGTAATCTGCTTACCTGTGCATGGGTAAAAATGCAGAGGCCAAATTCCCCCAAAGTCATGTGACTCCTAGCGTTCTATGAATGGACGAATAAAGGCATTCTTTAAAATGACCTAATACTTAAAATATTATCAGCGAAAAACAGGTTTGTTTTTCCTGTCTTTTTGCAGACCCTGAAACAAACAGAGTTTCCGTATGGCGGCAGATCAACCTCACAAATGGTTCTGATTGCACCGTTTAAAAAGGAGAAGTTGCAAAGTGGAAGTGAATGTTGGCAACGTGACAAGTTAATCAGGCTGTTAAGCGACGCCTCGCATGCTAGGACGGGGTGATTATTTTTAAATTAAAAAGCCTTCCTCTGTATTTAGAATTCATTTTGAATGTTGGTGCTAAATGAAACACAGTCCAATGTGAGGATAGTGTGATAAAAGAGAAATACGTGCAGCAAAAACAACATGACAACCTGAATTAACATGGTTTGGAAATTCAATGGAAAGAGTTCGTTAGAAGTGGAAATTATTCGAAATGGACTTCTGACAGAAAAAGATTCAAAGGAGTCCCAGAGAAACTCATTATGATCAATGCATGCTGTAATAAAATGCTGGAATGTGATGTTTATGTAGTAATCATTTCTCATTGGTGTGTGTGTGTGTGTGGGGGGGGGGGGGGGGTGGGTTTTTTTTGGGGGGGGAGGTGTTTTTACTTCCTCTGTCCTGAAGTTGCTTATTCCACACAATGTGCTCGTATCCCCTGTATCACAGACCGGTGCCATTAAAACACAGGCACCTGTGTTTATGGGGGGGTGGTCTGTGCTTGGACAATAGTTAGAGACCTTCTGATTAGTCCCTGCCTGCCGTACAGGTAGAAAACCTAAATCGAATGGATGAAAACAATTCTAGTGTTATTGCTGTGTGAATGTGTGACGTGCTCCGATAGACTGGAGCTCTGTATTCCCGTGATGACGGCATTATAAATAAGCCCTCATGTGATTTGTGAACTGCAATCATCTGTACATGTTCCACATGAATTCATTTACCTCATCACGGCTAGTGTTTGAGAAGTGAGGGATGTGATACCCAAGCAGACAGGCGCTGCTTTCAAACACACACACGTAGAGAGCGATCCCCCTCTGGCCTGCTTCTCCACAGACAGAGCTGCAGCAGCGCTTGTGACGGGATTATGTGCGTTGTTCTACAGCCCATGTGAGGAGGGGATTACATATTTATTTGGGGAGTTTTCAACCCGCCTTTACCATCTGTCACCAGCAGTGTGGCCATGGGACATTTACAAGAGCTTTACAGTGGAGAGATTGGAACAGAGTGGGCGTGCGAGAGGTTGTGTGTGAGTGAGTGGGCAGAGTGAGAGAGAGAGAAAACAGGAAGTAGCACATCTCAGACTCAGCTCTGCAGCATCTCACACTTCTCTGTGGAGCTGCCGGCATTACTGCTGTATGTCTTAGAGCCAAAGTCAGTTGAAATGCCACTCAGTAAGGTATGAGGCTTTGCATCTTCTCCTCGACTTGCAATACTAATCAAAGCCCTGTTAAAACGAATGTCAATCAATCAATGGATTCAGTCAACAGAAATGCTGGAGTGGAGTGCTTTTACTTTGAAACTCAGACAGGAAGTAAATATTTCCAACAGAAACGTTGGTCTGGCGGGGGTCCAACTTGAAAAGCAAGTTATTCCACAGCCATTGCACCATCTATCTATCTATCTATCTATCTATCTATCTATCTATCTATCTATCTATCTATCTATCTATCCATCCATCCATCCATCCATCCATCCACATATATGTATCATATTCTGGCATGCGTGATGTCATCTTTAATGACCTAAAGCCGGATTGAGAACCTGCTGCTAGTTAGCTGTTGTGCTGGAGACATATTTCCTCTGTCATACTGGATCAAATTCAGGGGGAAAAGTGTGTTTTTAATTTATGGCTTGTACTCGGTTGCTCCACAGCAGGGGAATCCATACGAGTTTGAGAGCTCGACAAGGGCAGGAATGATAGATTTGCATTTTGTCCGTTTGTCTCTTTGAAGCCCTCACATTCTGGAAGATGTCTCCACACTCCATTTATTAGCAGCTATTTTTCTCATAGTTTGCACAACCAGTACATCTGCGTTGTGTTTCTCTGTTTACACGGTCACCTCACCACATTCTTCCTGCACCACAAAGCCTCTGTCACACAGACTCCCACTAACCCCCTGTTAGTGGCTTCAACCTCATTCCTGATCAGTGATGCTGCCTCTGTTCAGATGGCTCTAAATGCACGATTACTCTCCAATAAAAGTTTGGTTCCAAGCGACTTTCATTAAACTGTTTTTTCTTGATCTCTTTGTTAAGATGCTCAGTTGTGACTGAGACTGAGGCAGCTCTGGATGATTTCAGGCCAGGTTTTTGTTTTGCAAAAATGCTTTCCACTACCTCAAGGTAGCAGTGCGCCAACCACACCTCATTTTAGGAGTGTTACGTGCAGGGCAGGGGCAGAGTGCTGTTTTTCTCCTGTTTCCTTCCCTCTCCTCCTCCCCTGTTTGCCCGTCACAGACTCGAGACCAGGAATGGTGCAAGAACACAAAGGCAGGGATGCACCTCGATGTTTATTGCCACCCCCAAATAAGCAAAGAAGAAGGTCTCATCTGTAACTGGCCATGCTGCTGCACCACTTGTGTTTGACCTCCAATCTTGATTGGTCTCCTGGCTCATCAATCACTGTCCAGGCTGGCCCATCTGCAATCAGGGCCCTCCATTAAAAGACCATTCGTCTTTAATTTGTCTGACATTAGTTGCCACCCGCCAATTAACCAAATGAAGGAGCACAGGTTTTGTGTCTTTATCCGCCTGCCTCCTGTGTTGTTAGGTCCTGCTTTGCTGCTTGCTTAAAGGCATGTGGATGATGGGTGAGGACATCCACATACCTCTGCCCTCTGCATTGTCCACAGTTTATTTTTGTCTGAACACACCGCTGTATTTATCAGATGCAGTTGGACAATAGAAAGTTTAATTGCAATGTTAATTCTGATTGTTGATTGTTGTGTTACAAGAGCAACACACCTATGGGTGCTCAAACGTTATTTACAAACATATTGGATAGAAAGTTAAAATAAGTTGCTAGCAGCAGTCATGTATATAACAAACCTGTTATTTATGTTGGCCACATGAGGGAGAATGAAAGTCAAATATTTAATTCAGTGATTCAGTGCGAATAAATGTAGCTCTGTTTGGTGTCTGCCAGCTCCTGGGGCTAAATGCTTGTCTGTGCTCGGTCTGTCTGTACACAACTGATCACTTAATACATTAGATGCTATCAGGAGATTCAGAGGATGGCTCCTGTTTTCTCTCATGATAACAAGCGGCCCACTTTCATGCTGTTAGATGGTTTTTCACATTGTTTGATGAACGGTTGAGCGGAGACACAACCACATCACAATCTGGTCAGAGGTTTAAAAGTACTAGAAGTGTCGCAACCAATGGGCATCAACAGCACACGAGTTCACAACCGAAAAATCAACCAGTGCAATGCGACTGGTCACACTGGCTGGCAGTGTGACCACTGTGTGGGAAGCAGAACGTCTTGCTTTTCATTTCAGCGCCCGTGTTATCAGATTAAAGCATGGGGGAAAGTGTGGACTAAGCTGCACACATTCTAACTTTTAGTCTTGGAAGAAGCTCTTACTTTCTGCCTTCTCTGTTCCTCATTCCCAGTTGTTTGTTGTTTTTGTTTTTTTTTAACGAGCAACTAACTGCTGAGAAGACAAATTGCCTCCTGTTTTTCCAGGGTCACATTCAATCTGAAAAGGTGTATGACCCATTTTACAGTCTGTCTCTCCTCATATGCGTAGCTGCCCTCGGCAGGCACATCACAGATATCTACCCCTCACTATGAATCACTGACTCTGACATTCAGGCAGGTTTGGACCAATGCGGACCCATGGCACAGAGATGCAACTTGTATCTTAATGGAAGAGTTGCAGGATAATGAGCCAGTGTCTTATGACTGTCCTTAAAATGACATATCACAAGACTGACGCATCAGCAGCTCTCTGGAACCGCTATGGGGTATCCTTACTTCTTCTTGAAATTCTGTTCAATTCAAATGGATTTATGTAGTGCCAGATCATAATACACACTATCTCAAGGCACTTTACATAGAAGCTGTGAGGTTATTGATTATTATTCATAACAGCAACAATTCATATAATAACCAATTAATGAAGTATAACAGTTGTTGTCATGCAGTTGTGGAGTTCTGGAGAGAGCGAACACATAGTTAGTGACATGCAGTTGAAGATAGAAACGAACCCAGAGTGGGAGCTGGTTCCACAGGAGAGGAGCCTGGTAGCTGAATGCTCCACCGCCTGTTCTTCTCTTACACGGGAGAACAGAGTGATCTGTTTGGATAACATGGTGTCATGAGCTCTTTGATATATGAAGGATACATGATTGTTAAGGGCTTTATAGGTGAGGAGCAGGATTTTGATTTCTATTCGGAATTTGAGAGGAATCCAATGCAGTTCCTTCCTACTTCCTTTCATCATATTGGACCTACTGGAGGCTTTCCACTGACTTTCTGTGACAGTAATCTAGTGTTGACATAACAAAGGTGTGAACTAGTTTCTCAGCATCCTTCTGAAGCAGGATGTTTCTGGTTTTCTTAATACTGTGCTGGTGGTAGAAAGCTGTCCTGGAGATAAACAAAGAGCCTCCTCGTGTGTAGGCTTCTGTTTAAGTGGTTTCTTCTAATCATTACTGTCCTCCAGACGGATACCTTCCCTTTGCGTCTGACCTCTTCTGACCCATAACCATGTTTCTGATACATTTGAGTGCAGTCAGAATGTGAGGAAACAGCCCTGCAGTGAAAGATTCTGTGATGTTTTCATCCTGTTTCATCCTGTTATATGTGCCCACCCTTGGGAGGTATCGTTCCAAAACACAATATGTCCTTTCATTGCCGCACTCATGATGATGTAACACAGAAACAGTATTTCTCTGTAGACAAAGTGACATTACATTCTGGATGGAAGCACAATTTTAATGTGAGTCAAAAGAGAAATGTGTTTTAAAAGGGATAATCATGGACTGCTTTGGTCTAAAGCTGCACACCAAATGTTATGGCATGGTTTTTTCAGCTCAACCCTCCAATTTGATGACGATTAAGAGCCATTTAAAAGCCAGTTGTAGTCACTTGTTGTTGCATTTGATTTTAATGTCTCAGGATTATGTATTAAATCAAATCTCACTGAGGGTAGCTGTGGCTGAGGGGCTGAAAGGTTGAGGGACGGATGGCTAGATCCCAGTCCTCCCCATCTCCATGCCAAAGGCTTCTGGAAAGCCAATCTGGACTTCATAAACAAACAATAGATGCCTGTAGATAAACACTATGGTGTGGATGGCAGTGCATTGTCCTGTAAAGACCTCTGAGTGATCATGACTAGAAAAGTGCTGCCTTGATACAGACCATTAACCCGTATTTACATTTTCCATCAATAGTCAAATCACCTAGAGCTACTGCTAATGTTTCCACAGCTTGTTCAGTAACTCTGAACCTTGTCTGGAGCCTCTGTATTCTCTTTGTTTCCATGTTTGTTTCTCTGATGATGGCTTCCTTCCATGCTCCATGCAGGTTCAGGTTAGGCTAATTGGAGACTCTTACAGTGGTGCAGTGGTTAGCACAGCTGCCTCACAATAAGAAGAGTGGACAAAGACATGCACGTCAGGGTCATTGATCTAAATTGCCTGTAGGAGTGAATGGTCGTCTGTCTCTGTCCCTGTGATGAACTGGTGAACCAGGGTGCCTCTCGGCCAATGACAGCTGGGATTGGCTCCAGCAGCCGATGGCCCAGTAATGGACACGCGGTTGAGGGTGAATGAATGAATAATTGCCTGTAAGTGTGAACGTGAGCATGGTCAATTGTGTGTCCCTGTTTCCAGACAGGATAACCAGAAATTGTCTGGACAGCCGGGACAATTTGCCGAGGGATATATAAAGAATGCATGCAGGATTTCAGGACATCATGTGGGGCATGTCTGAAGCAGCTAATCCGGGCCTGAGTAAGTGAAGTCATACTTGAACACATCTTCAACATGGGTGGTTATTTTACATTTAAATTTCAAAAAGAGAAGGAGCCGGGGTAACAGGATATTTTTTAAATTAATAGCCAAAGTTTAAAAAGCTCAGCTAATGAAATGTTAGTCACTGTATTTACATGGAAATTATTTGGAAATGTTTCAGTCTTCAATAACATCCCTCCTCCTCGACAGGTTAACAGCATCACGGTGGCTCAGGCTTAAACAGCAACACAGAGTCAGTTTACAGGGTGAGACTACGGCTCATAAATCATTTTCAGTGCATTTTTACTCAAACTGTCCTAGATAACAAGGTCAAAAATGGGTTCATTCATTTAATTTTGATAAGCTCATTTGTTTTTGAGCTTCGTGTTTGGTGACTGTGTTGTGAACTGCAGCTAAGCGGGAGTGGGCAGATTAGATGGATGCACTTTACTGTTCCAGTGGGAAAAGTACCTTGGTCGCCAGAGTCCCTGAAGAATAGATTCATAAACAAAAACATCATCGTCGGTAAGAAGTGGTTGATTTGTTATGGTGTGGGGAATAATAGCCTGTAAAAAACACAGAGAGAGGCACTTTAATGCAGCATAATAGAACACAAGGCTGCTGATTGACAATTTCTTTAACTATTGTGAGCAGACACGCAGCAGTTCACTGCACAGCGTGACACCCCAGCCGTGCCGAGGTGAGAAAGGAGTCAGGTGTTGTTCGCTGCCTCATTCTCTTCTTTCATTGGGACTGTTTGAATGCCTGCCATTATGGTCGCACTGATTATTGTGTCTGTCCTTTTGTGTCTGACCTTTTGAGACTTTCAATATATCTGGTTTCCAGCAGCGATGGACAAACTAGGTTATATGTGTAACTCAATGTCCTTTGCTTTTCTTGATGAAAATAGTGAAAAAAACGTGTGAATGCGCATGTAGGGCATCTAGGACTAAGCAGTGACTTGTTATAAACCTATGCTGGTCACAATACTCTATTAATTACTGGATATCCAACTGGTGATGAATGCTGTTCTTTTCAGACATGCCCTGCGACCATGCACAGCACAGAGGAATCCTTGGAAGCACTGTTTGCATCAGGCTGAGCGTAGTGTAGCCAGCATCCTGCCCCTCATGACGTCCAGATTCTTGTACCCAGGAGCAATCAGATCCCGGCTGAATCCTGTGACTCCTTCCCTCTCACATTTTCGTGCTTTTCTTGAGCTCAGAGCGAAGCATGAGACATGTGTTTTCCTGCGTCTGGCTGGAGAGAAAGTGACACACAGGTCTGGGCTGTGTGAACAAAAGAAAAATATGCCCTGAAAACAGCACCTCGATCTGCTTATCTCTGTGTTATGGTCTCGGATGGGAAGAGCAGCGGGTTAGCCTGGGGTGGTATCTGGGATGGCCTCTCCTGTGTCTAATTAAAAAGGTTATCATTTTTAGCGAGTACATAAAAAGCTGTGACTGAGGTCGTCTCCATGCTGAACTGGGAAAGCTCAATGGGACAGTCCCGGCACTTTCAAGAAATCTGTTTCCTTTTGATCTAATTTGTCCAGACAGCTCCTCAAGGATCTAAAAATAGCCTCAAAACCTGGAGAAAGAAAATGAACACGGATCGTAACTGGGATTAGAAAAGAGGGAAAATTAAGTGAGGGCCACGAAGACGGTTTAAAGAAAGCCCTGGTAATCTATCTGGGGGGTCGATCCATTAGCCAAATGTGACATGAGTCACTGATGCAGCACGCTGATTGACTGACGGCGTGGTTTGGAAACCCCTGAACCTCTAAACCGGCACGGCCACATGATTGATGACACCAAAAATCCATGCGAGCACATTCGCGTTTCCCAATGCAGCAGCTGTCCCATGTTAATCTAATGTAATGAACAATAAACACCCCATCATGATCGGAATGGCAATTTAAAAGTCTCAGTGATTTGTTGTGGGATGAATTACAACCACATGTACTCCTGCACGTAAGAGACAGGAGAGCTACAGGAAAGTTCCCTTGTAAAATCTTTTTTTACTCCTCCGCGCAGGCCGGCCTGAGGCGCTCTGTTTTTGGGCTGTTCATCTGTCCCATTCCTGTGAACACAATAAAGAACCTCTAGAGGGAATTTATTAAAATTTTAAAACAGTCAGCATGACTCAAGAAGTGATTCAAATTTCCCCGGTCAAAGGTCAGCGTGTCCTCACAGTTTGTATCATCGTATTACAGCAACATCGACGGGATTTGTTCAAATTTGCTACATACGTTCAGAAAAGCTGTTTTCTCCCACGGATGATCCCCGGAGAATTGGGTCCACATTGTCTCCGCAGTTTTCCTTTCTCACAAGCACAATGCAGAATGAGCTTACTCGAACATTTGCATCATTTACGTCGCTTCTGTGGAGGAACTCAACAAGCTCAGTGCAACTGCAATTCTGAGAGCAGCCTTTATCCTCTCAAATGAACTGACTCGATCTGGGTGGCGGAGGTCACCTCTTGTCCTTGCAAATGTTATTACATCCGGCACAAACTCAGGGATGACCTGATTAGAATTTTGAGGTCAAAGGTTGAGGTCACTCTGCCTTGTTGATGCTTTGTATGTGTATGCTCACTGATTGGATGGTTATATTTCAGTGTTCAAAATATCACTCAATGACATCATATAATGGAAGTATGTGTGCATAATGAGCATTAGGAGACTGTAACTGCAGGGTGATATATCTGGTCCACGTGGATCTAGAAATGACAATGATGGTCTGTCCATTCAGCGATGGTCAACTGGTTGAAGACTGAAATATTCCATGACTGCCACCATGTAATGTCCTTCAGACGAATGTGAAGCGGATTTAAGTGAGCTCGTGTTCTTCAATGATGCCATTTATTCATTTTTTTTGTCAGATGTTCAGGATGAAAATGGGGCCTCAATCAGAGTCAGTGTGTGTCGAGCTAAAGTCCATCATTGCTACAAAGGGGTTCATCTCTCATCCAGGAGGCTTCTCCAGTTCATGTGTCAGGTCTCGTTAGAACAATCCCAATTCATTATTCGCCATGAGTTATGAGTCAAGTGTTATTTATCTTCTTCCCACAACGAAATAAGTCACGATCACGCTTTGAAAAGCTGTAAATTTAATTAAAAGCAGCCTTCTTGTCATAGGTTACCTTATTATCGCCAGTGGAGGAGGAGGAGTGGAATGTCCGTGCCGTTGGGGGGTCTTTTAAATTACAGAGGAGACATGCAGTTACACATGTCGTCAGAGCCGATCTGGTCATCTCTAATCAGAACAATGCTCCTGCCCGGGTGATAAATCTGAAGCCACAGCCAGCAGCCTATTACTCAGCAGAGTCTGGAAACATGGGGGAAAGTCCCAATACGCCACCTACCAGCACTGAAGCTCCCTGTGGGTTGCATTGTTTGCTCTGAAGGTTTCTCCTCATCCTTAGTCCCACTCGGATCCAGACACGCGACAGAAGAGGGTCATTTGACCTGTTAATATTTGACACCTTATTCTTTTGGTCACATTCTTTCAGAATAATAATGCATTTCATTCGCAGGCACCTTTCACATCCCTCAAGGTCACTTTACAGGGGACCACAACGGTCCACATTACTGCTGACCAATCCACGTGTCACAGATCCAGAAGTGCTGACCACTTTCTGAAAGGGCTAAATTGCAAATGCTCAATGAAGACGCTAAACATTACGCCTGCTCTTCATAAACAATTTAGCCCTCTGTGAGCCAGCATTGACTGTAGCGCTAAACGCCACAGAGCCTCTGGCATGGCTTCAGGCTATTGTTACAGTGATAATATATGATGCAATATGCACCAGACAGCATGTGGCCTTATTAAACCACCAGCTCAGATCCTTTCATGTCCACAGTGATACGCCACTGAAGCCCATCACTCCACACCAGCACATTTCGCTGTTGAATATAAGACATGGAAATGGTTTCAGTTCAGCAGCAGAGACAATGAGGCATGTCTTTGCAACAATCCCGCCCAGGGCCAGGCAGCTCTGAGAGATATTAAAGCAGAGTGACAGATCTAATTATCACCTCCCCACTTCTCCTGCTACAACTCTGATGAAAAGCCTTACATTACACCAGACATCCTTTGCCCTCGAACTAACTTTCACCTTTGCTAATAACTAAGAGTGTAGTTATCTGAAATACCTGCTGAGGGCATGTCTCAGAATAGAAAGAAAGGGATTTGCAATAAGGCTGGCATTATGAAAGGAGGAAACCATCATTATTCCAATGCTTGCTGCAGCGACTGTTCAAATGCCCCCTGCTGCTATCTCTCACCTTTCCCTGCTTTTGTTTCAGTTTTTCCTCATTTTGTCTTCTTCATATCGCATAAAGATCCAAAGTGACTTTTGCAAAAATGTGAGCGTTCTCGCAGGTTTATCACCTCTCTTCACCGTGTCCTGTTTCTGGATGTGTCCAAGGCTCCACTGCTGCCCATGTTGAAAGCCGCCCTGTGAAGGGACTCCTCAGCGTATGCTGGATAGACTCAGCATCTGCAGCCAGATTCCCTTTCACCATATACAAATCACTTAGAAGGCAGACGCAGCACAGCAAAGCTCTCATGCTGCTGCCCAGTTACTCCTCTTATCTCTTACATATCCTATAGATTGAGTTTTATCGTCCCACTGACTTGATTTGTCCGAGAACATGCTGTTTCATTGGACTAATGG
Source organism: Pseudorhombus dupliciocellatus (assembly GCA_016785235.1). NCBI lineage: Eukaryota > Metazoa > Chordata > Actinopteri > Pleuronectiformes > Paralichthyidae > Pseudorhombus > Pseudorhombus dupliciocellatus. The sequence goes on from JAFBJW010000232.1 coordinate 2,184,301, forward strand.
CCTGTGTGTGCTTAGAGTGTCTCTCTTAGACATACGTAATTCCTTCCAAGCAGTGGTTGTCATGGCAATCGTGGCCTAGGTCTGGTCCACAGCTGCTGTCAAAGAGTGAGGCATGCTGGGACATGTGGTGATGAGGTTTGGTTAATCATCAGCCACCATGTCAGACTATCAAGCCACATGACGGGCGAAGGCTGCAGGCTGCATTTACCTTGATAATGAAATGAGTAAATGCCTGAGATTCTTTTATTGGCCGAGAATGTTTTAGTCCCATTTTGAGAAGCTTTACACAAACACAGTGAAATGACAGCCAGGAAGATGGAGGAGGATAAAGACACACAGCTAAAACATATCTCTCATTTACCATTATACACACACTCTACCTTCAGACTCTGCACCTGTGGAACACGTTAATTTTGCATTCTTTGTAAATATGCTTTACTCTAAATGGCAAATGCTTTTTATTTGCATCCAGTACTAATGATCACTCAAGGCACTTTACACTACAGATTGCCTTTCACCTATCCACACACACACACACACACACACACACACCTCCATAAAGTGCATCTATTAACAGCACTAATTTATTTGTTCTATGACGAATGCCCGAAGCCTCAGCAGTTATTTAGGTTAATGTTATTATATTTATGCTCAAGGTTTCTTGCTGCTATCTTGTTGGTCTATGATGGATTCAGCTGTGCCTTAATGTGCTTATATTTTCAATACTTTTACACACTGACTGGACAGAAAACAGTCCCATAATTTGCTGACTGTACGCTGGCAGTGACTGAGTGTTGTGATAGTGGTACAGTGGTACTTGGTGTATGTGAATGGGTGCATTGTTTTGTATTGTTCTGTTAGTGTGATGCGAGTTACTGTCCATTTACCATGGAGCCCATGTACTTACATGTACAGTAACATTTGCTTGTAAATGGATATTACATATCTTTGAGAGAACTTGAGAGTTTCTCCTGTTAGTACTTAGAGTCAGGCTCCTCTCTGTACCCCTGTGCCTTCTGTGACCACTTATACTCTGTCTTAATGAGACTGCCCAATAAAAAGACAGAGTCACATGTTGTGGAACCATGAGTGGTGCACAAATGTGCACTAACTATCACAACCACGACAACACAGGCCCTCTAACATTAAGGAAGTCATCATTTGAATTGAGTGTTATCGTTGTCACCGTGACTACGTCCAAACTTGTAGGCTCACATCTAAGGGCTGTGGCCTGAGAGTAGGTGGAGGTGACCTTGTGCACATTGGTGGACTTAGTTTGAAAGTAACTAAAGTAATGATTTGGTGACAGAAAAAAAGTTTCTCAGAACAAAAGATTGTAATACTCATGGACAGACAGGATGGATTTGTGCGCCAATCCCTGTTAAATGAGACTGAAATGAGTATTTAATCATCTGGCAGAATACAACCAAATGTTGTGGTGTAAAATGTGCCAATACTTTCAGCCTTTTATACATTCAGCGCTTCCCAAAAACTCCATCGTAAAAATAAATGATAAAAGTGCATTCTTATCTGCCATCTCTCTCACAGGGGTTGGTTAGAGTCAGGCAGAATTTGCTGGTCAGTGTCTGGGATTGATTACGGTTAAAAGTTAGGGGCTGTAGGCTGCTGTTGGCTGAAGCAGATGCTTCTGGAGTAACAGTTACTACGTTTTTTTTTCTCCAAGATATAAACAGAACTTGCTGGTTAGAGAATTCCAGCTGCAGACTGAATGGCGAGCATGGAAGTGGATGCATTCAACGCAGCATCAAAAAGGCGAGGATTTAATGGTGGTGTCTGACCCAGCCACCACTTCACCATTTTGCATTGTCCAGGTAATAAAACGCTCATAGAGCTGGCCAGCTCTCAAGGTTACCTGAGTCTGAGCTGAAGGGAGGGGAGGTGAGATACTCTATGGAGTGAATGTGTTTCAGTGTGTAAGTTCACTTGGAAAGGGATAGGGTGCTTTAGAGCTAGAGCTAAATGCTGTGTAACAAAAACTCAAATAATTATTACTTCAGGTCAAATTTGCATGCTTTGAGCAGCCCTTCAAGTCTGGCTGTTGAGTATAATAACAAGTATTTTTTTATACAGCTACCTATTAGAATAAGACAAAAGCTTCCCACACATCGTCTCAACATAACATTTCCTCACTCTTGGCAACTCACAGAACAGTTTGCGTTCACAAAGACATGGGAGGACGGTAGTCCGGGAAATCTAGGTCGCAGTAAGACTGATGGCATCATTCCTCCACTGATGACATCTTGAAATAATCACGCATGCATTAAAAGCGCATGTGATGTCAGCATAGCACGTTAATGTAGTGAATTCATCCTGATATCTACGGCCTCTATTCTTGTGCAAACACCAGCTGACTCGGAAGGGACTGTCAGAACTCTAAAGCATCCACAGAAGAAACGTCTGTTGACAAAGCTGGAGGTAATAGCCAGGGATGTCCTCTTGAGTCAAAGAAATACGGGCGTTATTAACATAAAACATGTAAGTTGTCAGGAAGGCAGAGCATCAACAGAGACGTCATATGCATATTCCCCTCTGATACCAGCTGAACTACAGCCAACCTGAATAAGTTCTGTTATGTAATGCAATTTGAAGCACGGGCCCAGTGATGAGGCTCGGTCATGATGCAGAGGAGAGGCATTCTTGTTTAAAGGTTAAGGCCGTCACAGTGGTTGCTGCATTATTAAGACAGGAAGAGAAGGGTCCTGTGTAAAGGAAGGATGTTTAAACCATGCGTGCATGTATAGCACCCACACCAAGCCAGGAGAGGAAGTGGACCTCACGTCAGGCCCTTCCTCTAGCTTGTATCTCCAAGGGTCAAGACATGGCCACATTAATACCCGGCCTGATGTTTCTTCCTGTAACTCGTCTGTGTCCTGTCTCAGCGTGATAAAAAACAATGATACCTATGGCATCATTCCCAATGCACTGATTCTTTGATGTGATCATGTTTTTTTTTAATTTCTTGACTAGAAACTTATCTGCTCCTGCAAACCATCCATAAGCATTTTCTTAAAATGGATTTCTGCCGACCTGTACTCATCAGCGTAATCGATGAATGCAATAAACTCAGTTGTTTGATGTGTATTAAAGGTGGTATCGTTGCGGTGTTTCTTCAATTCTCTGCAGACGTGATACATGAAACCAAATGTGGTTATAGCCACTCATTGTGCTCGGAGCACTTTCCACCAACTGTCCTCACCTCAAATGTGCACACCATGTGTGTGTAGGACTCGACAGTGTATGATTTAGCAAACAAAACCTTGTGGTCCTGATTTAATTTTGATCAACATCCCAGACACTCCCAAGTATTGAGTATTTGTTATGGTTACACGGTCGGCATCCTAAAAACTTATGGGTAAACAGGGTCGAGTAAATATTCTATTATAATATTTGCAGGATTCAGTGAGTAAACATAAACAAATGTGTACAGTATTACGGAGCCGCTCTGCCCTGGTCACTACAGGAAATCACGGTTTCTTGTATCCATGAAGCTACGACAGAAATTTAGTGCAAGAAGTGACCTAGTTTTGTGCTAATCTGCACTGGCATAACACAACATTAAACTCCTGAGAGTCAGCGACTGTAACTCAAGGGCCCTGAATAATACCATGACACAATTCGACAATCATTTACTCTTGACTATGCTCCCCCTGCAGGTGGGATGTGCAAGTCACTGTTGTAAATGCGGGTTGCAGTCTGAGCCTTTTAGTTGTTGTCGACCACCAACCTCAGAAGTCAAAGAACCATGACATAAATGTTTGCACAAGTACTGTGCTGAGCTCGGGAGTATAACAGTAGCACAAAGGCAAACAAGCTTATGTCCGAGCGTGATGTGCATCCAATCCCGTTGAGCTGTTAGGCTAACTCGCTGATAACTGCTACCACTACCAAGCAGAACAGCACAAGATATAGCAAACAAGGCAAAACATATGACTGACTTGTCCAATAACAACACCTTTTTGTTTTGTTTTTTTCTGTCACTTTCTCTTTTCCATTTTCTTTGTTTTCTCTTCGGTGGTTACAGCTTCTATAGCTAGCTTCCAGTTCCAGGCCTCCAGGCGGGTGCTGCGTAACAGACAGACATGCTAGTCTCTCTAGTTTTTGTATCCATTAAAAATATTTTGATATATTTGAAGCTGCGATTTTGAGGCACAGGAGCTACCTAGTGTTGCTTTAAACACACACGGGTAGTATCTTTATTTTTCTTGTCAAACTTTCTTGCTGGAAAGCAAATGTGCACATTTTCCCTCAACGTCAAACTAGCCCAGTGAAAGCTCTTAATACCTCTTCCACCACTCCTGGCTTTTGTTAAGATTACATTATTTCATATATCAGGTTTAGCCCGGCGTGTCCTTCACAGCGACTTTATCTGAGAGCCTGCAGCTTCAGGCCCAGAGTTAACACAGTGGCGTCTGAGATTGAGGGCCGTGAGGTCACCACGGATACGTGATGACAGCTCAAGTCAGAGGCCTTACTCTTGAGGGTTCACCCCAGTCTGTCTGCCAGCAGCCCGAGGCACATTAGGAAGTATGGAAGGTGGAGGAGTGAGTGCTGAGAGCAAAGAATGTGACCGCTCGCTCTCTGAGGCTCCGGGTCCATACTTAGACTCACAATGCAGGCCTATCGCTTTTAGTTTGTTTATGTGGAAAGATGCAAAGGATCAAATGATTGGGTGGATTTCTCTTTGTCGTGCACAAGCTCACGTGCGGTTTATTTTTTTTTTAGAAATGGGCAAGTTTGGGCGATGCTCAAGAGCTCTGTCAATCCTGATTATGCAATTCACCCTGTCAGAAAGTTTTGATTTATGGACTGCTCATTAGACACAGGGCAGAAACTCATTGAATTCATTAAAATGAATCTGAATTTGAACGATCCGATATTGATCAATTACATCTGCGTCATTCAAAGTCATTCAGACTGTTGTGTTTAAATGCAGCATCGTCAGTCCACCGCTTCCTTGCTGCTTGTCACCTGCAAAAAAAAAAAAAAAAGATTATTACGATTAATAACAATAATAACAACAACAACAATAATAATAATAATAATAATTAAATTGTTATGCCAGCGCTGTGTTGAATCTCATAGTGTGAGAAAGTGTTAAAAGGCCCCAACGTGAGGACTGTAGATACGGGCCCCCCCCCCCCACCTCCATCAGCCTCTCGGCAGTGACAGCGTTAACCAGCGCTCAGCCTCAGTCTCCACCTCTTATGCAAATGTGCGAGTGAGCGAGTGGGACGGGGGGAGGGAGAGGGAGGGAGCACCCGGTGAATGGTGGCGGTGGAGAGGAGGAGGAGGAGGAGGAGGAGGGTGTCGCCTTCGCGGATGTGTAGCAGCGCGGGGGTGTGGTGGGTCCCTGCTCCCAGTGTGTGCAGCATCGAGTCGGCGGAGGAGAGGAGCGACGTGGGGCTCGGATGTGCAGCCATGTCCGGAGCGGCCGAGTGATCCCAGCAGGCTTGGAGCGGGACTGAAGGAGTGACGCTATGGGTGGCCAGATTACCCGAAATGCCTTCTACGGTAAATCAAAAAAAAAAAAAAAAAAAAAAAAAAAAAAAAAAAAAAATTGAAAAAAATTTAAAAAAAAAAAAAAAAAAAAAAAAAAAAAAAAAAATTGCATGAAATTTAGAAAATGCATGTGTATTGACGCTGCATGTGTGGATGTGCGCGCCGCGTCGCTCAGCCTCTGTCATGTGTTGGTGTTAATTCATTGACTGTGTGTGTGTGTCAGGCTCCATGTTGTTACTAGAGCCCGTGCTCGGCTCACAGTGACGTCACTCCGGCAATTAGACTCCAGGTCTGGAGACGCAGCAGCCTCACTTGACTTAAGATGGACCACCGCCTCCCTATTACACTGTTATGACTGTTTACTGTATGTGTGTGTGGACCCGGGGCCACATTCAGTGGAGGATGATGGGAACATGTGGGGTTTCCCCCTGCACCCCCCCCCCCCTCATTAATAAACAGTGTGTGCGGCAGCAAGAGTCAATACATTGATTTCCATTGGTTGGTCCACTGGACCCATGCACGCTGACACTGAGGGCGAAGCATCCATCTCACATGATGATCTGTGATCTACCAAAGCAAATGCAGCTAGCTGAGTATTTTTGGTGGATTGATATCATCTTGCAGGAGGCTGGCGCTGACCTTTCAACAACTTGTGCTCAGGACTTTGTGTGAATGTGACACGGCATAGGACACTGTATGGGCCTGTCAGTCGGAGAGCTCTTAATGAGCTTAGTGTCACTTAATAAACAGTGGAAGTCAAGCCCTCAGCAAGGAGACCAGCAGTCTAATCGTAACCCCATTTAGACCACAATCTGAAGAAGATACAGGACTTTTAAACACATTGACCAGAGTAAGACACACAGAGCATGAAAGCCCTGGGTTTAAACAAGACGGAAAAATAAAGAGAAGTTGTTGCTTTTGTGAAATTAAAAAGAAAAATCATTGAGTATCACAAACCAACTACTCCAGCTGACGGAATAACGATGTATCAGTGTGACTCAGGTTGTACTCTGTCTGATTTGAGGAGAGTCAGTCGTCTGAACATTGGTGTCCATGCAGTCGTTGCTATATACATGTAGTGTACGTCCATGGGGGGTGTTGGCTGCAGCTTCTGGCCCTGAGGGTCTTTTGTTTGATGCTCCTTCTGTTCACCGATACCCATCGTGATATATGTAACCCTCCCTGCCCCCTCTCTGCACCCACGGCACAATAAGAATATTACAACACAGCAGCGGAACAGAAATAGCAATGGGTTTGAACTCATTATATATGATTGAATGATCATTGTAATGTCACAATGCCTTTTTGTACGAGTGGACTGATGAGAGTTACGTGAAGTCCCTGCTCTTCCAGCCTCACCTGGTCGTTCTAATTAAAGACCCAACATTAATCCAATAAGCTGTCCCTGTTTAAGACAGCAGGCAGAGACCACAGCTCTGTGGCTCCTGTGCTCGGGGCTCGTGGTCCAACACCTCATGAAACTACTTTCTGTTGTGTGTGCGTTCAGTACACAGTGTTACCTGATGGCTCCCAATGTAACTAACAATAACCTCCTGAGGGATTTGCTTATGAAAGCAACAGAGCTTGGCTGACTTCCTTCTGCCGAGTGGTATGACTGGATTTGGAGCATTCACAGCAGCGGGCAGTTATTCATAAACAGCAGTGGTTTAATTCACCATTCAATTCACCAAGGAGAGACCAATAGTCAGTCAAATGTGTGATGACCACTGACAATGTACAGACAAGTTGTGTTTACAAGTGAAGAGAGAGAGTCTGTTGGTCAGTCCCAATAGGAAGAGGAGGATTTGTTGCCATGGTGACCCCCGGCCATTGACAGAAAGCGTTTGACTGTTTTTGCCTTTTTTTATAAATTCAGGATATTAAGAACTGATTTGAACCCTTTGGCAGACTCCTTATTTTCAGTATTCTTTTATATTTCTTTGTCTTCACGTGAATTGTATTTGTTCGTAATTTTTTTCTCCAAATGTTGAAAATTTGTTTCACATAGAGTGATTTAGTCAAAATAAATGAGAATGAATCGGATGTTCTACCATGACACCACATGTATGTCATCAGTCCTACCCTCATCTTCATACCTGTGACATTTTTAAAGAACAAAATATTCCTAGATTAAAAGTTATTTCCCTGAATACTGTCATGATTACTCACCGCAACCAAAAGGTCTAAATTGCAGAGGGACGGATTTATGCCACTTTCCGAAGCTGCACCTCTGCTGGCTGCTCTGAGGTGGGAAGCACCAGAGCACATCCCAGCAGTGCTTGCTGTGAGTTGGTTGCATAATTGAGTCTGCCGAGTGTGTGGGAGCTCCACTTCTGAGCTCCCGATTGACTGAAAGTGGGCCAGCGTCTGCGGCTGCACAGGCTTATTCGATGGAGCGTCTGGCTCCGTGCGAACAGCGTTTGATTCAGAGCCTAAATGCAAAGTTGCGACAATCTGAAATGATCCCATTAAACAAAGTGACGTTTCTTAACTTCTCAGAACTGATCTGATCTCAGTAATATCATGGGATATGCCCCAGGTTATTGAATGCCAAATATGGGGAATAGATAAATAATACAGCATGCAAGCCACCAACCACAATCTAAAAAAAATCCTGTTTCTTCTCTTTTTTTCTTTCTCTTTGTGTGTGTGAGACCTGAAGTGAGAGAGAGGCTGGCGTGACAGAAACATGTTTCTCAGGGTCAGGTGGCGTTGTGGGGAGCATGTGTCTGTGCCGTCCATGTCTTGCTTCCTTGATTCAAGACAGCACGTTGTGTGATAACACTCTGTCACCGTGCAGCACAAGGATTTAGATCCTGTCACGTGCACGCCCCAACTGTAATTGTCCAACAAACACGCAGAGGGTGTCTGCGTGTGCACTGTTTGTTGTTCCCTCAAACCGAACGTTGTACAAATGCGGCAGTTGTACAAATTTGTCTTCGTGTGTGGTTTTGCGTTTGCATCTTCATGACAGGTCGCCCTGCAGCCAGCACCCACACAATAATGAATGGGGTCAATATACGCTGCATATCATTACGCCGCTCCAGCAGCCTGCCCTTCTCCACTGCCAGAGGTCTCATTGGATTGCATTGTGCTGCTTTGTGTGAGGCCTCTGAATATTAACCCTGATTGATCAGAGTTGTGTAATCCCGCTGGTTTAGAGAATGGGGTGACAACAATAGCGGGAATAGAGGGTCACAGTCAATGACGTCAACCAGACCTGATCATCTCTGCTGTCTCACCTTCCACTGCCAGGTCACCCTAGTGTGAATTATTGATAGCAGAGTGTCTCTACAGTAAAAAAAAAAAAAAAGACATGAGCATATTGTTTTTTGATTGGAAGGGGCGCTAGGGGTGCTAGCTCAGCTCAGCTAGCCACTTTGAGACATTTGTGCTAATATTCCCGAATAGTAATGACTGTACTACAAAGGTTTCATTTTTGAGGCTGCCTTCATGTGCTGTTGAAAAACAGTTCTTTTTACGTTATTAGCAGCCAACAAGAAACTCTTATAACATGAATGCACTATTTCAAGGCAGTTCTCCACTTATATCCTTGAACGGGGAACTGGGATGTTGGGGGAGATTGCTTCAGAGAGCAGGAAGTATACATAATGTCTTACATTTGTTTTCAATATTCAGTTTTTGAAATGTAAATATTAGGCTACAATAAACCCTGATGCAGTCTGTGTGGCTGAAAATTATATTTCTGTCTCGGAGCCATAGAGCAAACAACAGGCACAGAATCCCAGCATATCCCATCTAATCCAGAGCAATGTTTATAAAGACAGATTCCCCTGACCTGGTGTCACAGTGGAAAGCATGTTACCGTGGGTGCCAGTCATCCATCAGTGCATCAACACTGAACCAATAGATTACTCATGATGTCACCCACCCCGTCAAGCCCCTTTTGTTTCCACCAATCACAATGAGTGATGAGCCTGTGTTGAGTTCCTGGTACATGTCCCCAGGTAGAGCAGCAGTTACTCTAACTACCGCGACAGTAGTCATCTCCCTGAGCCATATACGCCGAATATTGGGTTTCGCGCACGCTGGCGTATCCGCGTAGCATCTGCCTCGCGTGTATGAATGCACATGCAGATGAGGAAATGTAATACCCTGTGAACTACACATGCATAAGCTGTGAGACTGTCAGTGCATACAGCACCATCGCGGCCGCTGAGCCGTGGCTTTAAGCGCCTAAGCCTGAATGATGATTCGTGTAATTAATCACCGTTATTATTGTGTGATTCATTTCTCCGTTTGTGTTCCATCAGACTGATGTGCTCTTTTGTCATGAGTCAGTGAGATTGAATACATCATCCGCACACTGCTATATAAACATCATTAAGATATTGTTTGCCACTGCCCTCTGGGTTCGTTGGCAGCGTGGTAAATGACACTGTCGGTGGAGTCGCTGAGAGCAGACTGAAATAGGGGAGTTAAGCAGAGAGTAAAAAAAACATTTTTCCAGACATGGAAATGATTGTATTTACCAAGAGAACAAATTAGCGTTGAAGCATAACAGTCCACCTGACATGAAAATAATGTAAAATATGTTTTCTCAAGAGCTTGTTTAGTTGATGGACCTAAAGTACAGCAGCACATGAACAATCATCCATCACACTAATGGCTTCGTCTGCACGCCGTGATAGGTTCCACTTGAAATGCAAACATGGGAGAATTTGTTATTCCATGTCACACCCCTGCCTGCTTGCTTTCTCGCATGACCTCCAGTGACTTGAACGCTCAATACGCGAGGCCGCCGTGAGTCCATGTTTGTGCATGTCGCTCAGCTCTCAGCGAAGGCAACAGGAGGGAGCGGGTTGACATGTGGGCTACCTGCGCAACACAAACACCGAAAGGCTGTTGTGCCGAGATGAAACCTATCATGTTTCCACGGTGCTATAAACATGGTGGAGATCTGGGTCAGCAGTACCTGCAAATACCAGATATGCTTGGTTTCAGTGTAGCTAGGAGACATGTGGGAGGGGTTAACTGTGTTTTGATGGAACCATGGCTAGGAGTCAGAAACATTTGTCTCAATTCTTCAAGTTTTTACAGTTGTTGGAAGTAATTTGCCTACCAGACACTGTTCAAATATTTGAACCCCCCCCCCCCCCCCCCCCCCCCCCCCCCCCCCACCCCCCCCACACACCTCCACACCTGTAAAATCCTGTTTGCCCAGTAAACCACTTAGCTGATGGCTGTGGAGTAACACAAGTCTGCACAGAGAGCGCACACAGCTCACCTCTCAGTCACCGTCGTCAGCCAAATGAAATGGTGAGAGATTAGCTTACTGCTCCTCAGAGATGCTCAGTGGGGTATGACGGTTATTAGCCACACACAGGCCCCTGTGTTGTGGCGTGTGTGTGTAGATGGACAAAGACTTCTGTGCTCTGGGACAAAGGAATACAAGCTTTTCACATTGTTTGTTCATAACAAGACATCCTTGACATTTGGCAAAATGGCTCCGGCGGGGCCGTTAAAACTGCTTTTGCCCCGAGATAACACCAGCATGAAGTTGTTTGTGAGACTCAGAGTCAGATGGCTGACTAACAGCAGCCGGTTTCAAGACATTTCAGTGGCCACATCTCATGAGCATACTCCAGGATCTGTGCTGCTGAGGTCATTACGACACTGAGACCAGACATTACGCTTAAGGCTGCTTTGGGGAAACTGCAAACTGGGATTGCTTTAAGGGGGGGGGATTGTTGTCCTAGCCATGAAAAAAAATGTGTTCAAATCTCTACAAAGGAAACAAAAGCAGGCTAATAGATTGCTGTCACGTGCACTGAAGGTAGAATATGACGCAGGGAGTCGAGTATGAAGTTGGAAATGTCCCGTCTGGACAATCTAGAATGAGTTTCCTGCTCAACCTGAAGGAGACAAAAGTTGTAGGCTCAGTGACTGGATGTTTTGGTTCGTGATGCTCACCTCCCTTTTTGACAGCAAGATTCAAAACAAAGGAAGATGTTTGTTTTGCACTTGTAGTTTGATGTCCTCCATTGTTTGATTTGGAAAAAAACACACACAGGTGGAGTCGCTAAAAGCACCAATCTGTGACTATAAATACCATTTTATTGTGTCCGAGTAAACAAAAGCCATCTGTTCCAGCCTATCTGATAGCAGTGGATAGTGCTGATCAAGACCCTAAAATACTAGGGGTTGCTAAGGAACATGGATTCACACGTTGCCTGTTTCCCTCCACAGCAGCTGCGCCTCTTTAGAGCCGGCTAATGCATTCAGCTCAATCTGCCTCAGACCATGTGCGCCACATTCAGCAACTGCTCTCCTGCGGCTCTGCCTAAGACAAAGGGCCTCGGCGAGGCTTTTAGGTCGGGGCCAGATTGAACGGTAGACACGCTTACAGGGTGACAAACTGGACGGGACATTACTAGATAAACACAGACAAGAGGGAGACAAAGAAAGAGGACACAAAGCAAGCACGGCCTTATCGGTCTCCGCAAGACATCTGCTGCTGACACAGTGCACGCTTCAGCTTTGCTCCAATCACACATTTCTCTGAGATCCTGCACAGCGCCATGAAGCAAATACTATCAACTTTAATTTCACTTTGACATTTTTTTTAATTGGGGCGATTCGTTTTTTGCAAATTTGCTCTTGCTGTTTTTCCACATTCATGCGTCTCGCAAAACTGTCTGCAGTGTTCTTCTGCCGTTCATTTTCTATTTGATTGATATTCCCAAAGATAGGTGGCCAAACATTTGTTCCTGACACGTCTCCAGCAGAACTGAGTAGGATTGGAGGAAAAACACTTGAAAAAATATTCGGTTCTGCTGATAGAACACTCCCTCGGAATTTAGGATTCAAGCCAGCATATCGCACTGGAGAAATCAAAGGGAGGACAGACATCCGAATTTCTGTAAAGACAGTAGCTTTAATAGCCCATGATGCATCACTGCTGTGGGATGTGTAGTAGGTCTGGTCAGGAATGGAACCCTCCACCTTTCTCTGAACAACATTGCTCTCTGGGCCTATAATAAAAACAATCCAGGTGACCACTGGGAAGTGTGAGGAGAACAGGAGGTGAACCAAGATCACAGACTGGTGTTTAAAAAAATAAAACAAATACCAGACAAGTCGAGAGGAGACAGAAATAATATATTGAACCATTTCACCACAGAAGGATGGAATGTGCAAAAGCAAAAACGAAAACTTCAGGAAAACATTTGGCATCCAAGAATGATAGTGGGTAAGATACTGGAGGGGTATCAGATTGTGGAGTATTGCTATTGTCAAAGCTTCACCTCAGAAGACTTATTTAGACATCTAACTGTGGCGTTTTAGCAGCTCCGGAAAATCTGTGAAAGTGTTGTGGCTGTACCCCCGTGGGCAGCGCTCATCCAGTCGCCGTTCAGACACTTTTATTGCCATGCGTGTAATTATCCAGTCAGTCAAGCCCTCCTCTACGCATCTTCAGTCTTGGCAGGCCGCCGAAGAGCTCTCGGGTTTTCGGGGTGAAACACATGACACAGTGTAATGTGTGATATTTAGTCTTGTTTCAGAACTTGTGATTGGATTGTTTGGCTCGTTGGTTTTACACAAGAATTGTGTCTTGATCTCAATTTAAATGTAGCCAAATAATGGCTCATGTATGTACGCGTTACGTAATACGTAGAAACTTCTCCTCCAGCCGGCACATGGCTTTGCCTGTAGATGCTTCTTAGAAAGGTTCACGGTCGACATGGACCCACACACCACATCTGTTGTCTTTCTAAAGTTCTGTTTGTCTGTGATCGTTAGAAACTGAGCAGCTTGGTTTCTGTTGCAGTCTTGACCTGCGTGGCGATTTGATTTTCACCCTACGTGGCCCCATGTGATTATCGCTGATTAGTTTATTAATCCACTGCTCTCAAATCATAAACGCAGACCCAAATACAGGAGCTCAGAAATCTTAGATTATGCATTAACGTCGAACAGCATTTGCACAGATGCAAAGCTTTTCAGAAATTTGGAGACAAAAAACACAAACTGACCGAAGTGAACCTCCTGTTTCTTACTGCGACACGTTTGTTTGATTCACAACTCGTCTTTGTCTTCGTGCTTCCTTTGCCTCAGACTCGCTCGGTGGCCCGTTCCCGTCCACGTCACACCGATGCCACCACAAACCCAAGAGGTGCCTGCCCATCCAGTGCGGCAGCGTCAGCGCGCCCCTTCCCATCAGCCCGCTTCTCTTCCATCCGAACGCCAAGGGTTCCCAGATCGTCATGGATCTCGCCCAGAAGACTGTCAAGAGGCAGGCCAGCTTCTGCAACGCCATCACCTTCAGCAACAGGCCCATAGCGCTGTACGAGCAAGTCCGCCTCAAGGTACTTCACCTTTCAGAGAGGAGAACTTGAGCTCAAAGAGCTTTTATAACTTTCTTCTGTGAAGTGAGGTCAACGAGCTCATCACCAGCATGAATAGTTTTGATGATGAATATTGTCTGATGGATGTTTTGCATTTACATTTGTTTTATGATTCACATCCCCAGCATTTTAAAGCCTTCGCAAAGTAAAAATAGAGGCATAAACAGATAACTCCAATCTGTCTCACTTTGTCTCTCTCCCCCCACAGATCACTAAGAAGCAGTGCTGCTGGAGCGGGGCTTTGCGTCTGGGGTTCACTTTCAAAGATCCATCCAGGATAAACCCAGACAACCTGCCTAAGTATGCCTGCCCCGACCTGGTGTCCCAGAGTGGCTTCTGGGCCAAAGCCCTGCCGGAGGAGTTTGCGAACGAGGGCAACGTGATCGCCTTCTGGGTCGACAAGAAGGGCAGAGTCTTCTACCGCATAAATGAGTCCAGCCCCATGTTGTTCTTCAGCGGGGTCCGCACAGCTGAGCCCCTCTGGGCCCTCATTGATGTTTACGGTCTGACCCGCGGAGTGCAGCTGCTAGGTAAGACGGATAAAGAAGAGAGTACGTGCTCGGCTGAATTACCATACATTAATACTGCCTTGTTGCCCTCGGAGGCCTCAAGGGCCCCATGTTTACTGCTTGGGAAATCCTTAATGGTTCTTTTATTTTGTGATTATTAGTATAAACTGAATTTGAAAAAGTAAGTATTTTGTTTAAATCAAAACAACATGTTAAATCCTCAGCATGTCAATTAGTGGTTGTCTGTATGTGAATTCATTTTTATGATGGACATATTGCAGATGTCCTCCATAACCTTGGGACTGTTCTTGAGAGAAGCACAAGACATCTTGTTTTGATTTCTACAATCGCAGGTTCCAGATCTTTTCATCATCAAGGCATCTAACGTTGAGTTACATTTTCCTTCTTGTCCTTCGCGTCATCATCGTTTTGTCATCGATTGCTAGATGACCTCACATTTTAGTCCGCCACACAGTTCTGTAAATTACAAAGCAGGTGTCCTCGTGTTTATGCCAGTACCTTCCTGTCCCTGTGGACGGTGAAGCTTTCCATGAAGTCATGGAAGAACAATGAGCATAGGCTATCTATATCTGACCAATATTTGGCCCCATGTTTACGGGTGGGGGGGGCACTGTCGTCCATTATCAAGGTATGCTAGGTAGCTTAGCATACATACCACAAAGAATTGGATGTGAAATCGGAGGCCATGGCTTTGATGTGAGAGAATGTATACACATACTTCTTTTCCCTGGAGATTCAGTGCTGCCCCCCCCCCCCCCAGTGTGTTGTAAAAATAGACCAGGGGTCAATGGCCCCACAGATAGCACATTTGATTGTTATTGTGCACCGTGCTGATCGACACACTGGTATCTCCAGGCTGGTGGGGGGATATTTCAGTGTTAACTTTGGCAACTGGTTTTAGTCTATTTGCTCAAACCGCTCTCTCTCTCTCTCTCTCTCTCTCCAAACTAAAATTCCCAGAGGATAAATGATTTAGATCCACATTACCTACAAATGAGCGCTTGATTGCTGTTTTGTTGTGGCTCCATATCTTCGTCGATTATCAATAAATTCAGTCCATTACTGTTTCTTCCAAGAAGCGGGGACATGAGATAATGTTTCTCATCACAGCAACGTCGTTACATTATTTTTACAGCCTCTATCATAGTTTTCATGAAAGAAGTCAACACGTGCACTTATATGTTAGAGGGTGATCTCTGTATTCCTTTTCTTCCTCCTGCTGTATTTGCCTCTCCCTTCATGGCAAATGGAATTTATGGTTCATAACTTAAAGTCCTGTTGCCATATTCAACATGCTCCGTCTCAATGAATTACTGCTTTCCAAAGGGTAAAGCAGTGGCCTGACAAAGGGAAGAGCAGTAAAATGGTTCAAGTATCAAATAGCAGAGGACTTAGGTTTGGTGAACCCTCTGTAATGCATCCATCTAAAGAACGCCTGACCTTTTTGAAACACCGCTTCAAGCGCCATTTCAGTCAAAAGCCAAGATTCTCCCCAGTGCTACTTAAGTCATATCTGCTGTCTTTTTATGTTTGGGCCATACGCAGCCTACAGCTCCTCCTCCTGGGGGGGGGGGGGTCTGACTGACATCTGCCTCCATAAACAGGGGCCTGTTCAGAGGGGCGGAACGCCACCGAAGCTCAAGCTAGAAATACGTCATGTAGACTAGACGTGGCCCTTTGTGGCGCTCAATGGCCGATTGTGTCAGCTCTGTGCATCACATTTCTGCACGTAACGCTCCGTGAACCTTCCCTGTTCCTCGGATACAGCTTTGGGCTTGGAGGCCATTCCTTTGCTTTCACTTTGTATTTTATATAATGTTTGAGAAGCTTTTGCTTTTTTCCAGGTTTAGATTCTGACTCAAACAGATACAGCGTAGAAGTTGTAAAAGAAGGTTTTACTTTTTTTTCCTTCTGTACCGATCAATGTGTAAATACCCTTCTAAAACTTTGTTTTAGATGTAGCCGTAAAAGGTTTTGTTACTATTGGACACATTTTGTCTGCAAACCCCTTTTTTACTTTAATTCATTGACTATCTCACACACACACACAGAGTCTCAAAATCTCCCATTCTTTCCATCCGACACTCCTTTTTTTTTGGAACTGATGTTCAAATTTCCCCTCCAGGATCAATAACAGCTACAGCAGGCAGTATTCTCTCCAGTGTTTTTCATCAGCGAGTGCCATTATTCATTGTGTCTACTCGGAAATGCTATAATCCTCGGTACATAAAGATTGAATTAAAATTCTATGGTGGATTAAGTTTTTTGCTCAAAGACATTTTGTATATGGCCCCTCCACAGTGTGAATTAGCACGGGGGCCTCTGGCGGTGTCTCCAGTGTCTCCAGTGTCTCCGGTCAGCTGGGAAATTGCTAAAGCTAAACGCGAACATTATCAGGCCTTCAGAAGAAGCTTCCATTGCTGATTGAAATCAGTCGTTCTACCTGTTGTCATTGCTTGGATCTGTTGCATTATGTCGCCCATTTCAGTGAATAGATCCCTGTGCTCACTGTCAGTTTATATGCAGTATTTTCTCTTATCATGACTGATATGGAAGGCTGGTCCTGTCCTGATAGGGAGGTTGTCCCTCTGCCGCTCAGTGTTTTCGCCTCCTCAGCTTACAATCCACAGTTAATTTATTTGATCCCATTTTTTTGCCCTTCACCATAGACCAAATTCAAAGGGAGGATATTCCAGCCCATACACAGACTGTAGATCCTCAAATAGGGATCAAAGAAGGGTTTCACTGGATGAACTAAAACAGGAAGAAATCATCTGATTGGGCTATTATAGTGAGTGGAAATAAGTACCAATCACAACACTGACGTAAAATTGTTATTGAAATGGTAAAAGGTCCATGTTTAGCATTTTTCATTTCTTGATGACCACTCGCAGCAGCACTTTACTGCCATTTCAAACAGCCAATCTCCACCACACATCAATCACAAGCAGCCGGCAGAGGAAATGATGGGTTTATTATCTTGCCTCAGGACACTGCAGCACCTGTAATGAGGAACTGATCTACCTCCTTTGTCAGTTGATTGATTTTGAGCTACCTAATATACAGTATATTCAGATCAACTCTCCTCTCAGCTGCGTCATCTCCAACAAACACTTCCCAGGACCTCTTGTTCTAATAACGTCTGTCGGTCATTTTACTGTTTTCTACTATTTTAAATCTGCAGCTTGAGTCATTAAATGCTGTGAAAATTGAAGATAAAAACAAACAAAAAAAAACATTTGAACATAAAATGTAGCTAATTTATTTTCAGAAATGTCTTTGCACATGTTCGGAGGGACTTCTTACATGTGCCCTTGTGTCCTGAGATATCATCTGTTCACCATCCTGAGGCTGTTCTGAGGTCAGCGCCAAAGCAGAACAGCCAAGGATGACCCCGGGCGACATTTTGAATGCCTTTGATGTAGAAAGATTGAAATAGAAGCCGTATCATGTGATAATCCGCCCTGCAGGAACCACCACTGGGATACATCGTACATACCAAGAACAAGAGAGGGGGGCGGATTTTATGGTTTCACACCTCTGTAAGCATGATGACAGCAATTTCAGATTTTCTTGTCCCACCCTCCAGCAAGCTAATGAAGCTGAGACGGATAAGGCGATGGGATTTCTGCAGTGCAACCCCTGCTATGAACCCACAAACAAATCCATGCACATGTACTTATTCTGGGGAAGCGTGGCATGCAAGCGATAGCAGCATTGCTCGTGCAATTTTGTCACAGGGTTGGTTTTGCTGCGAGGCAGCTCACCTAGCAGCGTTGAAGGTGATGAACACATGCATAATGTAAAGCTTCTGCGAAAGAGAAAAGGTGTCATAAACAGTGACATCTCTGCTTAGGTGCCCGAGGTAGGTGATTGCACCGGGCCTTGAACTGGGCCAGTGCAACACTGGGAAAGCGGATTATCATCTTTGGGGGGGAAACTGCAGCTGTTCTCTTATGCTTGAAATTAAAAAAAAAAAAGCCAAAGAGGTGGTTTTAGATATATATACCGTATGTTACAGGTCCTGTGGTTAGCTGCCACTATGCACACACGCAGCAGGACCTGACGTCGGAGGCTGTGTGACTGAGTAACTCCAGCTGTTATGAAGTCTGCAGGACTCAGATGAGTATGAGTCAGTCACAGTGGAGCTTTAATCAAGACAGGCCCTCTGTGGGACTTCCCTGAAGGACAAGGGAATAAAGTCTGCCCAGAGGCGGCTAACACCTCTCAACCAGGCTGACTCACAGAAGGAGCTGGCCAATTTAGCTGTCACCCCAAAGCAGCAAATCAGCTGCACAGTGTCCTGGAAGAGAGTTTAATCTCTGTAGTCCATCAGGAAAGTGCATCTGCAGTGGAAACACTAAAGAGCCTCTGACATCTGCGGTGCTATGAGAGATTGTGTGCAGGTGACGGATTGAATTACACGGGAGCTGTTGACCGCAGAAAGGGGTCTCATTGTCCCAGCAGAAAGCAACAACATTAGCTGACACTCCAGCAGAGAAGCTGCCATGATGACTGCAAGTACAGAAAACGGCCACATGGGTCAATGCAAACGGTGAAATCTTTTCTATCTGCCATATGTCTATTGCATACATGAAATCACTTCCTCGCTTTTTTGGTGTAGCCGCACGCTTTATTTTGCAGCGCGACTCATGAGTGATTCGCTCATGAAGGTGGATTTGAAGAAAGGAAACCAAAATGCTTCCATCGCCTTAAAAACATTTTTTAGAGCTCTCCCATGTTTTAAATGGGAGAAAAGCAGAGTACGAACATTTGCTCACATGAGCGATCAGCTGTTGCTACCTCAAATTGCACACATTACACATGCAAGGGCAAATTGGGTGTTTGTTTTTTTAACCATGCATAATGTAGAATATGCCACCACCATCTGAAAATCCCCCGTCCTGGTTTATTCACTCCACGCATTTTATTTTTATTTGCACCATTTGAAAAGTTTGCTTCGGATTGGCTCGACAGTTGTACTGAATCGCAGCTCGTGATTAAAACGCTGTCGCACAGTTAATGACTGCGTTTCCTTTGATTGGTGAAGATGTGGCAGGCCTGACTCTTTGTTTATGTCTTTCAGCCATTTTGAAAAGGCAGCCTTATCTCAAGAGGCAACATCGTCCGCTTTAGGATCTTTCACAGCACGTCCGTGTTGCTGAAGCTAAAATAAAGGATGTGTTCTCTTCAAGACCTAGCGTCCTGTGTTGTCATATATTCCATTCATGGTCTCTCTCTATGCCTACAGGTTCTCAGAGGCTTTTCTTTCTCTGACTTTAAAGGTGAAGTAAATAGCGGTACTTTTTTTTTTTTTCCCATGCTGATGAAAGAGCATTAAGAGAAGTGGGTTAGCACAGCCTTCATCAGTGCTATCCCTTGAGTTTGCTTCCACTCCCACACCAGTCGAAAATGTTTTCCTTTGCCGACGGCGCGTTGAGGCTAATGACATGAACAACTTATTACACATCTAATTTGAGACAAATTTATAATTCAGACTTAATTATAAGAGTCAAAAAGTGTTCAGACAAACAAACACTTGAGCCTGATAATAAAACTCTTGGGTGCGATACAGAGAACTAAAAAAGAAATGAGTAAAAACTTCAAGAAATACGTGATGTTTTTGCTCTTTTTGATTGGCAGCGCTACTGAGCTCTTCTCCTGGAGCCCCACTAACGTGAAGTCATCTGGAACGACAGACGTGATACATGTGTTGTGTCAGCACAGATAGAGAGTGAGAGAGAGAAAGACAGATGAGGGTTCCCGTACTTCTGGGAGAAATGATAATTTGATTATTGTCTGGCATTGGTGTTTGACTTGGCAGGGCTCAGCCTCCCAGTTAATGGCAGCGCTTTCAAATGCTGATGCTTCGCACAGACCCTCCAACAAAAACACACAACGCAGAGAAGACGGTGCAAATCGGACTTTTTTTGTACTTGTCTGGGAAATGTTGTAGGTTTTGTGTTGTAAACTCCTCTGGCCATCGGGCGCAGTCAACGCAGCAGCGCTGTGTTTCTTGGCTTGAGTTCCCTTCTTATAATGTATGGGTCTTGTTGGTTCGAGTGCTCAAAAGGCTAAGAGGAACAAACCCAATTTGTGTGATTTGGCATTTGGAATCGGGTTTAAATTACCGTACCTTGGCTGGATCCTCCAGTGCACTCATTTCCTCTTCAAAGAGACAGACAAGAGATATTAGTCCAATAATTCCATTTTGAACTTCACAGCAGTGTGAAATTGAACAGATATTCTTTAATAGGGGTAAACTAGAGGTAACTTGACAAGATTTATGGGAGCTTCCTGTTTTTGCTCTACTCGGTGTGTACTGTGTTTCCTGAGCTCAACAGAAGTGACTTCGCCCGCACTGTGTTGTGACGATCCTCTAAAAGGTCCAGCGGCTCTGAAGCAGTGCCAGAGGAAATCAACACGAGTCACAGGGTCAATGCTCCTTTATGACTCGTAGTGAACAGAAATAATCTTAAAGTAAAATAGACGTGTTTGTCATGTGCTGTGATTTAAAGGGTTAATAGCCATTGTAATTATTAACAGTGTTCATTATAATTGTCCTCAAAAATGATTAATTGTTTTTTCTGTTGCTTTAAATGTTGTTTAAAACTATTTGATGGACAATCCACTTTGACCAATTTTAATGAATGATTAATATGGAAAAAAATGTGGAGAATCAATCAATCAGAATCCATAATGAAAATGTCTCTTAGTCACAGTGTTCATGCTTGACTATTTTTTGTAACCTGTCTGATCTGTCTGAGCGCAGTGGTAGAACAACCGGTGTTCTGTAATTATGAATGACAAGGGAAGGTGTTGATGTGCATGTGAGGGCGTCGGTCTTCTCCCAGTAATAATAATTAGCCTATTAACAGCCTCCCTGCATGCTTGAGCACAGGAATAAAACCGGGGGCTTTATAATAAGGACCTTATGATGGAGGTTATTAATGCTGAGGGACTGGCACGCTGATTGGCAGAGAAGGGGCGGCACATGCTCAATTCTGCCAATGACTTAGGGGACAGGGCTTTTGTGACTTACCGGGCGTTGTGCCTGGCTCTTTGTTATGACCATGTGTCGCCCTGGGAGCTCGCTGCTCTTTCCAAAAGCCCAGGGTTCAAAGCTGCCCGGCTCGATCCGGGACTGGGGATTGGGCCGGTGCCAGGGAATAAAGAACATCCCAAACATCTAGTACAATGACCGCCTGACTTCATCGCTCTCATGAGCGATATCTCTCGCACCCTGTTGTTGTTACACCTCGGCCTCTCCCTCACTTGACCGGTCAGTCTTGGTTTCCTAATCCCTGGGTCAGTGGCTGAGCCTTACACTGTGTCTTCCTCCCTTTAAAGACCCCGTGTTATCTCCCCGACTCGCTGCTTTATCCATCCCTCTCTTCTACCTTCACGCTGATCCCGGCCGACCCGTTCCCCTCCACATCTACTGTACACCCGCTCCTCTTGTCTCCAATTTCGCCCTCCTCTTTTCTCGTCATCTTTTCCTCTTCTCCTCATCTCTCTTCAAATCTCACAAGAGCTCCCTTTCCTCTTGTTTCTAGTTCCAGCTTTCTTCACCTTTGCTGACATCAGATGAAACCCTCCAGAGAGTATGGATAAAGATAAGCTCTGTGAGATAGAGTGTGTGCGTGAGAGAGAGCAAATCCTCCACCTCCATACCCCCCCCCACCCCCACCCCCTCCCTCCAACACTGGCTCAAACCCCTGGCACGTTCCATCTGCTCAGGCTAGCAAAGCCACTAAGCCAGCCTCTCCCTCCATCCGCCTCCCGGTGCACAGCATTAGCTAACCTGCTTTCCCGGCTATTCCCTAATCAAAAACATTTACAGTGCGAGCCAAAGCCTACGTCGGCCAAAATAGACACGCTGCCACTCTCCCTCCCATCCCCTCCCACCCCCATGCTTGTCCACATATTTATTCTGGATTAGCTCGACAGGTGCTTAATTATTTGAATAAAAACGGTCAGAGGAGAAACTGAGAAAGGGAAAATGCTAATGCCAAATGGGCTTCGGTTTTTCAAAGATCCAATCGCAGAGCTGACCCGAAACCTCCCCGCTCCCCGCGCATGAATTCATTAATGGTTCGGTCCAACAGGTGCTGCATTCGGTTTGAAATCCAGTCAAAATGAATGAATCAGGTGATGAACTCACTTTTCAACCCCCTCCTGGCTCACGGAGCCAGCAGCTGCATCGTCCATCACACACACACACACACACAGAGTAAGACCTTAATGCAGATTTTCAAAGTGCAACATTCTGGCCTTGTTCAATGGGAACGAGCATCTGTGAGGTGTGGATTTGAAAAGGGCCAATAGGACAAAGGGACTGTATCAGCTTAAAAAAAAAAAAAATGCAGGTGCACCACGATTAGCAGACTGCAGCTGGTGAGGTCACAAACGGACACAGATACACACACACACACACACACACACAGCTTTTGTGCATGGTAGATGTCCAACAAGCCTTTTATTCCTTTCACTGTCCCAAGCTAACTGCATTAGGAGCAAAGCCCCGTCTCACTGGCCTTTGATGAATAAAGAGGAAAAAATAAGAATACATGGCAGACAATGCCACTATGAAATTACTTCTCTTTGAAAAGTGAGAGAGGCTGAAGAAAACGGAGAGGATATAAAAACGGAACATAAACCCTCGGGAGAAGTGTTTTGGAAATAGTTGATAGAAGACTGTATTTTCCAGAGGAATCAATTTACCGTGCGTGCGCGCGCATGTTCACACATCCAGCGTTTGAGTTAAACTTGGTGTGACAGAGAGAGAGAGAGAGAGAGAAAGCAAGCGCGATGATTTACAGCTCGTTGGAAGTCTCCGACGACTGCTTTCAACATAAATCCAGCATTGTCACATGCTGCCATGCCCGCCTACGCCAGCTTTACCTCTCCTCTCTGTTTTTTTTTCTCCATTCCCTTTCATCCCCTCACGGACGTCTTGTCATCCTCCCCAGCTCCGGTCCCCCTGCGCCTCCCTGAGGTCTTGCAGCATCTGTCCTGACGTAATCCAATTTTGGATGAAGTGATGGGCAGCAGAGGAATGGCCAGCTCTGAAAGACGCACACACGAACGCACAATTTCGTTTGGCGATGTCGTTCAAATCCCTCAGTAATTCAGAACAAGGGAGCCGCTGACAGCTTGGCATCACGCACCGTTTGTGGTTGAGCCATTAGCGTGCCTGCTCCTCACTGCATGGCCTAATGAGCGGCCTTCTGATTCATGCTAGCAGAATTCGGGACCTTCTACCACATTAAGACCACTTCATTAGCCCTATGGTGTCTATAGGAAATGCCATGCAATCAGGAAATAGACAACACAAGCTGTTCAGTTCCAACTAAGGAGCCATACATCCTTGGCTCGGTTCATTTCCACTGTTCCAATTCCTGGCGAGCGTTTTCATGTGGGCTGAGAGTCCATCAGAGAGGGAATTGAAATCCGAAGATGAAATCCGAGCTGGCATGCTAGTCAGCCTTAGCTAGCCTCAGGGACTCACAGTTAACTGCGGCACACTTGCGAGCCGAGAGGTGTTTAATGCTTGATTAGTAGTCTCAGGGAGCTGCCTCGTGCACCAAAGGCGCCGTCCTTTCCATTTACTGACACTCTGAAAAATCAATTAGCACAATTACAGGGCCTCATAGTTCCATTAAACATGAACCACAGAGCGTCGTGTTCCAGCACAGCAGCTAACATTAATTGACGGTTGGCGTGGCTTTGAGGGAGCGGAGATGCTACCGCAGCTTTACAGATACACAAGTGATGATGCAGAAAATCAGACCCATCGCTCTCAGGGGATCAAACACGGAGGAGATGTCGCCTCCAGCTCTGTTCAACACATTGGCGGCAGGACACTCGATGTGACGAAGGGTTGCTCTAAGGTTGACTTCTTAGGGGTTTTAGTGAAGCTCTGGATCTTGGAAGGATTTAATGACAGCGTTTGTTCATCTGATCTTGTGAACCGGACATCGCAGCTTAACGTTTTTTTTTTGGTACCGAAGCAGATAAGTCTGTTGCATAAAAGAAGTCGACGTAAAATTGGCATCATTTTAAAATGTGTTTTTCTTTATGTCAAATTATTATTTACCAATATCAGAACTATTTCTCCTTTGAAAAAAAAAAAAAAAAGCAATAGTATTTTTCTCCACATCAGTGTTGCAGATGGCTTATATACAACAATACCACATATACTACAATACATGACGTTTGGTGGCTCCGTCTCCGTCTTTCTTTGGATTTTAACTGCTCTGTTTTCACTGCTGCACTGGGCACCGTCCTGGTAATTGAAGCTAAGAGGTTTATCTGGAGACAGGCTCTCAGGTCGTGGTCCGATAGCAGGGCCTGTAGTTGACTTGGACTGGAGAGGCTCTCCATAGACAGTCATTGACTGATCACTGTCCTCCACCCTCCACCTCCAACCCCCCCAGGGCCCCGCACTCACTCTTCCGCCTTCTAATTTAATGGAGGAGGGTCTCTCATTATCCTCATAACCTCCTTTGTGGTCCGTCTCTGGTTTCCGGTGTGTAGCAGACCTACAAATACACACACAGACATACTGTACGTCACGCACCAGCACCAGACCGTAGAGTGGCACAAGTCAGGACACCGGGCTAATTTTACCCCTAACACCAGACTAGGAGGTTAAAGGGGGAAGGGTCATTCGGAGGTGTTATTTAAAGCAGCCGAGTCGAAGCGTAGGTTGAGGCTTTGAGGAGGTGGAGTCGTTAGTGTGTATTTGTGTCCATGTGACCACTACTCTTGCTATTAAAGACACGTAAAGTGATACTGCCGTCTGCACTGCAAATACACATCCAGTACACATCCATTCGGGCATACTGGATGTTTCAGTGCAGTCATTTTCTCTCTGTTAACAATGCAGCCGAGATGAAACTAGATGATTCTCGACTGAATCAATCGTGACACAGACTGTTTGGCATTCCAATTCCAGCATAGAATAATCAGAACTACCTCACGCTGCCTGTGAATTGAGCAGCTGATGTTTAATTTCAGTGTTTATCTTATTGTGACACTATTTGCAGATTCACAAGAAGAATTCAGCCGTGAACTTCTTTAAAAAGGTAAAAGAGAGTCAGACTGCTATTAACAACTGTGCACCGTCCTTTTCCAGGCAGCGAGATCGTTCCCCCCGACTGCCTGCGCCCGCGCTCCTTCACCACCGTGCGCTCCTCCTCCCTGCGGCGCGAAGCGGACGACTCGCGCCTGTCCGTCAGCTTGTGCGACCTCAACCTGCAGCAGGAGGATGGCGGCAACGCTCACAATCACGCCCACCGCCACACCCTCCACCTGGCCTCCGCCTCCTCCTCCTCCACCTGCCCCATTCCACAGAACTCCCTCAACTCCCAGCAGTCCTCTCTCCTGCCACCCGCCCTGGAGAGCGACCTCCACTTCCATCAGCTGCGCGGCGCCCACATCAAGACGCTGGATGAGCAGACGGTGGCGAGGTCTGAGCATGCGCGCGAAGAGCGCACGCTGGTCTTCACCAACCGCCCCCTGCGCACCGGAGAGACCGTCTTCATCAAGGTCACCAAGTCGAGCCCAGCGCGCTCGGGCTCCTTGTCCTATGGCGTGACCTCCTGTGACCCGGCGGTGCTGCGTCCCAGCGACCTGCCCTACAACCCAGAGGCTCTGGTGGACAGGAAGGAGTTCTGGGCAGTGTGCCGGGTGCCCACCCCTCTCCAGAGCAGTGACATTCTGGGCTTCTTGGTCAACCAGGAGGGGGAGGTCATCCTCAGCCACAACGGCACCAACGTCGGCATGCAGGTGTGTGTGGACAACTCCCGCCCTCTTTGGATGTTCTTCGGCCTGCATGGGGCTGTGACTCAGCTGAGGATTCTGGGTAAGAGACTGCATGAAATCACCTCACATAAAAGGAAAACCATGAAAATGTGCATCTAAGTATGGCATACAATATGGGACATGTTAGATGGACCATTAGATTATTTTCCTTTTAGTATAAACTTTATAATGTTAGGGTCTTTCTCTATTTATACCCTTTTATTTTCTAAGCTAAACACATACATTGATATAAGCTTTTTTGGATAAGCAGTGATGTTTCTGATCTTCATGTGTAAACTTGGTGGAATGGCTTGTTAAAATTTGAGAAAACTCACTTGCTCAGGCACTGCTTTGTAACACATGCAGCCTGCTCTGCAGCATAACTCGTGCAAAATAACAAAGGTCATGTAGCCTAAACAAAAAAGAAGCTGAAGATGATTTAGCGGTTGTGTAGAGCGAGAGAGCACCTTAGTTCTGCTGTTGACCTAAGAGACAGAAGGCAATGATTTCCCCCATTTTACAGGCTCACAGGGACATAAAACCAAAGCGCGGATTTTGTTCCGACTGGACTTCCTTGACAGTATTTCATCCTCATGTACCTGTAACAGGAAGCCGTCATTGTTTATAATACACTATAATGCAGTTTTGAGAAGACTGTAGGTTTTATTAATATTTATGAATGTCAACAATGCCTCTGGTGGGACCCATTGAAAGGTGGCTGCTGTGTAAACATGTCACAGCGTTATAAAAGAAGGCAACTTCAGTAAACACTCATATCATCTCTTCATGGCCAGTGTTTGATCTGCCTCCTCTCCTCCCCTCTGTGACCTGTCCCTCCATAATGATAATCACTGGAAGGAGTCATTTTTGACTTGCTTGGGGACGGAGACTTACAGATTAGGATATTGATCTTCATCTGCCTGAGAGCAACAGTGGTATGAGCTCCCAGCTCCACGCTTAACTCCCCTACTCCCTGACACTGAACTCTATCGTGCTAAGTGTTTATCGCTCTGACAGTATTCCAATTCTGGGGAACCCTTTTTCTGCCTTTGGAAATCACAGCCTCGTTCGTGATTGGTGGCAGAGGTCAAGAAGGAGCAGGAACACACTCTGTTGCTTTGTGTGTCACAACAGATGTCAAGAGGCAGGAAGCATCCAGACACGTGGGTTTGGCAAGAGAAGTAGATGCTCTGTCACGACCCTGGAAGATGAAAAACAGGAAGTGAGGACGCAGAGGTGCAGAGAGAGAGAGAGAGAGGCTGTGGGAGGGAGGGATGTGACCTGCAAGCAGCAGGGACAACGTGATGTCTCCGCTGGGCAGACGCTGTGCCTGCGAGGAGTGTGCTGTGACACCTGGGGTGTGTTTACCCTTTTCTAAACGCTCATAATGGCCGAAGCTACGTGGCAGCTCTGGCTCCACACTTAATTTTTGCCCGTGCAGGCCGTTGTGTGGGGTGTGTGTGGGGGGGGGG
The DNA here is from genome assembly GCA_016785235.1 of Pseudorhombus dupliciocellatus. Classification (NCBI taxonomy): domain Eukaryota; kingdom Metazoa; phylum Chordata; class Actinopteri; order Pleuronectiformes; family Paralichthyidae; genus Pseudorhombus; species Pseudorhombus dupliciocellatus. The sequence goes on from JAFBJW010000232.1 coordinate 2,212,000, forward strand.
GACTGTACAGTCGACGCCAGCTCTGCAAGAGACAATGCAAGCAAACAAGATGCAATGTCTGATGAGTTATCCCTCAGTGTTCACTCCGGTGACGCACCTTTGATAAGCGTGGAATTCAAACTGAAGTGCAGGAGCTGCAGACGTTTGCCTCTGCTAAGCAGCGGTTAAGAGGCGCAAAGTCAGAACAGCTCCGGCCCTTTCCAAGGTGTCAGAAGCGATCGTCTGTGGAGGAAGGAGCCTCTATAAATACATCCTGCTGTTTGTCAGTGACAGCAGCGGAAAAGGAAGCGGAGGTTAAAAGAGGTTAGAGGGGAACAGTCTTGGATGAGGCGAGGCGTGGAAGAGAGATCGAGTCTAAAGTTTGTACCTGTCTCCCATCGACAGATTTACTCTCCCAAACTTGTTTTGTATATAGTTCCCTGTGCTGCGCGTTGAACTCGGGTTCGCCGCGTTCACTGCCGAATGATGCCGTCCTCTGATAGCTTGACCTAGTTAACATCAGCTGATGGCAGCCATGGCGATGCAGATCCCAGTGAGCTTGAGGAAAGCTCTGATGTGGTGATAGCAGGTGATGGGGATTATGTGAGAAAATGCCACGATGGAAGAAATGTACCTTCCTTTGATTTTGCCTTGGCAGCAGTTTGTTTGGGGCCGGTAAACAGACGTTACCATTCGATCACAGTTTGGCTCGGCAGCAGTGCATCACAGGCCGCCTTGTTTCTCTGTGTACATATCCAACAGCGATTTACTGAAAGCAGAGACCTTGGCAGCGCAACAAAACAGGAACGGCAGAACAATGAAGCAGGTCCGAGGCACATCCCTGTATCACAGCCGATCTTGGAAGTCCCACTGAGGTGTGAATCATCTTTACATTCCAGCTGCTTCCAATTAGGAAGTGACTCTTATCTCCACGCCGCAACTCGCGATCTATTGGCCCGCGCTGACCGGAGAGCGATCGAGCTCTCAGTTGAAGTTGACTTTGAGCCATGCCTTGCAGCCTGGAATGAGGGATGTTAAACTTGAGAGCAGCTCCCAGGGGAGCTCCAGCTCTTCAGGGCGGGGAGATAATGCAAGCATCACAGGGAGCTCGCACCCCAAGCACGGAGGAGTGGAGCTTTCTAATGGCAGCCGACAAATACGTGGGGGCAGCGCGGGTCAGGCTAGAGCGCCTGGACAAGGAAATGACTCTTGGTGGTATTGATACTGGAATTAGTGGCAATAGCAGTGGAAAGTTTCTTTCAAACTTTCAGGAATGTCCAGATGTGTGTGTGCCTCCATGCTGCTGACAGTTTGTCTCAGTCTTGCTGGGTGGGCTGCTCTTCGAAGTTAAGGATGGACTGATGAGGTATCAGTTTCAAGAGGTCAGAGGTCATGATCACTGAGAACCCCCCCCCCCCCCCCCCAACCCATTATTCAAACAAACGCCCTATTGGATAAAATAATGACTTGATGATGTCCCAAATGTCAAAAATCGATTTCATGTAATAGTATTTGGCAAGTCCAGAGTAGAATGGTGTAAGTAAATGCTCTAACCTCGCTGCCAGCGTCAGCAACATTTGACACATACTGCCACCTGCAGTTTACAGCCAAGACACAGGATCTGTCAACTGAGTGAATATTGACTCGTGATTAGTTTATTACTCTCAACCAAAGTAAATAGACAAACTACTTCACAGTAGTACTTATAGAGACACATGATTTTCCCGCTCCAATCACACGAGCACTTCTTCATTTGAAAACGCATCGACTCGCAGACGCACCTGCCGAGCCCGATACTCTGGAGTTTTAGATTTCGGCTGAAATCATCCCATCACGCTGCTACATAACAAGTCGGAGTACTGAGAAATAAGACGATATAATAAGAGGAAAGCAACATAAATAGATAAAACGATGCCAGATGGAGATGACTACATCACAAACACAACATCTGAATGCAGTATGTGCTCTGAGCACAGGGCATGTACGTGTGTTGTCTTAGACGTAGGATCAGTGTATTCCTGTGTGTGTGTCCAGTACTCTCAGACCCAGTCTACCAAGGGTTCAAGTAATATGTGTTTTCAAGTCTGTCACAGATATTCAATGCCGAGACACACCACCTTCACTTTTACCCAGTGCACACAAGCGTATAGACCTTCATGTCCCCACAGGAGGTTTGTCTTGTCCAAACATCTCGCCTTGGTGTGATTACATCAAAAAACAGGAAACGGAGCAGCCGAGAGAGAGAGAGAGAGAGAGAACAAGCGATATCAAGGAGACCTCGTGCCTCGTGGCGTGGAAATAGGACACCCATCCAGTGACCCACTTCACATGTATTATAGATTCCATTAAAATGTCAGCACGCTCATGCTCAAGTGAAGCGTCTCACCACCCACATCCTCATGCGCTGCAGCTGCCACGCTCCTCGCTCCTCTTCTCATCTTCTGCCATCTCAGCTGGTGTTCTCTCTCTTCACTTCTCTCTTTTCTTTTGCTTTTATTCAGCAGTAACACATTTTTGTTCCCAGTGCGGTAGTGGACACACAAACATGCAGTCGTTTGCGTCGCACACACACTGCTCTTGTTCACAGATACCCTGCCTCTGCTTCGACGTGCTCGACCTGCACGCGCACTTCCTGCCCTCCACTTGCACAAAAATGCTCCAACCGAAGAAAAACTTCAACATAAATGACAGGTGCATAGTTTTTGCTATGCGTTTTGTCTTCGAGGTATTTTCGATATACATGTGCTGCACACGTGTATGGAAGTACACCTTGTACTCGGATGAGTAGAGGAACAGCTCTCCCTCTACTTCTGTTCAGATAAAATCTCCACCACAGAAATAGACTGTAACTTTTCAATGCAGCAGGGCTGTGAGCTCCAACCAATGCCTCTCTTTTCTCCTCCCGTCCCAACACACACACAAAACTAAGTGCATTTCTCTTGTGGTAGAACAAGAGATTTTCTGCAGCTATATCAACAGCCAGGCCTTTAGAAAGGGTTCGTGTCAGAGGATGAAATCTAACCGAGGAAATGTTAATGTAAACCGTTTGTCAGGGACTTTCCCTCTTCTCCTTTCTTCCTTCCAATCGCTTCTTCAGGTCGCGTCGTAAACCGTGACCAAAACCTGTTACCCGCACAGGCCTGCAGGATGTCAGGGTGATCCCTCCGCACACTGACACACCCCTGCCCTCCACCTTATCACCGGCCCCGCCCATCCCCTGTGTCACATAGCCCACATAGCTGCCGTGCTTTAGAGTAGGAGGCTCCCTCCATAGATGCGCTGGGTATGTGCTAAACATGGATAAGACGATGGGTGGGATTGATGGGCGCAGAGATGCGGCTCTCACAGCTGTTCACCCAGGTCGGTTTAATCTAGTGGTGAACAGGCGGGATCAGGGCCGGGCACCACGGATCCTGCCTCAGCTGCCTTGGGTGGGAGGTGCCTGCCTGCCGGGGCGGATTAACGGGGGGGGGGGGGGGGGGGGGCCCCCCCCCCCCCGCGGGGGGGGGGGGGGGGGGGGGGGGGGGGGGGGGGGGGGGGGCACTAACACTACCTGCAGCGGGTGATATCTGTCCTGTCAGATCGTTTTGAGAATCTGAAAATGTTTATTTCACCACAGACATTCCCAGGAGTTACAGGTGCTGACAACAGCATTCAAACAATCACTTCCTCTTCAGCAGCTTGACTTCAAAATAAAGGACTTCTGTTGCCTGCAGTGATCACAATGAGCTGAATTCCATTTATTTTGAAATTGTGAACTTTGCTTTGAAGATTTTGTTGATCGCTTAACAGACTGGAAATTTCCGCCATGCTTATAAGCGACAGTTAATAATTTAAACATGCAGAATATATGAATAAAGATTAGAACAGTTATTCAGTTGGTTTCATCTGAGGAGCCTAATTGTTGACCAACATTTCTCGTACAATGCCAACATTGAAGCTACTGTGTGTAAATGAAACGCTTTGCTCTACCTGGGGTTTTGAATCGGTTCCTCGACCATCGCCGTCATCTTGGCGCCATCACTGGACGCTGATGTCACAGCTGGAACAGAAATGCAGCTCAGACGGGTTTGTCAGATTGATTTGGGACGCTGACTTGAAGAAGGGTGCTAACAGTGCAACTCAAACTGCCCAGTGTAAACTCCCACTGCCGACGAACTCCCTGCCCCGTGTTTTGTCCAGTTCCTGGCGTTTGTGTGCGTGTTTACTGGAAGTTTTCCCTCCAGTGATCTGGCCAAACATCTCCTCATAAACAACTGTATTTAGACGTGGTTTGGTCAGAACGTGTTTGACTGTCATGGACGGTAAATCGTGGGTTTGTCTGGGATGAAACAGCCACCTTATGTGCAGTGTTTACTTGCAGCTGAAGTGTCTATTTATAGACAATGGCTCGATCATCTCACGCATGTCTGGATGAGGCTAATGGAATCCTACCCCGCTAAAAAAGTATTTACGCCCTCACAGAGGCACCGCCGACCCGTGACACTGTACATACAGTACATACACAGACACTCGTCCGGGCGCCGAGGGGCTCGGGAGCACCAGGGCAACCCCTGGTATGCAAACAAAGGAGATTCCCCACACACACACTCTGAGATGCCACATCTAACGGGTCTTGTTTTAGAGCAGTGGGCAGCGGTGACAAGAAGCCACAATCACCACTGCTGCACTTTATGACCTGGCAGTGCTGAGGCAGTTTCTCTAAATTCCAGTGACCCATTTCAGGCCTGTCTGTGTCGGCTGGATCGATCAGACTGTCGGGGGGGGTGTCATCGTCTCTGACTCTCCCACACCGGTTTCCCATCATGTGTCCAGGAGAGCAGACAGACCATGAAATGCAGCACAGCCAGGTTCCTCTTCCAGAGAGAGAGCAGGTCCTGAAAGTGTGAAACATCTGATTCCTGATGTGCATTTGCTTTTTTTTTTTTTTTTTTTTTTTTTTTTAGAAGTAATCTGCACTTGGAGACGCAGCAAAGCATTTGATGGGAGTTCTTTGTGGATGATTACATGCTTGCTCTGCAAGAGAGCTCATTTGCATCTTAATTTGTCGGGTATTTCGGTGCCTCTGCACTACCTGTGTACTTGTGAAATTATTCTAAATGACAGAGCATGTCATTACATTAGTTTGACATGGCCTGCAGGAAGCCCTCACCTAGCATTTGTTTTTTATTATTCCATACTACGCTCCATATTGCGTATCTGCTGATGCTGTGTTTTGTTTAAAAGGGAGGTTTCAGCTAATTCGTTTGGCTTGTTTCCATTATTTATGTTATTTCACATGTCAGCAAAAAATATGTTTATTTACAGGAGTAACAACTTTCTGGCTCTGTAGCTGATGGACTTTCAACTGTTCGTTTCTGACAGGCACAAACTTTCAGCTGCAAAGTTTTCTCTTGCTTTGTGCTGCGGCGAGACCCAGACCCAGGGTCAGTGACCGTTCAAGCCAAATAATGAGCCAGAGGTCAAAAACCTCGTGCTCTGATTACCACGAGCTGTGTGTTCAATACCATCAATCTAGAACAGTTTTGACTAAAGCAACTGTATGTTCATCTTGTGGTGTTAATGTCCGTCCTATGGCGGCCTCCTCCCAGGCATCACTGGCATTCTGACACATGTCCCCTAGACTCTGGAGGGAATTCCCATTTGTCCCTTTGCTGAGCTCTGTGGAAAGAGTTTCTCTTGAAAGAAGAAGCTCCGCTCTCGCACAACAGTGGATGTACAGAGTCCTGCTATACTATAATGACGTGTGCGCTAATTTAGAGAACAAACAAAACACAAAAAGAAGCCCTGAATGAAAAAAGGTCTTTCACAAGTCCACCTGTGACAGTGGCTGATTTTGCACATTTGCAGTAGCTCAGTAGAACAAATGTGCAAAATCATAGCAAAGAACAAGACAATTTAAATAAAATAAAAATAAAAAAATACTCTATATATACAGAATAGTGCAGGTAATTGTCAAATTATAAGCATCGTTTTAAAACAGTGGCCTGAAATGTAAAATGTAAAAAAAAAAAAAAAATAGCTTTAAAAGAGTGTTTAAATTTTATTTGTTGTCACTGGGCGCTGAAGTGAGTCCAGCATCCAACCCGCTCTTTTTTTCTCTGCCACCCAGGTTCCACTCATGTTGGCGATCCGAGGGCCACATCGAACCCCAGCTCGCCCTCCTCCTCCCCTCACACCCCCAGCGCCCTGGGCAGCGGCAGCTCGGATCCAGTCCTGAATGGAGGCCTGTGCTCTGCTGCGTACTGCAGCTCAGCAGGAGGTAGGTCCACCCGCATGGGGAGCAGCTAACACAGAGGCAGGGAATCAATCACCCCGCAGGGGACTGAATGGAAGCCATTATGGGATAGTGAGCAGATGTGATCCTGCTGTAATTAGGAACAATGGCTGGAAAGCCAAAATTCATTTATTTACCTGGCCACCAGATGGCGGCAGAGTGAAATCCACCACACCCAGCTAAGACTGCAGAAGGGTGTGAATGTAAACTGAAGGGAGCCAAAGGTCTACTCCAGAAGGCCCTCTGGGACAACTGTGGAGATAAGGAAGTGTCCAGAGCTCTAGTGGCTGCATATCAGGAGTGTCGATGCACTACTTCTGTTGAACCCAGTGATAACCTGGAGGGATATCAATTCATTCTCAACCGCCTTGAGAGACTGGTGAAGACTGCAAAGGAGGTACACAAGCATGGGAAACGGTGGATCCCCGAAGAAAAAGAGGAAAGAATTTTGAAGGACCTGAAACAGCTTGAACTCCAAACCGTTAAGCTGGTATCCTAGAATGCTGACTTCATACAGGACAAGGTCATGAGAGACCGTCGAAGTCCCACTGCTGCTGCAGCTGCAGCTGGATGGAGGAAAACATTCGGCACGTGCAGTTATGTCACAAAACACTGTTATGTAAACGAGTGTGACGCAACAGACGTCTTCTTTGAGACAGAGGTGGAAAATATGTTCGTGTCAGTCATATTGATTTTGTATTTTTATCATTTAAATGCACAAAAAATGAATTGAATTCGGTTGAAGGTTTAGCGAGGCCTGTTAAGGAGCAAGCAACATTGCTTATATAAAATAATTTAATTTCCGTCTCCTGGCGTTAATTAATCCCTCAGGTGTCTCAGTGGACATTTGATTTGATTTTGGTTTTTTGATATTTTGAATTTTTAAAACATGTCATGAAAATGAACTCATTATAACTGTATGTAACATTATCAACAAATCACTGATCGGTGAACTTTTCTCTCACAGGTACAACCCCAAACTCACCAGTCAGCCTCCCCAAGTCCCCCACGTTCCCATCAGGCCGCGGGCCGTGGTCTGATGAGTGCTCCATCTGTTACGAGAACGCGGTGGACACGGTGATCTACGCCTGCGGGCACATGTGTCTGTGCTACACTTGCGGCCTCAAACTCAAGAAGATGTCCAACGCCTGTTGTCCCATCTGCAGGAGACAGATCAAAGACATTATCAAGACGTACCGCAGCACGTAAGAGGGCGGCGCCAAGCGCACGGAGGGACTCGTGAAAATTGATTTGGTATTTCCATAAAATTATTGTTGGTGGGTTTTCTCTCATGACCTTTTCTGAGGCAGGTACCGCTTCTACGCCAAGGTCCCTGTCACATTCGGGTGAAGTGGCAGGAAGCTCCGCTGAGAACTCTGCTCTTGCCAGAGGGGTTTTCTCTCTCCTGGGAACTTGAAATACTTTGAAGGAGAAAGAAATAAAAAAACAGCCCCTCAAATTCTTTCTTTTGTTGAGCCATGTCGTATAGGGATAAACACCGTCTCTTTGGGGCTGAATGTCTGGAGACCAGCTCTTATTTAGAGGGGGACTGAAGCTCTAGAATAGGTCGTCAACCTAACAACGGACATTTGGGACTAAAGTAGTCGACGGAAAGCACAGCATGTGATCCGCTCAGTACGCCACAACTTGTGTCTGTGCGTCACCGAGCATTGGAAATGGGAAGAAGTCAGCTTGTGATGACGAAGGGACGGGTGTCCGTAATCGTCGTGGTGATTCACAGTGAGTGGTGTGCTTAGACATACAAGGCGGTGCTGAATATTTTAAGTAGGATTGTAAACACATGTCGTACTCGTATAATCTCATGTACCTTTATGGTAGTTCTATTGCAAAAGTCAGTGGTCGCTATATTGTCGTGTTAGCTAGCTGCTTGCTCTGCGGTGTGAGTGCAGTCGCACTGAAATCAACATTGTTCCCTCAGAAAATGCCCTGTGAAGAGGACGTTGACCTCTTCACACTCCACGCGTCCAGCAGACTGAGCAGCTTCCAAACAGGAAGTGTGACGATAAACAACAGTAATTAGGATTCTCCTCAGGGCCGATCGTATGTTTTCTTATTTAAAGAAATGTCCCCAAACTCTCCCGACAGCCATGCCTGGTACACTGTGAGCACTCATGACGAATTGACGGATCTTTTTAAAAATAGCTCCCTGAACAACGCACGTAGTCAAAGGATTGTTGCCATGGTATCGAGAAGCCGCCGCAGATACAACTCAGCCTCCTGCCTTAACGCACAGAGGGTCCATTTGTCACATGCAAATGCATCAGGATCTGTGTTTCCTGCCGTTCCCCGAACCCCCCCCTACCCCCCCACCCCGAGAACATCACCAAATAACGCTGTCGTGTGGCGACAAACCGTTCACTCAGAGGAGACAAAGCACACAAATTAAAAAGCTATTTTTGTAACGTAACTCCATGACATTTCCAGTATTTAACTATGAAAGTGTATAAAATATTTGTGTGACAAGACTTTCACCAGCAGCAGAGATCCTTTACAGAAATCTGTTCAGGGGCAGAGGTATAAGAAGATCCTATTTTGAATATTCCCATTCTCATTAGTCTGATCCCCACTCCCCTCGCTGCAGCTTGTAGTGTCCTGATCCATCCCCCACAAATCTCACCTGTAAATACCAGAGCTCAGCAGTAAGCCATAGCTTATTATTACACCCCCCCGCCCACTCCTCCAAGCTGAGAGCAGTTTTTAAAATGTACTTCATTTTGTAGATAATCAACAAATGGGGCTGAGACCTTTGCTGCTATGGTTTTTGCCAGCTGTCCTTTCCAGGCCAACGCTGACAGAGACGTTTCACACGTCGCTCCTCTCACGTCACAGTTTGATTACGCTACCGCTTGAGGTGTTAATTCACATTTGAATGTTAACTTATGTATTTAGAGAGACAAATGATTTGGTTTTTTTTCTTTTTCCTCCCGCGTGCTTGACTTGGAAAAAAAAAAAAAAGAAGAAAAAAAAAAGTTTGTGTCTGTGTATTTTCTGTTGTATTTTAAGTTGGATCGATAATCATCATTCTGAGATTTTGTTTGTTCTTGTTTATCCAAAAGCATGAGGCTCTAAACGTTTTCTTGTTTTCTACTCGAGAGGATCCAGTGAGTGTCTCGTTCCTCGCAGTGATAAGAAATATTGCAGTACACAATCAAAACCTCATTGCTTTTGGGTGCAAGATATAAACTCTTGGTTTTATTACAATCCCTGGGTTTCAGGTCTTCTTCTTTTTGTAATTTATCTTCTCGTGTGAGCCCATGTTAGGGAGCCCTACTACCCACTCCTGTATTTATAGCGCGTATTATTATATAGTCTCAAAAGCCATCGGTGTATGGTCATGATAAATGTCACTTTATAAAGCTACTGATTGTAATCTTGTAAATCTTTAGGCCAGCGTTGCTCTCTGAGATTCAAACGTGGCATGTTTTTATTTTGTGCAGACACTCCGACCAAATGGAAAAATCTCTCTTCTGTTGTTGTTTTTTTTTTTTTTGCGTACATCATATTAATGTTATTCCCTTGTGCAAAATCTTGTATTTATTTGAGGCTTTATTATTATTTTATTTCAGTTTTCAGGACATCCATCCGTTTTTGGACAGCATCAGTGGATAATCAGTTCATACCGAGCTACTGTAAATAACCATTTCTCAGAGGATGAAGGTTTTCCTCATCGTTTTATACACACACATTTTCATCAAGGCCACTTTGCCATTTTGATTTTTTTTTTTTTTTCGCAGAGTTCTCCACAAGCTCCTTGAATGTTACTGATCCTGCAATGTAAAATTATTTATTTGTCCATCACTGATTGTGAGGACCTATTCCTTCAGAACGGCTTCTTCCTGTGTGTTTGCTTCCTCTGCGGTCGGCCAATCACACAGCTTAGACTACTCTCTCCGTAGCTCTAGTTATTTTGTTGTGTGAGCATCAGGACCAACAGCAGTCGAGCATCGGCGGGACGCGACCCCCGCGGCTGAAGCTCTGTGTTTGGCCGCAGCAGCTGAAACTTCTTTACAATCCTGTGTTTTCTTTCTTTTCTCAGTTGAAACAACTCGTGATTGTTTGTGAGCTCTGTTCAGTGTGAGTCGGATGATTGTGGTTAATAAACTTTCCAGATGTGTTTGTGTAAATGTGATTTTCATTAAGAAGCGCACCGGGCTTTGCTCCGACACACACACACACACACGACTGACACATTATCACCCAATTAAGTTGCTGTACGAGCATTTTCAGCAAACAACTGGTTATTGTTGCTGGTTACACTACGACTTGTAATTAGTAAACATGGGATCTGCATTCATTTGGATGAATGTAATTAACATTTAATGAACTGAAATTGAAAGAAATGAAATGAACATTCTATGTCCATGTTGTGGAGAAGAAGAGGCCCAAACACGTGGTGAGAGCACATACCTCCACTAGAGCACACACACTGGAAAATATCGGTTCCACAATGGGCCTGCAATGTTCCCTTGATTAAGATCCACAAACGTTGAAATACGTCCGGTCTTGCAACTCAAAATTAAAATGGTGGCTCAGTCACAAGACTTAGATCCCGTTCAGTGCTTCTTGCGTAACCCTGCGTTCAAACACAGGCTGGATAGAAAACACAAGGTGGGGGGGGGGGGGGCACAGCTGTAGTTAAAGTTGCTTTTATCTGTTTCTCCTGACATCAGCTTCTGGCGGTCAGCAGCTGCAGCGAGACGTCTCTGAGCACAGGCTCGTACCTCTGAGGTGACGAGCTGGTGGCACACACACACACACACACACCTCTGTCTATTCACACCCCACAGACACACACACACAGGTGAGTCACGCCTCCCACTGGCTCAGCAGCGGCGTGACACACCTGTTCACGGTGTGTGCAGGTGTGTGTAGCAGCGTGTAGTCGTGTTCAGCTGTGATTGTGTGGTCTAGTTGTGTGGTATCTATGTGGGTGTAGCATCCTGTTTTGTGTGGCAATGTGAAGTTATGTGTAGAGTTGTCAGTAGCACTGGGTTGTTGTGTGCAGTTGTCTGTGTAGCGTGTAGCACTGCGTCGCCTCCGCACGCTGTGAAGGAAGCTCCACTGCGACCCAGCTGGAGCGAGCCTGTGCTCTGAGGTGTGGGTGCGGTGAACCGTGGGCCCCCGGCCCCCCTCTTACAGCACGTACCACAGCCCCTGGCTTAACCCTGCCCTCAAGCTCGAAACACGCTCTGCTTTAGATGTCCGCAGCTCGTCCACACGTCTCCTCATCTGTGCGTCTGCATGATTTACAGCAGCCACAGATTCACAGAAGAGCCAAGGGCCTGCAAGGCCACACCACCCTCCACTGTTATTAGATGTGCTGCGCTGAATGGCTGAAAGAACCGATCTCAACAGGATTTCATTCCAAGACTCGCTGTCAGTACTTATTCAGCTGGTAATGTGCAGCTCTCTTCATATGCAAATGTCTGCGCTCGTCTGTTCTTTGTCAGCGCTGCCCCGTCCGCGTCACTGGCTCAAGGCAGCCATCTAGTGGACACGTGCTGTCACGGCACTCGGCGCACGGCCTGTGGAGGGATTGGACACAAACTGTATAATCTCGAAAAACAAAGAAGAAGAAGAGGAAAAAAAAAAAAAAAACGGAATGAAATGTGATGAGGTTTCAGTGCTCTGCGTTAATTTCACAGAGTTATCATTCTATGTAATTTGCAGCCCAAGTTTTAATTCAATTGTTCAACAGCGACGTTTCCAAGTAATTACTTCCAGTGTGAAGTTACTGATTAATACTGCTTACTCTGGTTTAAACGAAGCAGCGCTTTACAACCAAATTAGTTTTTCATTTGCGATTAGCATCAAATTACACAACTCTTTTCAGGATGTTTTGTGGGAAGTTAGCCGAAATAACGGAAAGCGGTGCCGCTGAGCTCTCGCCGGGCTTTCAGTCACATCTTAGGATCTTTATTAGCTCCGCTGTAATCACACCATTAATGAAATCAAGCAGTTTCATACATAATTACACCATGTGACAAGGGAGCTGCTTCGCCACAGTCAACAAAGTGTTTGCTCACTGTGGGAACTGTTGACCGTCTCTTTAACGTTTCAGGTCTCGACCTTCTTTGGAAACTACCTTGAAGATACGATTGATATTGATGAGTTGTCGAGGAAGGCTGTGAGAAACCCCTGAAAGATGGCCGCTGACCTCGAGTCAAGGTTTTTTATGTAGCTGTACCTTCTTGCTCAGCAGTGACTCCATGACTTCGAATCAGTCGGCCACAATCGGCAGCAAATTAAACACAGGGGGTCTTTATACTGAGGTATTTCTTCCTTCCATATTCCAGATTTGTCTTTAGAATTGCCCCATTTTCCTTTAAGAGGCAAACAGTCAGCGATTCATTGGCGCGGAGGTGTAAAGTGTACATTTCATGACACCTCAGACACGAGTGATAAATCTCTCCAAACATTTGGATACCGGAGAGCAAAGAAAATCCTGTCTGTGCTCTTTAGTGGCGGGAAGGGGGGGGGGGGGGGGGGGGGGGGGGGGGGGGGGGGGGGCAGGCCTGGAGAGCTTGTTCGTCTTCATCCATCGTTCTCAACCTCCTCACACTTTCCTCCCATGACTCACTCCCTGCTATTTATAACCAGGTGCATAGTTCTGCTCCTCATCTCGACTCACTTAATCTGGCCCACACAGGAAGGAGGATCAAGATAAATGTCTCAATCTGTGATATTACTGTCACCCGCCGCCAGGGCGCAGGAGGAGAAAGAAGGAGCCGGCGTAAAACAACAAAGATAATACATTTAATATTGTTTCTCTTTTGGGCAATGCGAGATACAATGTAAACATGTACAAGATACAAAAAAAGGAACAAGACTTGTCAAAATGAAACAGTAGATAAGAAAGATGTCCTGTTTTCAAAAAGGAATGCACACGCGCAGAGAGGGATCTGGACTCTGCTGCTTCCTGCTGCACATCGTGATGGATATATATGGCCTTTTCACCGTGATTCATCATCGGGTGACTCACAGGACTTTCTCATGGCAAATCTTTTTGAAAACCAGGTGGTTCGCGAGAGTTAAACACAATTTGCATAACAACGATGGCAACGACAAAACGGAGAGAAAGCGGGAACTAAAAAAGAAGAGCACCTCCTTTGGTCCAACTCGAGGCCTGCAGCTGTTGTTGTTGTTGTTGTTGTTGTTGTTGTCACGCGGGTAACGGAGCGTTTTTGTCAGAATTTACAGATCAAGAGCTCGACGGCGTCAGGCTTCCAGGTTTCTTTGGCACGCCGCGTCGCGCAGCAGGGTGGTGTCAAATCCGATCCTATAAATGCCACATCCAGGCTCAAAACAGGCTCCGCCTACTGATGAATCCGCATCAGCTGTCACTCAGCTGTCAATCACTCCTGACAGCTCGCCTCCGCATCCAGCAGCAGAGGCCTCCCACGCAGAGGAGGCGGCGGCAGCCTCGCTGATTAAGAAGCCGTTAGTGCTGCACTATCGTCCGACTGGCTCAGGTTAATTAAGACACACTGTTGTGCTAATTAGAAACGGGGATTCAAACAGAGACAGAGAAAAGTACCACGGAGACACAGCGGCACGCCTCGTTCCTCAACACAGCCTCCTCTCCGGAGCTGGGAGACAGCTCCCGCTGATGCCCGCTGGCGCGTCAAACAACTCCCATTCTGCGAGGAAGTTTTCTGAATGACATAAATAATCAGCCTTCCCTTATTCACAGGCCTGTTTTTTTCCTCTTTTTTTTTAACAGCAGTGAAGAAAACGCCCAGCAGCTCTGCTTGTTCTTTTCTCTCCTCCCTTGCACTCAAACAAAAAGGCTAGATATTAATTAAGAAACCTACCAAATCAAGCCCCTAAATACCTCCCACCTGCTCCCACACACTTACTCAAACTTTCCGATCAAACCTACCCCTCCTTGCATCAAACCCCCGCCTTCATTAACTTTTTTTTTCCTTTTTTTTCCGTTATGAATTGAAGCTCATTTCATTAGATAAGAATGAACCCCTCCGAACCTGTGTTGCACTCAGCGAAGACACAAAGGAATACGTCAGGGGAGGAAAAGGCCACAAGGAATGTACCATATGAAGCCTTTTTTTTTTGTTCTTATTCCAAAAAACTTTTTCCCAGCACCCAGCTCGACTCCCTCACCCTGCGGGCTACACGAGATCTGAAGACACTGACAGTGAAAGAAGTTAAAAACTAGACGTGGGATCTGCTCCAAAGCTTTTTGGGTTTTTTTTTTTCAAGGACGAAAAGTGAGGCCCCCAGAAGCTGCCGAACACTGCCACTGATTTGTCTCTGCAGTGTCTCATTGAAGCAGCAACTTCAAGCGCTGCAATTTAAACAATGTCGGGCGACATGAGAACTCAGAGCCCAGGGTTGGAAAGGAGCGAGCTCATTAAGATTTCACAAAGGTGGGCAAAGGGGATTTGATGGACTGGGCCGACTCCCTGTTAAAAGGAATTATTATTTCTCAGTTTTCCAAGTGGCAGCGCTGCCCACCGGCCTTTAATCTCCCTCGCCTTTAATCTCTCCCGCCCTCACCACCCTCTCGCCACGTCTGCTAGAATCCACCGCTTGATCCGTCTTCTGTCTCCCTGCATCCCGCTATCGCTACGTCTGCTCTACGGCCCCTAACACGCTCCCCTCTGCTTAACACTTGCAAACAATCCATTACAGCCAGCAAACACATACACACACATCCAAACAACTGTCCCTCCACCCCCAAAACACTACGACCTCAATCATCCCACTGCAGGGAATAGAGTGGCAGGCTGTGTCGAGGAAAGAGAGAAAGAGAGGGAGGGAGGAAGAGAGGAGAGGAGGTTATGCCAGTTTTTAGAATCTGCAGAGCTTAAGGTGCTTCACGCCCGAGAGGTGTCGTCCATTTGTCCAAATACAAAGGGAGCAATGGATGACACGTGGTGGAGCCGTCTCACCCGGTCGACCTCCAGGAATATGTCAGGAGGCTCATATATTTCCTCTGCAGCACGAATGCTTCCTCATCATTGTGTGTGTGTGCAAAATTATATATATATATATATAATGAAATTGAAATTGGGGAAGGTAATATATATATATATATATATATATATATATTACATTCCCCAATTCCATTTCTGTTGTGCCACGTGGATGCACGAGCAGGTCTAAGAGCAGCGCAGCCTGCGACAGGCCGCGCCAGTGGACCGGAACGGGAAATATATATCACTGTAAATCATGTGTTATTTTTGGGAAACAATGCTGTAAACGTTTTGTTTTGGTTGCTGAGAGTTGCTCGAGGACAGCTGACAGTTAGCTTAGCATAGCATAAAGACTGTAAATAATGGGAAACTGCACGAGCGTCTCTGGAGCTCAGTAATGGATGCGTTACATCGTGTTGTTTGCTCTGTGGTGTTACAGGGAGGACCACCAGAACCACAACTTGTTGTTCATCAGGGATTTCTCATTATCCAGACAAGCAGGTTTCCCAGCGTCCTCTCTGAATGCCAAGCTAAGCTCAGCCTCTGGACTCTGTATTTAAAAATGACTGTCACATACTTTGTGTCGAATATGGCTTGTCAATTTAAAAAGTTTAAATTTTTAGTACACCAGTTTAAAATCCCCAAATGAACTCAATACCCCTCATTACGAGTTGATACTTAAAACACTGTTACTGTCTCCATGAAATGATCCCATTATTATTTCCCAAAAAACTCCTTGATAGATAAATGTCTGTGGTCACAAGTCCCATACCTGCATTGGCCCGTGTGCTCGCATTCACCTGTAGCACTTAGATAAGGCCAGCTGGGGCTCAGCCACGAGAGAAGGTTGTTATGTCGTCTGCTATTTTTTTGGCGTACATCCTGGAAGTTGATGGATTGAACTGAAATGGCCTAAAGGAGCGTGCATCTCCCCCCAGCCTCTTGTTTACCACTGAGACTCAAAATGTCACCTTCAGCGTGGTGATTGGTGAGGAAGTCTGACATAGTCTGACACAGGGTGGGGGAAATGTCAAGAGAGGCATCGGCGCGGGTGGCGAGGGGGCGAGGGGGCGAGCACACAGAAAGAAACCAGGAGGAAAACAACAACACAAAAACAGGAAACTATCAAAACTCCATTCAGGCACGAACGTGACAGCTCAGGATGGGGCCGCTAAGGGCCCCCCGACGACGGGACTCTCCATCTGTGAGCCCAGATGGCTGTAATGTCAGTACAGAATGGGCCAGTGGGTTTCTGCCATGTCATTCACTAATCACTGTCCGCTGCCGGTGCCAGGCAGGAGGAGCAAGTCTGTGACGTCAGGAGACGGCGAGGAGTCACGTGCGGCTACTTTGGTCCGGAGACTCCTCTGACTCGTCTGTTGCCTCACATCTTTCTGACGCGCTGCACTTTACACGACGGTAAAGCTCGTGACTGGCAGTTTGACCGGGAATATCTTTTCTCCACACACATGACAGCACTGATGTTCATGTTTTTTTTTTTTTTTTTTTGTTTGTTTTTTCTCCTCTTGTTGAAACATGACGCTCTCCTTTATCTATTGCACATTTTCTTGCAGGTACATTTCAAGATTTTGACAAAACGGGGCATAAAGAGGAAATAAGAAAGAAAATAATAAAAGCGTGACTAGAGATGGATGCTACACAGCTAACTGTATGTTCAACACAGAACCATTCCCTTGCACAGTAAGTTCAGCTCAATCAAACAAAGCGATATGTAATAATTACGTGCTGGAGCAAAAAAAAAAATTAACAGTGAGTCAACACATTTACATAATGCCGTCGTCTGGATGGGATTTGCCTCACAGCAAATATCAACTACCTACTTTCTTTTATTGTTCTTTATGTGTCCAAATATCTC
This sequence comes from Pseudorhombus dupliciocellatus, assembly GCA_016785235.1. Classification (NCBI taxonomy): domain Eukaryota; kingdom Metazoa; phylum Chordata; class Actinopteri; order Pleuronectiformes; family Paralichthyidae; genus Pseudorhombus; species Pseudorhombus dupliciocellatus. The sequence goes on from JAFBJW010000232.1 coordinate 2,229,089, forward strand.
AAATACTCAAGTCAGTCCTGGTATTTGGGAAAGTATCTGTCGGTATAAATGACATATTTTGAAGGGGTGACAAGGCGATTATCAAACTAAAATATAAAAATAAATATACTTAAAATCAGGCATTATGTAAAGCACAATAAGGTTGAAGGAAGTGTCCACGATTTGCTAAAGTTGCAGAACACAGCATAGAGGGAAAAAAAGGAATTTTCGAAATTTCCCCCACAAAAAATTTTGCCCAATACAAAACACCTGCTACAAAAAAGTTTAGCTGCACTCAGAATCAAAAAGTAAAAAACTAAAAATGTCTGTACATTTTTTGGGGAGATTCACTGACCAGCAGTGCATTTCTTATTGCACTGAGGTAGGACGCCTGATAAATAAGCCCTGTGGAAGATAGAAAATCAGGTTGTAATACATTTATCCGATCACAAGAGGTCGCTGTTTCTCCAATTCTACTCAAAGAGACTTTGAGCGTTCCACCTCTGATCTGAGGTGTGTGTGGGGACATTAAATAATTACAAAAAAACTTGTTGAATAAATAACATGCTGAGTATTTACTGCATCTTCACATTAATGCACCATAAAAACAAGTTTAAAGTGCACTAATTCACAAACCTGACCCACTTCGTTCCTCGTTATTGCCACTGTGTGATCACAAAGTAACAAATAAACACAAAAAAAATAATTTTGGCTAAAATAGATAACTGCAATCTAGCAGGTACTGTGCTTTGTTTCATAATATCAATACTGTCCAGCAGAAACATAATCACAAGTTAGTGTTCAGCCTCACGATTCAGCCGTTCGTTAGAAAATGCATTTCAGCAGTCTTGAACATCAGCCACATATTGAAAGTTGGACTTCAGCTCAGAGGGGTTGAACTATATATTTCTGCGTGGTGGCTAATATAAATGAATTAAACTGAACAAAAAAAATATTATTTTGTATTAAGATGTGTGCTTTAAAGTGTGATATGAAACCTAAATAATATTGCAAATGGGGAAAAGGCCTAAATTCTGTAGATAAACTTTGTTGTTTTCTATTCAATACGAAAACCATATCTCAACAGTAATACCTGTTACTGTTACTGATACTACCATGTACTTATTTATTTGAATATCTGAGAAAATGTATCAAGTGCTTCCAGGAAGAAAACGCTTCTTTTACTGTTCAGAAACCTCGTGTTTGTATCATAAATAAAGAAAGAACAAACAACAATCCAATGAACTGATATTTCTCTTTGGTTTGATCACATTTTGGGCTAAATGCTGAGCAAATATGTCCCTGGGATTTAATGGTTTTACTGCATTTCCAGTACTTCAAATACAACTGCACAACAGCAGTACTGTTGAACTAATAAAAACAAAATATATACAACATCAATTGTTCCTGGAGCTAGAAAGAGTAAACCTAAAGATTAGTAAACAAATCGTTTTCAATATTTGAGGGTATTAATTACCCACATATGAGGTGGTTTTGTTCTGGAGAGAACACAAGCTGCTTTGAAGGAAAATTAAATATCCACGTTTCACAGATTTATTTGTTATCCCATGAAGTTAAATGTGGGATTCATAGAAATATATCACTGTGGGGATTTAGGCTCAGTGAGAAAACTATATCCATCCATCAAACTCTATCAGGAGCTTTTCCATTTGCCGGCTGTTGGTGGAAATCAGATGTCACAAGAAAGCAGAAATAATTCTCTAAGGAAGACGACAACACAAGACATTATAAAATAAAGACTGAAATGAAATCAAAATACTGATGATGAGACTTGAATGTTCAGTTCTTATATTTTGTGGTGTAGAACAATGAATTATCTGGTAAACTAAAGTTCTTCAATCTGTTTTTTTCTATCTTTCTTTTGTGTGTTGGAGCAATTTGACCATTTCGTTGTCACTCTCTAGAGAAGCTCTTACTCGGTCACGGGAATATTATTGGTGGTGTTCACGGGCCTATGGCACTCCGAAGATTTGGTTGACTGAATGTTTCACCATCCACCAATTAGAACCTCCCTTCCGGTAATCTAATATAAAAGGCACTTATTGGCCATCATAGTCAGTGATGGGCAGGAATAAGCATCACCACGACCCTGCTCAACTTCTGCATTACATGAGGCAAACCTCTTTAAGAGGCGATCACTCCCAATCATTTCATATCTCAAAGACTCCTTGCTCGCAGCTGACAAATCCAATATTTCCCCCGTCGCTCACTCCCCTGCCCAAAATATTTAAAATCTTTACACTCCTCTTTGTATACATTTTAGTAAACCAGCACTAAAAGTGTCCTTCCTTCCTTATCAGATTCAAACATCTTCCTCTTTTTCACACAGTCTTTTCAGAAATGTACATTATCGAGGACATATTGCTTACAGGAGATTGCAGGTAACATTCTCGAGGAGCGAAGCCACATGTCTCCACGGGGACATCATAAAAGGGAGGAGGTGGGATGAGGGGTTAGGGAAGGATGTGTGAGGAGGCGGCTCTATTTTTTCCGCTCCAGGTAGTTGGATGGGACCCAGCCCTTGCGGGGAAGCAGGCTGTCCTGCACCTGGCAGTACCACCATCCATTGGGGTTCCTCTCCAGTACCTCCAGACAGGTGCCCTCAGTGAAACCCATCGTCTCCTCGTCGCCGCGGTAGTCGGCGATCGACACGTACACATCCCTGCCAAAGTTGTTGTGGATGACTTGGCTTTTCTCTATGGGCTTGGGCCGGACCGTGGACACGGGGATGCCGTTGCGTTGGTTAACGTTGCTCGTGCTGAACGCGCTGCCCGAGGAGCCCAGGCTGGAGCGTTCCACGGGCCGCGTCTGACTTTCAACGACCACGTGTGGCCGCACGGTGCTGAAGGAGGCGTTTCGGCGGACGCCCAGAGTGGCGGAACCAGAACTGTAGTGGTCGCTCCTCCCGAGGGATTCGTTTCGCCTCAGAGACCCCGTCATGTAGTGCCCGTCCTTGGGTGGCTGTGTTGTTGTCACGAACACAGACTGAGGCCTCACCGCCACCTGGCGTACTCCGTTTCTCATCCGCACACCTCCGTTAACCATCCCAGGCGGCTTCGAGAAGCCACCGGGGGGCTTGGAGGGAATCGGCGGGGTGTTCCTTCGCATGGCTGGATGCTGCTGAGGCAGACCCTGAATATTGATGTTATTGAGGGCCAACACGTGCTGCTCGTTCTTCTCCAGGCTGTTGGACTTGCTGCCGCCACTGCTCCCGTGGCCGTCTGAGTCCATCCCACCGCCATCGCCCACGTGCCTGACCGGTTCCAGGTAGTAGGAGGGCGCCCAGCCCTCCTCTGAGCCCCAGCGGATGTACCACCAACCGCTCGCCTGCTTCTCCAGAACCTCCACCTCCACCCCAGCGGGGAAGCTGATCTCAGAGTCTTGAACCTTCTTGTAGGCGTCCAGAGAGCGGTACACGGTGGGGCCTTCCACATCGGAATCCCCGCGGCTCCCTTTAGAGTAAACAGAGGAGAGATCCGAGGTGCTGCGAGAACACATGGAGTCCTCTGATGAGATGACGGATGCGGTTTCAGAGTCGTCCCCACGAGACGGTTTGATGCTGTGTCTGTACTGACTGGTAGGCCTCAGCTGCCGTCTCAGAGAAGTGATATCCATCCTCTCGGGGCTCTGCGGCTCTGATTTGGTCAGGAGGGGTTTAGGTCTGACAGAAGGCTTGGGCCTGGTGGAGGGACTCTGACCTATTCTCTGCTCCACATCCCGAGAAAATGGAGGGACTTTCTTGGGGCCTCTGCTCAGCTCATCAGATGAAGACAGGGGGCTGTTATCCTGGGACCTGAAGCTGATGTCTACATGTCTGCCGAGGGTCTGGCTTCTGCGGTTCATCTCTGGCGTCATGGTCTTCATGGGCCTGCCGGCGAGAGGGGAGGATCCAGAGGGCCTGCGCGGGACGGTGGAGGAGTGGTAACTCTTTGGGGAGTTGGGCTCACTGGAGCCTTTGGCTGCGGGTGCTTCGACGCCACTGCTCGGCCTGAAGCCATCGTTCTCGTAAATACATTCTTCTTTAGCGACCTCCTCTACGGACCTGAAAGAGGCTCTTCGACGGCTGAACGCGGGAGACGCCTTACAGACAGGAGGGGAGGCCTTGCAGGAGGGAGGGGAGCTGCGGTACTTGTCACTGACCACGTTGCTGATCTTCACATCCAGGGGGCGCTCTTCCTTCAAAGAATCTGTGTCAGACTCCCCCTCGCAGCCAATCGCTGGGATGTCATATTCGGGTTCCTCGTACACAGGCCTGCTGGGAGGCTCTGAGACCTTGGAGGCAGAGTTACCTGGAGGAGGGGGAGGAGGAGGAGCCTCTTCGGATTCTTGTTTCTTCACAGGTGGAGCAGGAGGCGGGACTTTGGGCCGGGTCAGGGTGCTGGTTCGACGGCTGAGGTTGGGTTTCTTGCGTTTGTCGATGTAAGAGCAGGGGGCCCAGCCCTCCTTCTCTCCGATCTGCACGTACCACCAGCCTCCGGGGTTCTTCTCTATCACCTGCACAGCAAAGTTTATTTAATATTTAATATTTAATGAAAGAACTTCACCTATTGAAATGGGTCCGGATTAGTACAGGGGCGTGGATAACTGCTATGATAAGACGTTTAAAGACATGCTGAGGTGGTTACATCATAACACACTAGAGTCCCTGCAGAGAGATCAGGTTCAAACACACATTTCAAGGTCATATTTCTATTGGCTCAGCTTCCCTGTCTGTGAAATACATATTCATCGAGGAACACCAGCGTCCTCTCAGTGGGAACAGCCTTCTTACATCAGCCTTCTGTCCTCCACGGAAACTGATGCCATCAGAGATAGAGGACTGGAAGTCTGCTATGGTGTAATACTCGGCTTCCACAGCAGGGGGCTCTGGTGGTTTAGGCAACTGGAATCCCTGTAAAGCAACAAAGGAGGAGAGCTGAACCACTGACATCATCAGTGTATTGTGTCTGACTCCACAGTGATTACAGCCGCAGAACAAAGCTAACGTTGGCACTTATCTATTGATATATGAGTGCACGAGATGAAAATGATAATGAAGAACAGATATAGAATATGACAGGAGGCTGAAATTGTAATTGTGTTTTCGTTATACTTTAAGGGTTGGTTACAACAGTAGAAGATTTTCAGAATGAATAATATTAGTATCTGTCGCAATGACTTAAGGAATTAAAATAAATGTGTTTTTTTTGGTTGAACACATTTGTTTAAAATTAGGCACTAAATTAATTTACTTCTAAATTATTATATTTGAGTATGTTGGAGTTCATTCATTCATCTTCAACCACCTGTCCATTACTGGGTCGCGGGGGGGGGGGCTCCAGTTCAACACAGGGCTGACGCACAGAGACAGACAAGCATTCACTCCTACGGGCAATTTACTGTGTCATTGTTTTAAAATGTCTTACCAAGTTGGCGTCCCTCCTTGGGGGAGGTTTCTGTCTCAGATTTGGAGACCCTGATGAATAAAATGACAGCTGATGAGAATGTTAGTTCAAAAACTCGGCTGGGAAACGCTCTGAGTGTGTGAGTGATTCCACACAGCAAACCTTGCTAAGTCCCATCCTTAAAAGGCCTCACAGGTTAGTGTGATTACAAATAAGCCTTACAACGTCACCCCCGCCACCCTCACATACACATGCCACGTTTCTTACCTACAGCATCGAAGCCTACACAAACAGGAGAGGACATGTCTTAATGTCTCAGAAGAATCCTCCTCCCTTTATTTGCTGGTACTGAAACATCAATCATCACACCACAAACACTCACCAATCTCCACTCGGTGCGGGGCCACTCTGGCAACAGCCGGGGACCCTGCCTCGCCTCTCCCTTTATTCTCGTTGAGAGCGGCGCTCGCCGCTATCCCCAGACATGGGCTGTTGGTGTCACGGCCTGCGCTCAGCCTCCTGCCGGTCTCGGCGTTGATTTCGTTGCTAAAGGGCATGGGTAGGCTGATCTCGCTCTTGGAGATGTGGCGCTCCGGCGTGGTGCTGCCCTCTCCGTCGGTCTGAATGTCCTTCTCGCTGACGGACTTCTTCTGCAGCAGGTTGCTGATCTCCATGATGTTGCCGATGATCTCCACGGGGCCGGTCAGGGTCTTCTTGCGGGGGGAGAAATCGTCTTTCAACTTTTTTAAGTAAGAGGCCGGGGCCCAGCCCTCTTTCCCTAAGTATCTGGAATGCATAAAGATGAGATGATTGATATTACTGTTAGCTGAACTATTCCTTATTTAACACTCTTTAAAGGATATCTGCACCAATTTCACGCAGTTTATTCCTGAAGCGTGTCACATCTCATCTCTCCTCTTGGATCATCTGTTTCTCAAACCATCTTTTGTGACTCCCTCAAACAGAACTACTGCAAACCATGCTCCACATGTGCTGGAACAATAATCTACACAAAACGGGAGCTGTGTATTGAAAAAAATGACACTCCTCTAATTCCGGCGAGGTAGAGGCAGCCAGAGGCAGTAAACAGACAACATAATGAATGCAAGGAGACGCTGCCTCCCCACATTTCAACATTTGTTGTTGTGCTAAATGAGTCACTTTAAAATGCTTTGTGAAACAATAAGCAATGTTTCAGATGCAACCGAGTCATTTGCCTCTAGGTGACGATTTTCTGCTCAAGAGAGAGCGCTCCGACACCGACCACAAGGTGTCCTCGTAATGGCCACTCGCTCGGACTTGGCTGCACGGAAAAGGGCCCAGAGAGAGGAGCGTGACTCAGACGGACATCTGGAGGATTATTTCTCTGAGATGATTCGCTGTGCATCGCAGTGACGGCAGAGGAGTGAGCAAGCTGCGTGAACAAGCAGTTTGTGTCTGCGTGCTAATGTTTGGAAAAGAAAATCTGCACAGGCTTCGACTTCCGATAATGACCTGCTACTTTAAATATCCACTTAAATATCCAGTGAAGAAATATACAGACTACATAGCATAGTGTTAGTATACAAACATAAATAGATATTAAAGGCGTCAGGGTGAGTCATGTTCAATCCCTTTACACATGTTACACATGTTATCCATTTACCTCAAACACCACAGTGGCTCAAACACCTCCACGCCTGTGAGTGTGTATTTATAAGCATGCACACTCGTAACATGCATTTGTCTGTTTGATGCCATGAGGCGGCATGTGATAGCAATCAGCTGTGCGGTGGAGCTCTGCTCTTTTGCCCCCCGGGGATACAAGGAAACAAACTGGCAGGAAGTACACACTGGCTGGGTAAACAACACACACATGTGCTAATATGCAGAGAGAGAGACATTAGGCTTCCCAGGCAGAGCTGCTGGTTGATCTGTGCACATCGCCATATGTTAATGGTTTCTCCTCAATACCATTACGCCAACGAGAGCTCCAGGAAACGGCAGCCTTGATGGCGACGCTAAGCGAGCACTGGCAGCGTTCTTTGAAAGGGATGGAATGGAATCCGACAGATTCCATTTCTCTTGACTGTGCGGGGGTTGACGCAGCGGCCCGTCTGCCGGCGTCTGCTCACCTGATGAACCACCAGCCCTCCAGGTTCTTTTGGATGACCTCCACGGTGACTCCTTTCTCAAAGCTGACTTCATCCTTCCCTTGACTGGTGTATGGCTGTATCGTCACATACTTCTCTTCTGAGAGGGACATGAGAGAGAGAAAGTGACAGTGAGTGAAACGTTATTACCAAACTGTCACTTACATTGTTCACTAGAACCAGGACAAATTTTCCACTGTTCAAAAAAAACTGTATGCATGGAAAAAAGTTGAATGTGACCTATTTAGGGGACTGACTATTTCCATACATACACAGACACATGACATGTTGTCAAACACAATAATGGGAAACAGCTCCTTCTACTGGCTGACCCTTGCCCTCACGCTGTGGCCTCATTTAAGCTGTTTGGACTCTGATCCAGTAATAATAATAACCATAAAAACAACTTTATTTATACAGCACAGTTCACACAGTGAGTCGAAGACTCGAAGCGCTTCACATCAATAACACGTATACAGCGTGTCCGTGTCCCTCCAGAGGGAGATTCCTCCACTAGCAGCAGGCCTGCATCAGGGCCTCCCTCGAGGAGATAAGATTTTTGGACTGAGCTCAACACTGTCAGATTCCTATCTGACCGCCACTCCTCTCTCACGCTCCACCGGGCGTCCAGACCCCTGTAGGGAAGGAAATCCTACAATGGGTTTGGTGAGGAGCGAGGGAAGGTTTTGGGGATTTACAGAAGAGGGGAGCAGCGAGGGACACGAACGATCAGTACAGAAAAGCAGACCAGACCAGGCCGAGTTGACAGAATGTGACCTCAGAGGGCTCAGGGGAGTAAGCTTGTTAAAGGAAATGTGAGGGGCATCGATGTTGATACCGTATCTCAAAGCTATGGACACACGCTCCTCTGCTGCGGATCCTTCAGAGCAGCTGAGGTCAATAATGGGGAGGGGAGTGGAATGTCTGGCCTTAAACCTGGCCTTGCAAAGCACGTTTTGTGTGTGTGTGTGTGTGTGTGTGTTTTGAGGACTTGCAGATGGACAAGGAATAACAAATGGGACGGCTTACAGAGGCATCTGGAACGTTTACCTAAATGCGTGTGCTAAATTGTGTTGTTGCAGATAATTCCCCAAGTAGAGGAAGTAAAAATGAATCATATTTATTAACCACATCTGTGTGTGTGTGTGTGTGCCTTTCATGGTCTGTAAACATGCCTTAGTGTCCGTGTCTAAGTGTGCGTGTGTGCGTCACACTGCAGGGACAGAGCAGTGAGTTGAGCTGGCGGTCAGCGGGACTCTATAAATCAGATTAGGGACCTGCTGCAAACGACCACGGTCTGTGGCTGCTGCGAGCAGAGTGTGAGGCACGTCCCCTGCCGAGTACACAGTGAGGTCACGTCAGCGCCAGTAGCCAATCTGCGCCCTGAGAGAGGTCAAGACACCCTGACCTGGCTTTGTGTCAGAGCGACGGGAGGACAAGTCCAGTCTTTTAATTTAATTTCCAAATGTGCCCTTGTTTTATTGTTTAGAGCTCAGGAGCAAGTTCTCATCTTCTTTATTAAGCAAAGAATCCCCTGTCAGCTAACAGGCCGCAGATTATACGGCCGCTTTCTTCCATTAGCAAATTACATCCTCTGACCACGTCAGTCCTACGTGAGTGGTCTTTGTTTTTGTCCTTTGCCAGTGCTGCGAAATCACGATCTCAAGTGTCGGTGCAGAGCTGTAAAACCTCAGCTGCCCACTTCGTATTACAAGCTCAGCAATGCATCGTCACACAGGGACAGTGGCAGCTCCAATCACAAAGACCGGCAACATGGGAAGGCTGAAATGTGACGTTGGATGTCTAATTCAAGCTGTGAATAATTCTCCATAATTTAACAATGCTAGAAATTTCAACAACTTGAGCAGTTATTTTACACACTGCAAAGAGCAGCTGCACACAGCCCATACCTGCACATCTGTTCCACTGAGCGACGGCAGACGCAGACAGACAGTGCATGTTAATTGGACAACATGGCAACAGTGACGCAGCCATGAGGCAAGAAGCGGTGCTGAATGAATATTTGGAAAATCCGCAGGAGCCGAGTTTGACACGACTCCAAGCAGCGGCAGCTGCAGTTTCACGCTGAGACTATTTTCAACGATGGAAAAAAAGAAGAACTACTGGTCCAGGAGCTTGTAGCTTGTCTGCAACGCTGCCAGTAACCGTCCCACTGTCCTGTCTGACCTTACATGAGGCTTTAGCACAGACACGCTGCAGTGGTTCTGAATCCATCTCAGACCAATCAGGCTTGAATTCCTGAATATATGACATATCAACACTTTGTCACGCTCTGATTTCTGATCACGTGGCTGTCAAGAGAAAAAGAGGTGCTGAGAGTGGGTAGTGCATCAAACTGTGTGGTGAAGGTTTCTCAGCTTTCAGCCTCCGTAACATTATTCTGCAAATAAACTGTGAATGAATAAATGATGATGACGCTGCAACTTATCCCAGGTTTGGTTTCATTCATCCATTTTCAACCACTTGTCCATTACTGGAGCCAAGCTCCCAGCTGTCACTGGGGCGAGAGGCACAGGCATGACATCACAAAGGATTTGTAGACCGAACATTAAAATCTGACATAGAAAATGTCAACCCACAGCTGGTTTTGATGAAGAAACACTCCAAATGATAAAAGGCGTTTGTGTCTCTCTCAGAATAGCGCGATGGTCATCGCAGGGGGGTCAGAGGTCATGAGACCACCTATCCAAGCACTTAAACTACTTCACAAAGTGTTTGCCTGATTGTCTATTCCACATTCCACTAAGACATGTCTCGCCCTCGCTGTTGGACCATCTGAGAGCGTGTTCAAATGTAGAACACAAACACTTCAGGAAGTTTCAGTGGAGAGGCAGAAAAATGTGAGTTGAACTACTGCCTGGACGCTTAAGAGAAAAAAAAAAAAAGTAGCTGTCAGACACTGGATTTCGGAGCGGGGCCTCCACAAGTGTTTCATGCTCTCGTTCTTTGCTGGTGACTCACCCAGAGGCTGAGGTCTGCATGAGTAAAACCAGGGAGCACGTTGGGCTGCTGCCCCACTTTGACACTTTCCACTGACTCAGTGGGGCCAGGTCTCGCTGTTCTGCCAGACATGTCTAGTTAGGTGACATTTCAACGCTGTCCCCCTGACCTGAAGTGCGACACACTCTGGACCCAGCCCATGAAGGATGAAAATACTGATCCTCTAACGGCTGCTGCTTTGGTCACCATGTGATTGCTACCTGACCTAAGTGGATGAGTAATGGTTTCCTGTCTCACAACAGCTTCCACTGCTGAGCCCCACACAAAACCAAACAGGGTGAACAGCCTGGAAATGAGGCCTGGGCTGTTACCAGAACGGCTGTCTGTCTTTTACATGGTTCAAATGGGTGTTTTTAGAACGCAGCAGGGGCCCAGGTTGTTTTCCTGTCAGTGTTATTTCTGTTCTGTACAGTACGATAGTCACTGCATGATCATCAGCGGAGGCACGCACCACTCTGATGTTCCATCTCCTCATCTACAGGATGCTGCCTGGAGGTCTGGGACAAACGGAGAACAGGGTAACACGAGCCGGCCGGACCAGGCTATGTTATGATAATAACTAGGAGGCATGAGAACGTCTGGATGAGCAAGGACCCACCTCATACAGGAGAGCATTTTTCATGTTTGTGCTTTTTGTCAAGACTAAACCAAAATGTGAAAGTCATTATCACCGCTCAAACCTAGAGGGAGGCTTTACGCAAACAGCGCGGCGCAGTCGGTTTGTGAGGCCGTTCAGGCTGCTGCATTTGGGCCATGGGCCCTGAAAATCCTCAATTATCCAAATCTGTTTAATACAGTCCAGTTATTTTGTTGCTCACTGTGAGCTGAAGAGCGCCTAGGGTTGATGAAGCGAGATTTGAGATTTTGCTGAAGGAGCTGACTTGTGGCCACCCAATGAGCTGTTCCTGGTGGAGCGTCGGGGCCAGTTGTTGTTGGCTGACAGGCCGGGGTGCAAAGGAGGTTGTTTACCACATGGCCACAGAATGTGTGAAAGTACAGGAGAGAGGGGCCACAGAATTAGCCTGTGCAGGATGGAGAATATATATATGTTTTCAGTGAATGAGGAAGGAGTTTGTGTTTTATTTCCTCAAGACGAAATTTAGAAGACCCCTGATCACTTAGGACAAGAATTTGCTGATTCATCTCCCGTCAAAGGTCTTTATGGGAATAGTTTGAACTTATGAGTATGATCTGAAAATCATTAACTCCATATACTAACACTGTGCTGTGATACATTTGTTTAAAGTAGAGAAAGTATATACGTCCATCTAACTTGTGAAGCACCTTGTAACTTATTGTCATTATACTAGCAACACTTCATTGCAGGCTCCATAATACTGCGATGTTACTCTGTGGAGAGGAAGTGACTCAGCTGGGTGGGTTTGATGCGAAGACAGCGCTCTATTTTAGTGCTGGTGCAGAGTGCCGTGGTTTCACAGGTGAGGTCGAGCTGTTTCCTTGACCACAGCAGTTTGGTATATTTACATCTCTCCATGTGCTATAAAAGGAAGAGAGATGTGGAGCCGAATGTGGCAAAGCAAATCCAGCGGCATGCTCTAAACCAGGTGCTGAAGAATGGTGAGTTTACTTGCTTTATATATATTATTTGTCCATTAGGCAACTACTTGAACAACGTGCAGCACTTCTTTATTGTGCCACGGTTCCACACTTCCTATCTGCTGCTTAATTCTTCTGCAGCTGCCATCAGACTGGTGCAGAAACCTTTGTGCTCATCATGAATTATTCTGTGTGTTTTTTACTGTTGGACCCTAAACCACAGAACGCAGTGCACACAGTCTGTCTCCCTCTCTCTCCCCTCTGGAACACCAGGTAACCAGATCCTCTAACGTGTCTGCAACACTAAAAGCTGTCTAACTAGATTATAGGAATATTCGTTATTTTAAAGACACTAATGTATTTACTCCTTCTCATTATACAATCGTCAGTAATATTTCTCCATTTTGATTTTTAGGATTTCCAAACTGTCTGTGCGTCATAATCGAGGGAATCCTGCTTCTAACAGGGAATAAAAGTGTTAAATGCCATCGCTGTCATGAGCTCTCACGGGTACTTTCTGATTGAAGGCATTGACGATAAAATAAATACCAAAGTTCAAATGGAACAACCCCAACACACGGGGAAGTGAGTTCACTCTGCCCCGCAGGCTTCATGGAAATAGAACAAATAGAATCATTCTTCTGGGCGATGCGTTCAATCACCCTGACTGTGTATTGCATGTGTGTTTGTGTGTGCATGCGCGCCCGCTGTCGCCGTGTTCACCTCTGCTCTGCTGACGGTTGACTATACCCCCGAGGGTCCAGCGGCGGTCCAGCCTCTTCAGATGTGCCTTGCGTCTCTTAGTAACTGATGAGGATTAGGAGCAAATAAAACAGAAAGAGAACAAAGATTGTGAGTTGAGTTATTACGAGAAACAAAAAATTCAAACATGAGCAAAGAATAAAAACATTAAAAAAAAGTTGTTATTCGCACAGAAAAGGGTTTCTTCGAGGATAAAGACAAAAACCAACTTCTGTTGGTCGGTAGATCTCATTCTGCTGAAACAACAAAAGCCACATATAACCTGTTAGTTGATGGTTAATTTATTAATAGTCAAAAATGATTCTGTAGTTTAATTAAGGCAAATATCTTAGTGTGTGCACTGAAAGGCAAAAATTAAAATGGCCTGCTTTTTCTGGATGGATTGTGGCTAAGCACCATGTGTTACACAGCAGGAGCACGGTGATCAGCTTGAGTTTACAAAGGTGACCCAGCAGACATCTTGCTCCAGCGTTCTCCTCTGTACGCGGCTTCAGCAGGGCTTTCATCAACACTCAGCTTTCTGTGGCGTTTCAGTGTGTGACGTCCAAACACAGACCTCAGCTGAATCAAAGGACTCCCGCTCAATAAAACCATTATTCATGTATTTAGTTCGACTAATACATGCTCCTTATCGGATAAAACGCTTTCCACTATTCCCCTTGATCAAAGTGAAATGTTTTAAATCCTTTGTTTTGTGCAACAAACAGCACTGCACTGTTCTAAGTATACACACACACGCACACAGACCAGCTGTAATTTGGGGGCAGTGTTGTTCTTCCTCCCCAGCCACAGCTGATGGTACTGACAGAAAACAGAAAAGGACTGAACACACCTGAGGAGTAGATTAGAATTCTGAACATAAATGAGGCATACACACCTTTCTCTTGCATTTTTATTCTTAGTTGGATTGTCAAGTAAAGTGTTAGTATATATGAAGTTTATTATGTTCAGCACATAACATGTAATAAGCCATTCAATTGCCAAAAGTAATTTTCTATTACAGTAGGAATTCTTCTCCTTCTTTTTAGCGACATAGTGAATAAAAGTGGGACGACACTGACTTGATTTGCAATGTGAATAAAACACTGGTGAGACCTGGCATATTGACCTGACCTGTTACATGAGCCACACTTACAGACTGTCTGTGGCTCCTCTATGCTCGGCTCTCGACCTCTCTCACCACGTACTACTTCAAACCATGTATAATAAAGTAGCTGTCACAACTTGATGAGTCATTTTCCCCTCTCAGTGCATCCTCCGAGGCCGTGTGAAGAGCAAACCCATTAATGAGGGGGAGAAGGGAGAGAAACAACGCTCGTCTTCCATCCATTTCCACTGAGGCAATTCAATTCCGGTGTCACTCAGCCTCTCCATCTCATATCCTCTCTTCACCCCCTGATCTTTCCATCTTTCCCCGTGCTCAACACGCGCCCTTTCCCTCTGCGCGCTTCTGCTTCTTGTCATTTCCTCTCCCCTTTGATTCCTCTCTGCTTCCTTCCGTCCCACTGAGCGCCACCCTACTCCCGTTGACCTCCTAATTGAAATATCAGCCGAGGGAAGGCGCGCGGGGAAATGTTATTCCGAGGTAATTTCAGCGGGGCTGGGCAGCGCCTGTCGGTTCCTCTCCAGCTAGCGAAGCTGTCAGCGGAATCAGGTTGCAAACCACGCGGAGATAATGAGATGTAAGAGACGACAGGAAGCGAGAACGGGGGAGATCAGAAATGAGAAGTGACGATGTGTGCAAACACAAAGGCACCAGGCCTAATGGGAAAATGGGGGACACTGACAGAGGATGTGTGTGTGTGTGTGCTTGCATATAGCTGTGAGCTCAGTCAAGTCCTGCATGAATTCACTTGAGTGCATTGGTTAACAGTTGTTTAAAAAAAAAAAAAAAAAAAGAGTGTGTCTCCTAAAACTGCTGCCAGACCCAGATCCAGGACGAAAGGATAATTCTGGTTTATTTGTTCAGTTGTTCGGATAATTGAGTTTAACCCTTGACTGCTCGCTGCTCGCCCCATTAGATACATTAATTAATGCTAATGTTGTGTTGTCAGTGATCAACAAAGTTCGCCGCTGAGCTAGCGTCGCACTCCGCTGACACTGTCAGACAAATGATCCGCACAGAAGCATCAAAACATTGTCTTCTGCGTTCCGCGTCTCCACTGGCGTCTACGTGGCCGACAGTTACCCTCGCGGCTACCAAAAGTTTTTTTATTAGATCAAAGTATGCCACGACAGTAGAGGCTAGTGTCACCTTCAGCTGCTAGACTGACAGCAGGAGGCCTGTGTAGCTTTAGTCTGACTCACTCGTGTAAAATCCCTTTGACACCTCTATTGAAGGTGTCACAAATTTATGTAATAATCCAGCAAAAGCAATCCCTGTTTGGCAGGTATTTCTGAGCACATTTCCACTTATCTCTATTAGATCTGAGATTTGGTCCAAGAGCAGAGAGGGTTAGGAGTCAGGGATGAAAAGCTCCACTCGGGCACTTAGACTAAATATTAGGGAAGAAAGGGTCACAACAAACTGATGCCTCCTGCAAATCCTTTGGCTGCGGCCTGGTACCGTTTCACCATGGTGCTGCAAAGGGTCTTCAAGGTTCCTAATACAAGACTGGAAGTGTGTTTGTGAGTGTATGAGCAAGTGACTTCTGCTCACTGCTGATGATTTAGGGTTCAGACGTGGCCACAACTAAAAGCCATGATGAAAAATCAAAGCTTGAAAAAAAAGTCTTCCAGTATCGTGTGTGTTTGTGTGTCTGCGCTTACCTTCTCCAGTCCGGGAGGTTCCAAGATCTAAATCGTCTCTGGTTCCATTCTGGGAGTCCAGGTATGTAGCTGGCACCCAGCCCTGCTCCTCTGCTGTGCTGACAAACCACCACCCTGGAGAGAGGGAGAACACTGGTGAATAAAAGGCAGAGATGATCACATCAGTGTCGCTAACAGTCATTGAGGCCTGTGGGGATGACACATGGTGATTTACACCAATCAGTGAAAATGTATTTCACATTTGTCAGCAGGCACAATGGACCATGATGGGAACTGAGCACAGTAGCCCATTAATGCATCCAATATGTCTGTGTCAGAGTAACAGAGAGAGGGAAGTTTCACCTACTTGGACAGACGTTGTCATTACTAAACCAGACTCCAGACTGAGAGAAACTGGAGAGGCTGCACCTCTGAGCAACAAACGGCATCGTAGTAGTAACAGTGTTCAAAGAAAGTCAGCGGATAACCAGAGTTGAGACTATTTAATTTGAAGCACCATGAATGTCTGTACAACATTTTATGGAAATCCAATTATGAGCTGAGGAACCATTTCAATTAATGAGGTAAAAAGTCAAATATGGAAGATGTGGTATCAATGAATTGATGAAGGAGGACTCACTGTCTGGGAAACAGGAGCATCAATGGAGAGGTCTGCACAATCCATTTTACATATGCCAATATAATTTGCTAAATATGAGAAAATGTTGAAGAAGGGCTGGTCAAGCCAAAAAATAAGTCTGACAATTGGTGATTTTATAAAATCTGTTCAACTTTGTACTCATAAAATCAGAACTGACCGTAATATTAAATAATTGAACACAATAATTTTAACCTGTGTTGCTGAATTGCATCAAACCTTTCAACATCATCATTACGTGTTCATTTAAATTCCACTGCAGTCGATCCTGACTGACCCAGGCTGCCATCTCCAGAGCCCCACCCCCTCACAAGGCTGTGGACTGCACACACACATGCTTCATCCGAGCCACCACAGCATGCTGAGTCGCTACCTAAAGATTCTCGAGGAATAATTCCCTGGGATGCTTTGTAAAGCCAAGAATTCTTCGCAGTAGCTCGGAAACTTGCTGAATGGTCCACACTTTCCCAGACTACCTTTGCTTTGTTTTCCTCCAGGTCTGCATAATCATGTTACTTTAGGGAGTCTCGTGGAAACCGAAAGGCTTTCCACTCAGGGCTGAGTCATAAATCAACAGTACACTGCTGAATTTGAGCTCATTTTAGATCAACCTTTTACCCCAACCAAAGCCTGACGACCGAAAATGAGAAGCCTGAGCTCCGTCTTCTATGACTGAATTCACTTTTAGGGTTATAAAAACACACTAATATTCATCTTAGGCATCGTGACACCTTGTGCCATTCTCCAGCTTAATTTGAAAAGAGTCTTATTCCTGTGGAGTGTGTGCTTTCATTCATGCAGGAACAAAAAAACTGCAGCTTGTCTTAAAACATGGAGATGTGGCTTCATTAGTGGTGCAGCGTCTGGCACAACAACTCTCTCTCTTTCTCCACACACACACACACACACGCACACACACACAAACTGTAGATTTACTTTAGATGGTACAAGCAGTACAGTATAAGTCAGGAGGGAGAAGTAGCTGCTCTGAGCTCATGTTGGATACACACACCCTCAGTTTCACGACCGTCCCCGGGATTGAAATGGCCCCCCCTGCTGTCTCCAGTGCCCTTTCCTGGCTAAGTGTGATTGAACGTGTAAGTGCAGTTACAGTAGAGAGAAGAAGATGATTATTAAAAAAGATGATTAGATTTTTTTTTTATCTTTCTTCAAATGAGTCCAACAATTAGGTCATAACTGCAGCGGTGTGTTTACAGCCTCGGGGCTGTGCTCTCTGATGTGGTTTGAGAAACCAGGAGGAATCAACCCATCACACCCTCTTTTATTAGCAGGCAAGACACGGATCACATGAACACACACTATGAACGAGGCGGAAAATATATGCCTGAAAAACGGAGCTGTATCAAATGGAAGCTAGGCTTTTTTAGAAACGCTATTTTCTTCAGATCCATTATTTATTTTGGGCAAAAGGTGAAATCATCAAAATCATCAGACAAATCTTCACTTTTGAGAAGCTGGAGTTTTGTTTGAATTTGAGTTTTGTAGAACTGCCCCCTATAATGAACACCTCATAATTACTGAATCAGTCATCTGACTTACTGTTTGTTTGTTTTTTTGTTCAAAAATGAATTGAACTCCTCATACGTAAGCTCACAGAGGCAAAGACTCCCGGAGTGGGCCAGCATGTGAGCCAGTTAACACACAAAGTCAATACGAAACACTGTCCCGCCTCTATTTCCCCACAGTGGGTCACGTCTTACAGCCAGCACAGGAGTTAATTCAACCAGAGGGTCCACACTCACACATGGCAGATTGGACAGTAGCTGCAGTGTAGTTCAACACAGTTCCACTACCTTGGGGTGTGTGCACTCGCCTGCTGACTGTCCACATTCAGAACGTGCCAGCTTAGAGCTTCGGACCCGTCAGAATTAAAGTAGAATATTGCTTGGTCCAAACAATGACACATCAGTTATGCTAATTCTATCTTACCCCACAGCTCCTGGTTGTTTGTTTAAATGCATGAAGTGTAGCAGACTCTCAGGCTTCACATTCCTCTTTTGGTGGAGAGTTTTTTGTGGAGAGTTTCATTTTTGAAGGCTTTAATTTATTTTTGGCTTTGCTGGAATATAAAAAAGTCCTCCAAGCAGCAAGCAGAGGCCGCTCCGTGTGAAACACATCAGGGCTTCCATAGCCTGATTCATTGCAGCTAGTCAAAAGGCTAAAGACGAATTGGAGCCACCTGTACTGAGGAGAGGGCGATCAGTTCAGAGACAAATGCAGGAGCTAGTCTTCCATAGTGCACCTGGCACATGGTGGAAAAACAGAATAACACCTCAGAGGACTGAGGTGAACACTCACTGTTACCAGCACCAAGAGTTAGACCCCCCCCCCCCCCCCCCCCCCCCCCCCCCCCCCCCCCCCCCCCCCCCCCCCCCCCCCCCCCCCCCCACATCTGCTGCACATGTCAAGTTAACTACAGCACCTGAGGCTGACTGGACCTGTGTTTGCACAGAGTTCAGCTCTTCTGTCTGCTCCCACCCAGGCCAGGACAGCTTCATCCCACAAGACCTTTAAACTCATCATAACATACTTAAATTATCTCTCGGCACCTTGAAATGCTAGAATAACGACCAGCGATTTCAAGCCAGGCAGAATCACTTTACAGATTTGTTTCTGTCATTTCCTCACATGCACACTCAATCAAAAGGTTCAAGAACCAGAGGCAGCTCACGTGGTGTCTTTCATTTACACACACTGGGCTGCACACACCACGTGCACACATGGAGCACAGCAAAGCATTAACAGGACATAGTCCTCCTATAAATCTATGGGGAAGGCAGGGTGAGAGCTGATAAAAGAGGACCGGACTGGACACACAACGAGAGGGAACAGATCTGGGTAAAGATATGAAAAGAGCGGTTGCTCTGTCACTGTAATAGTCGGCTGGCAGTGTGGCAGATCTGGGGCCCTGAGCGAAGTGGGCAGATCATCATGTGTGAGCAGCCTGTAGACAGATTACAGTATTCACAGAAAATCCATAGTGTGGGAGGAGATCAGGATCTAAGATGCTGCCAGATGGAGAAAAACTGGAGTGGTGGGTCTGAGTGGACGAATGGGCTCACAGATGTTGCTTCATTTGTCTCCCTCCATTGTTCAGCGGCCAAATGATCCTGATATTTCCTTTGGATTCATGGTCTCCAGAGGATTGGTCCAAATGAAACATGTGTATAAGCAATATTATAGTCCAACACATGCAGTGTCATAGTATGTGCTGATGTATTTACGCTCACACAGGATAAATCAAACTGTCAGTTTTTCTTTTCTCCTGCGATTAATTACCACACAGTTCATCTCTTCATGTCCTTAAATGCTGCTTCTCAGCCTCGTGTCAGAAATTGTTTACATCACTAAATCCACTGTTGTTCATTTTTAGACAGTATTTCAAATATAAGATTGATTACAACAGCCTCTGGATGGCGAGTACAATTATTATAACGTGTGTGTGGTTCTCCGAAGTTAAAGAGATGTTCAAATGCTGTCTCCCATACATGGAGGGAAATTGAACGCGTCACAGCAATCGGGCCTCCTGTGGAGATCTGTGTGTACGTCCCGAGACGGGAAGACATTTCCCATTTCCTCTGAAACAAGACAAGTAAGCACATGTGTGAGTTCATGACCAGATATGGAAAACCAGGAGTCACACTGGCCCAAGCCTGTTTTTTTGGGGTGGGTGTTTTTGGCACTGGACAGAGCAAATAAGAAGTAACGCAATGTATACTGCAAAGCCATCTGCTGTTAAAGCTGTTGTTTTAACAGGTGGAAATCATCACACCAGTGGCTGCTTCCACCCTGCCTGGCTTCATGTGTGCGTCTAAGTGAGTCACACCGATGCGAAAAGCAATCCCAGAGCTGTGCGAGTCCTCTAAGCTTCGGCTGCGGCAGCAATGCATCGTGCTGCTCACAGGTTGGGGACATGAGTGCTCATTTCCTCTCAGGCATCAGGTCATTTATTGCCCAGGTGCACGGCGAAGCGGAACCCCACCTTCTTTACCTAAGGCTAACAATGAAAAAGAACAGGTCTAACGGCGCCGTTTGTCTCTAAATTTACACGCTCGTGCTAGTTTGCATGACATAACATGCACAACTGTTCTAGAAGATTTATGAAAACGACGGGTAACTAATGACTCATATTCGGAAAGGTTACGCGGCAGCACCTGCTGTCTCGCACATTTATCACACACACACAGCGCAAAATATGAATATGGAGTGGAAGGGCTGTAATTGGCTTTTCTTACAGCGTACAGCTCTAATTGGACTTTCTAGCTACACCGTGTCCTAGCAGGCAATAATTGGCTGCTTTGCTCCCACACAGGGAAAGTGAAGGTCACACTGAACACAGCACACCAACTGAACCGGGCACAGGCACTGACTGGGCCCCATCGGAGAGGTTTGAAGGAATGGGAGATGCATGAGGTGCATTTGGATCCAAAAGGAAAGGGTGATAAAAAAAATAAGAGGGAGTGAGTGTGTGAGAGAGAGAGAGAGAGAGAGAGAGAGAGTGAGATAAGACAGATTAAAAGCATCGTGTGGAGAAGGAGAAGGAGATAAAGGGGGAGAGCCAGCAGATGTTTGGCCAGCGCTTCAAAGCCGTAATATTCCATGCTAATTCCCTGCCCAACAACAAGGCTGCACTTTTTCTATTTCTCATACTGGGATGTACATAACAGCCATCACAGAGCTCCTTCGACGATGTCTGCTCGAAACCCCACATTCGGTGGGGACCCACAAGGTGACACTCAGTCTTGTCTCCTCCTCGAAGCCTCTAATTAGAAACAGAGTCCATGGAGTGCAGCCAGTGCTGGAATGCAGCGCTGCTTTTCAGGGCAATAGATGGAATTGGCTGCTTATCTTACTGCAGAGCATAAGTGTGGGGTGGGGGGTGGGGGGGGGGGGTTGGAGTCAGAGAATATGCTTAAAATAGCAGCACAACAATTGATGCAGTCTAAAACAAGCAGCGGGATTCTATACATAATGTTGTTATGTCTAACATGGACTCTACCACATTCATAAGTGATATTAATATTAAAACAACAATGAGATTCATCATTTACAAATATAATGTTGATTATTTGATGGTCTCTGTTAAGATGATGAGAACAATACATTCAGCGGTTGTTGTCATTGTTCAGAAATAAAGCCAAAACAATCTAAATACAGGGGCCACCTTCATGCACTGGCACATGGAGCCTTGAGTCTTTACAGCAGTGATGGCGAAATGAAGCCGTGGTTTGTGAGTGAGTTGAATTGCCAGAGAAAGATTAGTCTGTTGTTTTACTAAGTGGCTTGTTTTCAACATAAAACAAAAACACTGAAGTCCAGCATTTCTTTTTTTCCCCCAGTTATCTAGCATCCCCACATTTTCTGGTTCTTGAGGAACATGAGGGCTACAATAACGAGTTGTTAAAGGTCACCCTTACAATGGGGAAATACTACAATGCAGACAAAGCGAAGCCCCATTCAAAACACTGATCTATGGGCATGAGTGGTTCAGACATACTTGTTTTCTGGTGTGAAACAGCGATGCTGGCCACTGCCTCTGTTAACCGTGACGACAACTCTGAACCTCTCACACATAAAATGTATGTGTTTCATATATAAGACTGGTTTCTGGGGAAGAGTATTAGGTTCAGACACTTCAAAGTTGATCTCAAAGTTAAAAATAGAGTATATGAGGAGGCACCCAACCCATTTCACGCTGTTTCTTTCTAGTAAGTCGGAGCCAATTTCAAGGACCGGGTCTTTATTGACACTGTGAGCTGAAGGCATTTCCACGTTTGAAGCTCATGTTACCTGGTTGAAGATTTCAGTAAAAACATGGGCTCTTGTAACTGAGCCAGACTTGTTTCAAGCTTACGGCGACAGCTGGCGGAGGGGTTTTCAATAACCACCGTTGACTAAACACACAGCTCTGTGGGACCAGGCTAAACCTCAGCATTGATCCTCCATTTGTATCGTCATCTGGCACGCACACACGCCCCTCTGTCATCTTTGAATGAGCATGACGAAAGCCTTAACACAGACTTTTAAGAAAGGCAGAAAAATCCAACAGCCTGTCAGATTCTCTGGCATGTTTCGGCTGCGCTTAGTCAAACATGCGGTTTTCAACCTGAGAGCGGCCACATGGTCAGCTTAAAGCTCAGGCCCCGCTAGTGCTAGATTTTCTGAGCTCAAGTCTAAGAATAAGCAGCTGAAGCTGCTGGGCACGTTTTTACGGCCTCAGGGAGGAGTTGGCTAACATGGCTAAGCCAGGGTGTTGTGAGAGGGACGGTGGGCCATCGCTTGGCTCATGACGTACAACACTTATTGACGCTGTCTGTCTATTTTATAGCAAGTAATAAATGCCAACGCTGGTCTCCAGCATCTCGTGTGGGTCCTGTCCAAAACAGCCTTCAGTGTTGCAGAACATCCTTTAAGCTGGACCTCAGCACACCGTAATTAAAGACGTGAAATGCATTTGACAGCCTAAGGCGGAGGCTGCGTCCAGACGGCTTCCCATGCAACGCCTTTTAAAGATCACTTCACCAAAGCCTGGTAAAGAGCCCCATTATTTCACTTCGTTGATTGACCTTCAGTCGGTATTTTAAAATGTGACTTCATTCCTAAGAAGATAATGCTACTCTGAAATGCCTCATTCTATGACCATGCCGTTAAACAATGATTTGACATGTTTTCTGGCTCTGCTGTATTCTCA
This sequence comes from Pseudorhombus dupliciocellatus, assembly GCA_016785235.1. Taxonomy (NCBI): domain Eukaryota; kingdom Metazoa; phylum Chordata; class Actinopteri; order Pleuronectiformes; family Paralichthyidae; genus Pseudorhombus; species Pseudorhombus dupliciocellatus. Next base: position 2,252,063 of record JAFBJW010000232.1, read on the forward strand.
CTGGTCTTATAAATGTAACAGAGAGACAATTAGTTCATTAAATGATCAGAGGTTTTACGATGAGACTGAACAGAAATCAAACTCCTGTTTGTAATCCAGACACATGGGTGTGCTTGCGACTAACAGTTTCTTACCGGGTGGAGTCTAAAGGGCAGGTTGTCCAATATCTGTAAATTCCAGTCATTGCCAGAATGCAGATGTAGTTCTTGACATTTTCCATCTAATGTAAGACTCCACAGTAATTATTTCTTAGCCTTGAGGCAAGGCTTACTCTTGGCTAAGTAGAGCTTGAAGAATAAATGACCTCATGCAATACAAGGTTTTGATACTAACTGAAAGTAGTCAACACAGGGGGCGTTACTGGTTACCTGGGAAGTCGGGGATATGGTGGGGAAATGCAGCCAAAGCTCGAGGCTTTGATTCTCTCACAAGCATCATATCTACTGACTGCTAATGGCAAAAGTAAACTTTCTGCGTGGACTATAACAATTTATGACTGAGGTGTTAAAAAACTTTTTTTTTTTTTTTTTCAATTCTATTTTTCCCAAAAGAGGATTAATATTAAGTGGCAACACAGCCGGAGGCCACGCACCATGTGAGGTGTAGAGTCAAGTCCAGGGAGAGGAAAGCAAATCTGTCTAATCGCTTTGAAACAACTGTGATGAAATGCCCCTGAAATTTGCCAACAAGAACAGCCAGGATACTTAAGCAAATTATTTTCCTGGCTGCTGGTGTTGGGGCTTGGGTGGCACACTGGCCCACAGAATCCTGTTTGGAGCTTAGTGTCAAGGTCCTCCTGACAAATCTAAAGTTGAGACACTTATCCTAATGAAACCAGGCTGAAACAAACTTCAGTCAACTTCTAATGCAACATTTACTGCATAGATCGGACCGAAAACTGTGTAAAGTGGGCGTGAATGTGGGATTGTTGCTTTTGGACAGTTACAATGGTTGGCAAACACAACCCTGTGTTATGTCAAACATCAAACGTTGAAGTATTCTGGCAACTGTTTATTAATGGTTTCTTGTTCTGCTTCTGATATACAACACTGGACCAACTCTGACTTGTTCACGATATTGTGCAGAAATTCCCAAAGCATGTGATAGAAATATATTCCTACCACCACTATCTTACTCTTGCAGTACAACTGCATTGTTCCATGTTCCTAGAGCGGTCGGTGCCCTGAAGAGGATCTAAGACAGGTGACCTTCTGAACGTTGACCTTTGTCCTCAGTCTTGTTCACATCACTGCCTCCCCTGTCCAACACATTTAACTGGTCACACATGCAGTCTTATTCGCTCCAGCTGTGTCACTACACTCTCTATGTGCTCAATGGCTCCCAACCAGGAGTCAGCCCCCCCCTCTCCTTTATCCTTCACAAATCTCACTTTACTAAATAGCAGCTTCTAGATTTGAATTTTAGTATTTTAACAATATACATGGACTCACAATCCTCCACACTGAGTATGATTGTTCATTACAACAGACCTTGTTGATATAGTTTGGTTAAACAGCTGGGTATAGACATACAAGGGCAACAACTTCTTATATAGATAGGAGAACATCTAATTCGTCTCTAAGTTAAGCCTGCACACTCTGAAATACGATGTGAAATACTCTGTGTTGGAATGATTAAAAGCAAATCAATACACACACATCTTTGCCCAATTAGTGCAGGAAGATAAATAAATGAACGGTTGAAAAAAAGTGTAGGTAGAATATGGTTCACAGCATTTTCTGGAAATGAGGAAAGATAACAGAGTATTCCACTGACGCATACTGACAGTAAAAGAAAATAAACTCCAATTAACAGTGTGTCTGTCAGTGTCTTCAAAGACATCAAAGACAATAATCACGCTATGGCTAGAGAAGCCCTGAATGAGGGAAGGGGGTTGTGGGATATTACACAAGCTCTCAGATGTGTTTGTCTTGGCTTTGCCCCTGACTGATGCCATCATCGTCATCATCATCATCATCATCATCATCATCATCATGGCTGTTGCTCCAGTTCTTTAGCTAGTAATCGACAACATCACACAGTCAGTGTAACCTGTGCAAAAATTGTGAAGCCAAGGGACACGTATATTAATTAAACCAAGAATTAAAGGTACTTGAGAGAAATGAATTTCCCCACTTGACGTTTAACAAATTCTACTTAACAAAGCTGAGCAGGATACTGGAAAGTAACGCATCAGCACATCTCACGAAAAGATTGAGTTTTAAGTTTGACTGAAAGCCACATCACAAAAGAAAATCATTTCCTATGCAACTGCTTTGTGCTGTCAAAACTTCATTTGCCACTTATCTCTTTTGTGTCGACGGCAGACAAACGGGAAAGGCACCAACAGCTATGTGAGTCACGCAGAGAAATGCCAAGCTGACAAGCTGCTGGTTCCATGCTAAAACTGACTCATTAAGGCACATAATCGCTCAATATTGTGCAATCCGAGATAACCCATCGAAAATAATGGATTTGCATGTGTAATCAGTGGATAGATAAGAGCAGGGGAGAATGACAGGGACACAGCAGGTTTATGTCGGGCTTTCTGCCAAGTTCAGCGGAGGAGAACAAGCCGCTGGCTGCAAGACGCCGTTTGGGTGGAAAATGAGAGCCAGCTCTGGATCGCTAAACACAGTGTCCGTGGTGGCATATACAAGGTGAAAAGCGAGGGGCTGCATCCATTGGCTTGTTCAGCTGACATGCCCTTTAGAGTAGTTCACTCCACATGTACCAGTGACGATGTTTAACTAGCACCAAGACGTCTGAGACAGTTGGAAATGCCTGAATGTACTTGACATACTTGTTGCAAAAGGCAAAAAAAAAAAAACTGGCTTCTAACCATAACTCTGCCTAACACACACACACACACACACACACATAGACTGCTGCCAGCCAAACAAGACCTCCAGGTGGTGCCAACAGAGCCAGCTAGAAGATGGTCAAATTAGGAGAAGAGGGGCAAGACGAGGGGAGAGCAGAGGAGCGGGAGTTCAGGCTGGAGTGGGGCACGCTTATGGACAAAGGGGATCAGAAAGAGAAAGAGTAAAATCCAGAGAGGTGCTGAGTGAGCATGCTGCTCTGTGTGCTCAGAGAGGGGCAGATACAAACAGGAAGAAACAAACAAACATGTCAAGCCCTTCCAACAGGAGCCACATGTTTTGCTCTTCAGCACAACACACAGTGTTTACAGTGAGGCTCTGTCTTGGATCATACTGTGCATCAGGCAGAACAGCATTGCAATCAAACCACATGTTCGTGTCACATGAACAACAAACAGACAACTCACCGCTCTCGCTCTTCTCAATCACGTCCACCGTCTCACCGGCCTTGAGGCTGATCTCCGAGTTCTCCTGCCTCTCGTAGTTGGCCACGGCCACGTACTGCTCCAGGACCATGGGCTCCGAGCTGTCAATCCCTGAGGGGAAGAAACAGGCCGTGAGCCACCTGCCCGCCGTGGCACCCCGCGAACGCCCACCGCAACCAACTACACTGCCGCTGTTGCCGCCGTGCACCCGGTGTGCCGCCATGGGCCAATCCCCGCTCCCCGCCACTGCTGTTCCCCCGTGACCAATCAGAACTCGCGCTCACGACTTGGTTGCATCGTCCCAAATGTCTGGCCATATAGCTGAGTCGACCTCTGGCCCACAGCGAAGGACTGGGGGGCATTGGAAGGAGTCAAAACAAAAGGAGCGAACACGTAGAATTGTTTCGCAGGAGCTGCATCTTCCTCCTACGCCGGATCCATGACATGAAGCAAACTTTAAGATCCAAAGGGAAAGACGGAGGGGGGGCTGGGGGGGGGGGCAAAAAAAAAAGGAGGAATACGGGAGCAGCTAACGACTGGACGGGAAGACTGGGGAGCGAATGAGTGGAAGAATGGTGAAGTTTCCCTGTGGAAAATCAACAGTGCGGTTGAGTGGAAAGGCCTCCCCTCCACTGCCGCTGGGAGCCAGCCGTTGGACAGGGAGTCGGGAGGGGGGGTGAACACACCAATCATGGTAGTCGGCACTGCTGGCCTTAAATAGAAACATATGAGTGGACTAGAGAGAGAGAGAGAGAGAGAGAGAGAGAGAGAGAGAGAAGGAGGTTGGGTCCATGTTTATGTGAAACAAAAGAAGAAAGCATTTCACTTGGGGTTAGGCCACTCTGCTTTCTCTCTCTCTTTCTCTCTCTCTCTTTCCCTCTGCTTCTCTCTGATGTTTAACCTTTTCGATGCCAGCAGTGATTTCACCCTTGCGGTCTACATCTGATCCCAGTTGCAGACGCAACTTCTTTTTTTTTGCCTGTTTGGCCACAGAGGAAATCACTCATGCAGATTCAGAGGGACGTCGCAGCAGATTTCGCTTCACACCCATAACAGTGTGTTCAGTTCAAGGCTCTGAGTGAATGTGTGTCAGAGCCGGGAACTACAACACATTCAGAAACAAAGGGATGCTTTGTGCAAATATCTCACTAAACTGATTTCATGTAACAAAACTTTAATAAGTTTCTGAGTTTTTAAAGGCTCTTCAATTCCTCATATGAAGTGGTTCAAAAGCTGTAGATTACTTCTTAAAGAAACACTTCAAAGTTTTTACACTAGATCTTTCAAAAGAAATAGCGTATCCTATATATTGTGGTTTCACATGGGTTGCTAGGTGTTGAACTGCGGACACAGGGTTGACCTAAAACACATAAACCTTTGGGAGGAGCTGTAGTAACCCACACTGCAACATGTTGTTACCATCACCACACACCCGGCAATCTGTCACTTTATGGAAACGACTCGAGCATGTACAAAATACAAAGAAAGCAGCAGCAGAAACACAATCTCTACCTCACTACCTGGAAATAAAGTAGCATCGTACTTTGTCAGCAGATCTCTTTCCGTCTTAAGACAGTGAATTCTATGCAGTCGGAAGCTTTGTCGTTTTGTGAACGGGACTAAACCTGGAACACTAATTGAACAGTCAGAGTTAATCTCGTCATATCTAGGTCTACTCTAGCCAGCTGACAGTAAGTCAGATAAACATAAGATAAGGGAATAACTGGATACTTTATCCTCGCTGTGGCCTTGTAATATTTTTATGAGAATGCTCGGGACAATAAGAATAAGGCTAAAGCGTTTGTGCAGCGCCTGAAACCCACTGAAGCCTCTTTACATGTCGTAACTCTTGTAGCTAACCTCACCTCCCCCGGCGGGCGAGGCTGGGGATCCATCCCTGTCTTTCTTTGGCTTTCTCCCAGGAGGAGAAAATGAAGAAAATCAACGCACTGTTTTGCTGAGAATGTCGGCATCCTGTATGCACGCAGCCATCAGAGGCAATAAAGGAGAACAGGTCCAGCTATATTTAAAAGCTGTGAGCAGTTGTAATGGCAGCCACGCCTTCACCGAATCACACATCCCAAAAACCTTGGCACATTTCTGCCCTTCATTCCCAAATACTTGGGTTGTTTTTGTCAAATTCACGCAAGCTCTTTGCACAGTCCGTCCACTGTGTGATGATTCGTCTTTGTCGTTTGCTCGCGCTAAGGGAAAGAAACAACATATCTGTGCCTCCATTACAGCTCAATGTCTCAAAGAGCATTTGCTAAACACACACCAGATGGGCCATTCTTTGATTGTATTTGTCTCAAAGTTTATATTTTCAGGAAAAGAATGTTCCTCGCTGAGATGTTTATTTGGCAACAGAGACCATTTCTAATCCACACCTCTCTCAGCTCATCACCGCGACACACGCCCACAGTTGAGTTCGCTTCACACGCAGAGATTTTTCAAAATGTGTTAGGGGCAAATTGGGCCGGACTTGACAGCCCGTTTCGGTCTACGGCGCTTTGCCACATGTTGACCCAACAGTCGAGCAGGTCTGCAGAGAGAGATGGATAGACAGTGGAGAGAGAGAGAGAGAGAGGCTGAAGTGCAGCAGATGGGCAGCAGGAGAGGAGGATGGCAGCGCATGCGAAGCAGATGTAGGGGGAAAGCTGAAGTGTGAAAAGAAATAAACTGGGGAACATAAAAAAAACCTAAAGGGATGCAGCTGGTGCGTTACTCTCGCACAGGCACAATCGTGCATGCATTTTTGGACATGTTGACATAGACACACAAGGCTACCTGAGGCCTCTTTCCTCGGGCTGTCTGTAAAGCCGTACATCCATACTGCAGAAGAAGAGAAGGAAGAAGAGAAGCAGAGAGAGAGATTATTCACTTTGACAGCATGCAGAAGCAGGAGTATGGTAGAGCACACCTGTAGCACTGCGTCAGTGGTCGCACCAGTGCACCTGACATTTTACGGGCGTTTTTGTGTGACCTGCCCCCTACTCTGCTCCTGATTGGCCTGAAGAAACTGTGTGAAACCACACCCTGCATCCTTCTTCTGACTGGAAACATACAACAGATTCAAAGTAAATAGTATTGATTTTTCTTTCCTCCCACGTCACTGACAGAAAGACTCAAGGTTGTAAAAGTACTGCTGCACGATCAATCTTTTTACTGCAGATGTATAAGCAGCGAAATGACGTCAGATCAGGAGTGGTCTGGAATTTCTGACGAATGTATTATTGTGCATGACGTCTTCAGATTTGATGGATTAGGTTTGAATGTTTACAGAAATGAAATGATGTGGGAAGTTTAAAGGGTGAAAAGTCACTGTTTGGTGGAGCAGTTTACAGTTTTCAGTCAGACTTCAGTACGAGTCAAACACTGGTTCAACTATGTGCTGCATACGTGAAGCTTGTTGTGTAACATCTAATTGACTATATGGTATATGTCTCTTAAGAAAAAGAGAGTAGATAGAAATTAAAAGTGTCTTGAATCTGTTCTTAAGTACAGTACTCTATAGGATGAGGTCTACCCGCCCATGGGAGGCGGTCTTCATGACTCTCCATGATCGCTGTCATCAGCTCACCCCGCCCCTTATTTCTGTTACCGAGCAACAGAGCTAGAGTTTGTCAGGGCAACAGAGTTTTTTTTAACATGTACTATTAGCTATTTGGTTATGCTGAGGGTGATACTTAAACGTTGGACGTCTTGTCATAAATGTTTTTCCAGTGAATGAATATATTCTCATATATTATCTCTGAAGTCTTGGCAGCATACACAGTATCATGGCCTGTGTTTTAAACTCTTGTGTTATGATAATTTGGTGCACTTGAGGACAAGGAACTAACAAATGTTTTGGTACTTTACATAACAAACATCTCTTCCATTTTTAATCTCGGTCTCGAACCCTCCATCCCTCAGGCTACACAACACGAGCTTCCCATGCTTCCTTTTCGTCCCGAGCTTCATCGCTCTCTCCATGTCTTCCATCTTTATATCTCCACCTCCTGGAATGTCTGGAGAAATTCCTTTCTGCCCACCCCCCATCTAAAAAAACAACATCTCTCAGTCCCCAAGAAGGAAATTAAGAACCATGCATAAAGAGGACAGTGGCAGAGGTACGGGATGAAGAAAGAGAGGCTGCTTTGATGTGTTTCATGGAAGCCATGATTCAAAGCTTGATTTGAGATCTGAGAGAAGCATTGTCGTGTCTGGCAGCAGCAGTTCAGCCGCACTCCTCCAGAAACAGGCTAGAGGAAATGTAACCAGGTCCTGGGCAGATCCAGCTGCTGAGAATAAGCAGGAATGCCTTGGTAACACAATTTAAGAAAAAAAAATCATGCCCATGAACATGCGTGCTTATAATTTAAAGATTCTTATTATGCGTCTATTCTGCAGATGATGCAGATACAATTGACTGTTTATTATTTTATTTCATTTATTTTTGAATTTCCTTCCATGTCAGCCTATAAAAGCATGGCAGCTTTAGACTACAACATAAAAAAAGAGTCAATGGCTGTTACATAATTATCCTTTCATTAATATAATACAACTTTGTAATTTTTCAAAAGGACTGTGCAACTGGAGGTTTTTATTCGCACTTGGAATTAATGATTAACATCCAAATAGTGAGGCAAGTTGTAAAAACAAATTGAAGAGGGCTGTTTTCTACTGTTGGCTTCCTTCTGGAGGGAGCAGGTTTTTATGCTTTCTGAGCAGCCTCCTGTGCTGGAGCATGTGGGTGAGCGAAGCCCCTGCTGAGAAGCCAACAGCTCCTTGCAGTTGACTCACGTGAGATAATAAAAGCCAAATCCCCTCTCACTATCCGCCAGAGCCTCGGGAGATTTGCTGGATTGATGTTGCCCCCAGAGGGAGAGACATGGGCTGGTCCCAGTTCAGCCAGGGTCAAACCCTGCTCAGCAACGCCCTATACCGTGATTATTGCCCACCCGCCCGCCCATCTGCTCGAGAGAACTGCTCAACATCTGATTGATATTACCTCTCCTCTATACTCTCTGCAAAACCAACCACCTCCCTCCAGTCAAACACGCGCGTATGGATGCTTAATTCCTTTCAGGTTGGGGTGATGACGCCACAAACCAGCAGAGACAGCAGTTCTTTCCCCCCCTCTGTCCCTTCTGCTGCTGGGGATGATCTTCCAGGAATCCTGACCCCAAACATCTACGTTACTCTGCAATTAAAGGCTGTACGGACGGTGAAATATGGCATCTGCAAAGCCCTGCTTTCTAGGTTTGGAATGGGGGGGGGGGGGTCTTAGTATCCATCCAACTTGTTTTTCTACTGACATAGTACTGTTTTGGAAGGAAATTTCCTGTCAGTGACACGACCCCACCCCTCCATCAACAAGCTGAGTCCTCAAAGTCTCTATGAGGCCTCCAATATTTGGTGACGGTTAAATTAAAATAGCTGACGAGCTCAAGTTCAAATTAAACTGTCAGACGAGCTGGAACACATTCAAACCTCTGACTGTTGTGAAGACCATGGTCTCCAATCACGGCAGGGACTCCAGGCCAGCTGATCATGCAATTAGTTAATGAGAAGGACCCAGCTTTGAGGGCCTGCATTTAATCTTGTTTTCCCCTGTTTTCTGTGTGTGCGTTGCATTCATTTTACTTAAGAGGATAAAGCTGTGTGTGAAAAGGCGTGAAGCAAAGAGGAGGAAGCTCACAGTCGTCTTCAAAAGGGCCGTCAGACATCACGGCTGATCGGGCTCACCTTGACATGCCTGCCACAGTCATTTACATATTTTGTCACATGTTCACTGGGTGCGCTGGGTAATCCGTGATTTCTGTTCAAAGTGCAGCACCAAGCTGGATCCTGTGGATGAGTCATCACTGAGTCAAGTTATCCGTGATTTAGCTTCATATCAAGGTTTTGCTTTTTTTATTAATTATCCTCATTTTAGTGCAGAAGGCATCTGGAATAAAAAATCTATAAAAAAATGATTGATGTGGCAAAATCCATAAGAAGAAGAGTTGAGAGTGATCAGCTGTGGATTGTACGCATATATTCTGTTTAGCTTGTGGAATGATCATATGTCGACAGCCCTGGAACCATAAACCTCTCACCCATGTAACAAGTCACAGTTTCCCTTCTGGGTGTATGGAACACTGCTGGTACATCCACACCACTGTATTTGAAACTCCACATGAAAGCACCTCATCACATGACCTTTCACAAACAGAGATCATGTATGTGCCGTTATATCTGAGATAATTTCTCAGCTACAAACAATATGAACTAAGGCTCAACAAACCACACACCAGGTCCAGATATTCATAGATATCAATCTGCTAAAAATGCCTGCATCAAGATCCATAAATTATTCTTTGAGAAGATGATTGCAATGTTTTCTTGGTGTTGGAAAATGTGCAGTACATTTCTAATGTTATACACACACTGAGTGTGGCTCAAATACTCGAGAACGAAATACGTAAATGAAAACTTGACATTGTGATGTTAAGCATCAACATCACATACTTTGATTTTAAATATTTAACATAAAAGCTTTGTTTAAAAAAAATGAACCCTCACTGTCACTGTTCCGGTGATTTAGCCCTGTCACCTGACACCAAGACAAAGGCAGCCGATAACAAATTACAGCCAACCGGAATCGACCGACACCAGCACTGACAATGTCAAACCACGGGCTGGAGATAACTAGCATCGATACAAGGAGGAGGGGCACTAACACAATTTCTCTCTGGCTATGTCATGAACGTTTTACAGCTGGGACAGAGACGGGCAACATCCATTCTTCTACATTCTAGATTGGAAAACAGTACTGCAGTACTGGAACACCTGAATTTGACAATGCAGTCTCAGAGCTGTCAAAATAAAGGTCTGGTGAAGATGCCAGGCGTATCCATACCACACTTGATGGTTCATCAAATAAAAATGGAAAATTAATTATGAAAAAAATATATAATTTAGTGTCCATCCTCTGAAATCAATCAATAGTCCCTTCACTGTGTCTTCAACACTGGTTTTGTCATTGCTCAACAAACTGCACGTGTGAATTGTAAAGGTCAACACAGAGCAGGGTTCCTGTGGGGAGGCAGGAGATGGAAGCTGTAAGTGTCATATAAACAGAGGAGATCCTGGTGATAAAATAAACCTGGCTCTAAAAACCTAATTAGCACTGACAGCTTAACAGATACATCCACATACACAAACCACATTTGTCTGCTAACCCTACACTTGTAAAAACACACACACACACACACACACGGGCACGGCCCTTCCACAGCCCTCCTTCCTCTGAGCAAAATTCATCTGGCCATTCCTACTTTGGTCTGAAATCTTATCCACTGGGCCACGTAAACAAACTCGTGTCTGACAGCCTCAACCCTTGCGGCCTCCGTGGTCCACACAGAGCCGTCCTCCAGTCCCTCCAACTCTGGCCCTAACACACAGGAGCTTGAGCTTCGTCTGCACACCGCAGAGCAATGAAGGAGTGGAGAGCTGCGAAGAGCTCCTGAAACTCTGGACCTGACCCGCTCCTCTCTGAAGAGAGAAGGAATCAGTGTTAACTGTCACCAAATTAAAACACATGTAAAAATCTAGTTTCAGGTGCTAGATTTTTTAGTAAGGGATCCTGGAGGAGCCCTCGGTCCTGTAGTCCTTCATTCATCTGGTACAGATTTATCCACTTTGCCCCCCCCACCCTCTGTAGTGACTCGTTATTACACAATCTTGAGTTAGCAGTCAGTGACATTCAAAACATCCTATGTTTTCTTGAAGAAAAGTTGTCTAGTGCAGTGGAATTTTTGCATTTCACATTTCCAGCTGCTACAACAATCTGTTAGGAATCAACAGAAGAATAACAGAGGAGATGTTGAAAGCTGCACCGGTCCTCATGGATGGACACTCCTAGAAAACACCACTTAAAAACTTAAAGTCATTTCAAGTAACACTTTGGAAATAGCCTCTTTTTTTAGATGAGAAGATTGACATCAGCTTTGTACTTCCAGTTCAGAGCCGAGCTCCAGATGCAGCTGCACGCAGCCTCCATCAGCACAGACGGATAGTTGAGGAAAACTGCTGATGACGCTCGGTCTTCACTTCAAAACTGATCACCAGCACTAAGTGTTGGTTCCCTGGTGCAGTTAGTCAGTGCAGGTTTTAGTTTGTCTCACTAGGAACATAACTTGGCAACTTGAATGTAATGAGAAGATGCAAAAAATATCAAACTATTCCTTTAAAGTCCAAAACAGAATCTGAGTAAAAGTACTTTTAACATCAATGAATGAGAAAAAACAATAAAACAGAGAGAGCTGCGATTACAGAGTGAGCTCCCAAAACAAGTGGATGTGAAAGAGTTCTGATGGCTCCTGACTTTTCTCAGTGAGAATACAAAATACATAAAAAAAACACTAGCTTGGAAATTGATTTTTTTTTTACTTTCAATTTGTATTTATTTGCAAAAAACAAAGAAATAAAGTGGACAGCTCATTCTGTCAGATGTACTGCAGATGTTGTGCGTTCACCTAAAAAGTATAAAAATAGAACTTTCAGGCAGCTTCTCGCTCCGCTAACTTCAGGCTGCAGCTGAGATTACTGGGTCAGTGGAGTGACCGCTAACTTGGCCACATCCCAGGGATTTCAGTTGCTAACACTAAGGCCGCCGCCACCTGTCTGAACGTTGTTGTTGGTACACCCACTAAAGGGATGTGGAGGCAAGGAAAACACAAGCTGGCTTTTCTGAAGACGCGATCAGCTTCCAAGAAATCAAATCAGTTGGAATGTAGATGTAATTGAATTGGTAGTGAGCACTCACTGGGACCACACCAAACTGATTCGTTGCAGGGAGGAGGGTCATAGGGTGCCTCTGCTCGTGGTCCAAAAATAAACTCATCATGGATTTCAACAGTTGTTTACTATGGAGAAATAGTTTCAACCACAACCGCACTATTATAACTTTTCCAGTCTCATACACAACCTTCAAGCTGCTTATGTATCAGAGTAAACTAGTGTTTTTGGTCACCTGCTTTAAGAGAATCAAGTCTCCATGACCGCAATGAATCCCGTCATTTATAGGATGTATATGCTTGATTGTCAACAACACTTGCCTTAGCTGAACAAACGCCTAAACTCAGAGGGCTCCAGAATATTCATATATTACTGCCTCACATGCACCAACACGTTTGCTAAGCAGCTATACTGTGGCTAATACCTTCTAAGAGCCATGCATGTGTTACAGTGGCTGATGAGGTTGAAATTCTGTCACAGCAAAGAATGAATGAGTAGCCTTAAAGCTATAGGCTGGTGGTTTTGTGGCTTGTTAACCTGTTTGATTCAGTGGAACTGGTCCAGCACTCTTGGGCCTATGATGGCATGTTTTCTTTGACTGTGTTTTCTATTAAATAGCATGTGTGGAACGAAACTGAAATATTGCAGCTTTTCCCCGAAAAACAGAGCACACACAGGAGGATACAAATTAAGACCATCAGAAGTCCAAAGCTTCAAAAACATCACTCATTCATTATTGAATCATCAGCAAAACTTAAGTCATACAAGAATCCTACATTTCAAATTTCAGTTGGAGCACAATAAGAATAACATGTTTTTTGATGAGTATATTTTGACTTGGCAAAGAATTATCTGAGAATTGTTATTCTGAGACCCCACCCTGGACTGCAAAGCACATCTACGGCCAAAGAGAGAGGGCTTGACAGCTTTCTGAGCAGTCCGCCCCACGACACAGTTGTCAGAAAGTCAGCGTCCCACAGCAGGACCACTGCACATACAACACATTCACATAAATAACAGACAAGTCACTGAAAGAGTTAGAGAGTGATGTGTGATTCAGCATAATGTCCCTGCTGGGATCATAAACAGTCTCTTTTTATTTAAAGCAACAAGCTGAGAAAGAAAGGAGGATGAAGTATAAGAGATAAAACAGGTGACTTACCAGACTTGCGCTTGGAGCCATAGTCCCTGAAGGAGAAGCAACACAAGAGGGACATGGTTAGTGACAACAGACGCCGCTCCCTCCACAACAACGCATGCAGTCACGGCATGTGAATCCAGATACTCCTGGAAGGCTGGCAACTGGACTCACTCAAAAACACATGCATGCGGTCGGCTTTAGCACACGAACAGACGCATGTGTTTGAGGGCGAGAGAGGGAGACAGAGAGTGAGGGACGGATATAGAGGGAGGGATGACTTTGGCCAGCTGCCCATTCTCCCTGCAACAGACACAAATTGGTCATGTGACTGTAAAGCGGCACCGCCATCCTCTTTACTTGTTTTCTTCCTCCCTCCCTCCCTCCCTCCCTGTCAGAGAAGAAGGCGACCTCTCCCCACATTTCAAAGGATCAGTTGAAGTTATTGCTTAATGGATTCTAATGGGATTACGCCACAAGGCTAAGCTATAGATGGGGGGGGTGACACAGAGTTGTGTATGAGGTTTGCTGTGCTGACCACGTCTGCGTCGGCATCTGTCAATCGTGCCTTACAGACTCAGCAGCAGCGATGTGGCAATTGGGTTAAAAAGATAAACAAAAGGGGAGATCAGGTGAGGCAGCGTGCGTGCTATTTATAAAAACGCAGACCTGGCAATCTGTCCATCTTCCCTCCCCTTCTTCCTCCCTGTCTTGTTCTCTTGCGGTACGCACAATCACCGTGTCCTTTTCAGTTTCAAGGATTAATCAAAACCTTTATCCAACCTCTATGGAGCCACGTCATCCTGCAGCACTACAGACAGAGGCACTGAAACCGAGGCGCAGCGCTGGAGCGAAGAGCTGAATCACACTAGAACCCCCCCCCCCCCCCCCCCCCCCCCCCCCCCCCCCCGCCCCAAACACCATATTTTGCTTAAAAATAGGCAGTCACATCCACCCCCACGATGGATGTACAGACCAGGAGGTGAAGTGGTCTCTTGATGAGCAACAGCAACACGACTCTCATTTTCAAGAGCCGGACCAAATTGCAGCTGATGACAGTCGGTACATTTCTGTGTGAGAGAGGGACGCGTGTGATGGAAATAGGCGTGCGTAGGAACACCTGTGATTGTGTTAACCGTACAGTATGTGCATCCATGGGCTAGGGGTCTCTCTCCAAAGCAATAACAGTTTGATGATTTCATAAAGTAGCACGGGATCATGGGAGCCGTTGTCGTTAACACCACTGACGATGGCAATCTACCTGACAGGACTCAGGCCCAGTCATAGTCACCGTTGAGGTAAAGTTTTTACAGTTTTATTTTTTTATTTTTACACAACAAATGGTAATGTACCATTACCAACAATGAAAGGATAAAATGACTGTTTACCAGTTATTTTCCTTTGTCACCGAGACAGACAACCATTGAGGAACTGTTATTTATTACATCTATAAGTCAGTAAGTATGAAATCGCAGTCATTCCCGTTGATACAGAATCAGCAATCCATCTGCGGGAGCATCTGTAATTAAGTCAGCTGACCGACCTGGCCCCTGTGCAGCAGCCCTCTTAAATGAGTCACCTCTCCTCTTGTCAGGTGTGATGCGGAGCAAATGGGCCCTGAGTATTGCACTGCAGGGCCAGGAGAGCACGTGCTGCTCAGGGCAGCATCCCCAGAGGTCAAGGTGGTGCCTTCTGAATGCATGAGGTTAATGAAAACTTTCCCTTGCTCCCTATGCAACAGCACTCAAGCTACTCAAGCTGCACACTGACGTGCATGCTGGCCGTGCACATGAATACACACACACACACACACACACACACAGACACACACAAGTGCTCTGCAAGACACACAGTGAGAGCAGACAGATGAGACAGCACATGCAGTAAAAGCCATGTGTCATTAAAGATACAGCAGTTGCTGCTTTTTTAGTCTCACTGTGCTTGTCCCAGCTCTCTTTCTCTCTGTCCCTCCATCCACTCCCCTGTGATCTAATGTGTCTGTCTCTTTGTGACTGCTCACAGCAGATGAATAAAGCCTTTATACGACCTCCCTTCCAAGATCGCTGTGTGCTAGCGTCCAGAATGCTTCATTGTCATGAAAGTGGGGCACATAGAGCGGGACTTGACCCCTTGCTTCATTCCATCCGTCCCCAGCCATGCTGGACACAGGACCTCTAATACATGTGGAATGGATGAAATTCAAATCGGTGGCCGATGACTTACACTGCGCTTTACTGCCGAGCGTCTGGTTGTGTCTCAGTGGAAACTATGCTGTGGACAGACCAAGCCTCAGAACTGGAAGGATATTTTGTCCTCTCTACTGTAGGCCTGTGGCAATAGTGTTTAAGATGCTGATACATATGGCTGTGGCCTAAGCACGAATTAGATATTTTACTGGGAGGACACTTCTTCTCTTTCTGATAATTTAAAACATATCCCATCATAAAATAATGTGCATTGAGCTGGTAGCCTTCATACGCGACTGAACCGGGCATCAGGCCCTGTGGTCATCTGGTGGACAGTTCTCCAGCAAAAAGTCTTTACAGCACAGAGAACGCTGCAGCTCGCATTACAATCCTCTTTATAACCTGGAAGCCTGTCTGGTTTTCTAACACTAAAACGGACAAAGTGACATGAATAAAACATAAGCAGAGTATTAACAGGATAATATCTGCAAACAATCAAGAGCAGCCTCTCCATCACTTGGTGGACAGAGCGGAGTGGACAATGTTGCATCTTTTCTCTTAGTGAAAGTCCTTGACCTGCTGCTGTGACCCAACCATTTCTCAACTGGGATGAACAAGGGTCATCTACTTATCCGTCTATCAGACATCACATTAGATACATGCTTGAACTGAAAAGGCTACACAGAGGGACAAAGTGGAAACGACTTGTTCTAACTTCTCAGGGAGGTGAGTACAGGGGCCCAAGAATGAGTTTTGTTTGGTGGAAAACAGCAGCCGCAGCAGCATGAAAAGTACTTCTCTTTAACCAACTCCCTTGGAGCCTGTTAAGCTATTCTCGCTGTGCATGGTTTGAAAAGAAAACACGACCTCGGAGCTCTGCTAACAAGTCACAATCAGGAGAAACGCAAAGACGTAGGTATTCCGCGGTTGTACTTTTTTGCTGCTTTCACGCATGCACTGAACTCTGCAGTTTCTTCGCATTGTCTGCTGAGGACGTGTACGTGTGTGTGTTAGTGTAAAGTCTTTAGAAAATCAATGCGAGAACACAGCAGGGATTGGGGTCGATGCTAAAATTAAAAAAGAAATAAACACAAAGAAAGATGTCACGCACGTCGAAGATCTCAAGAGAATTTGCGATTAGAAGAGTTGACGGCGGTGTCTGTGTGGAGCCATGTGATCTCCGCTGCTTGCTGTTGTGCATGTGTGAAAGGCAAACTGAGTTAAACCAATGTCTGAAAATGGTCCACACCAACTTGTAGTGAAGGCCGAGAACAAAGCTGGGCTGTATAGGATTCTCTCACCTAACTGTTCTCCATAAACGATCGGAGGCCGGCACAAGAACATACAGCTCCACACAGCGACTCCTGATTGGATCAATAGCATGTGCTTTTACTGTTGTCATGGAAAGCAGGTCAGAGTAGAGGTGAGCTTGAAGCACGTGTGGGTGGTTGTTAGCTTTAAGCGCTCACAGAGGGCCGTTGAACAACGGGCCTCCATGACATCCGAGCATTAGCCCGCTAATACAGCTCAGGAGGCAAATATTAGTCAACACACAGTCCAATTAGCCATGCTAAAAGCTAACAGCTAATTGGCCTAGTTCTGAACAAGACAAGACATTATTATTGTAACCCAGTAAAGAGGCGTTTAGTTTGTCGGCGATGTCACATTACATGACGACACGGCAGTGGGGGAGCAGCCGGCTATTTTTGGCCTTGTTTTTAGAGGTAGGTTTTTGGAGGCATCTGCAAAGCATTAGGGCAAAAAGGAGGAGCAGTGTGGGACAAAGTACAGAGAGAAGAGGAGGGAGAACAGAAACACGGGGTCCAGACTCCATCCCGTCACCGAGGCTCTTCCCCCGAGGGCCGAGCAACCAGCAGCGGCTGGCCGGCTCTTTCCCTGCGTCTCCTCGAGGTGTGGAGAGGAGGAAGCAAGGGGTGAAAGGCGACATGAAGAACACATATTGCAGTGGTGAGGAAAGGGCTGTTTTATGTGGCTAGAGGCGGGATTTCAAGGCCAGGTTTGTAGCCAGTCAAGAAATCCTGTAAAAGGACTTGGACAGAGTGAAGATTAACCGTAGCCCTCCCCCATAAATTACGCCTAGAAGTTATTTCCTGCCAGCAGAGTAAGAAAAGTTCATGCATTAATTCCATTCAGGTTAGTTCACCTTACTATCAGCAAGGGTTGTGGTAAATGGTTTCCTGTTTTACAGAAATTAAGTAAAAATAACTGGAGGCACACTAAATGTGAAATTCACATGAGCAGACTACCAATCTATATCCAATGAAATGGTTCCGAAAGGCAGAACTTAAAGACTCTGGGCACACTCACACACACACATTTCGGCACGCTTTTCATCACATGCTGACATTTAGTCACGGCGTATTCACCGACCACAGCTCCATGACACAGGAGCACCTCCATGAATGTCTTATCAGCCCCGCAGCTCTGAGCTCTCGCCGTGGATTGTCAGGTTAAGACAGCTTTGGGCATCCTGAGGCGGCCCGAGCGGTGCGTGGGTCAGACAAGTCAAGGAGTTCAAAGTACTAAGGAATGAGCATGTGAATCAGAACACAGCAGAGACTGTGTTGTTTTAAATGTACATGATTACCTTTGTTGAGGTGAGAACAGTATTAACTTTGCTGTCGAACATCACGCACTCCGCTCCGTGGTATTTTCGACACATACTCGCAGCAGTTCTGCTTCTCTAGGATTACGCTGGCTTTAAGGAGTGAACACAATGAGGGTGTTAGCTGGATTAAGAAAAACACTAGCCCTGATCTTATGTTCAGTTTGTCATTCTGTTCAGCACTCCCTCAAAATCTGAATCGCTTCAGTTTACTAAGGAACTCAAGTTTCCTAGAAAAAAATGAAACCTAAACCTAAATATGAATAGAACACATTAAGCTAAAGTTTTGTTTTCCATATTTTGTTGCCTGTGAAGTTGCACCTTTACTTTATATACACTTTCACAAGCTGAACGTTATAAAATGCATGAAGACAATGAGCTCACTCCTTTGTATTATTTGAGGGGGTTGGAGCATAAAGTGCTAATAACATGTGTTAACAAGTATTAGCATAATTACTTCAAGTTAATGACAGTTAATGGCTCCCTGCTAGGCCTGCAAGACCAATAAATAAACACAGAGATCATGGCCCTAGCCCCACTCCTCTCTTTCTCTTTCTCTCTCTCTCTCTCCCTCCCTCCCTCCCTCCCTCCTCCTCTGCTCCCTACCCCCTACATCCTATGTCACCAAATCTGGACCTGAGCCTTAACCTTCCCACCCTCAAGCCTGCCTCTTTTAAGCCCCTCAGGAGCCCCAAATTATCCCCTGTCGTCCGCTTTATTTAAGCCCTCATGACAATGACAGGGCTCGAGCCCATCATACACATTAACCCTCCAGGCAGGACTCAAGGAATCAATTATCCTCAATACTCTGCTGCGCACGCCAGAGCAGAAACAGATTCTTTAAGTTTGGTTCTTATTTCTACACTCAGGACGAGTGAGCCTAGAATCCATTTATATTAATATCCCGCAACTTTATGGCTCTCTTTTTATGACTTTGATCAATCACGACCACCAAATGTGATAATAACACGGCTCTATGGGTGAAATTTACAGTTTTAAATGTAATTAAGTGATAAATATTTAATTATTGCGCAGTCCATGAAAATGATAGATGTCAAAAGATAAAAATAATTCTGTCACATATTCCCAATTTCCGTTTTTTTGGTCCAGCAAAAACCTTGAAAACTTTTAAGTGGCAAAACATTCATATGTTTTATGTGCTACTGCTTATTCTATCACATATGTGAATAGTAATCATTTTTCAGGTATTGTTCCCTTCTTCACTGTTCTTAGGAATAAAAAGTAATATTGATCAGCCTTTGTTTAATTCAACGATGCTTTGTTCCTGATTGTAATAACCAAAACCATGTTATGTTTGTTGGTGGATTTGAACGTATTGCTCACTCCCTGGCATGTGCACACGAGGTCAATAAGAATTTCAACCTTTGATGCAAAGAGACACGTTGAAAATTGACAGCGACAGTAGAAGTTCAGTAAAATCATTACCAGAGATAAAACGCCTCGCCATTACTCCACACTCTCTAAAATGCACAAACACATTATCACACACTTATCTGTAATTAGCCCTAAAACACCAAATCTGTCCTCACCCCCTCATCGGGAGGTAACCCTGCTGCTTGAGCAATCCCCTGTCAACAGCCCCAAAACTGACCAATCACACGAGGTCACGTCTTATCCCCGTAATAATCTGATAATCTTGCAGCATCTTTGCTCCTTCAGCCACAAGCCAAGGTCGATCGCTATTGTTATTCATGGGGAGGGCTGTGAGGAGGAATGATGAATGATGATAACATCAGCCGTGTCTAACACTACAGTAGCCTATGGGGGGCAATGGACAATATTTTCATCATGGCGGAAATGCAGTATGCGCATATTAATAGAGAAATTTGTCAATGCTATCGTCTGCTGGGAACAGATAATAACATTTAGGCTGATAGTTATACGATTGCCTACCACAAGCACAGACAGATAAAACAAATCACGACCCGCGTCTAATGCAAATTGCCTCAATAAAAATGCAGGATACAGGCGAAAATGCTAAGTAAGAGGAGGAAAAATTAATGTCTCCCCCGAAAAACAAAATGGTTGGGGGGGTGGGGGGGGATTGCACAGAGTCAAGTAAGTTTTAGAGGGGTCTGAAATTCCAGCCAGAGGAAATACATCTCATGCAGGACGAGAAGGGGGGCCGACATGGACACAAATACAGTAGACGGACCAACAGGCTCGCATTTGAGCGGACGCTGGGTTAATCTATGGCCCTTCAGGCTTTTTAGGGGAACACAAGACGGGTCAAGTGGCTGGACTGAACAGAGCAGGTGAGGGAGCAAAAACCTTGAGCGTCTATTTGTATTGTGAAGTACGCCACCATGTGGAGAGCTACTACAGAGTAGACTTCAGGACCAGACTGAAAGCTTGAGTTTACAGCTGAAAGCTTTGGGTTTAAGCAGTCACACCGGGCAGTTCTCAAAGAAAAAAACCCTCAGATCCATCTGAAGGTCCATTCAAAATGCATTAAACATCAAAGTTGCTCAACTTCAAACAGCAGCAGCTGATTACACAAGAGCGACATCAGCTCTGAGGCCCGCTGAGGTGCAGTGTTTGTCGTCCACAGATAGGGGTCAACATCACTCAAAGCACAGGCAGAGGCAGGAGGAAACTGGAGCTGACAGCAGGATCTGCAAACGGTCTGAGGGATTTTGCTTTGCTTTGATTGATGGCACAGATTCCTGTGGCGTCCTGGGGGCACGTGGCTCCATTTTCTAATCAGATCATAGCCGGAAAATTCAATCATATGTCGTAGGGGCAGGAGCTCACTGGCTGTTGTCAAGGCTGAATGGTGGGGGCGGGTTGAAAAACATACGTCACGTTTTGAACCCACCATAAAAATGATGCAGAGTTCAGAGTGTGCTTCTTTAACCTAAATGTCAATACACTGCAGCCGCTGCCTCTTGTATTGATTACGTTAAAGTCGTCTGTAGCTTGTCAGAGATATCGAGGGACGGTCAGCGCACCGTTGGCCGGTGTTTGACCTCCGCCCAACCCCTGGCACCCAGCCCGTATTACTCGTATTACTCATTCCTTCCTCCTCTCCTCCATCCTTTTCCTGGAGGTGATAAAGTGGACGCATTTCATCACCCTTGTGGCCACCGTTGTCACGCCCAGCTCTATTCATCACACTCACGCACGGCCCGCTCCTCCCAGAGCTATTAGTGTAGCAGGGCGACAACCCCACCTTGACAACACCCTGTGAGTAAGTGTGTGCACACGCCAGTTAACCACCTCATCAAATGGAAGGCTGGGTGGGCGGATGAATGCATGTATGTAAAATGATGACCGCTGAAGAAAAATAAATAAAAAGGGGGCGGGACTGTAGAGGTGCACTGAAAGACAAACAAGTGTTGAAAAATATCCCTCTTCTATTCTTCTGCTGCTCCATCTCTTTGGGATGAGCCCAAATATTTGGGAATATAAGTGCATGGGGCGAACAACTGCTCCGTTAGAGACCGGTCAATAAACGCTCACACATGAAAGCACATACATGTACACACAAGACTTCCCACAGGCCCCGCAGTCAGCTGACCACCCCTCGCCACTCTGACACGCTCAAAGTGTTTAACCCCATCAACACCAGTGCTGCACGCCGCCCGTGTTGTTGCCGCGCGGTCTCCAGCGAGTGCTATTGATCCTAATTGTGAGGGGAGCGGAGCAGCTTATCCATTAAGGCTGAGTGAGTCTGTCGCCTGTCTTCAGCTCACAGCAGACGGAGTGGAACAGAGGGAAGACTGGGAGGAGAAAGATGGAGGTGGGAGGCCAGAAGGAAGAGGAGGAAAGATGCTTCATGACTCAATAGCGAGGGAGGAGTGTAAACATGGTGGAGAAGGTAAATAAGTTGGTGAAATGCAGTGAAAACGAAAACACAGAAATAATTAAAAGTATGAATTTTACAAATTAAAAATGGGCAGAAATCAACCTGGGTTTCTTTCCATGTGGAGTGTTTCAATATTTCTCAGCTGAACAAGTCAGTGCCTGTTGCACACTGTTATTAACAACCCTATGCTATCCATTACCGTTGGGAGGACTCTAGCTGGAGAAATAACTGAACTTATGTAAGCACTGAATTTAATACATTTTGTAATAGATTTACAACTCAATTAGTGAAGTTAATTATGTGTCCCAAATGGAAGAGGATACTATATAGCAGTGCTGCATATACAGTACATTCCATAGTAGACAGAAGCTTGGGGTACACATATGTTTAGAGCATGTTAAAGAAGATGTAAAATAACATTCAGAAGCCTTTGGTGCTTCCTTTAAAAACCACCAGCACATCCGCTCCTGGTTCACTAATCGAAGCGGAGTTCTAACACCGGATCAGGCAGCCAGACGCACACAGCCGTACTGGCTAACACAATCCGCACTTCCCTATCAGTACTAAGTTCTTTTGCCACTTTGTCTGCCTGCCTGCTTTTGCTAATGAGCATTTTGGTCTGTGCTCAGGACCATTGAGCCATCACTGGTATATCATCAGGCTCAGTCTGCCCCACTGCTCTTTGTCTCGATCCTCATTTGGTATTCTGTCTGCTGCAGGGTCAGGCGGAAATGGACTCTGGACCTGTGGAAAAAGACTTTAGGATGATTCCCAACCCATCTAGTCCATTTCTCATTATGTATGTTTTGTCTCCAGAGTTTAGCTCTTTCTGAGTTCCTGTCACTGGTGTCTGCACACCAACAGGTCCGGTCTCCCTTCATCTTTCCCTCGTATTAACGTTAAAAATAACGTGCATCCAAATCAAACGGGTGATGCAACTCAGCCCTACCCTGATTATTCACACACACTCACACCAGGGGTGTAAGATACTACAAGATTGATTCATGAATTAAAAAACATCAACAATCTGCCTTTGAAGAGGGTTCTTTAGAACTGTACAGTGTACATTATTGAATTATGTATATTCTTTAACTCATTGATTCAGGCCAACCGTACTCCTCCCACTCTCTCATGGACATGGACATGGATACACACACACACACACATTTTAAAATATAAAATACTGCATTGAATTGAATCGTTTCTCAGATATTTCACCCGTTGATGTATTTCATTGTGAGAGTCATTTCTGATCATTTCAGTGTCTTATTTGTTTGTTATTCTGTGCCAGAACAATCAAGTAAATCTGTCATGACAGCAACGTGGGGCTGTTTCTTGTATTTATAAACATGTTAAACATGTTAAATAAAAAGTTCATTAAACCGGAGTTGGATGAAATAACAGTCCACCCAGCATTCTCTGGGTTTATTTGGGATTCATATTTGAGATGGCTTAGTTCTCATGCAAACTCACCATCTGTTATAACTTCAATCTCTTTTTCTCATTGTTGGGTTTTTAACTTTTTGACCTGATAAGCAGGCTATGACCTTTCAAGGGGCTTCAATTTCATTTTAGATTTTTCACCTTGACAGAGGCTCTAACACCATATATCAGTTTTATCGTCTCCGCAGCCGTTCCTCATCCCTTCTGCTTGACGGCACTCGGGGCACTTTGAGGACACCGATCGGCGCGGCGGAGCTGGAGGGAACATTTCCGAGAAGCCCGGTAAGTTACCGTCTCAGCTCATTTGCCTTTGGCTCGCTCCAGGGGAGGACAAAAATCATTCTGGGCTCAAACTGGGTCACCTCAAGTTTTAGGATACAGAAGAAATGAGTTTAAGATGAGGATAATCCTGTTACGTTTCTGATGACGGATAAAAAGTCACAGGGGCCTGAGGTCACAAAAGTTTGGATGATTTAAGAGAGAGAGAGACAGGCATGGAGGTTTAGCACAATATACATATTTGTGTGTGAGAGTGTGTGGGAGAGTGTGTGTGCGCGCATATTTGGCTCTTTAAAGGCCTAAAGCAAAAACTTAATATGAACAGATTAATTCCTGCACCAAGTATTTTTTAAAACAGATTCAGGAAATTTTCTTGCAAGACAATTGTTTGACCCAAGCTTTAAGTGCAGTTACAATTTTAATATATAATAGAAAAACCAACAGAAACAGAGAGGGTTCCTCCAACACCTTCCATCAAACTTACACACATAGATATCAGCTCCGTAAATGTTCCTAAGTTTTCCTTCAAGATCGTAGAATGATTTCATGGTGGATTAGTAATATCTCACAATGCTTCAAAAGAGGACTGAAAAAACCTGGATGCGATCCATGACGGACATAGGTGGAAACACAACCTCCAAGGTTAAAAATAAATCACTCGAGTTTCTGTTCACACTGTCACTGTGTTCATGGCTCATCGATTTAGATAAAAGTTCTTAAACATTTGACGACTTCACTGACGGTTTTTTGGATGGACAACATCACAGTTCACTAGCTGCTACAGAAACGTCTCCATGAAACTGCTGGAAGCATGTTAGTATCTTAACGTGCTGGATGAAACGATGAGCTGATTAACATTCATTAAGGAGGAGACAGAGAGGAACCTGTGCTGCTGCTCCTCCAGCCAGAGCGTCTGTGGCATCACTCTGTGACCACTGTAGTTTAGTAGCTCAACAAGTTATACACAGTAAAAAAAACAAAACAAAAAAACCTGTGGAATATCACGAACAATCAGGAGCTGGAAAATCATATCAATAGTTTCAGCTTATGGGAATCAGTCCGATATTTCATTCGACTCGTTTGTGAGAAGTAGTGTAAAAAAAAAAAAAAAAAAGTTGGCTACCCCAGTGAATCTGTCAGATACATTTTTAATGAGCGCTTCATATCTTCTCCTGCTCATCTCATTTTCAGGTTCTAGCTATGGGCTGTCAACATTAATTTGGCAGCCACTCCAACCTGTCATGTTTTCTGCCTGCTCCAAATATAAAATCAATTTACGCTTCTTTCTGAGACTTTCTTTTCTGCAGTAGCTACAGACACTGAAAGTTCAGTGAGGAAGCGTTAACGTCGTCTTCTTCATGAGGACGGAGGACAAAATAGACGACGTGCGTAAAAACCATAGAAGAGCAGAGTTGTTGGGGAGGAAGTTAATATCACTTTACTATAGGAGAGATGAGATTAAAGGACACACACACACACACACACCATGATAGATTGATAGTATTCCGTGGTCCTTCATTTTAAGGACTCACTTGTCTTCCTCTCCAATACGTGGGTCACACACATTCACTTGCACACAGACACACTGCTAACACACCTAGCTCAACTCTAAATCACTGGCCGATCTCATTCTGATATCCTCTCCCCCATGATTCACTTCCATTTAGCCAATGCATTACGAGTAGGGAACAAGAGGACCACGTCCAATCTAGCCTCCATGTCCCAGTCGGGTCCTCTGGATCATGACACCTTACTAACCATGAACTGAGCAGTCTTTTTTAAACAGGGAGTGGGCACTTCCCTCCCCTGAGTCGTTTCCTCTTTTATGAAGACAGAGTGGAAGCCCGCAGGGAGACAGAGAAGCCTGAAGAGATTCTGTCTCTGTTTGATCCGACGCCGACTGGAGGACGACACTTACTCGCACTGAGCTCTCCTCTGCCGCGCCGTCACCGGGTTCAAACTGCGACTTCAGCTCCGCGGCCACTCAGCTGCTCATAATGTTTTCATAGTGGGGTTTAATGGCTGCGTGAGTGAAGCACTCCTCTGCGGGGACAAAGGTGTCTCCTCGCCGTGCGTCTTATTGGACGCTACTAGCTGCGTGCGCTTGTCTTGGTACGTACGGCCATTAACGCAGCGTCAGTGTGATGTCCAAAAGTGTCCCAGCCGTTCAGACATGGGGGGCCTGGGACAAACGTTTCTGTGGAGCATCTTGTCCTCTGCACTACGTCTCTGTGAGTTTGCAATCCATCGAATGAAAGCGACGAAAGGGAATCGTTCCACTGTTACGTGTTCCACAGACTAACAAACTGTGAGCGAGGAAGGCAGAGCTGGGAACACACTTCAACGATGCTCCATCTCCCACAAGAGAGGACGAGTAATCCCATTTCTTTATGCACCAGAATACATATGGCCTACACAGGGCAGTGAGCGAGTGGGCGATATATATATATATATATATATATATATATATATATCGAAGAAAATAAAAACTTTGAGGGCACAAGCTGGAGGAAAAGACAAAGAGATAGAAGATTGGAAGCTGTGTGGACAGAGAGAGAGAACCAGACCTGTTGATCAAAGAATGGGTGCGCGAGTGGTGGTGCTCGTATATCTGTGATCCATTAAATGTACTTTAATTTATGGGGTCGAGCTGGATAGGAAGAATTCAGAGAGAGGGGGGGGGAGATAACCTGTAGTGTTGGGCTGTACTGGAAATTTGTGACAGGCAGAGGTCACTAAATCCTGCCTGGAGAGGACAGGAGAGGAGAGGAGTAATAAAATAAATAAAAAACATAGCTCAGGTCTTAGAAGAGTTGAGTTGCAAATGAGTAGTACGATGCTGGCATTTGAGGTTTGGAGAGGAGAGTGTGTTCTCTAATTAAAAACTACCCAAAGGGGCTATCTCCTGCTATGAAACAAGTCACTCTCCTCCTCCCACTCGCACATCCATCAAATCCTCTTTCTCTCCACACCATCAGCTCCCCCTCCACCTGGCCTGACACGAGGTTTTAACAAACTTGGAGAGAGAGACAGACAGAGATGATTTGGGAATAGAGCAGAAAGCGAGAACAGACAGAAAGGTAATGAGCTCACAGCCATCAGTGGATTTCTGGGGTTCCGCATTCGAACAATAGCGTGCGGGAGAAGCTCCCATTTAGAGGATGATAAACGCATGCATATACATCTGTGTGTGTGTGTGTGTGTGAGAGAGAGAGACAGAGAATTCATATGCATCTGTCAGAATGTAGAACATCATTCTCGTGGTGGCGTCTCATTTACGAACCTGTGATGACTTGGTCATTTACGTCAAGAGAGAATATTTTCAGCAACTTCGTGTCGAGGAGAGTAAATTAAAATATATAAACATATACGACTATGTTCCTTCTGTGACAACGTTTCACCTGCTCATCATCACCATGCGTTTACTGAGCTGCGTGTGGTTTTCAGCCGCAGGAACAATGGCGGCACACACTGCAGCTCCTTTCACTGCTGATTTACAGAGACATCGGGCAGCGACCAGAGCTGCATGCTGCACCTCAGACCCAACGTGAAGAGCATGGAGGATGACTAACCAGAGCGTCACTGAAGTGGAGCCAAAGAGTGCAGACCTTCATGTTTGACTCACTGCACTGAGTTGTTTAAAGATAGGGTTGGTAAGCCCAACAAAAGAGGAGGGTACACTTCTACAACAAACATGCAACCAATACGTCCCACCCCCTCGCATCATCGCCCAAACCTCAGGAACATGCACTGACTCACGACTGCTACAGGACGACTTCTCCATGACTCACTCGCTAACTTATGGCGATCGTCTGTTCTTTGTTTATGACCAAACCTTCCTTTCTGCCCAAATAACAAATGCAGAACACACCTATAAACCAGTGCAACTGGAAATCTTTTTTGTTTTGAATTCATCGGAAAAAAAGTGAGGTCTTAGACAACAATTTGAAAATGTATGAAAGCAAATCGTTTCTGCCGGAAGCGAGACTGCGCAACTTTTGTTCAACAGAAGCTCCAAGTGGTGATTACAGGTTAGACTGAATTTCCTCTCATTTACATCCTTTCAGTCGCTTGCTTCAAGATAACATCATTAGGCAGCATGAATGAGAGCGAGTGGAACAGGGCCGCAAGCACAAATCAGCATTACCGCCTCACTCAGAAGGCATCGTGATTCCTGAAATGTTTATTTACGACCTGCTCGAATACAGTGGAACAGCAGAGCAGGTAGAGGACGGCTGAAATTCATTGGTTTGGTTGTTTTTTGTTTTGTTTTTTTCCAAAAACTGACGTAAAGAACAATTTCACTCCCTTCGCTCTCAGTCGATTAAAGCAGGTTCGGTCTGACCCTGCCACCACAGTAACGATGGTGTCGCAGCAGGACAGCAACACACACATCAGACGTCTGATTGGTCCATACGCCCGCTGTGTGTGTTCAGTATGTACACTATGTGACACTCACTCCACTGGGGGATTGATGTCCTCAGCTTTGGTCTCGAAGAAGCGCAGCACCTCCTCGCTCTGAGAAATCTGAGGGGGGAGTCGCACCAGCGCCTGAGGAGGCAGACAGAAAAAGAACAGTGGGTCATATAAAAGGGCCGCCTGCTGATACAATCTGGAAACGAGAAGTATTTTAATATCAGATGTAAATTAAGTTTGCTGGAGTGCACTAAGTAAATGGGCCAATGCTTCCTGCCACATGCACCATACAAGTGTAAGGTGAGGATATGTTCATAATAATAAATAATGCATTTCATTCTAGGGCCCTTATCAAAAAAGGAAAAACACAGACTCCACACAGATTAGACAAGATGATGATGATGATGATGATGATGATGATGATGGTGTTGGGGAGGAAGTCAGTGTCACAGATGGCTTGTGGGAGAGAGTTTCGGAGCTGAGGGGCTGCACAGCGGAAAGCTCCAGACCCCATAGAGCACAAGTGGGCAGGAGGAGGAGTGAGGAGGAAGAATGAAGAGCATAGCAGCGTTGTGCTCACAGCTCCTTCCACCGCCCCCCAAAAAAAACTTTAAAAATCTGCCTAAACTGAGAAGGTTTGTTCAGCTTTTTGTGGGAAAACGGCTGCATCTCTGGCAGATTTGAATTTATATTTTAAAAAAGGTAACCCCAGTATGAATCAGAGAGGGTTTCAGCCCTCTTTGCTCCCCTGTCCTCTCCCTGTACTTTCACTGACAAAGCCAAACCACAGGCAGAGAGGATCGGATGTCTGGCTAACCATGTATATTTAATGATCTCGCCTGCTTTTACCAAAGGCACAGCTCATGTACAGTGGCGCTGGACTGCGAACGTGTGCGGCGCCCGCGCTCCCTTCATATTTCATTCATCGGCCGCTGTATTATTGAAAGAGCCTGGTGGTTGTGACTGAAGAGGCCATATCTGCCTGTGTACCCACAGCTGGCCGGACTCACCATCCTGCAATCTCCAGAGAGCAGATCCTTTGACAACACCGGGTAATTACTCTTCCTCTCTGTTGTTTGGCTCGTAAACAGGATGTAGGAAGTAAACAGTGCGACGGGCTCCGCGGCTCGCTACAGCAAACTGTAAACATTAGAGCGCCGGGGTCATTCGGGTAATTAGGAAGCTGGTTCCCGTTTCATGAAGCGATGCTTGTGCTGGGCTACGGATCCAGCTCATTTCATCATGTGGATAATTGCTTTTGTTTTTTGTTTTTTTTTTTTACACTGCTTTTGGTCCCAATTACCGAGCTGACACAGTAGCTAACCTTTCCTCGCGCAGGCCAACGATGCTGCCGCCTAATTGTGTGCAAGGAGACAAACACGCTGGCTTTTTGCCGAGAGGAAGGGAGGAAGGAAGTGAGGGAGGCACGGCGGAGGAAGAGATCTGAAACCAGGATAAACCAAATCTTAATAAGGGAAGGAACAGGAAGTGATAAGGCGAGGCTGCCTTGAACTGTAGAAGGAGAGACGCCATTACTTTCAAGGATGCTAATTCGGGGGGGAACTTTCTTTTTTATTTTTTCGTGACCGTCTCAAATGAGGAGATGAGGTTATTAGTGTGAGGGAATTGGAAAATGATGGAAGAGCTCAAAGCGCGTTTCATGATGTGCACTGGCAGAGAATTTGGATGCACAACTAGGTCGCCCCGCTCCTCTGAATGCGGTGCATGTGACAATAAACAAAGCCGCAGTCGGAAGGGATCATAAAGTTTGCCTCCCCGAGTCAAAGTCCCTCACTGCCTCGGCAAACCAAAGTGTCACAGCAGATTAATTGAAGGCTCAGGAAAGCATTAATAAACAGTGAGCGCCATGTAAACTCCCTCCATGTCCACATCGCTCCTAAGCATCAGACCCCAAGTTTGAAGCATGTGAAGGGACGTTATAGACTGTGACTTCTGACCCCTCCCAGGCCGGGGGCCACTCCCCCCTGAGTCAGAAGGGGGAACTGAAGGATGTTTATAGTGAGGGTACTTACCCTGCAGTAGTCGTCGATGAAACGCAGCCGCTTCATGGCCACATCTCGCACATGACTCCTCCGGAACAGGATCTTGCCTGGAGTGAAGGAGAAGAGGGAGAAAGCACACATGAAGGTAGGAGGTGCTGGTGATGGATACAAGGGAGAAAGTATTTATGCATCATAAGGTATTTGACAAATACAAAGGTCCCCCCAAAAAACATAAAGAACATGAGGTGACTTCAGCGACGCAGACTGCTGCGTGTAATACCCTAAACCGCCGGTAGATGGTGGTAATGCAGGGTGGTGAGCCTTCATCATGGCCAAACCAATCCTAGTCCCACACTCACAGACCCAGCTGTCTGTCCGCCTATGGATTCCATGACCTCTGTCTGTGACATGGCTTTCAAAATAATAAATAGGTTCTATTCACACATGGGACATGCATTTCAGGCTCCTCCTCTCATCCCACAGCCTGGGAGCGACGAAGCCCCCCACACAGGGTCACAGGCCCAGACACAGACTGTAGGCACGTCATCCTCCTGGAGGACTTCTTTATGTTTTTTGCATGCTGCTATTTAAGGAGTTTCAAATAAGTAATTGCTAAAAGTAAACTGAGCGAGAATGTATACAAGTATGTTAAGTAAGAAAAAACAACTTTCAAGAGAGACTGAGGGGGAGTTTTTTCCAGACTGGGTTTTGAAAGAAGATTGAAAGAACATTTTTTTCAAAGTAAAAATACTATGAAAAAAATCTTTCAACTCAACACTTTGCTTATATACAAAACCATATTGAACATATTCAATTCAAAGGAAATAGTTTTTATAAAACGTTCTCTTTACACATGCAAAATTCTTGATGACATTGCCTGAATAAAAAAATGAGAAAATTGAGATTGAAATCTACATCTATGTTCTATAGTTTACACTGGACTCTTTTTTTCATTTTTAGCTTTAAAAAAAAAATTGGTTCATCAAGAGATTCAAAGGATTAGTATCTAACTTTTAACCGAGGTGTGCGGCTCGGCCAAATACCAATGTCGGGGCTTCCAAGCTTCAATGACACGTAATCTTGCCCTTGTAGTGTAATTTGTTTGAAGTCTGTCACGTGATCACATGTCAGTGCTGGCAGTGATAGATGAGAGCTGTGAAGCATAAGATCAAATGTCTGATATAAATTATATTTAATGTGGATGCATGGATGATGTTGGATCAGTGTTTCTTATTAGCATTTTCCTTGTTATATATACATATATACAATAGTACAATAATAACAATCATTTTAAAAGGAAAGGGCCAATAACGTCTGAATGCAGCGCCAGTGATTCAGCGGACGAGGAGGGTTTGAGCGCAGAGAGCATTTGGAGTAGATCCTGGGCTCATGTTTGGCCCACAGGGCTTAGAGCATAACATGCAGGTTGCACGCACATATTTACAGGAGACATCAGTGTGATTAGCAAAATCCCTGTCAGCCCTTCTGCCCCGGACACTGAACTGCCACAAATACCACCATCGATCACTGCCAAGCTACTGTAGGTCACCATGAACCCGAATGTCAGGCAGCGACTTGCAGCAGCAGAGATGAGCACATGTGGCATGACTTAAATCAATACTAGGACATGCACACAGTATATCACACACACACACACACACACACACACACACACACACACACAAAATAGAGGAATCAAATGTGTACATAAGTTTGACAAAAACATAAACACAAAGCCGTACAGGCATGCGATCAGCTGAGATTTGAAAGTCACTGATAACGGCCTGTCAGCAGTAACACAGAGCTATACTACACACACACACACGCACCACAGGCAGGCATCAGTAACCAGCTCATATCGACGCCCCGCGAGTGCCAGCCATACATTATTAATATGGGAGCCTGTTCAGATAACTGGAGCTCAGGAGCAGGCTACTACCTGGGAGAAATGGAATGATCCTCTTCTTCGGGTCTTTCTGGCCTCCCTCAATTGGGAACTTGTCAAGTATCTGCATCTGCAGAGGGAAGATGAGGGGAAAAGTGTTTTAGGTTTTGTGGCTCAAAGTTTGACTTTCAGCATCTCATCCGGTGATAAGTCAAAGGCAAATATCAGAGTCGGTATTAAGTATAGAGCTGGAGCCAGGAGGCAAAAGAGAACAAGCCAATTCAGATGTGACTATATTTAACAATGCGTCTGATTTACACAAATGTTTCATTTATTCATCGGATGGACATCTATTTCCCTTCTTAACACAATACAAACATCAAAATATGAGCATTCATGTTGTCGAGTAGAGAACAAGTCTTAGTGTCACATCAGCAGCTGCCTGTGAACTTCTCAAAGAGGTAATACAGGCTCGCAAACATGACTGAATAGCCAGTACAAATCTGCAGCCAATCAGAGCAGAGCAGACATAGCCAGGGGTTTCTCCTGGTGAAAGATCTGCACTGTAAAACTCCCAGTAACAAGGTGTGAGCGGCCCAGTGAGCTAACGATTATGAAAGTCATGCAGTGTGAATTTGGCAAACTCCTTTCCACCTAAACTGCACTGAGAGCAACCCTCCTACCCTAACCTACAGTTGTGATGCTGCATTACGTGTTCTTCCACGTATACTTCTCTAAAAAAAAAAGAAAGAATTAATGTGTTGCAAATATGGCTCCCAGAGATGACTTTAAAAAATATTTACTTTCCATTTTGAATCTATTTTCCATCTTTTTATTTCATCCAAAGAAGATGTGCAACACTTTGGGGATGACAACCCTCACATGCATTTAATCCCAACCCCACATATCACACATATTCTAAAAATCAAATCCTGTCAACACATCTTTAGTCCCCGGGGCAGCAGGGCCGAGGGGTTCACAGGAGTCAAACGAGCTCAGATTTATTCATAAAGACGCCGACGTGGTGAGAAGAGAAGTGCTGACACCGGAGTTGGAGGTGCAGGAAGGAAGAAAGAGAGGGAGGACGGAGACAGAGAGAAACAAGGAAAATGAAAGAGACGACGCACGCGGAGAAGGAGAGATGCAGTGGAGGGCAGGGGGTGTATATGTACGTGTCAGCCCTATTGTGTTTACCCGGTTTCACCCTTCAAATAAATAAAAATTCAAGAAGAGGATTAGAGCGAAAGTAAAGGAAAAGCAGAGGAGCACCAGCAGATGCACTGTCTCTTACAGCACTGCAGCAAACCCTTTTCCATACAGTAAACAGAGATGGAGAGGCGCTGATGAAAAGTGAGCGTGTGTGTGTGTGTGTGTCCTTATGCATAAGGGAGGTGGATGTCCAGGAAGGAAGATGATTAAAGGAAAAAGGAGAGAGGATAGAAGCAATCAGTTATGTCTGTATCTGATGGCCAAGGGCTGAAAGGGACCCTGGGGAACTGAGTGAGCAAACAGCCTGGTGGGGCTCCGTATGTGTGGGGACAGTGGGACAGTCA
Source organism: Pseudorhombus dupliciocellatus (assembly GCA_016785235.1). NCBI lineage: Eukaryota > Metazoa > Chordata > Actinopteri > Pleuronectiformes > Paralichthyidae > Pseudorhombus > Pseudorhombus dupliciocellatus. The sequence continues at coordinate 2,285,494 of JAFBJW010000232.1, forward strand.
GACACACACGCACACACACTTTATCAAATCCCCAAAGCACCCTCCTGACACATGGCTCCCTAGATCCAGCTCTTTCTGTCCATCTGTCAATCCGCATCCACCTTTTCATTGAACTCCTGTCTTCTTTTACCTGGTTCCACTTGGCTGGAGAGTTAGAGGACACCAGAGAGAGAGAGAGAGGGAGAGTCGACACTTTAACAGTCTTCATCCAGACTCATGGTCGACAGTGGCTGAGGAGGCACCGTCCACTCATCAGAAGGCCGTGGCTTGAATGTGTAAACAAACTAGAGAAATTCACTCAGACACCCCCCCCCCCTTTTTCATGAAGCTGCTTTCTGCATCCACACAACAAGCCCTGCTGCTGCTGCTGCTGCTGCTGCTGCGGCAGCACAAAACTTGAAGCAGGCCCAGCTGTTTGGACCCCCCCTCCCTGTGCTGCCTGGGACAAAAAACCTGCTGAATTTACAACCCACCGTGGCAGGCACCCAGGGGTGGACGGATGATAGACAGGTAACTGAACATTTAGCAGAGTAGCGCATGCTAAATTTGTAGCACTTACTCAAAATGTGACTGCACCCGTTTTACCGCTCTCGTAACAAAGATGAATGATGTGGCGAAATACGAGAGGAGCAAAACGTTTACGAGTGGGTTGGGTACATATATATGTAGTATATATATATATATATAGATATATATATATATATATATATATACACATGATTACATATTCGTGCAGGTGCTGGAAATGGAAAGGACAGAGACACCGCTGAGGCTTATGTCTTCTTCCATCCACTCTCACCAGCTTCCTTTTCCCCAAAGTTCGACACTGAAGATCCCCCCCCCCCCCCCCCCCCCCCCCCCCCCCCCCCCCCCCCCCCCCCCCCCCCCCCCCCCCCCCCCCCCCGCCCACCCCGCCGGTCCCCAATGGCTCACTTGGATGAAAGGCTGCTCATTATTTAAAACAATCTCCAGTTGTCCAGCTCACCCAGAAATACAGGCTGCCCTGACAGATTCATGGCAGGAGGAGGTGTGTTCACATCCCACCAGGAATTGCTGGATCACAGGGAGAGAAAATGGTGAGAGCAGGTGGGGCGGCTGGGATCAGGTGACGGTACCCACTGCCCTTTTTTTTTTTTTTTTTTTTTACATGCCTGCGCCCTCGCTGCACGCTGCGTGCTGAAGCACTGAGCACCTCACTTCATTCACTTGCGATATAATAAACACAGTCATCAGTCCAGGTGGTAATTCTCAGTCCCTAGAATGTGAAACCAGAGCGAGAAGAGGAAAAAAGGAAAAGGAAAAAAAAAAAAGCTCATGCCAAACCGTTGCTCCACTTCCCAGACTTCACTTCACTGTCTCCTTGGTAACCAGCACAGAGATAGTGTGAAGAAGAGTTGTGAAGGGACGTGATTGGATGGTGCTGTGCAGCACTGGACCACTGGTGTAAATGTTGGGAGTCAGGTAATAAAAAAGCAAGGAGATGAGGCTCTTTCATCTCCCGTCAGCGTGAGTACAGATTAACTTTGAACGTAAAAAGACGCCCCTTTCTGTGCGTGACAGAGTGAAAAGTGTGACATCTTCATATTTAATCAAGGATATTTTATGAAGCTCATTCATAATATGGCCTTGAAAAACACCTAATGTGCATAAATCGATGACCAAGGATATTCTGACCTGCACCAATACACCTGAAAATAATGAACCTGAACCCACGTAAAGTAAAATAGAGATACTGCAGTATAGTTCATTCAGAATATCACTTAACTGAGCATCACCCCAAACAATCGTAGTGATGGCTGGGGTTCTGCTGGGAGAGCCAATCCCCCATGAACAAATGTTTATGAGAATAAATCACAGTTAAATCAACAATGCCGCCATGACGCACACAGGGGGGAGGGGTGGTGGAGGGAACGGTGGCAGCCTGGGTATGGGCACGAGGGGTATTAACAGTAAAGGAGAAGTTTACCAAGCCTTAACCAAACTGTGCCTGAACAAATCTATTATCTGTCTGAGTCAGTCAGGCCAGAGGCAGCTGTTGGGTTGTAGGAATCAAGGGAGGACGCTCTCACGCCAGCAGTTACTGATTGGCTTCAATAATGCATCTTTTAAGTGGATAAAAGCAGCATGTCTTCATATCTGAGGGGATAAAAACCAGGAAGTGTGTGTTACTTTAAAATTATAAAAATAATGATATAATTTCATGAATAAACCACGTGGTCTGTAATGTGTCCCTGACTGTCTCTCCTCAGCAGGAAGGCTTCAGTGTGGGAGCTTGTACATTGCGTGTATTGTGTTGTTCAATGAGAATAAATCCCATGGTTCCTGTGCTTGAAAGGCTTTGTGATCTTGATTTGTCTCAGTGGTGGTCGGTGATTTTACATAATCCTGGCTCATAACAGGGCTGAATTTAGATCTCAAACAAAGCCAGGTATGGGTTTTTTTTCCCAAATGTAATTTATACAAGAACACTAATCAACAAATCCACACAACCTGCGCTTAAAGGACCATGTGAAGGATCTAAATCTACAGCATAATCCACAGTTACAGTCATGTAAAACAGGGACAACTCAGCAGGGCCTCTGGTGAAAGACAGAGTTGAACAGCAGCTCCGTCTTCATATCAGGCCCATGTGCTAAGAATAGAGCCTCCATACAAGGAGTTATGAGAGTCAGTTGGCATAAACTTGAGGGATGCCATACTGTTATTGTGCAGTGAATGCATGCCTCACTTCCTGTTAGTGGTCACGTGCCAGCGAGGGTTTACCCCAGGCGTCACAGCAGTGGAACCGAGCAGAATGGAAATAAACACTCATGCATCGAACCTCTGGAGCAACTCATGACCAGCATGACAAGGCAGCCATGTGATCTTTGAGCCACGGACCCAGCGTGTCTGTTCTCGCTGCTGCGGAGGGAAGACGTGACAGGGTCACTGCTCTTGCACCCGTGTTTGCAAACCAACATAGAGGTAATGATAAAACCATCACGTCGCCAGTCTCCCTGATGTTAACACGTTATTTCCTCTCCCGTGTCATCCCTCGGCTCCTTCTCTTTTTGAAGAACAGCAGCTCAGGAGGAATAATGATGCAAGACTCTCTGGCTTCTTTGACAAGAAAATTGCAGCGATTGAGCCCATCTGTGGAACAGATCAAACTTTACTTTCACTATCAGCTCGGATCCTAAAGACAGCAGGAGAGAAACTAATGGTGCAGATGAAACAAGTGGGAACATGCCGGCAGTATTTAGTTTCAGAGAGACAGATGTCTGAGATGAGCTTGAGGGGGGAAGGCGTTCCTTTCCAGCCACAATCAGTCGCAGTTGAGCCTCTAAATATAAACCAACACCCTGGCAAGAGCTCTGCCCAGGGTTGGCACATTATATATGGATGGAACATGAGATCCTGGTATCATGCATCTTCTTTTATGCAGTGAAAGCAGGCGTGGGTGTGCAGTGGGCATCGGGTTTGTGGAAAAATTTGGGATATTTTCCTGGAGATGTCGACACTGTGGGGCTCCGTGTCCACGCAGCAGCCAGGGTCCCCTTTGTTTCAGTAACACAACAGGTGCGGGGAGGTGGTAACTCCGGCCTGTCCACAGTCGCTCATTCATCACTGGGGCTCAAGCTGCAGAGACCGCTGTGGCCTTTGGATCAGAGCACAGGGATCGGCTTTGACTGTGAGAGACCCTTCATGCAATCAGATCCCAGTTTCTGGAGGGGCTGGACAGAACTCGATCTTCCATTAAATCACAGTGGCATCTGTTGCCATGTGAGTGATATGTGTCAGATGGTTTCTTGCCAATATGGTGTTTCCTGGGGTCAAATTGAAACTTTGGCCAACTTTGGCCAATGCCAAAATGCTTTGTATACAATACACATAGTGAGTGATATAGTAGTCAGTGTGGGCGCAACATTCAAAGGCATTAGTAGTAGCCACTGCCGCCCTATAGTTTAAGGGGATTAGTAAAACAAAGACAATGATTTGTGGTAAATTGCAGCGTGATTTGCTTGTTTACTCTACGGCTTAAATAAAGACTGTTGCTGAAGGTTTTTGATGTACAGTTTCCACATACTGTACATCTACACATGAGATGTCACCACAGTGAAAGCTGAGGGTAGCCTGCCAACGCAGCCTGTGTGGAGCTACTCAAACACCCCAGGATCAACTGTTGTCTAAAAACTAATGCCACCACTGTGTTGAAAATAACGATAGATGCGATCGCTGCAAGGCGAGCTAGCTTCTAGGGACAATATCCTGATACCAAGAGGCCAGGAATGCAGACACATAGCATTGCATTCTTAATGGGACCACATGACAGGGAGGATATAACTTTTTACTGAGGGTCAACTGTAAATAATTTCATCTAGTAGCCTACTGAAAATTAAACAAATTGAGGAAGCGTAAGCTACTTTGCTAACAATGTCAGTTGTGTTAGCACAGTGTTTAAACGTAACCTTGCCTGCCCGAGGAGGGAGTGGTGTTGGAGTTCAGACAGCTGGATGCTTAACTCACACAGTCATTAAAAATACATTAAGTAAAGAATACAAAGTCGCAGACATGACATGGGGGGGGATAATTTGTTTCCACAAAATGCTACTTAGTTTGCACAAAATACTAAAACATAATATCATAGTGTCCAACACCAAGGCGTTTTCAAACAGGTTTTTAGTAAAATAAATTTCATTTTTGAAGGCAAGAGAAGCATCCGATTACTTTATTCTGTGAACTATCTGTTCAAAGTTTAACCTCTGCTCACATTTAATAGAAGCCCTGACTAAACGTCCGGTGGTATTTCCAGACCAGTTACCTCCTCGAAAAACAGCTTTGCTTTCCCAGGCAGCTGCAACCTCAGTGTGAGGAAAGGAACAGTGTCGGCTTACACACCACCAGCTTTGGTTTGGGTTTAATAAGTAGGCCAGCCAACTTACAGTTCACAAGAAGGCAGAGAGGAAGGGCTCTCACCTATGCCAAGGTTCAGGCCTAGCAGAGAAATGCAGGTCCTAATTTAGCCATCCTGACAGCCTCGAGTTTCCATCCCGAAAACCTGTGCAAACCTTGGGTAATTTGGCCAAACCACAGGCTTTCCCAGAATCAGTAGTACCCTTCTTCTGTATGTGTGTTTATACTTCTATTTTTGCGAAGGCCAGTTTGACTATTAGACCGTTTAATGTCAACATTCATGGCTTTTTGGAGAAGGAGGGTATCTTGGCTGCTGACACATCTTGTTCACGTTCAGGGTTAGGTGTAGGTTTAGATGAGGGTTGAATTGGAATTTAGACGTGCTGGGAAAGGTTCATTTCTGTAGGGCATAACTATGATACAAGCGTGCGAGTGGGAGAGAGAGGGTTGGTGATCACTGCAGAGCAATGCCTGGACCAGACTTCTCAGGGTGTGGAGGGGAAAATAACCGTGAGTGGGTTGATAGAAGTAAAAAAGGGTAGAAAATACCAGAAAGAAAAAAAAGAGTTAATTCAAATAAGCTGCTTTTCTGTGCCCCGTTATTAAATGACAAAGAAACTGTAGCAAAGGTTGAAGGTGGATGTTAATTTAAATAACATGAGGGAAATTAAATTAAATTTTTTTCAAAAAAAAAAAGAAAACAGTACAAGCGACACAGTTGTATAAGAGTACTGAAGAGTACTTGAGCAGATAATAAATGTGAGGGGACACTGTGACTTCCTGTGATGCCCCCGGGGGAAGGAAGCTAGTTAGCTAGTATTTGGTCCCAATAAAGGCTCATTTGTCTTGAGCAATGACACAACTGTGTTAAGTTTATTTTAACCATATGGCTTCAGTTTTGTGCTAAATAAAGCTATATGAGAACCAAAATGTGAAATTCCTTTCTTTGTATTTCACATCTTAGCTTTATCCATTTTGGTTTTGAAACTGCAGTGTTGGCACATTTCTTCTTCTTCATTCTACAGGGTTCATCGGAGGGGCATTGAGGAAATGTCTGGGGGGCACCTGGGTGGGGATCTTTAGATGCCTTTACGCCAAAGATTAGCAATAATGTTATGAAACTTGCCATGACTTGCAAAAGAACGTGGAATTTAATATTAAAACCTGCCATTTAACACTGTGTGTTGTGTCTGCCAAGAGCACTTCACATCAATGTTTCTGCTTTCTGGAGTGCTGCTCCATGCATGCTACAGGATCATGTATAAAATCATATAGCCACAGCAGACAATTAACTCAGAGTTTGAGTGTTGCTTAAAGGTTGTGTTTCAAATATCTGAATAAGTGAATTCATTTACCAGGTTTTACTTGCTCAAAATGTCGCAAAAAAGCCAGACCAAACTCCATTCAAGACTAGGCTTAGATTAGGTCGAATTAGATTAGATTAAAAATTCTAATTATTAATTTAGTAATTAATATATCATTATAATAAGAATAGAAATAAAATCTGTAAAGTATAAATTATCTTAAAAGGATTAACTAATAACGCATGAATGACATTTGTCCTCATCTCAGTTAGGGACCTTGAAATAAATGTAAGAGCAGCTGGCTGAAAAATAGTTGGGAACTACAACGACTTTGTACAAGTAAGTGGTACTGTAGTTCACCAACATTTAATTTCTTTTAATTCCTCTGGAGTCTTTCCTGTGTCTGGACTTTACAATTTGATCTGGCTGAAACGGAGAGGGGGAAAATTGGATCATCATCTAACAGAACAACTGCCTGAAAAAAACAGGAGAAAATCCTGTAATGCATCACAAATACAAAAGTGCACAAATTCACACAGACACGCTGACAAAAGAACTGAGAGCAAAACGAATGCACTTGACCCCGGGAACACCCAAGGGGACCGACGAGGGGATGGTGGTGACAGGGTGAGCTGGGTGGCGGGGGGAGAGGGTGGGAAACAAGCACGGGTGTCTCAAGAGAGACAAGCTGGTGGGTAAAAGAGAGAGAGAGAGAGAGATGCGAGCTGTGGGGGCGAGAGATGAGTGCAGGTGGTGGGGAGAAGTGATAAGTCTAGCGTGTGAGGGGAGCGCCTGACGGCGACTGTTTTGACCTGCTTGGAATGTCAGATGGGCGGGGCTTAAGACAATGGACTGGAGATGAGTAGCACAGAGAAGCACTTCATATAAATCATCATCCATAGAAAACAATATGTAGGTAACACAAAATAATTTCCAAGTGACCAGTCGTAGGTCTGGCTCTGCTGTTATGAATTTGAATAGTTCAATTATAAATTAGACAGCGTAATTATTTAGAAAAGTAATGGTTTCACTCTGTAATGTGAACAATAATATAGCAACATCATTGTGCTATTATTTTTTTAATCCTTATCGTCATGAGTATTAAATTGCCTCAATTTCTTTTCACACTATTTTCATATGGAACCACTTGATGTTAGTTAGAGTGCAACCCACAGGTGACACTGCTTTAACAGCCAAACATTACCTTTCGTCTTTCTCTTAATTCCACTGCTGCCCTGAGGTCATGGGCAGCAGTGACATGATAAGTTCTAGCGTGTGGAGGGGAAGCAAAACCAATAGGAGAGCAGCTGATGGAGACTGCAGCAGGAGAGGTGACAGACACCTGGGTTCCACTCAGAATTCCGGTGGGAATTCTCATCTCTTATTTCAGCATGTCTCTGTGTCACATTTGCCTTTTCTTTCTGTCCAGTCGGCATTAAAAGCCTGTGTCCAGGGCATGCTGTCCACTTGATGTTTGCTCAGTCACTACTCATTAACCTACAGCGGGAGAGTTGAGGGAGGACACGGAGGGGACTGTGACTGGTCGCTATCACCGATACTGTGGATAAGCAGAGGTAGTCTTCGGATTTTATTCTTAAATCCTGCACTATCAGCGAAAAGCTGCAGGGGAGGTTTGTTTTGACCTGTTTAGAATGCCAGATGGGAGGGGCTTAAGGCAGCAGGCTTCAGATGAGGTGCACAGAAGAAGAACCTCATATTAATCATCTTTCATAGAAGATAATATGAAGGGGACCAAAATGTTGTGCTGTGTGTCGAGCTTTCATATCATTTTTATTCTAAGAACCTCGCCACTGATTGTGTTCTCAGGTCAGTCGTGTGGGGAACCTGAAACTTTGGGCAAAGGTTCATTGAGTCAGCCTTGTTTTGTTTTGTACTGCAGACACAAACAAGGATTCAAACATGTGGCACTATTGATTTAAAAGTTAACAACAGCAGTAATGTGGCAATTGTCATCAATAGCAAAATAACAAAAGTTGAACACACATATTGATGTGCCTGCACTCAGTGCACTCTCTTAGAAAACTGTGGCTGTTTGCCATTGTCTGCCCATAACAAGAGTTTGACACCACAAACGTCACAAACGGATTGAAAACATTTTGTAGTTAAAAGAAATAATTTATTGTGATTACAATTATTGGATCCTGTTAAAAACAATAATCATATTTGCTAAAACCTCAAGACTACACACAGTGTGTGTTGCTGTGTGACACTGGAAACACTGTTGAGATATTTAAAGTCTTAATATGCTAAATACATTCCTTGTTGGACCTGAAACTAAATTTCCCTGAATCGAAGTGGCTCTTTAGGAATAAGATGTGCTGATGTTGCTGAAACCAAGAAAGCGGCAGGAACTGCTTTCATCAACTGACGTCCGTGTGACCTGTTTTAAATTCAGTTCTCTAGCGCTCGGGACATATGAAATGTTTCTCCTTTCCCTTGGTGTGTCCTTCCAGATCCACAGATAAACGCCTGGCTAAATCACTTCATCCACTTTCATATTCCTTTGTGTCACATGCTGCTGATAACATCTGTCATTCAGCTATTCATCAGTGTGAGCCGTGTGCACAACAATGCCCGAACATACAGAAAAGACAACCCTGGCCTCACTCATCCAGATATACAGTGGGAGAATAAAATAAACACTGTGATTTATCGGATGAAGAATGAAAGTAGCGGCGGCTGAGCCAGATAAGTGATGAAAACGGGAAAGAAAAAAAAAAAACCTTGACCACTGTTCGAGGCTCAATGTGAGGCACAGATATCGCCAAGCACAAAGTCAGAGAGTTGACATTTTTCATACGCTCTACTCCCCATCTCATTTGAGTGGAGAAGTCCTTGGGCTGAACGCAAACATGAGGGCTGCCCAGCCGAGCACGGAGAAAAAAACAAGACAGAGATGGAGAGAATAGCAATAGCGTGAGTCTGTCCACTGCCACATACATCTCCAGATAACAGGCGGCAGGGCAAAGTCAGGACACAGGCAGGGGGGAGTGGGCAGAGGCTGGCATACTCCACTGCATCTGGTCAATGCACTGGATTCCATGCAGTTGTGGGATTCATGCAGTCAGTTAAAAGGTTAATCTCTGCAATTTGAACAATAATATAATATAATAATAATATAACTATAATAATAACAACGATATATTATAATAATAACAATGATAATATCATTGTGCCACCATTTTTTTCCATGTCATAAGTTATGATGCCTCACACTTGTGAGACAAATTCTGTTCAAACTATTTTCATAATGGAACGACTTGGTGTCCAACCCACAGATGACACTGCTGTAACAGCATTAACAGCCAAAATCCGCTGCCCTCTGTGCAACACTGATATCAGGACTTCTGTCTCCAAACATGCCAAGTTATTCTTTTTACTTTAAAGTCACTTTCATGAATGAACACTTCTCTGTCCAGTACTAATTCTAGGTTGTGTTCGATTTTAGCTTCATCAACTCTTGGGGGAAATATCTGGGCCTTCAGCTGCTAAATGCGCCACTGTGTTTACCAGCCTGTGGTTAATCTGTCTGTCTGCACAACGTCAGTTCATTAGAACCTTCTCCCTGAATGTAGCTGCTGAAAGCAGGCTGATGTGAGTGGACTTTCTAATTTGGAAAACCATAAAAATGAGCTCAACGACGCCACTTAAACTAAGCTCTGTTCATTAAAGTCATTGTTGGAATACAATTAATTTGTGTTTGGAAATACCAAGCGTTTATCCTTGACAAATTGCTTGCTTTGTCGCAAAATGTGTAAAAGGAATTAAAACACATTTTTGAATGGTGAAGTCAGCGGTTTAACGTTCCAGACAGAAACACTCAGACAGACACCCTGAGTTTGTGTCTTTGGAATGAGATACAGATTAAAAGCACATTTTTAAAAGGATCTACCTCAGATCTGAATAAGGTGTCTGGATGATTATTTTATTGAAACCTGTTTGGCTCTACAAGTCATTTGAACTTGCCTTGAGCTTAACACGTCTACCATGATATATTTAGATCAGCTTTCATCCGATATTTTCTTTGTTCCTGAAAGTGTATTATTTCACGCCAAATAATTAGAGTTGCTTTTTCATCCCTCTTTCACAGTCACCTTCCAGTCACATTGGTCTGTTTTATCAAATGTCCCACATACGAGTGAACTGTTCCCATTCATCCTAAAATTAGCTCACTCTAGATCCCTTCAACATACTTGTGGGAAACAACTTGTGCCCCCCCCCCCCCCCCCCCCCGTCCACTGAGGGACCTGGTTCGTCCTGTCAAGTGCCCGATTGTAACTCACATGAACGGGTCCTGTGTTAGGCATGTAGGTGTCCTTCCTCTGCCTCTCAGCAGGAGCTAAAAAGTATGTTTCCCTCTATTTTCACACACCCATAAAAAAATAAAGCAGCCCTTTATCCTCGACCCGAAACAATGGGCTCTCTCATTCAGTTGAGTTAGAGTACATCCATGGACCACCTCAAGGACAGGGAGGCTGAGCTAGTGCCCTGACTATTCAGCAATTTATCCTTGAGGATGGCATACCAATAATGCCTTGCGGTCGACACATATGTTTCTATACAACAGCCTACTTAGACAGTGACCTTCCCTCTAAGCACTTTGACCACAGCTACTGTATAATTTTCTGTGCTGAACTTAAGCTGCTGTTTGAGACTGAGTCACGAAGCAAACCAGAGTAATATCTTCTTCAAAGATACACTAATCACCGTAAAAGTTATGTTCGAGAGGTGTTTAATTAAAATCTCCCCGAAGGAAGCATTCTGTTGCTGTTGGGCAGACTCATAAAATAGGAAAGAGAGGGTTTATGAAAAGAGACAAAATGCCCTCACAAAAAGTGAGTCAGAGCATCTTCCAGGTAGCGACTGGACCCAAGGGCAGCGTGGGCACGCTCACACGCTACTCTTCAAACCTGCTTCTAAAGGCATGAGCGCGCTACGTATCTTTAGCTTCTTCCGTCAGCATCAACAGCCTGAATCTCAATCATGAACGCCACAAGAATTGCTGTCGTTGTCATTATCATCTTTCAGAGATTTCATCATCGTCCTCCTCTGCCTCATTATCACCACCATCATCATCATTATCCCACTGTGTCTCCTCACTGCTCCTCTCGTCCCCGGGCACTCAGACTGACCTGCTCCTCCTGCCTGTCCTATTTTCCCACCCTCTGATGAGTAACTCTGGCGGCCTACTTCTGAGAGGGACGCACTGTTTGACTCGCTGGTCGGGTCTGGCTGAGACTTAAAGTTACCTCAGAGTACAGCAGCCGGGAAGAGCCAGTCACATCCTGACAAAGGAGGTGAGCTGTTCATTACTAGAATGAGAAGAAAGAGAAACAGGGGGGTGGAGCAGAAAGTATGAAAGGCTTGGGATATGAGTATAGACAAAATGAATGCAGTGAAATGAAGTGACAGACTCCATAGACTATATATATATATAAAGTTCTCATGGAAGGGCTTGCAAAGGATGGTAGAGAGCGATGAGCTTATAGAAGAAGACAAAAGCTGCCTTCGTCTTCATCCTGAAATAGTTGTATTCCTCCTGTTTTGCATGTTGTTTTGTTAGAAATGTAGCATCGCTCGCTCACTGTAAATTTGTACATGCAGTGCGTGACTGAAAGCAGTGTAAAAAGTCCTGTGGCCTCTATCATATTGGTGTCAGACTAAAACTGGGACCAGCCCAAGGGAAACAGCTTGTTCTACTAGGTCACAGTGTCCAGCAGCCTTTGCTCTTTGTCTCCACCAGTTTCCAAGCAGCCATCCGTGTTTCTCTCCCCCAGGGTGAGCACGGCTGCTGAGAGCAGCAAGGTCTGTGCAGCAGATAAATGTTTGGACAGGAGAGGCTCAAGGTTGCTCCGAAAACAATTGGATCAAAGAGGACCATCAAAGGCATCCAGTGATCAAGCCGGGCAGAGAACTTCAGCCCATAGAGCAGCAGAGGTGGGGGATTAGAGAGCATTAGAACGCTCATCTGTCTTGCCAGTGAAAGTTTTAGCCACACAAATACAGTGCAAATGGAAACATCAAAGATGTGTTGGTGGTGATATATATTGCTGTGTGCTTTGCTTTGGAAAATCCAACAAACGTGTAACAAGGGGTTTACACAATATAACTCACTTAGGCAGCCGGGCCAAACTCTGCCAGACAGTGGTCATGGCACTTTCTTTGACAACTCAATAAAGAGCAGCCTGACGTGGGTGACCTTTCCCCTGCACCATCTCACAAAACTAACAAAATCAATCTTGCCATTCCAGACTGGGACATCCGAGAACCATTGACTGGGAGGGGCTGAATATCAGTGGGAAGAGCCACTTCCATGCTGCTTACTTTGCCTGCCTCTGACTTGTCTAGAATGGAGACACATTCAGCTACACTTTGCTTGAATTTCACTATTTATATTCTACCTCTGTCTCCGACTCAACAATGGGAGTAATCAGTTGCGAGGGGGAGTGTATTTTCCACTTCACACTGCCCCGCTGGTTATCAATGGAACCTTTCAGAGAGGATGTTTCCTCCACTGATTGAAACATCATTTCTTGCAGGACTGCAGCACACTAGTGCTATTGAGCAATGCCCTCAGTGAGTCTCTCACTACAGCCCTTTCATATTTACTAGTGACCTGGAGACCTCTGGGGCAACATAAGGTATCGGCTTGCAACTGAGTCGAGGGTGCAAGGGGCATAAATGCATCCACACAAACATTCAGTCATTATGGAACAGCCAATGTGAGAAACAGAGAAGGGTTTTCACTTCACCTCCCACTCAGTTCCAAAATAAATAAAGTACAGAAAGTTTAAACATGAGAGTAGAGCATCAGAGCCAAGTCAAGAGAATAGCAATAGACTCCATCCATACAAGACTATAGTTAAAGGATCCGCCAGTCAGAATCGCTAAGTCAGGAGAACGTCTCTGTGACCGACAGTTCAGCATGTTACGTTAAATTGACTTCCAAGTGATATTTTTTGCTTGTACTATAAAAAAGGCCTGTCAGCTGCCTGACGTTTTGAGGACAAGGCAGAGAGGAGATGAGAGAGGAAGGAGCAAGGAGGGGTGAAAACACAGACAGAGACGGAGATGCGGTGCATTGCCGCGTCTCTGCAAGGCTAAGGGATACAAGCCATGCCTCCCCTGCTCCCCAACCAATTACTAACACACACATTGATTCATTGAGGCTGACGAGGTGTGGACGACGCGGGCCGAGACACGACGGCAATGAGCATGTTAATCTATACACAACAATGCTGCAAGTTCACAGGGCTGACATTTTCAAAATGCATCAGGATTACAGATTTCATTATAAACACTGCGTGAGAGAGGGAGGATTACCTGTAGGTCAAAGAACTTGCTGTATCTCCTGTAGACGATGTGGGAGGTGTTGTCAGAGTAGGTGACATTGATGAGATAGACCTGCCGAGAGAAAAAAGGAAACAAGTTAAAAATAGCTATGTAACTTCTTGTTTTATTTTCTTTGCTTTTATTTGTTTCAAAGATATTCCATTAGCAATATAAGAAGGGAGGGTGTTGAATATACGACAATTATTTCAGTGATTAAGTGATTTTTGATGATCAGCTTCTATTAATCTTCTAATCTTTTCAGAAATCGTTGAACAAAAAAAATTCATTAATTGTACTCTGGCGTGTAACACAAGGGAGAGGCAACAGGCTCACACAGGCCAAGACCAGTTCCCCCAAGCGTTCAGTGACACGCAGTCATAAATCTGTCAACGGGTAGTGACATCATCCTTCTTTTGTCAGCACCATGACCCGCTGGCCTTTGCCCTTGTGGAAGCTGTGCCGCAGCCCTGAGAGGCCTGATAACATTGAGATAGGCTCCATTTAACCGTCAAGAGGAGGTAAGTGATGCGGCTAACATCTCTAATCTAATGCAACATAGAAAACCAAGGTAACAGATCCAGGGGCCAGGAAATTTTCATCAGGCGCGTTAAGAGCAGGTGGGATCTCTCGACTTACGATAGAGAGGTATTCAGAAACTCGCTCTGAACGTTGAATTATTCATGTGGATTAGTTGTTATATAACATTGGGCTACAAGCTTTTGAAGAGGACATTATACAAAGCTGTTCATTCATTAGGAACATCTCTAGAAAACAGAATTTAATACAGCACTTTAAAGCTTACATCTTTCTCATATTCGCCCCCCCCCCACCCCCCATATGCACATTCAGCAAGGTAGGTGCATCGCTGGTTGATGTATGTATCTAACATCAACATCAAGTTCAATCTTACAGAAAACTTTAAGTGTTCAGACATCTGAACAAACATTCAATTTTTGGTCTCGAGGGGACAGACTCGTATTCCCAAAAGGCTGCATGAACTCAGTATGAACAAAAACATTCTGTTTCCTGTATTAGACAGTATGCTTGCTGCAATCATCACAATGAATCATGGCTATTATAGGGAATATGGAAAAAATAGAGCTTTTCCTACTATTATAAAAGGGCAATACAAAACACAGTCACAGTGTTTCTGAATATTTGGTACCCACCATGTGCTAAAATGCTTCTTGTGTACACTCAGTGTAGAACTAATAGAGCTATATTAACACCATTGTCACCCACCTAAGTGCCCAGACACAAATTGGAATCCACTTGGCATCAAGCCACTGTGAACAGAGAAGCCATTGACTTTGCCTCACGTACAGCATTCAGGTGAGATATAGGCAAACTATTTCCTTGGCAAGCTTTTCCCCGCCCTTCTTCAAACAGGCTCCATCTTCCTGACTGATCTTTCACCGTCAATCTAAGCCTCTGCACCTGCCAAGAGCCGCCGCAGCAGCGCTCCTAGATGAATGAGAGTGAGCCAAAGACCCTGGCGCTGACGTAAGAGGGGCAGCGGCCCGAAACAAAAGAGGTTCCACAAGCCGAGGGTTAAAAGGCCTAGTTGCCGTTGCTGGAACGGGCTCAGCTGCTGCTGGCGAGGGACCAAGACAGTGCGCTCACTCCCAAGCAAACAGAGCTACTGGCATCCAGAAGTTGTAACTGTCACAGTACATTGACAAACTTGTTCTAAGCACGGTGGGGTGGCACCACAGCCATTAGCTCTGGCATTTATTGCTGTGAGAATGTGCTCCCTGGGGCAGTGCCAAGTTACAACATCACAAAAGTCAATGGCTAGCGAACATGGCCACAGTCAGCAATATGTCTCCAATTGTCTTTGTGCCTTCTGTAGCATAACAGGGACGGGTGGGCATTGCAAAGAGCTTTTTCACTGCCCATTGATAAAGCAATTGACAAGATAATTGACGGTTTAGGCGTCCGTTCCTCAGGCTGGCGTTTAAAGGTATAAATACAGACTGTACTTCATTGGCACAAGTACAAATATTTCAAGATTTAATACATGCAAAACAGATCACATTTCCATTGCCCTCAGCTCCATTTGTAGTTAGTGTTAAGTAAAAAAATATCAGCATGCTAAATGAACATGATGAGCATGGTGGACATTATATCTGTTAGCAAGTCGGCATGCTGATTTAGCTCAATGTTCTGTCTTGCTTGAGGACAGCCTCACGGGGCCTCTATAGCCGTCAAGTTTCTTCTGTACTGCATTTCCTTGCATGCATGCATACTGCTACAGCCATTTGTGAGGAATTTACTCCACATCTATTATGTGGCTGAGAGCATTTGTGCGTGTTCTTAAGATGACTTTGACTTTGATCGCCCTTCCATTGAGCCTCGGGACTTCTTTCCTAAAGAAAATTCTTCCTAAGTATAAAATAGAAACCAGTGGACTCGGTGAAAAGATCTAAGCCCCCAGAAACATATGGGTATATTACGCCAACCACAGTGGAAAACCCAACCAGTTACCATCTATGCCATAGCCAAAAATATCAAGCCTGAACATAACGCCCAGAGTCCCTCAAATAGCCTATTCAGTCAGCCCAGACAAATTACAGGAGCCCGGGCTGCTGCCTCTCAAGACAAATCCAGCAGTGAACATCTTCTGATTTGTCAGTAATTACATTTTACCATTTTGTTTTGCATACTGCCTGGTGGCTGCTTCTCTCTGACTTCTCCATGAAGAATGGCACACACTCATGCGATGACTAAAGCAAAGCAGCATGTTATGGTTTGACTCAGCACTCAAGTACATCCAGTCGTGAGTACTCAGCACAGCCAAAATGCCCTTAATCAAGCATATGAGAAAAAGAATTATGACTCACTAAGTTGTCATTTAGGAAGTTATCCGTCTGCCAATTATACAATCATATAATAGGTGGAATGGAAGATGAGACATTTTCGCAGCAGCAACAGACGCAAACTGAGTTTTCTGCAAGTGAAACACTAAGAACAAGCCTCCGATTTAACTTGGGTGTTCGTGTGGGGATTTCTGCACCAAAGAAATCAAGATAAAGAATCGTCTTGTGATTGCTGCGAGACATTCTTGCGCAGCAGGCACGTCTGGACCAATAAGGCTCTAATGCAATCCCAGAATGAAGGCTGAAATCTGGGTGAGGAGGCCACATAAAAGCTTCACGTGGAGGGCTGCATGATCTCTTGATTTCTAACACTCAGTTCTTAATAAACAGGCAGCGCTCGGAAACAGGAAGGTGTTCAAAGCTAAAATTGGTATCCAGGGATTCGGAAACAATGAGCAAGCCGAGCCATAAGTCACTGCAGACGACCATAAAGGGCCTGATATGACAGTGTTTGAACAGATGTGCTGCTGTCTCAGTGCATATAGTCACTGCAGCTGAATGAAAGTGGCTCCTTTAATGAACAACATCAATCAATATCATTCAGAGACAATCTCTAATTCAATAAAAAAAAACAAAGGGGCTTTGATCAGAGATTAGTCAATACTCCTTGTCTGAGATGTCATCATTCTTTTCAAAGAAGTCTAAAATTTGATTCATAATGAGTGAAAATACAAGCGACAGGAAAAAAAAAACTTGAGGCTTTAGGGATTTTGGTGTCCCAAATAGCAAGAAAAGAACGTGTACATCTGTTATTCCCACTGAGGAACTGCGACTTGAAAACAAAAGTTTTATTCGTGCTCAGAGGCAAAGACAGAAAAATGAATTCTTGTGACGGAACAAATTGGACCTCTGATTATTTCATTGTGTTCGTCTGAAAGGGCCATGAATATTCATGTGGAGTTTACTTTATATTTCCCCTCTGCCTCTCCTGAAGTAATTGTTTCTCCAATAACATGAACACGAACACAGCTCAGTAACTGTAGGAGAAAGTATCGAAAGAAAGCAAATAAAGGCAAAAACTTACAGTTTCGAGGAAAGCCAGGACCCGGTCTCCCGTTGTCAAGAGGAGAAGGCAAAAGAGTGGAGTGCTTGGTGGGGCATAGAATGTGGGCCTAGCCACTAAATGCAGTGAACCCCGCCTAAACTGCTATATTTAACCAACATATAAAACAGACACCCATCACACTTTTAGACCATGAAAGCACCAACAATCTGACTAAAAAAGTTAGGTTGGAAAAATTCTTGTTAAATGGGATTAAAGTCATGGAACCACAGTCTGATGGTCTAATCCAGTTGGTTAGTAGATGTGTTTTTACCAGGGAGGTTAACAGATGACAAGAACGTTTGGCAAATTCTTCTGAGCTCTGTCTCAGCAAGGCAACAAATTGGCACAGGGGGGGGAAGCGAAGTCTTATGAAATCGCCGGAAGACAGAACAACAAAAGAGCCAAAACAGTGCCCTTTCTGAACCACACAGCGAGCCGACGCCTCGGCTTTCCTTACACTGTGGTCAAAGACGACTCACGCCTCCTGTTCCTCTGTGGTGGGCACAGGAAGGGACAAGGGGCACAAAGGAAAAGTGTACATTCAGCAGGCACATCCTCCGCTCAATGCCTCCTTGATAGGATTTCCACTTGTACAATGCAAAAGAACAACTTAAATGATTCTGAATCAGATCCAAGCAAGTATAAAGTCGGACAAGGTCAGATACTCATGGAAACAACTTGAGCAAACACGGCCTTAGAAGTGGGTTTTTCTGGGAAGGACTCCAGTTAACTTTATTTAAAAAGACTTAAAGGTTCAGTGTGTAAGATTTAGGTGAAAGGGATCCACTGGCAGAATAAAAATATCCATATATACCACATATAAAAATATCCTCCTTATGTTTCATATAAAGTGTATAATTTTTTTCTTTGCCCCTGGATTGGGCTTTTAATATTTAAACTCTAATTTAAACTCTATATTTACAGTAGTGGGCCCTCTATGGAGGCCACTCTTTTTAACAATACTACAAACCATACAAACTAAATGACAGACCGCCAAAGCTGTTCTCATGAAAAATGTGACCTCAACAACAGTGGCCATGAGTTCCAATTAATTAACTGCGACTTCATGTTTAGAAGCTTTTGACACTAGTCACACTATTCAACATAAATCAATTTAAAGTGCTACGGCTGCTAAAAGAATCATCACCGTCACTGGAATGTTGCATGAACATCACAAATCTTCAAATATAACACATTCCAACAGTTTACTTTCAAGGCTTTCACAAAGCTGAGAACACATTCCTTACCTCGCATCTCTCTATCAAGTTTACATGGGGAATTTGTCAGAGGCAAATGCCTATTGACACATCAAGCAGGCATGACGCAAGTCTCAAGCCCAATATCTGCTCTGCTTCGAGCACTGTTTTTGGTCTCCACCAATCTCTATGGAATATATCAATCATTTAAGCTTCTTAATACCCAACTACGTCCACCAGCGAGCTGCTAACTTTGTCCGTCAGCTGTTTGCTGCTGAGCAGGTGGCACATCAGCGTCAGCTCGTTAGAACCGTATTGCAGGAGAACAATAGAGGGGAGAGAGGTGAGAGTAACAAAGCAAAACAAGAGAGTCCAAAAAACACTGAACACACTGAGGAGCTGGGTAATCGTACTGTGCCATGGGGTATCCGTTCAAGTTGAGGTGCTGGCATATTCTTTGTATGTTTTACTGAGGTTTTTAGTTCATGCTGTATATTGTATCGTTATTATCAACCCAGTGTTTCCCATTAAGTGTCTAGACTGTGGCCGTCTGCCATATTCTAATATATGCGCATGCAGCTGCACCTGCGTTAGTGCCAGCAGGAATCATTTCTATTGAAAAGTAACAGTAAGTTGATGAAATAATTCTAACAAATCATGCTGGAGTGCTTCAGTAGAGAAAGAATATCTTTTCATGCTAATCAAGCCAGTCTGATTCTAATAACTTTTTAGCCAATTTCCCTGACTATCGAGTTATCGCTGCGAAAACTGCTGCGAGCAAGACCACGTCATCTCTTTCCTGCTCTCATTTCTCTTCTCTGTCTCCTCTGCTCCACGCTCTTTTCGTCCTCTTACACATGAAACACATGTCAGAACGACAACACAGAGAGGAATGCTGGGAGAGTGGTTTCACGTGAAAACAACAGCAGGGCCAGCACAGTCAAGGCCACACATGATGCCCACACACACTCCGTCTCTCCACAGAGCCTGAGCATCTCTGGGTGATGTAATCACAACTCAGGCTTGTTCGAGCAACACGTCATTTCATATGAAAAAAAAAAAAAAAAAACAAACAATGTGCAATAACGTCTGAAACCTGAAAGTGTGTATATATTTATATATATTTTTTGGAATGTGTATATATTTTATTTATGTTGGTTTATGTATGCATGTATATATACTCTGTGTCACTGCTGTAGCACTGTAAATGTCACCATTAAAGGAATATCTTATCTTATGTTTACCTGAATCAAGACGGAGGAGGAGACAGGAGACGTGTTGCAATCTGAATACAGCTTTATCTCTTTGGCGGCCAACTAAAATGTCCTGAAATTGCAGACAGCATCTGGCACTGGACACAAAAACAGCCCCCATTTTGAATGTCAGGTCCCACAAACGACAACATCCTGCACTTTTGTTGTCAACCTGAGCTGCTGCAGTGGTATAGAACACACTCCTGTCACTGTCAGCCTCCGAGTTAGGGCTCTGCAAACTGAGCATCGGACACATCGACTAAGCCCCTGACTCAACCTCGTCCTTTCTTCTTTCTCACACCCTCATCCCTTGAGCACTTTCAGCTCGTCTTCACACTCTCCCAAATGATGGCCACACCAAAACAAGCCCCCTTTTAAAAAGGGGTGCCTCTTGCCAGTTGGGAGGTGAGAATCTGAAAAACAGGGGCCCTTTTCACCGAGATATCACTCTTTGTTTGATAGGCCAATAAATATTTGAGTGGGTAACAGCTCTCCGAAGAGATGTTTTATGGTGCCAAATAACAACACCGTCTTCTAGTCTGGGCCTTAGTGCAGCACAGGAGTCTCTAGAAAATGAAATGTTAGGGGACTGGGACTTGTCGGGGAAACAGAAGCTTACAGTAAAAATGGCCGAAAGCACAACCTTGCTTTCTCTTTTATCACCTCCTCCTGCAAACACATACACAACTGTCCGCAGGAGCAGAACTTGAGTTGTTTGTGTGTGTTGACTGTAGGTGTTTGAGACACAGCGATCCAGCTTACCCCACGGTCCAACGAGCACTTCCCTTTGACAAAGCCCCGAGCCTCAGCCCCCTCCCTCTCTCACAGGATAAGCATTTCCAGCTGGTTTCACAAACATTACAAATGAGATTCAATGGGTGCCACAGATTGTCTTTCTCTTGTTTTTTCTTCTCCCCTCCCTCTCTCTCTCTCATTCTCTCCCTCTTTCCCTCCTTTTCCTTCTCACAGTGGCTCGCCTTGTCTCCAGAGACAGGGTAGCTCGGGAAACTAGGCCACAGACCAGCCCGCTGAGACGGAGGAGTCTAAAACATAGCACAGCTATAATCAGAACCCTCTCAAATTCAACTTTACACATAGTTGGGAGGCAATAAAACAGGTGTAAAGTGTCATTTTTCCATAATATACAGTTTGCTTTAAGGGAACGATGTGTAGAATTTAGTGATATCTAGTGTTGAAATTGCAGGTTGCTGCTGAACGCCACTTTCAAAAACTCAACTCAAAACATGTTTCAATATATATTTCAATATATGGACTTTTCACGGAAGTTAAAAAAACTACAATTTAGACAATTTAGAGGAAATAAACAAGGATTTTTCTACATTTGAATAGTTCCCTTTCACCACAATCTAACACACTGGACATTTAAATTTAAACTGAATGCTGCCTGTGTTATAATGTTAATTATGTAGTATAAAAGAGTTGTGTTGCATTAAATTTGCATGATAAGTGTTCAAAAGGCTGTATCTGCAGGGCTCGGCGGTGGTGATCACATATTTGTCTTCCTATATTGTAAAAAAGAGACAGTAGTTTCAGAATCTTTCCACCCTACGTAAAGCCTGGCTCCTAGTAGTCGAAAGCTAAAGGAGCTAAACTGAGTCAGGCAGCTCCTGTGACACTGGCAAACTACACTATGGAAACGATAAGGTGATCCTAGCAAATATGAGCAATAACAAACTCTACTGTCTCTGGAGAATCCTGCCTGTCAGCCACATTTATCAGCTTCAGTCAATTATTTGTTCACCAGGTTTGTATCTTAGTTTTTTTTTTTTCTTGCCGAAAGTGGATTTGACTGAATTAATGAAGTATGGTTATTATATTGAAATAATCTCTTATTTGCCCCACAAGGGGGATATTTATAAAATAGATTGAAATTCTCAGTTTTTGAAAATAAATAACCAAGAGGAGCCCGATGGTTTATTTCTACTGTAGTTCCTCTGATGTAACAAAAAGCATGACAATGGGAGTAAGTGAGGATGTGCATTAAATATTTACATTAACACAAGCAGTGATTAGCTTTTTATAGGAATTACCATAAACTCTGGAAGCAGAGGGAACCTGAGTCTGACCCTGCCTAAATGTGTTCAATTTTTATTTCAGAGAACTTTTTATGGATTAAGCAAAAAAGTGATTGACATGTAAAATGAATAGCTTTGGTTATTTATCTTTCTATTTTGGACTAATCCATTCCAGCTGTTTTCCAAACATCCATTTTTAATACCATCCTAAACTATGATCTTTGGTTCACCCAGAAGGTTCCGCAAGGCCAAAGCCATCTCATACCATATGTTTAGCTGCAATTTGAATACATTAACGTGTTTGGTAATGTGCTTCGCTGAAGCACAACATTAACCGTAATGTCTCCAGGCATGACTTACATCTTTACCTTATCTCACCGACATCTTGTGTTAAGAACATTTGGATTCCTGCTGTAGCTGTTCTAACATGATGACCCATAAACAAGTTTGTGTCTAATCGAGTGCAGACAAATTCACTGGAACACAGCACACCTGGGGGCAGCTATGAATGCCAGTGTGAGCGTACTGGTTTCCAGAGCTCTGGGCAAACTATAATTAAGCTGCCATGTGAAGTCTGCTGTGCACACTGTACAAGATGAATACTTGAGGGAACAATGCATGAGAAGTGACAGGAAGGAAGGAGGGGGTGTCAATAGGGACGCTTGTCTCATTTTTTGCCCGGGGCCCTTTACAGTGATGCTTCGACAGGGGCAGGGATTAGGAATCAGTTTCACTGGGGCCATCCCTGTGCAATGCACTCGTAGTAAGACACTGTGTACTGTGCGTGTTAGCGATAGGCTGCACTGCATCAAATCCCCAAACTTTAGAAAAGACAGTAACTATATATAATAACCCATGGCAGGAGCCCTGTGAATTCTCCCTTTCAGACAAGTGTGCTAATTGTGTTGTCATTAGACCCACCGGGGCTGCTGGACTGTAATTACATGTGAACAAGATCATGTTCTTTTCATGGTGGTCATTTATTATGACTTGTTTATGAGCTGGAAATAGGATCTGAACTGGGGCCACGAAGTGCAGAGACCCAACACAGGCTCTAATAACAAGTGAGGTATTGATAAGGCCACAGGATGCAAGGATCAGTAATCACTGATTACTGGAGCCTGTTTATAATATGGAATCCAGTGAACTAGGTTCTTTTTGAAATAATCAGTGAGACAATTTAAATATCAACTAGGATTAATGCTGACACCTTCCGAGATTATTCTGCCAAATTGGTCCAAAGTCTGGAATGAACTATTAAACCTCTTGTAAGCTCAAGGCCACCGCGGATGAGAGGTCCCACATCTCAACATGCACAATCTACGTGTACCATCTCAGATGATATCACAAGGTACAGCCATTGAATCGGATTACGTAGTCAGCTGGACTGGGAGCAGGTGTGTATTGTAAACTTTAAAGATCAGTCATCATTTCACACACAGGGTGATCTCCATTTAAAATGAGAGATGGATCAGATTTGGTGACTTATCATACATAACAATCCTGCTCCTGAACGTAACTGCACATACTACTTTTTGTCTTCAGTGAAGCTATTCTTCATGAGATGATATGCTACAGAAATAGAACTGTGCATGTATATGATAACACATCAGAGGACTAAGATGGATTCCAAGCCATGCATTAAATACACAGTCATCTGTAATGCTCTATGAACAAAATCTTCTGTTCTGTAGAATGGTGTGTGGCTGTGGAAGTTTTGCTCAGACCTCACAATATGAGACATGCAGGTGAGTCTGCACTGTTAAAACATGGCCATGCATGTAATTTAACCTTCAGTGATTGACCAGGTAACCACCAGCAGCACATGGAAGCATTACAGCAGGGCTCCATCATGGAGGTGTCCTCACCTGCAGCACCAGGTTACACAGCTGGACACATGCAGGCTGCTCACTGAGAGCAGCACTGACAGCTCACCTAAATGTCAGTTTACTATTTACTAAACGTAAAGGGTCCTAACAATGAGCCTAGCGTTCTACTGTTCCTGCTTTCAGCCAAGCAGCGTCCACGGGACTGAATGCGGCGTTCAGGTGACTCGCTGTGACTGGGAACAGGCCGGAGGGACACAGACACACCGCTGACATGGGACATGAGCTCCGAGGGGGGATAAACGTGGCGGTGCAGGCAACTCACGTAGTGCTTGGACGGATTGCGCCTCTTCTCCACGTCCACGACTTTCACGTCCAGCACAGTCCGGAACTGCATTTTGACCCTGCAGAGGCTCTGCATGGAGAGGCTGCGGGCGGAGAGCGGAGGGAGCCGGGCGGGCTGGCGGGCAGCAGCAGCGGCAGCGGCGGCGGCGTCGGCTCCAGACGCGCGGATCCTCCTCGCGTATCACGGCAAGGAAATCACAACATTCATCGCCGTGTCATCAAGCAGATCAGTCCGTGGGCTCCACCGGCGATTGTCCCCGGAACAACCACCACCAGCAGCAGCAGCAGCAGCAGCAGCAGCCCGCCACCTCCTCCTCCTCCTCCTCTTCCCCTCCGGTCGACGAGCGTCGATACGATCAGAAACTTATCGATAGTCCACTTAGAGCCGCGCGCCGCTCGCCCTCGGTAGAAATGTGCGCAGACGGATATATCCAGCGATTAGCCCCCCCCCCCCCTACACCACACACTCACACACCCCCTACACGCACACACTCACACACAGGCTGGCCGGCGCGGATCGAGCAGGGCACCTTTAAAAATCATAAAGTGAGGCTCGCTCCTTTGTGTCTGCCGCGGTGTCCGCAGACAGGATCCGCATCCCACCTGGAGGAGACGGGACGGGCGCAGCGTTAGCACCGGCTCATCCAGCCCAGCGGCCCCCGGGCTCCGGCAGGCGCAGTGAATTTAGGGAACTGAGTGGGATGGGCTTCACTCAGCCACCGGGAATATTCCCGTGACACGCGCGCACCGCTGATAAACAGAATGCGGCAGAGGTTCGACTCTGTCCTCATAACTTTGAGCACGGCGGCGGGGGGGTCGGGGGGGGGGGGGGGGGGGGGTGCCGGGGGGGGGGGGGGTGTCTCAAACATCTGGCGCCGGTGCAGGATGGCGGCGCGCGGCGGCGTCACACGCTGCGGTTCGCGGGCTGCTCGCACGCACGCTGCGAGCTGTCATAATAACAATCAGGTGGATGACAGGCTCCAGCCTCTGAGTCACGAGCAGCTTTCTGGCCGGAGACACGAGCGGCTGGAACTATGGATACAGATGTTCCGCCGGCGACCAATCAGCGGCGGGCTGCTCTGCGTGAAGGAGCCAATTAGCGACCAAACACTGCCCCCGTGCGCACAACACACGCACGCTGCCGAAGACAGAGGCTGCCGTTTCTACCTGTGCCTTTTGTTTACTTCATACTTGAATCAATGGGGGAAAAAAATCGCCATCACCAGAACCAGTTGAAGTCTATTTGATTGAAATCATCCCATCACAGATTTGTCCCCAGCATCAGGACATCATCCTTAGACAAAGAAAAGCCCCCTGGATAATCCTATTAAAATCCACTTTATTTACTCTTACAGTGAACCCAGGCCACTCAACTGCCTTGGGGACTCACACCCCCCCAGGGCCCCTCAATACTCCAGGGGTGCTGCATGGCAACTCCTTTGTAGAATTGCTATTGAATAGGTGTATGTTAATATGAGAGGCTAGAGTATAAGCTTTCTCCCAGGGGGCCCCGAGTCTGCAGGGGCCCCATGCTCCTAGGGAATCATGCGTCACTGCTTTGTGCTGAATAAAAGTATGTTGATATGCAAGACCTGGATTACCTGCTGGCCAGTGTCCGTAACTGCCCCCAGGGCCCCCCACCCCAATTATTAACTGATCTAATGGAAAATGGTTTTTCAGGTCAACTTGCAAACCCAGGATCTTGAAGTGGCATGTCATTCAAATTCAAGAGGAAAGGGTGCATATGAGTCAGATTATTTGTATTATGGTGAAAGTCAAGTGTTATGTCTACATATGTCTGATCTACACTCTTTTGAGGAGCCACCACAGGAGGGCCCTTTAGTCTTCAAGTTTTGTCTGATCGAGGACCCCTGTGTAAAATCCAATATGTTTTACCAAGTCAGTAGATAGTATACTTCCATTGGTGTACTCCTGAACAAATTTGCATTCAACCAGCTTACACAGGCATCTTAATGTGGCTGTGGCTTTTGCCCCTCTGGGCTCACTAGCAGGTTAATCCAGCCCTGGCAAAATAATAATCGGTATAATGAGATTAAGCTGGGTCGTCTCTTAATACCTGACACTGAGGCCCTATGTGAAAAATGTTCCCT
Source organism: Pseudorhombus dupliciocellatus (assembly GCA_016785235.1). Classification (NCBI taxonomy): domain Eukaryota; kingdom Metazoa; phylum Chordata; class Actinopteri; order Pleuronectiformes; family Paralichthyidae; genus Pseudorhombus; species Pseudorhombus dupliciocellatus. The sequence goes on from JAFBJW010000232.1 coordinate 2,311,735, forward strand.
TCTTCAAATCTCAAGTTTGGAGGCTGTCATCAATATATTTCTAATTCAGTTGTGTGCTTATGTTACACAAACCCAAATTAAAGTATTCAATACACAGTAAATCTAGTACATGAAGTAGTGACTAAACAGCTAAACACGATGCTGCATTCGCATTCCTTCATGCCAGTGACAGCCAGTGGCCAAGGGCAGTATATTTCCAGGTTGAACATCCATAATCTCGTGATCAGGATATTAAGGGAATTTCTTCAAAATAAGCATAAGATTGGCCCCAAGATTGGACTTAAATAAATAATTAACTGACTTTATTTAGTGCTTAAAAATAAATAATCTGCTGTGAACAGCTAAAAAAAAAGACGTGAACTACAGTGGTTGGCAGAGGCATGCAAGCAGAGTGCTTTTTTTTTTTTTTTTTTTTACATGATTATTTATTTACATGTGAATATAAGCGCCAATGGTATAATGGCGTGGTTGGCCGCTCACATTGTGGAGCAATAAGCCATGTGACAAATATTATGTCCGTAATAGGGGATCCCCCAACCCACCTTAATTGTGTTAAAACACAGTGTAATGGTTATCACTGGTGCTGACAATGTCACTGTTGCACTCCAGTGATTTGAGGACCAGCTCCAGCGCTGCTTTGCTCACGTTGAGGCTGTACCTCTGCCTGACTGCTGACAGGATGTGCAGGATGTGGCAGCCCGTCTCTGCATCTACAGGCAGAGGAGGAAACAACCGTCAACACACAGGTGCAGCATATATTCATACAAACCAAGGCTAGATGGAGACTTACTGACGCTGTTCCTTTTTCACATGCTTCAATACAAAGCATTTTATTTTGTAAACAGAAGACATGGCATTAACCCTATAGTGCCAAGAAGGAAAATATGCTTGAGTTACCACTCACTCAGTCAGACTTCAGTCAGTCAGTATCAGTCAAGTTTCCAACTTAATTAATAACAAAAGAAAGAGGTCTTACACTTCTCTCTCCTGGAGTCTTCTCTGATGATGTCTTTAACAGCTATGTATAGATCTTTATCCTGAGCAGTCACCTACCGAGGAGCAACAGCATTAGGCAGGCAGATACATCTGATAAAGCCTCACAATAACAACTTATTCAAAAGGGTAGCACAGAAAATGTGTTCCTTACATGGTAGAGCTCATCCTGAGACCTGACCTTGCGGTATATGATGCCCTCTTTCTGTAAAATGTCCAGGGTTTCCTTCAGAAGCTGCCGTAGCTGCTGGGAGCCAGACGGACCTGCCACAGGCTCCTGAGCGGCCACAGAGGACGAGGAGACAAAACACCATCTTTAATATTAAAATACTTTAATGTAAAACAGATGTATACTTGCATAGTTTAAACCATTTGATTTATTTCTATCTCCATTCTGATGTAAGAACTCATTTGATATTCATCACATCTCTTGAAAACACATCTGCTCTAAAAGAGATGGTTATGGTCTTACAGTGGCATACCTGGTCAGCAGATGTTTGAGGCTGGTCGGAGATCAGAGGCTGCAGAAGGTCTTGAACATCGTATGGCCTGAACCTGCTAACCGACTTCTGCTTAAAGAAGTCCTCAATGATATTTTTGGCCTTGTTGATGGGACTGATGGTCAAGTCACTGAAAAACAATTCACTTTGATTTAGTGAAAGTTAGTGACTACCTTTAGTACACTGTAGAGCTTTTAGTTGCAAAAATATCTATAATATTAAAACAAAGATTGGTGGAAGCCAAAACATAATACAGGGATAGATAAAAGTTAATATTTTATCTGCAGTATTTCCATTAAGTTCAGTTTATGCAAACATACTTTCTGTTGTGCAGTAGAAAGTATTATGGCCATGACACTTAATGTCAAAGACATGTGTGATGTTAAGCTTGTTATGGCACTTCACATAGCCAAGGATGTGAAGTGTACTGAGAGAAAAAAATGCTTTTCTTTTTAAGAGTTGAATACCAATCAAACTACAACAAATCCATTTTTCATGTTGTGACAAACAACAAAATGCTGTTTCAGGGGGCTGGAAAATATTTTGTTTAAAACACGGCATACAATCATCGGTTGTCTCGACTGGGCCTCTCACTGTGTTGCTATCTGTGTTAAGAGATGGATGTTCATACCCTGATGCGCTGTGTTGCAGCTGGAGTGGTTTGTCATAGAACTGTCGGTATAGCTGAGGAACCTCCATCATCCACGTTATCTGGGCTGTCATCAGCGGGTCGTTCACTTTATCTGGTAACACACATGGACACAGGCACACACTTGATGAACGGGGAGAGGATAGAGCTGCTGTCTATGTGCTGTGTGTGGTTGTTCACCACACAAAGAGGCTTGTAGGGCATCACAAAACAGAGCAACACAGCATGCCACAGTGAAGAGTGACCTTGGGAGGCACAAGCGTGTGTGGGGAGGGGACTGTGTGAATTAATGCGTGTTCTTGTTTGAGAATTCTCGTTAACAACCAGAAGCTGGAAGGCAGATTCTTTGGTAGCTGGTTGGTAATTTCAATATCAAACATCCACTATGTGCTGTGAGTAAACAAAATGTCTGAGGGCAGTTCTCTTGACTTACAGAAGGTGGAGGCCATGATTTCTCTCTGCTGCCTTGATGTCTTGACCGGTCCTCTGACTCGGAGCAGCTCTCCAATCTCCAAGGTGCAGCAGTTCTGTTGGGCCTGTCTCAGCTTCTTAAGCTCAGCCACTGGGTCAAAGCCTCCCTGAGGTACTTTACTAGAACTTCCTCCAGCTGGGGATGACAGAATAATACAGGATATTAGTGTTTGTTGTAGTTAATAGATATGAATGACACTTCCGTGCCATTCGAGCTGGAGTGTGACTTTTAGATGGTTACCATGGTAACAGCATGTGAGATTTAGATTTTAAATATAGTGGATGATTATTGTTAACTAATGAATTCAAGACAAACTATAATTATAGAGACTGAAACATCTTCTGTCAGCCAACGTACATGGCAATGGTACAATATAACAATGTACCAGTGAAAGGCAAAAAAAAACTTGTTCGCCAATGTGTGATTCACACAGATTGAAGCCAGGAATATTTTGTTTTCATTAATATATACTGAACTGAAACAAAGAATATTTGTATAATTATTACCTGAGAATTATTTTATTCCCAAAAATGTCTTCCGTTTCTACACCAACCAAGAACAGACACACCAAACATCGGCTCTTTATTTAGATATTATCTGAAAGCCACAGTGGTTTTTCATACACATTTGAAATGGATGAGGTGAGAGAACTTCAGTGGCTGCAGTATGAAATGTCTCCACTAGTTCTCACTAAAACATCACACTGAACATTAAAGGGTAAAACCACAGTTGCTCATACTAACAGGATGTGTGTAATTTACATAAACAGCAAAGAGGATATCATAACGCCACTACAAATTAATGAATATAGAATAATACTCCACAAAATAGAAGATAGTCTTCAGTCATCTGGGATTTGCCAAACACCATGGGTCCTATGCTGAGGTGAACATAAACAGAAACGTTTGAACATGTGCAGACTCACATTTACCAGGATCCTCCTCCGCCTCTTTCAACAGGCTGCTCTTCCAGCACATGCAGTTAATAACACCAGTCCCATCATCCACTGTAAATAGAAGGCAAGAAAATCAGACTCAGACTGTTTTGCTTTGGAGACCAAAGCTATTAGAATTTTTTACTAACTACACACTATAATACAGATAGCATGTGTGAAAGCCGTTTGTGAAATCTAATCAAACACATATTGGATAAGACTAAATATACTATCCACTTCAGTGGAAGTTTGTCTGTGGCTCCTTGTAGAAGTACACAAAATACACACAAGACGAAAACACACCACATACAAAACACACAGGCACAGGCAGCAATGGGTAAATTACATAAATAATATAATAATAATAAATAACATTGCAAAAATAAGCAGCTTAGAAAATACATTATAAGATTCCCTGACCCTGAAACTGTATTGAATCCCTCTATAGCATCAGGAATAAAGAACTTCTTATGTGTGTTATGGGTGAACCTTGAATCTACAGGTAGATGGGAGCAGCTTGGATTCTGAGTGAACTCTAAATGTCTTTTTACCTCCATAAGAGAAGAAGTCATCTCTCTCTCTCCTGTAGACCACTGTCCCAAGTACATCAACCTTGTAGATTGGATGCGAGTTGTAGAAGTAAATGCCTATAAAACACGAATGGACACACACACACAACGGAGAAAAATCACTTTTAGAGTCATTCAGGCACGTGTCATGTAGAGAGATCTTTAATGAAGACTTGTTTTCAGTTGCAACAACGTACAGTGATGAATGTATGGATTGTAAACTAATTAATCGCTACAGACAGCTAACGTGTTAGCACTGCGAGAAAGCTAGCTAAGTTGGAAAGTTAATTTTGAACGTATTATATTTGAATTCAACGATAAGTTTGACTGTCTCTGGCGTGGGTGTTACCTGGCACCTGTATGGACTCGGCTATGTCCAGGATGTCCCTGACATACAGTCTGCAGAAGGCAGAAAACATCGGGTCCAGCCCCCACATTATGGTGGGCAGCTCTTCCGCTGCATCCGCCGCGGCCGCCTGCATCTTACCCTGGCGGCAAAGTCAACTTAGCCCCTGGGCTTCCATGTCTCCTCCACAGCCTGAGCGGAGAGCTAGCCGCCTGCGGTGGCAGCAAGCTAGCTGAGTAGAAGTCAACACGTGTGTCACGTGAGGCGAGCTAACGCAGCTAACTAATTACTAGCTAAGGTTAACACCTGCCGTGTGCGAGGAAACATGGGTAAAAGTTGCGGAAGAGCACGATAACAACTTAATTATTCACAAAGCATTGTACTCTGTTTGCGGCGCGTTCACGTCTCGCGGTGCCTTGTGGGAAATGCAGTTCCAGAAACACAAAGAAACCCGAGCCGACGCTGTCCAGGGTACGCATCCCCACTACGTTAAAGGCGTAGCACGCGTCAGGCGGGTTGGTTTTACTCGTGAAAATACGCCGCCGTGTTTTCGTGAATACTTTGCTAATGCGTGTTGCGCTGTGTCTCCCGGACAGAGGGGGCGGCAGAGAGCAGCGGGTGAGACGACGTGACCGCGCTCACTGTGTCAGCACGAGGGGCGCTGAGAGAAAGAGCAGCTGCCGCGCGCGCGCGAGAACGCGCACCGACACTAAATCCGCTAGATTAGCGAACACGTCCCACAGCCAGAGAATACGAGTGTTTTTACTAAGTGACTGAACGTTGCGACACCGAGGAACTGGACCCGGCTTCAGCCCCCCCGAGGAAACTCATGTCCCGCCGCCCGGAGGTCAACCGTGTGGAAGAAGAGCTCCCTCACCTCCCGCTGCTTCTTGAGGAAAGCGCCCGCGGGGGTTGTCGGGCCAGTGGGTCGTCAGGAGTTTGAACAACGGCGAGCTGCTGCCATTAATTAATGATAAACCAAAGTCCTGTTCAACTTTATTTCCAGGAGATGGGACTCGTCGAGGCGAACACTTACGTCATTGTTCTCTCGTTTAACAATGAGCCATGGCGCGCGGAAGAGCTTTTCTGTGGACTGGACACAACGGTCCGAGGCTAAGCTAGGTGTCCATCCTCCCTGCTCTGGAAGCTCCGCGCTGCTGACAACACTCATGTGTTATTGTTTCACGCCGCTGCAGCCACACTCCCAAGGACTCTGACTCGTTTGTGAAGTGAATTCCTCTCTGAACTTTCTAACTGAATGACCCAGGACTCAGTATGTCGTTTTTCAATTTCCGTAAAATCTTCAAATTGGGCGCCGAGAAGAAGAAGAAACAGTACGAGCATGTGCGCCGAGATGAAAACCCAGAGGAGGTGTGGGACATCATTGGTGAACTGGGAGATGGAGCCTTCGGGAAAGTGTTCAAGGTATGAAAGTCCCATCAGAGCTGTGTGTGTTTTTACACTCTGCCTAATGTCTGACCCACCCAGCATCTCCAAACCAAGGCACCAGCCCTGCTTGTGACAGACACGAGTCCTGAGCTCCCACCCCTCACACTTCCAATTTGTTGGCGAGCTCCTGATCTCCTGTTTGCACGTGTCAGGTGGCCACATGCCATCAGCTCCACCCATGTCTTCACAAAACAGAGTTAATATCGCCTTACACACAGTCACACGCATACAGATGTTTCGACAACCCCTTGTTTTGGCCCACAATCCATTGCTGAAGACAGGAGCCTCTTTTGCCCTGGGGGTTAATGTTGTCACACAGGAGGGCTCCTCAAGTCCAGTACCAGAAGGCCTGTGGCTAATAAAACCAGTGTATGTGATCATATTCTCTCTTTCTTGCCAAAGGCTATTTTTGGATGATTTGAAATAGCTGGACCTACCCACCATTTCATTCCACTTTGTGTGATGCTTAAATTAAGCCTAATCTTCTTGCTCAGTGATTTAGAGGTGGTTCGTTTCATAGCATTCCTCTGCAGAGGTCACACAAAGGGAAAATAGGACCACATTCTTCAATGGTTCTCTATTCCATGGAAGCATTGTATGTTTGTGGGTCTGGCTGTCGCACTCCAGAGTCAAACTGAAGGGAGAGGTGCACAAATAGTAAATTATAGTGTTGTATTTCTGGTGTTTGTGTTATCCAGTTGTAATACACCCTCGATGCTTCAGCAGGACAGCCTCGGCTGTCAGCGTTAGTACCAAGGAGTAGAGTCGAGCTTTTTAAATGACCACAGAGCTTGGGCAGGTCACCAGGAAGGGGCTGCATCCCATATCGCAGCAGCAACTTCATTGAGCACATCCTGCCTGCAGTGGGGCCAAAACAAACAGGAGAAATTTCCTCTGTAACAAGACACGTCTCATGTCTGTGCTGACAGACTGCGACCTGCGCTAAAGCCAAGTATTATTTGTTGTTTTTTGAACCTTTAAATGACAGGGTGTTTGTCGCAGGGCTGAGGTCAAGACAATTTCAAATTCTAACATAAACCAAGATTGGCTCTTGTGAGTCTCAGACATTCCATGTGTTCATCCACAGCAGTGAATGTGAACAAGCTATTCTGTGAGTTATTAGTTATTTGGCCATACAACTGTCTAATCACATTCTCATCCCACAGGCCCAGAACAAACAGACAGGCATCCTAGCTGCAGCCAAAGTTATTGACACAAAGACTGAGGAGGAGTTGGAGGACTACATGGTGGAGATTGAAATCTTGGCATCCTGCGACCACCAAAACATTGTCAAACTCCTTGATGCTTTCTATTATGACAGCAAACTCTGGGTGAGTAATGGGACAAGCTCTCTGGAGGCAGAGTGTCAGTAGTGCTTCCTCTGTATTCTATACAGTGTGGAGGAGACCTATCAACCTAAAGCAGCAGTTTAAATAAGCAGAACTACTTTTTTTAAAACACAGTGATCATTCCTCATGTTTAGCAGTTAACAACACAGCTAAGACAGCACGCTCTATAAATCACTGCTGCAGTTGTTGTGATAAAAACATATTCAACCTTTGAACTTGCATCACTATCCTGTCTGAGCAAGACGTCTGCATGCAGGTTCCTTTCAAACATGTTAGTAAAGGCCAAAGGTTACATAAGAATCATCTTTCATAGCTGTTAATCATCAACCCACTTAAAATATAAATGTTTTGTTTTTTACTGGGGCTAAAACTGTCTGCAAATAAACATGTGTATATTTTATAATCTTTGGAGTTTGAAGATCCCCTTGTCCACAAATGTCCTAAAAATGTGTGGTCGGCACTGTTCTTGGGCGGACCCACAAACATTCAAAACCAACAGGCAGTGATACTTCTATTCATAGCTTTCAATTTCACACCACTGGTGCACCAGATATAGACAGTTAAGTTGCTTTCAGACATGTACTGAAGTCCAGATAATCTCCTGATTATCTGTGTCAGTCTGTGGCACAGGAAGTCAGTTGTTAGTTGTGTCGTTTGATGTGGACTTTCCCCGGAGTTTTTCCTACACTACTGTCCTGTAAAATCTCTGAAAAATGTTTGAATGAGCCTGTGTGAGAACACAGCAACATTCTCAGGCGAACATACAGTCAGCTTGTGAGAAAACAAAACAAAAAGAATACAAATACCTCAGGATGGGGAGTCACACAATAGACAAATAAGATATACAACAACTTTTTAACATTTTAAAATCATTCTCCCTTAAACAGATTAATTACGTAGTCCAAGGACAGATTTAGAAATGTGTCGCTATCAAGAGCAGTAAAGTAATTTAAATTATGTTGTGGCTCATGTGTCAGTACACAAGGATTCAATAAAACATTCAGGTCATTGTAAAAGCTCCTGAATACCTGAGTATAGAATATCAGTGTGTTTCATTACTTGCATGGCCCTTTTCCCTCAATTGTCCTCTGAACAATGGACCCAGCCTGAGGGAGGCTCTCCGATGATTTTTATCTTGGCCTGTGTGGCACCTGTTCATGCAAAGAGGAGAGAGTATCCAGGACATTTCCTCCTGGAGATGAAAGCCCTTATTCCACATAATCCTGCAAGAGTCTGGAAGGTCACTTACTTTACAACTGCATGTTAAATTCACCCACTGACCCCTGCTTCCCGCTGCAGTCTCAGTTTCATGATTTGGATACTGTGATGTCGCCGCACTTACATCCTTTCTGGCCCCTGAACTCGTAAGCCAGATCATGCACTCTCACATCCTCCCTGTCTGTGCCATATGAATGGATTAGAAAATATGTGGGTGCATACTTCTCCTGGTATTTGTGTGTGTCAAGTAAACAAAGCCAGAAGGAAGCCACAGCCCTGGCCCATGTTTCTCTCTGCCAGCTGCCGCTTGGACAAACCACTGTGGGGGCCATTGTGCAGCAGCATAGCCACTGAAACAACAGCACGCCTACAGAGAAACACTAGAATGGTGAATAGCCAAGACTGTTCTCAGACTTGAGGCTTTGTTGTTGGAAGTGGAACAGTCTTGAAAAGCTCAACTGATCTGTGGAATACTATTGGTCCTCGCTGAAGCTGGAGCCGGTCTTACTTCAGGAAGTAAACTGTTATTTGAATATCATGTTAATCCTACTATCTCTTCACCAATGAATCAACTAGGGATAGTAGTCAATTTGCAAAAGTGCAGCTACTTTCTGGAGTTAGTATCACGCTATAAGGCTTTAAAGTCAAACAAAAACACCCTGCTCCAGATGCTTTGCTATACCTCCTTTTTATAATAATCATACTTCTCTTAGATATGCTTATCCTATTTACAGAACAAGGCCAGGCAATGAAGCTAGCAAGCTACCGAGCAGCTGTGTGAAAACCTTTTCACAAAGTGGCCCCAACTGGGCCAATCCTCTTACATCAACAGCCCTACTGAAAGCTCCTAAATGCCTTTAAGGGCTCAGAGCGTTTCATTCATGTAGAGGAGGTTCATTCTGAAATTGTCTCAGCCAAGTCAATACTTCTGCACTCTAAATATTTACTGAACGTTCCAACAGAATAGAGACACTGAGCTTCCCCTCTCAAAATGAGAAACTTCCAGACCATAACAATGGAGTTCAGAAGCCACTAGTTCCAGCCTGTGTATTGGTGTGAATGGCCTGCACGCACCTCCATTCAAAACGCATTTTGTAGCAAAGCTAAATATCAAATATTCCGAACGCACTGCCCTTCACACGCTTTTTAAATAAATAAATACCAGTTCCCAGATGTTGGAAAATAATAAAACTCTGTTCCTTTTTTCCGTCTTGTTGGCAGATCCTCATTGAGTTCTGTGCAGGAGGGGCTGTGGATGCTATCATGCTCGGTGAGTCAGCAATTTACTGTTTGAGCTACAAGATTTAATAGAAAGCCGTTCAGAGAGCAGCTCCAAACAGTTAAAAGACCCCCTACAGATTCCTCCCTCATCAATACAGTGATTAGCACTTACGATTAGGTTGCATAACTCTATTCCAGCACAAGGAATGCTAAGCATGTGTTTGTGTGAACCTCACCCCCTTCTGCAGAACTGGAGAGACCCCTGACAGAGCCTCAGATCAAGGTGGTGTGTAAGCAGACTCTGCAGGCCCTTGTCTACCTCCATGACAATAAAATCATCCACAGAGACCTGAAGGCTGGGAACATCCTTCTCACACTAAACGGAGATGTCAAGCTGGGTAAGGTCACAGTTAACACCAGAAAACAAATTATTGTTGTAAGGAATAAGGTGACCTGAGTAAACGCAGAAAAAGAAAAGATGCTGCTCAGCTTTTCTGCCTAAGTATTTTTTGTCATTTGCAGTTATGTAATGTCTTGGTTATTTCAAAAGGGAAAATCAGTAATGAGTTCATAGCTCAGTTATGTTGGCTATGCGCCTTTAGCTATAGTCGCCATCTACTTTCATAATGTTTCCTCATTACTGAACTGCTGCCAACAAGAAATGTATGAATGAAGGACTGCACCCACAACACAGCATTTCATTCACTTATCTGGACTGATCATGTGATATCACATAGAGGAGAAAAACAGATTTGTCATTTTGAAGTTTGCCTCAGTTTTAGCCGCTCTAATGAAAGAAGCTTATAAGTTCGTTCACATGCTCCCTCTTGTGAAATTGTGCTTTACGCATGTCAAACAGTCTAAAGAGAGACTTTGTGTAAATTGTGCCTCGTGCTGCTCTTACTCATAATGCAGATTTCCAGGAGCTTGTGACACAAACATTCGTCATGTTCCAACTCATTATTTACATGATATCCTGTGTGTGACGATGTGTGATTTTTATTTCTTCCACTATGAGCAAGTTTTAAAATATTAAATAATAAAAACAAAAAAAAAACAATTATTTGACAGACAGCAGAGCTGAGACCTTGGCACTCACCACAGTGACGCAGGTTAGCGCCTTCATAACTCTTGTGTCAGCTGAAATCGAATGTGTCGCAAATCCTCAGGTTTAATGCAACAGACTAAAGATTAGATTTTAGGCCAAGTCTTAGACATTAGATCCCACATTTCATATCATGCAGTCTTTGTTTAATCAAAGTTTGTGAAAAGATTTCTGCTGTTAAAAAGTGTCCTCTCTGTCCCAGTTAAAATAACCCCAATGACGTTAGAAGAATTACATTTGTAAAAGGAATGAATTACTGCATACACAGCAATTGTTGTGTGCTGCTGCTCAGTGCGTGCACAAGCACATGCACTGTATGTATGCAGCAGATGCAGTAATGAAGCTTACGTAGAGAGGTATGAGTCATTGCTGATGGATGGAACAGGCTCATTAAAATAGTACACAGCAAGCATTTTGTTCAGTGACATAACACACAGGTGCTCTGCCCCCCCACCCATCACACACACACACCTTTCAAACAAGGCATGATGTCATCATGCAAATGAAATTGAATTAGTTTGTTTTGTGGTTACATTTGAAAAAAGTGACGTTACTGCTCAATCACATGTCTTCCAGCTGACTTCGGTGTGTCTGCCAGAAACACCAAAACACTGCAGAGGAGAGACTCTTTCATTGGAACGCCATACTGGTGGGTGGAAAATACTATTTCATAGTCATTAAAACTTTTTCCCCCTCCACTACTCTTACCATGTATTAGTTTTGCTTCTGTATGCAATAAAATAAACGTCTGTAACATCTACATGTCCTTTCGCGACTTCCCGTCTTTCCTTCCAGGATGGCCCCTGAGGTGGTCATGTGCGAGACGTCTAAGGACCGACCATATGACTACAAAGCAGATATCTGGTCCCTTGGCGTCACCTTGATTGAGCTAGCACAGATCGAGCCGCCCAATCACGAGATGAACCCCATGAGAGTCCTACTGAAAATAGCCAAGGCCGATCCTCCTACCTTGATGCAGCCATCGCGCTGGTGAGTAAGAGACAAATTTGAGCATGCTGTCAGGTTAAGCTAAACAGAAATTCCCAAAGGAGAAAATGTTTTTAAATGTGCTTGACCAAACAAACCATATTCCAGACTTATTTCACTACCTCCACCTTTTAGGAGCCCAGAATTTAGTGATTTCCTGAGGCGATGTCTGGACAAGAATGTGGACAACAGGTGGAATGCAACACAACTTCTACAGGTATCTCTGTCTTAAATGTTTACACAGAATTATAATCCTTGTGCTGTTCACACCAGTTTCCCTCTATCAGATGTCCTAAATTTAGCCACTTAAATCAATTGATAATCACTATTCTCCATCCCATACCCACGTGCCATCTGCCCAAGAGAGCGTGAGAAGCCTAGCTGACATCTGTTTACCTGCCCAGAGATAGGACTGTGTCAGGCACTGAACTGTATGTCCTGGCAGGACTGACACTCATCCCTTTGTGCCTTAGCTGACGTCAGCGTAGCAGGATTTTCTTTTTCCATAGGGTTTAATGTGCTCTGCCAAGTCAGAGCCACTTACTTCCAGGGAGGCAGAAAGGACACATCGGAACACAGACACAGGAAATACTGCAAAACCCTACAGCCAAAGGATTTATCTGCACAGAGGGGAAGACTAGATGGGCTTGAAAATACAAAATGGTGGTCTGCCACCATTGAAGGTTTTGATATCAAAGAAGCTGCATATTCTTAGGCCTGCAATCGAGTATGTGCAGCTGATTTCAAAGCCGGCAAAGGTGAGGTTGATGAGAGACGCGTTCTATGTGTTGTTCATGTTTGCTGATCGTTTTTTTATTATTTTGCTGTGACTTGCACTGAGACACATCTCCAACAGAGATGCAGGAAAGAAAGATTGAAATGTTTAGCCTGTGTTCATCGTGTGTTTGTTGGACTTACTTTGTTGCGTCTAAATAGTCACAGTGTCTTATACTGTGAGCAATTTATATCTCAAAATCTGTGGGATTAGTTTCGGCTCCCTGTGAATTGAAGGTGAAGCGCTCGCCTCTGACGCTGGTATTTAAATCAATTGATTTCTGACAATTTTTTTTTCTGGTGTCCTTTTCGCAGCATCCGTTTTTGTCCACCACGAATGACAGCAAACCACTGCGGGAGATCATAGCTGAGGCAAAGGCTGAGGTCACAGAGGAGATTGAAGAGCACAAAGAAGAAGAAGAGGAGGAAGAAACAGAAGCTCATCAGGTGGGTTAAAGTGTTTGCACTTCTCATCATCCTTCTCTCCCTATCATCCTAAAGGGCTTCTTTAATTATTCCAATATATATTTAGTATCCACAGTTACAATAGGGCTGTTTGGAGTGTAGAAACTGGACACATGGGAATAAAGAGAAAGTGATGTAACATACAACAAACTTCCATGGCTTAATTTGAAAACATTCCGGGAAAACAAAAAACAATTAATATGCATTACATTTCCAACATTCTGTTCCTACTGTTTCTGCCTCAGGGCCACAAACGTGCTCCATCTGATGTCAGCGTTGCCAGCTCAGAGGATGAGAAGATCCCCCTCTCTCCGTCCGTCTTGGAATCTGTCCCTGAGAAGGTTGAGCCAGTTCTACCCGTGCCAACACCCAATGATGTCATTTTGGCCAACAATGAGGTGGACACTAGCTTTGTGGAGGAGGCTGCTGCAGAGCAAACCACTGAGGCATCAAACACTCCAGCTGTCGACGGAGAGGTAGAACAGAAACCTGTTGAAGAAGAGCTTTTAGAGACAGAAGAAGAAGATGTTTCCACCCCAGAAAAAGAGACTGAACCAGAGGCACCTGTTAAAGAAATGCAGCAGATGGAGATCGCTGGTGACGATGAAAAGGAAGTGGACACAGCTGAGGTTCCTTCTACCACAGAGATCTCAGAGGTCACCGAGAGTCCTCAGGAGGAAAAGGCGGCTGTTTTGGAGGAAGCAAACACACCAGCTGAGGAGGGCGAGGACCGGTACAAAGGTCTCAAGGTGTCATTGATGCTGCCAGAGCAAGATAAAGATGTCCCCAAAGAGGAGAATGAAGAGAAACCCACAGAAATGGATAAACTAAATGCAGAAGATGAAAAGAAAGTTCCAGACAAGGCCAAGGATGACAAAGAGAGGGATTCAGACTCAGGAAGTGGCTCTGCTGCAGATAACAACAGCCTAGACCTGAACCTGTCCATCTCGAGCTTTCTGTCCAAAACAAAAGAGCCTGGCTCTGTTTCCATACAGGTAACACACACCAGACACACTGTCACACATACGTGAAGCTTTTTTAATCACAGGTCTGCAGAGCTGATGACACGTATGTGTAAATCCTTTTTTTCCAGGACACCAGGCGCCAGAAGAAGACGCTCAAGAAAACTCGCAAATTCATTGTGGATGGGGTGGAAGTGAGTGTGACGACATCAAAGATCATCACAGATAATGACACCAAGAACGAAGAGATGAGATTCCTGAGGTATTACCTGCCTTCATTTAAATACACACCCTATGCACCAATTTCATGCAAATACTATGGAAATTAGTTCCTCACTGCACAAGCTGCCAGTGTGGAGTTAAGCTCTTTAGATCCTGAATCATTATAACCTGTACTTCACTGCACAGTGCTTCAAAGCTCTATTTAAGAACTCCATGAAAGGTGATGCCAGTTCACCATAGTGACCTGCTTTCAGCCAAAAAAAAAGTATCTAACCAATTCCATTTTTCTTTCTTTTCTGGCTCTGCTTCCTCCTGCACCTGTGCAGGCGCCAGGAGCTGAGGGAGCTGCGTCTCCTGCAGAAGGAGGAGCAGAGGGCTCAGCAGCAGCTCAGCAACAAGCTGCAGCAGCAAAAAGAACACATCTACCGCCGCTTCGAACAGGAGACCACAGTAAGCAACTGTCCACACTACTATTTTTCAAGGACCTAAAAGAGACAGGGTTTAAAATATTCCTGGCCCCATTTTTGTTTGAATTTACTTTTGGTCATGTCACTAAGACATTTAGAATCAGTTTTCACTATTAGGGCTGGAAAAGTCTTTCATCCAACACTTCTGTGAACTCTCCATTAAAGTTATTATATACGGGTTTATTCAGTAGTTTTCTCTTCAACTGCCACTATTGAAGTTGTATGATATAATTTGGACATTTTAAACACCTCAAGGAAACTGCTAGGAACATCTGAACATGTTCTATAAATTGACTCACTCTGCGGTTTTTAAGTGAAGTTTTATTTTGACCTTCTGCAAACAAACCTCCCCAGATGGGGCCAAGATTATGACTCATCTGACTTCTATTCTGTTCCTTTGTGTGGAGATCCAGGTTTTTCTGATTTGTAGAAACTGACAGGGCCAGATATACTGAGGGTATAAACCAGTCTTACAGGAGCGCACATGACTCATTCTTCCACAAAACATGTGCATGTGCATGTGTTCATCCAAGTAGTCTATGTGGACAGTAAAATGGACCATGACAAGAGCAGGTGGCACAATAGTGTGAGTAATTGTGGCTGAAATTGAGCAAAAAAAAATCTCCCTTGGCACTGCACTATGCTGCAAAGGAGCAAAACAACAGGTTAGCGATCTCTAATGTCAATCAATTTATGTTCACTAAATGTTTTATCTGTTTGGCCTTGACGTCCACAAGTCCTTCAAAAAGACCTTGCAACAAATGTTGTCTTTGTTCAGCGTTTCATTGACATTCTGTGACCCTCTGTGTCCATCAGAGCAAGAAGCGTCAGTATGACCAGGAGGTGGAGAATTTGGAGCGGCAGCAGAAGCAGACGATTGAGAGGTTGGAGCAGGAACATACCAACCGCCTCCGGGATGAGGCCAAACGCATTAAAGCGGAGCAGGACAAAGAGCTGTCAAAGTATCAGAACATGCTGAAAAACCGCAAGAAAGAGGTAAGCATACAGATGACATAACTCTGCTATCTTTGACTCTGTCTAACTTCTCTTACCTGCCCAGGAGGGGAGCTTGGAAGGTTCCTATTTATAGCAGGTTGTGTTGATGCACACGTCTCTCTGATCTGTCTTATAAGTGTTTACATAACCTCTCTTTAGCCATGCAGGAGCTAAACCAGCCTCTGCTGCCACATCTCATTTATTTTCTCATCCAGTGCTAATCCATCCACAGCGCTCGTCTCATTCTATTCCCGTGTTATTGCCCATTGTTGCCCTGACACAGGGCAAACAGGAAATGGGACTTTCTCCAAAGCATGTGACAAATGCTATCATGAAACATTTTAAAGAGGATGTTATCCAAGCATCGCCAGAGGAGGTAACGAGGGCTCAGTGTGCGGTGGATTTTAAGCTTTGTGTCCTCTGCGTGTCTTTTACTGTTCATTCTTTTCCGTGATGACTTTTTCCTCCCTCCTCTAAACCTTTCTACCTGAGAGTGCAGTGTCCATCACAGGTTCTGAATGTGTGTGTGTTTGCAGTGTTTGCAATGTACTGCGATCCACAGGGCGTGGCCCATATCACCCTTTCAGTTGTCCATGTGCAACACTCCCATTGAGGATGTAAGGATGCACTTCTCTAGTTTGGAATCTTGTTTCATCCACTTCACAAACACTACACATCCATGTCAGAAGCCAGAGGTTAGCAAGAGTTAGAGAGCGTTCATGTGGGTATGGCTTAACCATGAGGCTGATGGGAGGACATGGGTTGCATTATTTCAAAGAGAACATTAGCCTGTATGCCGCAGAAAATTGAATGCTGAACTAATTCAACATTTTCTTCTCATGCAGCAGGTCCGTACCAGGTGTCAATACTCCTTGTTAATAGTTTTATAGGTTGAAGAACAAAACATTTTGTGCAATGTTCTCTGCTGACATCAGTGTGTGACACTGAGTGCTACTTTGAGTGGTTAATGTCTGGTTCCTTTTGGTGAGCTGAGCCAAATAGGCCGGATTAATGTGACTAACAAGCAGGTGAAACAGTGACTGCTGCCAGTTTGTCACTGTCTGGTTCATCAGCTCAAGCCGTGTTTAACCTGAGGTAAACTTGGCAGAGGGCCTGTAGACACAGGGACGGACACTCAGCCGGTCCCCTAAAGCCTGTTCTCTGAGTACATGTGTCATCTTTGGTCTAGGAACAGGAGTTTCTCCAGAAGCAGCAGCAGGATCTGGACAGTGCTCTGAAGAAGATAATCCAGCAACACAAGCACGAACTCGCCACCATCGAGAGAGACTGCCTCAACCACAAGCAGCAGCTACTCCGAGGTAAACGGTTCTGTCCAACCATGTTCACTGTGGAACATATGTGATGCCAAGTTCATGTCACATGGTTCAGAATAGTCTTTATGTGATGAAAGGCTCAGTGTTTCCATAAACCTCCTCTAGCTGCACTTCTATAACATTTGAATAATAATAATATAATAATATTTTCATGGCTCATTAATATTGAGCGGCAGCGTGAGGCTCTCTCCAACTTTATTTTTTTAAAAACTTGTTACTCAGTTCAACTCGTGCCACTTAACATGTGAACAACAGCATGTGGTCATACAGAACAATTATCTGAAGATCAGATTTAGACTCTGTTGTACAGCACGTTAGCAGTGAGGACATATAACTGTGAGTAATATGTCATACGTGTACTTAGTGAACCAAGTCATGGGAGGACGTAGCTGTGCTTTAGGAATGTTTTAAAGAGCTTTTACTGGGGACAGAAACCGTGAGATTGTTCAAAGCTTCACAGCTAAAACCTCATTAGTTGAGATGATGTTGGTTTGCACAAGCACGTGAAACATCCAGCAGCCTCCATCTAATGAGGTAACTTCAGGCCACAAGTGTTTCGTGTCCCATGCTCCATCTTGTTTCCATCCACCACAGAGAAGCTGAATGCTCTCAGCATGGAGGATATAAACCCGCCTATGTGCCTGTAAAACCTGAAGCTGGATTCTGTGCAGTCATTTAGCTTTGTCTTTTTTCCACTCATGTGTTTGCATACAGCAAGGGAGGCTGCTATGTGGGAGCTGGAAGAGCGCCATCTGCAGGAAAAACACCAGCTGTTCAAGCAGCAGCTCAAAGACCAGTACTTCATGCAGAGACACCAGCTTCTGAAGAGACATGAGAAGGTACGCGTCTGTTTGAGGCCCTGGCCTTACAGTTGCTCCTTTACGTAGCTATGACCTCTCTAATCCTCCTTCCAGATTCAGAATTCCCTTTAGTTGTCGGTTCTGTTAAAAAAAAAAAAAAAGGTTGAAAATATTTCTCCGACAGCTCCCTACAGCTCTCACATCCATGTGTGTGTGTGACCTTTGCAGGAGATGGAACAGATGCAGCGCTACAACCAGCGTCTGATCGAAGAGTTGAAGAACAAGCAGACACAGGAGAGAACCAGACTGCCCAAGATTCAGCGCAGCGAGGCCAAGACTCGCATGGCTATGTTTAAAAAGAGCCTTCGTATCACCGGAGCGGCTGTTACCCCTGAGCAGGAGCGAGAGAAAGTCAAACAGGTAATGCCCAAGACTGTGTGGCAATTTATTTGAATCAGTTATCCTCTGTCCTGTGGTTGAGGGTCAGATAACAATAGGCTACATTTACCTGTGTTTCAATCATTCAGTTTGCAGCTCAGGAGGAGAAGAGGCACAAGAACGAGAGGCTCCACCAGCACCAGAAACACGAAAACCAGATGAGAGACCTGCAGCTGCAGTGTGACGCCAACATCCGAGAGCTTCAGCAGCTGCAGGTACAGATAAAATAACATGACAAGATGTAACCTCGTAAATAATTGAATCATTGTCACATTAAAGTAATATTTGAACTTGCCTCCCTGTGTTTCAGAATGAGAAGTGTCACCTGCTTATCGAACATGAGACCCAGAAACTGAAGGAGCTGGATGAGGAGCACAGCCTGGAGCTGAAGGAGTGGAGGGAGAAGCTACGACCCAGGAAGAAGGTGAAGTGTCTCTTACACCTAAATCATATTGTCAGTCTGAATCATCTCACTAATCCTCCAGCACCGCATTGCTAACATTTATAAAAATCAGCCCCCCTAGAACCCTTTTCCAGCGAACTCTATGAGTTATTCCCTGAGAAATCAATTAAATGAATGAGGTCAGGTAGATAGGCTGCAGTGCTGAATTGTGAAGTGTTTGTCCCTGTGTGTTCCTGCAGGCTCTGGAGGAAGAGTTTGCCAGGAAGCTGCAGGAACAGGAAGTGTTCTTCAAGATGAGCGGAGAGTCCGAGTGCCTTAACCCTTCCAACCAGAGCCGCATCTCCAAATTCTACCCCATCCCCAGCGTCCACTCCACTGGTTTCTAATAACAAAAAAAAAAACAACGCACGTGGACATTAGCATCGTGCTCATGAAGACGGTAATGCCGAAACCTGTGCTGCCTTGCCCTCAGCTGTAGGGGTGTCACCTGTTTTCTGTAACCGGACGCAGCTCCTCAGTCGACAGCTCTGCTCTGCGAGACTCCTCTCTCTTCATTTCTGTCCTATTTTCATACTCTTACCGTCATTTTGAAGGAGAATTCTGAACAGAGTTAGCGTTTGAGACGATGCCTCAGAACCACTGAAGTAACGTAGCTCTCTGTCTGACCTACTTGGTGATTGAAAATGTTTTTGTAACAAATCCAGTGCCTGTAGAATTTGATGTTTTTGACTTTTAAATCCAAGAAATTCTGATCATTGTCTGCTGCTCAAATATTCTCTCATTTAGAATTTTGCACTAAGGAAAGGATTTAATGCCACTTAATTTGGTTAAATATACAATAGCGACTTTATCATTTAGGATTGATCATCAACTAGAATGTATTTCTGATGAATAGGACGGAGCACAATTTTTTAATATCAATCATATCCAAGGAATGATGCTACAATATATTTTTATGAAATGCATATGTTTGTGTCAGTGCTAGGCTGTGATATGTTAGTCGTCTGTATTGTTTTTATTTCAATGCAAAATGTAGGATCTATTTCCTTCCTTCAGGGTTTTTCTTCAGAATGCCTTCCTGTTTCAGGCCCGTCAGACTTGAGGCAACTGTTTGGAAACAAGCAGTAAACCAGGAGTTAGTGTGGTGCAGAGGATGGACAGTGTTTACACGCAGAGACAAGGAATCACTGTTAATTGGACTCAAAGGAATTCCCAGCAGTGGCCGTTGAACAGGCGTTTGTGCACCTGTTTGTTGGTCGGTTGCACCACTTTATTGTTGTCGAGACAGAGTTGTCTGTCTGTCGGAGTAAGTTCTTCAGGGCTGACCAACGGAAGCACATTTTTCATCCGCTCTGTAGAATTGAAATCATTTTAGAAGCTTCTGATTCCTGAGAGCCTCCCAAAGCTAATGCAAACCACAGCCAGCTTCAGTTCAGCTACATTCAACAAAAATAACCTGAGGTGATGATGCGACCTTTGTTTTTTACTTGGCTTTTCTTCATATGCCTCCTCGTGAGATATTTTGCTACCAGGTGTATTATGGGTAGCCCTTCATGGCTTTTGTTTCTTCTTTGTAATGTATCAATAATACTGTTTTCATTGACATGCTAGCTAATAGCCTTAATACTCCACAGATGGATATACTGTGTAACTCTTGGTTAGAAAATGAACAACTTCAGAATTGTCTCATTCAGCCGTTTTCAAACACACAGTACAAGAACATAGCGTGAGCCTTTAGCAAAAATGTTTTTTTATTTCAGGCTGAAGTATCAGGAGTGATGCTAACACTGTGTAATCTTTGATGCAGTTGAAAATGGACCTGACTGGTTTAGGCCATCTTGACCACCGACTGGTCCATTTCATCATCTCATTTTCTTGATGATCGGCTTTAATGTCTGTCACATGTATTTAATATCTGAGAAGTTATGCTCAAAAACATAATGGAGTGCTGTGCACCTTTAGCAAAACATTCTCAGTAGCTATTTATATGACCCACACACACACACACACACACTCTACTGAATAACCTGAGGTTTACAAACTTCAAAATGTCAATGCTCGTCCAGTTAGATTAAATTGCTGAAAGTGATTGAGTTCTGTATTGAGAAAAACATAATCCATATCAAAATCATTGTGCATTTTTAAAAATAAATGTATAGTTTTTAGAATGCCTATGTAATGTAGATTTTCATTTTGCTGTAAATAAACTGTTTTCTCTCGACTACAGTCAAGGTTCGTCTGTGGTGAGAAAATGTCCACTGTAATGAAACAAAATGCAAGCGTCAGCCCTGTCAGTCCCAGACACAAACACAGAATAATACCCCTCAATACAGTGTATTAGACTCAAGATTACACATAATCCCTGATTTTACAAATACAGCTCTGGCCATAAATCTTTGTGGAAATGAAACTACAATCACATCCTTACAAAATCAAACGAGTGAGCTGCATCCAGTGTGTGCTTCAGCACACCGTCCGTCCTCATTCTTACGCAACTATGAATATAGAAAAGAGACACGACTTAAAGGTCCATGTATTCAGAGATGCTGCTCTCAGGGCCCAACGCTCCTCCTCCGTCTTTTGGTCATCATTGTCAAATCTCCTGGAAAACAATGCAAAGTCTTTCATTCACACAGCCTGCTCAGGCCCATGGCTGTTGGCATGAAATCAAATATTGGGCATCAAGCCTTTTATTGCCCCGATTTAGAAAAACCCTGCTCTGGTTGGCACCATGTTTAGCCATATATGATGTTTAAAAGTCATTATCCAGCCAACTGTGAGTGTGCCTAAGCTTCTCAAACTCGATCTGGCCATTACTCTGACAGCAGCTGATGAGATGAAATTAAATAATGAATGAAGACCTGAAAGATGTTGGATTAATAATGATGTTAAAATGGAGCTAACTTTGGGCTCAAGACAGAACGTGAAGTAATGACTGACCTCTTTCACCCTTTTGTCCTTGGGGTCCCTGATTCCCAGGAGGACCTTGTACACCTGAGACCAGACAGAGTCATTTTAAAGTGTCTCAAGGGTTTGAGGTCAGGAAAAAAAAATCAATGTCATCTTGTGGTTTGAATTAATTCATGTTCAGTCACCTTTAAATAAATAATATAATAATACTACCAGTGTGTAAACAATTATTAATCAATCAAATTTACCTCTGTCTCCTTTAATGCCAGGGAATCCCATGTCCCCTTTCTGTCCTGGTCTTCCAGGTTGTCCTACAATGGCTCCATGAGCTGTGGAGTACATTTTTTAAAATCCCCTTCCTCACATTTCTTAGTTGTTGCTCTTTCAAAAATCAAATGTGTGTATTGTTAAATTCTGCTTTACCTTGGATGTATTCCACCAAATCAGAGATGTTTGTATCAGAGCCAAACAAGCGAGTGTGTCCTGGTGGACCTGGAGGGCCAGGTGGACCCGGTAGTCCTCGGCTGACATGTTCGTTTGGAGCGTGCTTGATGTCATGAAGGCCATGCGCTGGGAAATGAAGAGATAAGTTCATGAAAAGTGGACCCCGACATTTGGTGATTGACTGAATGTTAGCATAGCTCGCTCACCTTTGATGTATTCCAGCAGCTCTGTTGCATTTCCATATGTACCGGACCATCTGTTCTGTCCCGGTGGACCTGGGGGACCTGCAGGTCCTGGAGGTCCTTGGAGGATGGGGCCGTTGTACTCGCTCATGATATCACGGAGCACACCAGGAGCTGTAAGCAGGAGAAGAACGGATGATGCGTGTGAAGCTTTTTGCAGCTGGTTGGGAGAATATGAGCCAACACATTTCACGGTTGAAGTTTTCAGGAGACGGTCAAATGTCAGTGGTTTGGGTTTGTGATCAAAGAGCTCAGTGACCTACATTTGAGATGTTCCACCAGGTCCACAACATCTTCACGGGTGCCGACCCACTGGCTTTTTCCAGGTATTCCTGGAAATCCAGGAGGTCCTGGGGGTCCTTGGACAACAGAGTCACTCAGAACATCACGGAGCAGACCATGGGCTGTATGGGAAGGACAGTAAGGTTCAGTATTATACTGTATAGTAAACATTAGCACTCAGTTCAATGACTTAGCCTGATGTCATTCTCTAAGCTCTCTGTATCACTATCACACCATCCATCTTGATACCCTCTGCTCCAGATAGATGGTGTGCAGCATTATCTTCTCCAGGCATAAACTTTGTCCGGTGGGTCAGGTTTCTTCATGTGTTTTCTTTTGTTACAATATGACAATCCATTGGTGCCATTCTGGCCAAATACCTTTTGTAAAAGTGATAATTTATCTCTAAATGTTCTGGTTAAATAGAGATTAAATGCTATTGAAGAATTTGTCTTGGCTGACATGAGTCTCGTCACCTACATTTGATGTAATCAGTTATTTGGCCAGCCATAAAGGAGTAGTCAGCAGAATCCAGGCTCCACGACACAGCGCCAGAAACACCTGGCTCTCCTTTCTGTCCTGGGGGTCCAGGAGGGCCTTGACCTGGAGACAATACAATGTTATATGACTTAATACTAATAATGAAGCAGACAGATGGAATTTGTTTAGTAATTTGTTTGAAATATTATTTGACATGTAAACACATAATGTTTTATGGGTCCACAAAAGGAATATGAGACCTGTGTTTTAGTGGAAATCACTCAAGGACCTATTCGGCATCCATACCTCTTGGGGTGATATAAAATGATGTCTTCAGAAAGGATAAGAAGACTAATATAAATACAGTTAGTCATTCTGCAGAAGCCAAAGTGTCTCTTGGGTGAGACAGTGGATTTCAGAACTTTAAACTCACTCCTGAAATGTTCCTGTTGTTGTGTTTTGAGTGGATCTCTGTCTGTATGCCCAGCATAGGAGATCATTCCCTGCATCGGACCAGGAGGGCCCACAGGTCCAGGGGGGCCGGGGGGGCCTGGAGAGCCTCTCAAAGTGGCACCTTTGGGACACATTGGAAAGAATTGATGAAAATATTTCTTTTTATTTTCTCTTAATATGTTTTTTTTTCTGTCAAACTTACTTTGGAGGTATTCACGAATGTCAGGGGTGTTGTGGTTGCCTGATCCCGGTGGGCCAGGCGGCCCTGCTGGTCCCTGTAGACCAGGGAAACCTGGAGGACCAGGTGGGCCAGGAGGACCCACATTTGATTGATACCCAGCTAGTGAGAAAAAAACATTTGAAGGTAATATGTTAATGTGTTAAATTAAGACGGGTATTAGATCCTCAAAGTATTTTAAAATCTAGTATCTTGTATTAGCATGGATTGGAATAGAATAAAACATTTTTGTGTCTCCTACTTGATAACAAGTTACCAGGAGGCCCAGGAGGTCCAGGTGGTCCAGGGACACCGAGCAATCCCCTTTCTGGTAACAGACAGGACGCACGGTGACTCTCATTTATCTTCTCTCAGCAGTTTGCATTTCAAATCACCTAGATTCCTCTGTAACTCACCATTCATGAGACCGAGCACACGTTCAGCGACCTGCTGGTTGTTTAATCTCTGACCACCGTGACCTGGTGATCCAGGTGGCCCTGGAGGACCAGGAGGACCGGCAACATATCTCCTGACATCTTCTCCTGAGCATAAATAACAGTGTTAGTATTTGCTCTCTAGCTGCATTAAAAGAACTACTTCAAGATTTTGATAAAAAAGATATGAAAAATATAAAAGTAAAAAGCAAAACTTACGTTGTAAAAGATTGATTATGTCATTAACTGAGACGTCACCAGGTGGACCTGGAGGACCAGGAGGGCCAGGAGTCCCATCATACCCTGAAGACAGAGGTTAAAATTATAATACAAGTTGATACTAAGTGATACTAAGTGATAATACGCAGAGACAACTTTATAGAGTGATCTTACCCTGGATGTAGTCGATGACTCTTTTGGCCACATCATCCACCAGCCCATTCCCTGTGGCCCCTGTGGCCCCTGTGGCCCCTGGAGCTCCTGGAGGACCAGGGGGCCCTGGAGGTCCAGGTTGTCCAATAGATCCATCATATCCTCTACCCGAACCTGATGACAGCAGGTGAAGGTAAGACAGAGGATGACAAAACACTGATCCTACAATCACTGTAACTTTTGAGTAACATTGTGTAACTGATCATACTCTGAATGTAGGTGATGACTCGATTGGCCACATCGTCAACCAGCACATCCCCTGTGTTCCCTTGTGCTCCTGGAGCACCAGGAGGCCCAGGGGGTCCAGGAGGTCCAGCCAGATACTCCCTGATGGCACTATCTGCATGTGAAGAAGACCAGATCGTTTCAAACTGTGGAACTGACTTCAGTTATTTTGTGTTTCATCCGTAAGTGATATAGTGTAAACCAAAGGGTTACAGCTTACTCTGCAGGTACTCTGAAATATACTGGCCCACATCGGTTGGTCCAGTCCTGCTTTCAACTGTTCCACCTGGTACACACATGACACAGAGTCCCAAATGAAATATCATGGACTTGTACAGAAAACGAAGATATGCGAAATCACCTGGCTCCAAAGCATAGACCAGGCTGGACTATTAAAGATATCGTGATGCACGTTTTTATATGCTATAGTATTTGGGATGGCCTTACCACGAGAGGCTCCTGGGATTCCTGGATCACCTGCAAGGAAGATACAAATATATGTGGTTTATAAATAACTGCTTTAACAGGTTTATTAATCAAATTAAACGTGTTAAAAGGGGATCAGAGGAAAAGAATACAGAGAGAGCTAAACATTTTCTCATGCAACCATCGACTAGATCTTAATGTGATGTAATAGCACAAGACCAAAACAGCACTAACCCCTGACCTGTATCTAAGAGACTACTTACCTTTACGTCCTGGTGGCCCCTGAGGTCCAGGCTCACCTGGGAAACCTGATGTGAATAAAACACTTGATAGTTTATTATTAACAATAGAACTATCATCTGAATTTAGTAAATCCTGATGATACACTCACCAACTCCTGGTGCCCCTGGTAGACCTGGTTGACCTGGTTCACCTGAAACAATAACATCAATATATAACATGATATCTTATTTGTGACTGTATGACCCATGTTGGCAATCCTCTCACCTGCGTAACCTTGTGGCCCTCTTTCGCCTGAGAACAATCAATACATTTAATGTTGACCTCAATTTTTTTTTGCAACATTTAGACACAGTTTAAGAAACATCCCCTCTATTGAACCCACCTGGTGAACCCTGTGGCCCAGCAGGTCCTGGTGGTCCAGCAAAGAAGGTCTCTGAAAGAAAGAAAAATTCATCAAAATACCAAGTGTGTTGTCATTCCACAGTAAACCTGAAAGGAGTTTCCTCCCACCAACCTGAGGTGGGCACAAAGCTGCCAGGCTCTCCTCTCTCTCCTGGGGGTCCAGGATAACCAACACCTGAGAGGACAGCAACATCATTACACATCCCCGGATAATGAGAAAGAGAGCTGATATACAGTCACTTAGTTTTGTGTGGAAACACTTATGATTGCATGGTACATTGACAACCGCCCATACCTGCCTCTCCTGGAGGACCTCTGCGTCCTGGAGGACCTTGTTTACTCTCACCTACACAAGTTACAGGTTTGAATGACCACTAGTGGGATCCAAGAACATTTAACAGGTGCTTGAGAACACCCCTGTTGTATCAAATATATTACCAACCTACCGGGGGGACCCTGAGGACCAGACGGTCCAGGACGACCTGGCGGTCCTGGTGGACCAGGCAAACCTGCTACAGAGGAGAGACAAGGTAGAAATGAAAAGATAGAGGATGTTTCAACATGTATTAGTGCCTCACACAGTCGGATCTTGATATCAAAACCACACAGCAATGAAGTAAGAGACAAATTAAAAAAAATACACAGGTACTTACCACCAGTTCGACTGGCAGCAGCAGTTTCTGAGCTTGTGCCTGGCTCGCCAGGTTTTCCTTGTTCTCCCTTCTGCCCCATTTCTCCTCTCTCCCCTTGTGCACCCTTGGGACCTAAATGATTGAGTCAGGGTACAAGTGCTGTGATCCTCACATTCATCTAAATGTTTAGAACCATCTAAGCCACTTGGTACATGTCAGGAGTTTGGATTTACCAGGTTGTCCTGGGACACCTGCAGGGCCAATGGGACCAGACAAACCAGGGGATCCGGCAGGGCCTGGAGGCCCAGCGGGTCCTGGAGGTCCAGGGATGGCCACAGTGTCAGAGCCAGAGCCAACTGTGAATCATAGAAAATGATAAAAGGCCACTTAGAGTACAAGAGCTAAAACGAAATGTCTGCTTAATGGGTTCAGTCTGTTAAGTTGCAATAGTACAAGTACTGCAGTTCTTACTTGATGTGATGACGTTACCAGGTGAACCGGGTGAACCTGAAAGATAGTATTATATTCAACATGTGTGTGGCAATAGATGACATTGAAGTTATTACAGGGGAAAAGGAACTAGCTCTCATGAAGCAACCTAAAAAAACACCGTCAAATATTTACCTGACGAATTATTACTTTTACTGAAAGGCTTTTACATAATTGTTTGAAACTATGGCTTGTTCCTCACCCTTTTCTTTTTCCATTACTTTGAACTGTTTATAATGAAAGGATAATGCATTGCTTTACTTGCTTTCAATTGTCCTCTTTGTAAAGCACTCTTACCAACAGCTCAGACAGTACATGAAGTGGTATTGGACATTCGGTTGGGCTTTCGGTTTCAGTGATTTCACTTCACTGTGTTTCCCACATTGTGTGGGCATGTGAGCGTTTTCTTTATCTTAATTTTTAGCATATAAATGAGGCAACATACCTTTAACCCCAGGTTGTCCTGGGCTTCCAGCGATGCCTGTGGCAATGGATCAGAAAACACATTTATAAATATATGTGAAAGAAGAGTAAAAGCATTAATTGATTATATTCTCATACCTGGTGGCCCTTGAATCCCTGGAGAGCCTGGAGAAAAACGCTCTGATTTAATTTGAGTTTAATTCCTTAATAAATGAGCTATCTGAATCATCACAATCCACTACATTGCAATTGATTTATGAATACTGCCATATCTGGACAGTGTTATACGGTACCTTGGGGTCCAACA
Source organism: Pseudorhombus dupliciocellatus (assembly GCA_016785235.1). Lineage (NCBI taxonomy): Eukaryota > Metazoa > Chordata > Actinopteri > Pleuronectiformes > Paralichthyidae > Pseudorhombus > Pseudorhombus dupliciocellatus. Next base: position 2,339,429 of record JAFBJW010000232.1, read on the forward strand.
TCTCCAGGAAGTCCAGGTGGTCCTCTAACTCCAGGAAGTCCCATTGAACCAAGATCACCTGCAGATTATAGCCCTTATGGTTATGGTAATGATCAAGTAATTTATTTAATTAATATATTTCAATTTTTTTGACTGTGAAGTTCTCTCTTCACCTGTAATCCCCTTGGCCCCCTTTGGTCCAAGTGGTCCTGGTGGTCCAAGTGGTCCTGGTGGACCTTTTAATCATGAAGACATGAAAAATCATCAGAGCTTTGTCTTTCAATGAAAACATTGTCAAAAAAAACACACGTACTGATATAATCACTACTGACAATTCTTCTCCAATAGAGTTAATTGGCAGAGAGATTTTATTCATGTTGTTGAAAGTCACTGACACGCACCTGTTGGCCCACGCGATCCCCTCTCTCCCTGCTCTCCTTTGGTTCCTGGCTCCCCTGGACTTCCTCTGTCACCTGCAACAAGGACATTCATCATTTTCTGTAATACTTCAATAAGTCAACAGTGCTCTGCAAACAACACTATCATTTCATTGAGGTTCGGTCGTTTTCATGAATATGATCCCACAACAATACTTTTGACCTCTTTGAAAAAGTGTGTATTTAACTCATGTGAGGATCATTTGGGATTAAAAAGAGTCAAAGCCTGGCAGGTACTGTACCCTTCGCTCCTGGCGCTCCTGTTTCACCCTGGTAACCCTTTGGTCCAAGAGCACCTGTCGGCAAACAAATAAACACATCTATTAGACTGCTGTCAATCATTGATTAATATCAATTCACATTTTATGAGTGTTTACCAGGGTTGCCCAAGGCTCCGCGCTCTCCCGTGTCACCTAAATCAAATAATACAATATGTTCACATGCAAAAAGAAAGAAAACTAGTATGATCTGTTCTGATCCCAAATTCCATCATGAACTTTGACCCTACCCTTTGGCCCAACAGGTCCAGCAGCACCAGCAGGTCCAGGGTGTCCTGGCCCGCCTTGGGAGCAGAACCAAATTTCATTCTCACTCAGCAGTAACATTCCACTGATTCAACTTATATGACATAAAACATTTTCTACCTTGCTCTCCTTTCGCTCCAAATCCAGGTGGGCCAGTTTCACCACGGGGGCCCATGGGTCCCTCACGGCCCCTTTGTCCTGGGGGCCCATCAGGACCTGGTTCACCTGGATACCGAGGTCAGAGAAATAGCTCCTTCAACGTGTCTCCACTCAACCTGATCCAGAAATGGAAAACGACTGAAGCTGGACTTTACCTGCACTTCCCTTTGGTCCCCTGGCCCCATCCAGTCCTGGGTGACCTATCTGCCCCTGAGGACCTGAAGACATAATCAGAAAGATAGGCAGTTAGTTATGAGTTTGACAGAAATCCCACAACAGGTGCAGATCTTTCAGTCTTACCTGGCAGACCAGGGAAACCACTATCCCCTGCAAAACATCGAGTTTCCAGTTTACACACTGACTCACTCACTTTGTAAGTTTAATGTTCATGAAACTACCTCACCTTTTAGTCCTAGTGCCCCTGGGTCACCTGTGAGGAAACATCCAGACTCACAGTTTGAAGACTGTCAACTATCTCTGACATATTTTTCTATAATTTGCATAAATGTACCTTTAGCTCCTGGCTCCCCTCTCTCCCCTTTGAATGTTTCTAAAGGTGGAGGAAAACAGTGAGGATCAAATACACGCAAGTGTTCACAAGGTTCTTTCACTGGTTGGTTTTGGTCTAACGTCTTACCTCGCACAGCGTCCGAGCGGAGCTCAGCCCGGACCAGCTGCTGAACAGTTCTCTGCAGGGTAGCGCTGTCCTGTCTCGATGATCCTGCCCCGGGCCCGGCAGCCCCCAGGTGGATGTTGTTGTCAGAGCGGGTCAGGGTGGAGTCGAGCGGGTCGATGATGTTGACGCCAGAGGAGGCCGACAAGCGACTGGACCTGGCCGAGGGGACGCCACTGATGGCTTCCAAGGCATCAACGCGGCTCTTGAGACGTTTCACTTCTTCCCCTGTGAAACACAAGAGAAGCTGGTGAACGTTCGGACATCCCCTCGCCACAGAACAATGGGGGAGATTTCCTGTCCTACCTAAAGCGATGAGTCCAAAGAGAAGACCGAGGAGGAGGAGCAGGCTGAGCAGGAGGCCCAGCAGCCACTTCCACCAGCTGCACCAGGAGCACAGGCCACAACCCCAGTCATCTTTTTGGATCTCTGAGGAAAAAAGTCCAAATACACGAGACAAATTAAAAACCTGGACTGGACGCATGAATGCAGCAGATTCATAACACATCTCTAGGAACAGCATCAAATGCACCACATTTTTTAAATGAAAGATTAATTATCAGTTGATACTGAATGAATTCTGACGTTTCCATTGTTTTGCTTGGAAGCTATTATATTAATATATATAGTATTATATTATTATATATAATGTTATAGTATTATAAGTAATATTAAGTTCCAGAAAGGGTACAAATGAAAACCGTGTACCTGCATATGTGGCTTTGTCTTTGGTGGCAACCTTCAGGGCCGCAGCTTTGAGAATTGACACAGCGGTTATTTAAATCAAGGGGTGGATCTTTGATTTCAAATAACATCACTAGTTTGTTAAATCTCACATTTAGCATCTGTCCCTTCGGTCATTGTGTTGGATGAGGACTTCTGCTTCTCCCTCTTCAGTGAGTCTTCAGAGTAGGTCACTGTAAGACAGGTATTCATGATCCAACAGTGATATTATTATAGCGGCTGCAGCACAGCATAAGCAGCAGCAGTAGTAGGTTGTAATTTTACCAGAGGTACGAGCAGGCGGCGCAGACATGAACTGCTTCCCCGTGTCCTTGGTGGTGACCAGCCTCTCTGACTCCTTCCTGACGGAAGCCTTCTCCTTCTCTATGAGCACAAACTTGAAGTCTTTCCCTGAGGAGTCGTCGGCAGAGGGGCTGCTGGCTCTCACTGTGAGGGGACAGCCCATTAGTGTCCATTAGCCCATTAGTGATGCACAGCAGTTCACTGAATGAATGTTATTTTGCAATTGTTGCTCACCTGTGCTCGCGCCTAGTCCGGAGCCGTACATGTTTTTCTGCACCCCATAAACTGTGACGAGATAAAAGCACACGGTCCTGTTTGTCCGCTGAAGCTCAAAACCTTCGTGTTGTGTTGAGGTTATTCTTCTTTTACCTGTGGGGGAGATGGATCCTGCTGGGGAGCTCAGAGAGGAGCTGGACAGATTATTCTGAACTCCGTACACCGGAACTGAGGCAGAGAGACACTGAGCGGTCAGTCAGAGCTGAGCACTGCACCTGGAGACAGTGATGGATGAGGCTCACCTGTGCTGACAGCCATGTTGTTCTGGAGTCCCAGACTTGGACCTGGGCACAGGACAACACATTACAACACAACACATTACAGCACAACACCACACATCTTTAAACTGCATATGAATACAATTGTATTTAATTTTCAAATTAAAATAATATAAGAATTATAATAGCTTGATGATGATGATGATGATTAGAAGTAGTAGTAGAAATTGTAATAATAGTATTCAGAATAACACACACAAAAAAATTGGCAAGCAATGTGTCAAAATAAACAAACAAACAAACAAATAAATATATATATATATACATATTCCTCAGGAAACATAGGAGACCAGTTAGTAGCTCTGGTTTTCCTGGTTGTGTTTTACTGACCTGACTGGTACAGAGTGGCGCTAGTGGACAGGTTGTTGGGGTTGGTGTTGTAACTGTGGCTACTGCTCACACCTCCGGACCAAATGCTGCCGTAGTGGATGTCTGAAGAGGACGAGGGAAAAGGTTGGAACACCAACAAACGAATGAAGGGCTGTGCAACGCTAATGAATAAATGAAGCAGCTGTCCAGAAACATTCTCAGTTTTAGTCACTGTGGTGTGGAACTGAAGGAGACTGACAAAGCTAGAGCAGACTCTGAGAGCCAGAGCTGAGACACCTGAGTAAAAAAAAAGAAAAAACTTGGCATGACGGACATGCCTGAACCTGTGGTGGAGCTCTCAGACATGCTGCGGGCCGTCACGCTGCCCTTCTTGGGGATGGGCAGCGTGTTGTCGGGGGACCGAGAGGGGCTGGTGCTGGTGGAGTTTCCTCTCAGCAGACGCTTCACATCGTCCAGCTCCGTCCCTGCACAGCACAGGTACCACTGTTCATCTTTGAGTTTGAATTCAATGTCCAACATGGCTGTGCAGGTACTGCCTCGTGTTAGATGAGTCTCACTCACAGCTTGCTGGGGGAGAAGCGCTCTGCAGCCTGGTTCTGATCTCACTCTCTGTGAAACGATGGTAACATGGTAAGAGAATCATCTCATGTTTGTAGGTGACATGTTTTTAGACACCATCCCTCCGACTTTACCTCTGGTCTGCGTTCTCCCCCTGGAGGCAGAGCTTGACACTGCATCTGATGTGCCTGCAAGACATTCATTCATTCATTCATTCGTTCTTGATTCCCCTTGAGAACAAGTCTGGATGCCAACACTGACCGTACTCCTTCCTCTGGTACTCTGGAGACGAGTTTGTGCTCGAACTCTCTGAAACATGGAGACACAAAAAAGGTCACATTAGCCTTCCCCTACACACTCCAATCAATCCCTCCAAAAAAAGAGTGATCAGTCGTCAAGCTAGAAACGGACCATCGAACACGCTGGAGAGAACTGCCGCCATGCTGCTCAGGCTCCTCTGCTCTTTGGGAGAGTGAGAGACAGCAGAGGACGACCCTCTCTTGGCGTCACCGGATCCTCCTGAGCTGTAGCTGGTCCTGGTCACTGTAGAAACAGAGCCTTGACCCCCCTCCCTTCTTCCGTCTCTGTCATCGCTGCTGAACCCAGAGGAGATGCCGGAGAACCCCGCTCCTGCGGCCCTGTACCCTGCCCCCCCGCTGCCTCCAGAGGCTGCAGAACCATCGGCAGAGGACGCTCCTCCGCTCGAGATGCTGATGCCTCCGGTAACCTTGCTGGAGCGGCTGGATGTCACCACAACTGAGCTGCTCATGCCCCCGGAGCCTCCTGATGCAGCTCTTCCAGATGACCCACCTGAACTCATGGAAAGATCCCCTTGGGAAGGAAAGGGAGAAAAATTGTTTAAAAAAATAGTAATGATGTTTTTCTTCTCATCACAGCCTTCATCAAATCTGTTGATGACTAATATCTAATTGCCTTGACCTTTGAAAACATGATATTATCAAATAACATTCCTGACTGCGCTCGCCCGCTTCTGTGCCTGAACACGCCTCGTTCCTCCACACCGTGAAGTCCCTGCTCTCTTACATGAGACTGATTTATGACAGGGACATCGAACGTATGTGGTGCTGCAGCTGAACCCCCCTCACCATCCCTCCGGTCTCAAATGATGGCCTGCCTCCTGAGGGGTCTAAACCCGCCACCACGTTTTGACCACCAGGAGGCAGCAGAGCAAATATTAAAAAGAGCGTTGACGGTAGTCAGGTATGGTTTGTCTTCACAAGTGGAAACACACAAACGGCCTCCTCTTGAAAAGGGAGATTCAAGCAACACGTCTGCTCAGAGCTGAGGGCCTGAACTCAGCAGCCGGGAGGCCAAAACCCCTCAGTGCTGCACATGAAGATGATCAACACTGAGCGAGGAGCTGTAGAGGCAGCCTTCACTTTTGAATCTATAATTGAACATGTATTTTCTTTTGGAAATAAGAATTAATAATCCCAATGGAAACTGAGGTTCAAAAACTTTAAAGCTTTGTTTCATTGTGTAAGGTGAAACAAACCCGTACAAAAAAAGTTGCTCTGAGTTTTGTCACATTGTTCTGGTACCTTGGCACAAAGGGATGAGGCCTGAGGTTCTATTCCCTGTCAGGGCGAGGCTCGTGCAGCCTGAGCCTGCCCTGCCTTCCTGATATTTTTGGATGTGCGCAAAATGTTGAGAGTGAGCGCCTCCAGACTTTCTGTGAACGTCCTCTGCCTCATCCCCTCCAGTCTAAAGTCTGCAGACACTCAGGAGGACTCAATGTAGGAACCTCAGTTGTGCACATGAGACAGATGCAACAAACAAGAACAAAATCTGAGAGACTGGAGGTGAATGCATCGGTGCAGCGCCCCTCTCTGTGTGAGAACACTTTTCACATCTTACCTTTGCTCCCTGCTCCAGCTCCTCCCCCATAGCTGACAGTCCTGACTGTGGTGACCTTGTCCATCGATGAATCTGTTTTAAAAACAAAAGAACAGCATGTAACTGCAGTTTGGCAGTAAAAAACTAAATTCTTAAAACAACCTGAATGCTCATGACGCTGAAGTGGAATGCTAATGCTCCTCTAGGCAGGAGCTGCGCACGTTTCCTTTGACTTCATCTGTGGTCATATTTCTGTCCTTTGTAGTCATGTCTCGATGTGACGTGAGCTCATTGTTCACTTGATAAATGTGGCTCTTTTTTTTTAAAGACCCACAGTATAGACGCACATGACAAAAGAATCTGGGCTGAAAGAGATCTGAGGTTCCAGTCACAGGAAATGACACGAAATCTGAAACAAATCCTCCACTGGAGAGAGGTGCATTGAGCCAGAGCTCAGGCAGAGACAAATGATGAACAAAATATAAAACTGCTTTTTGTTCCTTGTGAAGTTTTCAAGCCACTGGGGAACTATGATTGTGGGCTTGAGGTTCTGCTGTCATTTATCCTGTTACCGTTGGTGGGATCCAGAGATTCAAGTTCCCCAACTCTGCACACGGAGCTCAGAGCAAAACAAACAGGCTAATTGTTTTTTTGCTGAATTCAGAGGAAACACAACGAGCAGGAGGCTTCAGACTTTTAGACTTACACACTTTCCATTGTAAAGCAACATGTCGGCAGATATACAGAAATGAATCCAGAATCAAATCAAAAACAGCAGCTGTAACGTGTATACCTCTGTATAGTAATGTGCACACACACACTCCTTTATCATTAAGGAACAGTTTGTCAGACTCATCAGTGTAATCTTTTGACTTATGATGAAAAATCTTTTCAACTCACTAACTCTTTGACTACACTGAATTTTAGCCCTGAGCCCTAGCTCAACAACAACAACAACAACAATAACGACAACAACCGTGCAACAACTGTTGTTGGAATATGAATAACGTGTAAATGGTGAATGGAACGGTTGGGGGAGTATGATGCATTAGAGCTTAATCCAAGCATCAGTCAACATAAAACCATTAAACTGGATTCAACCATTGCAGCTTCAGCCTTCTGGAGTTATTCAAATAAGGTTACATGTACTTGAAAATGCTTGGAGAGGTCAAAGGCAGACAAAAACACATAGAAGTGAAAAAAGAAAAAAGAAAAACATGTCACCACTTTCATCTACAAGCACCCTTGGTGTTGATTAATCAGGAATGTTAAAATATATTTATATTTTTTTAACCAGGGACTAACATTAACTTAAAAAAAGCAAAGACATTTATCTCATTTGTCTCATGCATCTTTGAACATTCTGTAGTGATTCCTGATCGGCCAACATGGAACTGTGTGATCATCTATAACATCATGAACTTAGTTCTGATTGCCAGAGACATGGTTATATCTGCTGCATCACTTACACCTCAATATGTCTCTGTTTCTTTAAAATCACCATTCTATTCCAGCACACTTCTAAAATCCCAGAGATACATCATTATAACCCCTAAAGACAGACTGAGAACGAATAAAAAGTCTTTCCAACAGTTGGAGCTGACAGTAATTTCCCCCACAAAACTCCACCAAACCACCAGAACAGCCGTGGAACAGCAGAGGAAAAGAGATACAGGAGACATTACCACCACTTTCTCAACCTGCTTTGATAGTGCAACGATTAAATCTCGACAGGCTGTGATAATAATTGTCCTTTTTATGTTTAACACTATAAGAACAGCATCTCATGTTTTGAAGTCTGCGAGCTTGTCTAGTTCCGTTGCCTCAAACTTCCCCTCTTCTCATTATATATGATATCACAGTCATATATAACCCCAGCCTTGAAGATAATGTCGTATCTTTTTATGACCTCACAACCTATATTTCCTGATTACCTACATACGTTCCCTTCACCTGATAAATGAAGTTTATTCTCCTGCAGAGCTGCAACCACTTCTGCTCTTCTTCCAGTTGAGCCCCGTGAGCAGCTAATAATATACAATCTGTACGTCTCTCAGCAGAGCAATAAACCGTGATTGCAGTCCTCTGCTATTATGGCTGCTCAGCCTGTTATTTATCAATCTATACTGTGATTTATTAGCATTTTAAAACAGGAGGCAGGTGTTTTTAAGAACGGCAAGAACCTGATTTACAAATATTGCTCAAATTAATTCCAGTTTGACTTACCTCTTACCACATATATGGAAAAATAATCCTGTCCCCCCTTTATGCCCCCATCAGAAGCCCCACTATCCCGTTCACTGTGTCTCTGTGCATAGAGTCCAGGCACCTAAATGGGATGCGCTGTGCCGTGCGAGGGACTTACATGTGCCTGCAGAGTTTTTGCATTAGCTGTGTGTGATTCATGGCTTCAGTGGACAAGTTCTAACAAGGCAGAGGGGCCTGCTGCTTCACTCCTCTGTTAAAACAGTACAGGAAAAACAGCCCCGGGCCCAGTGGATGACAGAGGGAATCATAAAGATAGTGTAACTTCAATAAATGCACCTTTACTAATGACTTTTGTTTGCCAATAGAGAGGGACGTGCTTGTGAGTCCTAGTGAACTTGAATCTGAAATGCTTTTTTTTTTTTTAAAACAAAACAAAATCTAGTATCAGTGAAAACAAAGAAGAAACATTCCTGCTCAAGCACAGACAAAGTAATGGCTCTCATCCATTCTTCTGTGGGGAATCAGCATTTTCTTAATCATCCAAACATGCACTTGTTTTTCCTCAAGACAAACCTGACTGTTGGAGAATTTTAATTTTTGCATGTAAATGAAATAAAACAATGCTTTTACTATGTACATCAGGACCAATCTAATTTTCCTACCTATCCTATCCTAACCATAGCTATAATTACTACTCTAAACCTCATTTTAACAAGTTTCCAATTAAAATATAATGATCAGGGTGGTGATGCAACTTTATGTTTGATGCCAGGTGCCAATAAAACCAACAGAGATGTTGTAAAAGGAATACAAGACCACACAATGTAATCGCAGTAACTTGTCTTTAGTGCCAACATGCAATAATTAATATATTTTTTGGCCAGTTGGGGGCAGTGGAGAGCCTCCTCTGCTGGCATCACCTCACCCAGCTGTTATGATCAGGGTGTTGTCTCCCGTGAAGACATGTGGCGCCATATCTGTCCAGTGAAGTGCTGCACAGTGACAACAGCGCTCTCGTGCTGAAAACCGAATTAAAGAGAGAATTAAAGGTTTGCCATGACTGATTTAAGCAACATGCCCTGTGGACACGTCACATCTCTGCCATCGCACATCGATCAGATCTGATTCATGCATGGGACGCGTTCCTCATACGTGGTATGTTCCCCTGTTCTGGAGCATGGATTTGCTGAGTCAGGTTTAATATCTCTGTAAATGTAGGGTGTGATGAAAACAAAGGTATGAGTTCTCACGAAAGATAGAAACTGGTGGTGGGCGTGATCTGACGAGGAAATGTCTGAAATGCTCTTCAGTGAAATGTTTGAGTAAGTCACTGGCATTTCTGATATCTGTCGTTTGACAGCAACTTAGATAACAACACGTTGTGATGCTCCTCAGTTGCTCACATGGCAACATTCCAGTCTCCACTGATGCATTTGACCTTCAACTTCAAACCAGTCGGCTCATGTTTGTTTCTGTCTTTGTTCAGGCTATAATCTATTTATTTTTTATTTTTTTAACCAACTTCAACACCTTCCTTCCTTGGAACGATTCATGAGACTTTTGTGTTGTTTTTCAAACTCTCGCTGTTTTCAGTTCGGTACAGAGAGGGACGACGGAGTGGCATTTAGAAAATCCACACCCAGCAGCTAAATGCCATTAGACAGGTATGTCTGCTGGCGAGGGGAGATCTTAAAACAAGATGCTACATGTGAATGGGATACAAATTCAAACAGATCTCACCACAGAACTTAATGAGTGGAATATAAAACTTTTCCTCTCTTCGATTAACAGTTAGAGGATCAATCATAAACAGACGACATGTAATCAGTGTAGAAATGTAAATCAAGTCGTGGATTTATGCTATATCAACAATAAAGTTGTTTCAATGCATTGGGATTGGGGGCAGGGGGGCGGGGGTCATTCACTATAACATCTAAAAATAACTTTATATAATAATGTATTCTAGTGAAAGTCTGACGAGCAAACCATTTCATTTTCTGATGAGTCATGTCTCCACCCTCTGATCAACCTGCCAGCCACAGGTGCTTCATAGCATCTGTGCATCATAACCTCAGGTGGAAGACATAGCATGTGACTCATCACTGGCACTGCTACAGTCCACCCACACACGCTGCAGAGACATACCACACAAATCAATCATTTATTTAGGAACTGTGGCTGTTTGTACTGTGATGTTCTACGCTTTTCATAATTTCAAGACGAGATCTAAAGCTGTAATGAATTGACTGTAATTGTCAATAGTCTATGAAGCTAATGACTGATGATAAAAGTCTGTGAATCAGAGATACTTCTGCTCTGAACCAAAAAGGAGAGCCCTGCAGCGCATAGTGAACTCAGCTTTTCGGATCATTGGTGTCTCACGCCCCTCTCTCTGGTACATTTTTAACACCTGCCTCACCCCTAAAGCAACCAGCATTGTGGGTAACCTCTGAGCCCCGCCTTACGTGACCTCAGACAGTTTTGTCCCCAAGGTGATCAGGAGGCTGAACTCCACTCATAAAGAATAAATAAATAAATAAATAAGCAGAACTCTACCTGCCATACAAGCTCTCACTTTAAAACCAAATGCAAACAATTGCTGCTAATCATTAATTGCACACTGCACTACTTTGTTGAACACCATTTTGAAATTTTTGCACTGTATTTATATTGTGTTTTTAATAATTTATATTCTTTCCTTGCACAGTTTGGTCTGAGAGAATTTCAAACTTTTACTTGTATGTCTGATATTTTTGGAAGAATTGATAATGAACTTCATTGAATTGAAATGAAGACAGATATTATACTGATGATTCATTTATTTCTAATAATAGTTCTTAGTCTCTCTACATGGTTCAAAATGTGACATCTAAGTCATAACTGATAGACAGACAGATGTTTCCCACTTCTTGACAACACAAAAATTGGTCGTGTTTCTTTAAATCGTCTCGATCACGCCCCGGAAGCGTCTTGTAATTACTTCCGGTTCTTCTGTCATGGCGGTGCCCTGTGTGATCTGAGAAGTGAAAGAAAACATTGAGACTTCAGAGCCGCTGCAGCCAGGGCCATGAATACCGTGGTGAAGTGGCACAGGCGGGCGGCAGCGCTGTACGCCATCGGTGTGTGGACCATGATCGGCGCTTACGCGTTGTTTGTGTACTCAGATCACAAAGACGTCCTGGGTGAGAGACCGTCCCACCATAACTCTAACTGCAGACAGCGTACAGCACAGTGAATGTGCTCATGGTGTAATTACTGTGTTTGTCCTAAGATGCTTATATGTAGAAAACATCTGTATAATTAAGATATGACGATAGAAACATACAAGAAACAAACAAGAAAAATATTATTGATGAAAAATCATGGAATATTGTTTTGTCAGTTGTCAATATTAGCTTCATATTAATAAGAAATTATATGCTATAGCCATAATAATGATCCATGTCACTATAATGATTATAATCATGTTTTAAAGTCAGGGATCTTGAAAAAATGACTTGAAAAACATTTTCCCTGTACTCTAACATAGTTTACCTGCTGACCAATAAGTTGCTCTTTTTATCCTGCTGCCAACTCAGAGAAAAAAAAGGAAGAAGAAGAAGAGGAGGTCAATCCAAACCGAGTTGTGTACGAGACGGCCCACACCAGAACTGTCATCACCTACAAGCAAGTCAACATCCCGTTAACCGCATACATTGCTGGCTCCATCAGATCATACTTCAGTGAACCCGGGACTGGAGGCAGCGACAAGTAGCCCCATCAACACAAAGGACTGAATGGACTGAATGGACTGAATGGACTGGAGGTTCAGTCTCGTCAGGAGTAAAACTGAGGAGCAAAAAATGCTTTTCTGTGAAAAAATGATTTTAATGTGGGAAGAGGAAGAGTCCAGTGCAGTCTACCCAAGCTGTTGTTATGTTTGGATGCCAACTGATGACACAACAAATGCCCCCTTATATAACTAATGTAACTCTTTAATAAACTAATCTCAAACATGCTCAGACTCCATTATCTGTATCTATTGTGTTATTTTCCGAGGCCATTAGGACAGCTTATATTGTTAAAGTATTATTACGAACAGATCAACAGAATGTTGTGCTACTTCCGTAGTGTTAGTGTCACACAACAATCCAGTGATGCATGCTGACACTGTACGGACACAGCTCAATTGAAATACACATGTGAAACAAGGCTTTACCTGGCAAGTATGCTTAGTTTGTTTTAATAGACAATATGACTAGATATTGTATTTATATATGAATTTCAGTTCAGTATTAGCAAAGACACACATCATGAACCCCCCCCCTCCGGATCCGCCCCTGCTGTCCCATCAGAGGAAGCGTTCTGCGCGCTTCGGCCGCCAGGTGGCGATAGCCGGGAAGTCTAGAACACGCGTGTGTGTTCCCCAAACAGAACAACTATGAGGGCGATCGTGCAGAGGGTTACCAAGGCGACGGTGACAGGTAACATGCTTTCCTCCAGCTCCCGAAAGTGCCACGCTCATGTTAGCTAGCCGATGCTAACACTTTTCATTGAGAAACGCCGCTGTCCCGGCACGTTAGCTACAGCTAGCTGCGGTAGCATTAGCACCCGCGGCTCAGTGAGCGTGGGCAACAGAGACTGAGACAGGCGTGTCTGTGAGACAGCTCACACCACTGTGTCCTCTCTGTGTCCCCGCTGCTTCCTGTCTTTCATTCATTCATTCACTCTGTGTTTCCCTGCAGTGGGAGAGGAGCAGGTCAGCTCAATAGGCCGGGGACTGTGTGTGCTGCTGGGTGTGTCTGTGGAGGACACCCAGAGAGATGCCGACTACATGTGAGTGTGGGACCAGCCCCCCCTGACTGGATCACGAGCCGTCACCCTGCTGTGCTCTGAGTGTGTGGCTGGGATCTTTCATTCACTCATCCACATCTATTAACACAGTGTTGTGTCTGGGATGACCCGGATGAAGTGTGTCACGGGCATGTTCCCACACCTGATGTTCAGTGGACCAGGTTCCACAGATTATGCATAATGAATGGGATCTGAACACTGGTCCATGACAAATACCTGATGAGTACTGGCAGAAGGAAACATCATGTATCCTATCTGCACATTGTTAAACTCCATATTAAGCATGTACAGCGTTATAATAATGCTGCAGCCATGGAGATGCATCAGGCATAACATTAAGAACTGAAATGAATGCTCACCTGGTGTAGAGGGCGGATGGATAACACAGTTAATGCACGGCCCACAAATTGACATTCACTGAACGACCCGAATGGGATGTTACACTCTGAGTGTAAGTGCTTTTAAAAACCTGTCAATATTAATCAATAGCAGCTTAGGAGCTTGGTATGAATATGTATGTAAATTGTAAATTAAATTACCACAAAACAATAGTATATCTTTGATAAACACAGACTGTTCAAGTCAATGCACAAATCAAAATGAACACTTTCTGTATGTTTAGCAGTAATAGAGTACATTGTAAATCCAGTGCGTCTGCCAGTTTTGGTTAGATCGGTCAGAGTCATTCATAAAGTTCATTCATTCTCTTCTTCTTCTTCTTCTTCTTCTTCTTCTTCTTCTTCTTCACCCCTCCTTGCTGTCAGAGTACGTAAGATCCTCAACCTGCGGCTGTTTGAAGACGAGAATGGTCGAGCCTGGAGCAAAAGTGTCATGGACCGGGACTTTGAGGTGCTGTGTGTGAGCCAGTTCACTCTGCAGTGCATACTGAAGGGCAACAAGCCAGACTTCCACTCAGCCATGCCTGCAGAGCTGGCCCAGCCCTTCTACAACAGCATCCTGGAGAACATGAGGAGCGTCTACAAGCCAGAGCTCATCAAGGGTGAGTAGACACCCACCCGCCATCTTTCCTGTCTCCATTCACAGTCCTAGAGTGGTGTGGTAGTCCTGCATCAGGAGGATGCGGTTTGAATACACTGATGAAATAATGTGGAGGTTCTTAATATGCCCCCCATTCCTCCAGTGAGATCTGATCAAACTTCCTCTGGAATGTGGTCACATTCTTTTCAATGTTTGCCACATATGAAAGACGATCACTCACCACATAGTGATTGATACGTCTCTTAAATCGGTACGATCTTTCTCTCCGGCTGCACACATTCATTTATCCAGTCCCTCCTGACTCAGCTTGCTCTCACTTCCACTCAGACACAGAGACAGACACAAACACTCAGTCATTGGACACGTCTGTAAACTCAGACTGTATGAAAACAACATCATTTAGACTTTGTGTAATATATCTTAGACGCTGCACTCAATGTGTCTACTTGTGATCAGATCTTTCTGGTCCCAGCTTCTCTTCCAAACGCCACAGTGTATTCTGCTCTCCACTGTCACTGTGGGCAGCGTCTGTCTGCTGGATGTGGTGTTAATATAAGATGTTAGTGTGTGAACCTGGTATCAAAATAACAAGTAAATGTAAAAACAACGCAGAAGATAAGACCTAAATAAAGCTGTGCAAGGCCTAGTTATCTAAAGAGATAATAGATAAGAAAAAGTATAGATTCTATGTGTGCGTGAAAACAAAATCGTGGGCAGCACTAATTTATATCTTCATGTTAAAAGCAGTTGGATCCTAACTGAGCAGAGTCCCAGGAGCCTGCAGTGAAAAGACTTTCCCAGCTAATTAAAAGAAAGTCGCCATTATTGCCATTCTCCTATAAGTTTGGACCAGAGCCCTGTACACCCTCCCCCCTGCTCTCTAATTGTCTGTATTCCCAGCTCAGTGTAGGGTTATGGCAGTTTAGGGGTTGGGAGGTGTGGATTATCTGTGCTGCTGTGGCGGTGAACTGGGTCAGCCCACCGGGGAGCAGGTGCGGAGAACACCATGTCCCAGCAAGGGTAGCATAAGGCTTCCTAATTAGTCCCCCCACCCCCACCCGAAGGGAAATATGATGATACAGCACGTTTCCACTGCGCAGATGCTGTCATCATTCTTGAGGAGCTGGCAGAAGAAAAGAGAACATTAAAGTTGAAACCTCTCCTCATAGAGAACCTTTATCTTTTGTCCCCAATGTCTCGGGGCTCCATGTTATCCTTCATGATCATATGGCGACCCAGAATATGACTGTGTGTGTTTTTATTGTGTGTACCTAGATGGGAAGTTTGGAGCCTACATGCAGGTCAACATACAAAATGATGGACCTGTTACCATTGAACTGACTTCACCTTCCGGTCCCACAGACGCCAAACTGGTAGGATATTAAAAACAGTAGTTTCAAGTTGGTTGACGGGTAAATAAATCCCAGCTGAAAGTCAAGCTCTTTACTTGTTTTTATAACAGCATGTAACTGAGTAGTTCAGTTGCCTGATGTGGTTTAAACCTCAGAAATAAACGAGTAAGTGGAACTTTAGTGTCTGTACAAAGAGCCATTCCTCCTTTTTAGAGCAGTCCCATTATTTCTAATCTCAACCACTAGATGGTGATATTTACTTTCCTGTTCAGTGCAGTCACTCTATTTTGTCAGTTTACAATTTATTAGATTTATCACAGTGTCAACTCTAACCTCGTCAGATTCATATTTTTCTAAATTATATAGCATATTTGAGGCCGATCCAACATAAACACACAACACCTACGCAAGAATACCATTTATCATTGGAAAATTCAACTTAGATGTTACAGTGCTTTTCAAAGTGCCAACAGAAACGTTTCTGCTTCCTTGCTTTGCTGGCCACAGCATGATGACGACAGCGATCTCCATTTTCTCTTTTAAAGTACATCCTTGACGTCTCTCTGCTGCCTTTAATTACATTGCGTCATCAATCAATGAATCAATACTGATGTATTTGTGATAATACAGGGTAGCTGATTGCGTTGCAGCTACATTAGGAAAAAGTACATCTGTGACTGTAATTACCTGAAGACATTTGGGTCAATGTGAAACATGCTTATTTATTAATGGATCTGTAACTGTGGACACAGGTTCTCATCTTAGCTGGGGCTCATCTGGCCTCCTGGTGTCAGGCTGTGCACCATAGTCGAAGCATTAAAGCACGTCAGGCCAAATAAGGATGGTGAATGACTTTGGTTATTTTTGGGATATTTATTCAAAAAGGACTTAGAACACCCAGAGAGTAACATCACGTCCTTGCCAAGATCGACGTCTGCCACTGTCACCCCTTCCACAGTCTTGTGGAGCGGGACTGATTCACTGTGTCCTCGCTCAGCCCCCCCACCCCCCCGTGGCGACACTGCTGTCCTTCCGGTTGGGTCAGTCAAGTCTACCTCTATGTGCAGTGCTGCAGATGATTGACACAGGCCCCCACGAGGAGACTCTGTGGAGCTTGTTGTGGCCACTTTAATTTCACCCTCCGTCCTACCTGTCCCTCAGGGAGGGGACCTGCTCTCTGCATGCTCATCCTGTTCCCTCTTCACCGTGATATACCGCGTCTGTACGTCTCCTACATCCGGGGTCAAACCCGTTTTCATCCGCACTAACTGCTGACAGCAGCTGTGACAGCTCATGCTCCCTCCCTTATGGGAGAGGGGCAGAAAAGTTCTGTGACTGGCAGATCAACAGGACATTTGTCATCTGAGGTTGTGACAGCGTATAGTGAACAGGGACAAGAGACAAACCTCAGTTTTTTATAAGCAACAAACAAAAATATTCCCTGAAGTTCACCTCATGAGGAACATCAAGTGTGTGATCGATTATGAGGTTCAAGATACAGAGATAATCTTTTTGCTTCATTGAGAAAAGTGAACAAACTTTATTTTTTCATTCATTATGGAAATTCTGTTTCCATTTCGACTGAATGAGCAAACAAGAGACATGACACATGGAACAAGATGAAGGCTGCAGCCATGCATGTGGCTCTGTGAGGCTGCAGAATAACTTGAGGTAATCTTTTTCAAAATTGGAACCAGTTTTCAATTACACTGGAGGATAAAGTGATTTAGATTGACTTCCACAATATCTTAAAATCAGCTTGAATCTCATCTAGTTTGGTTCAAAGATCGACTGATCACATTTTGGTCAAAGGTCAAGGTTTCACTGACCTCATCTCCCAAGTTGTTTGTTTGACTCAAAGATAAAGTGATAACATATCAGTGGTCGAAGGTCACAGTGACCTCAGAAAGGTAGAAACATGTACATGGAAAGGGTACCGATTGGCCGAGGTACACAACCGCGGTGCTGTGATTCCACATCTCCACTTCCACAAGCAGCCGGCTATTTGGCTGAGGTGAAGACACAGGAATTGCCCCACCCTTGTTGTAGATGCATTAGCTCTACAGGAACCCAGTTAAAGTAGCACCCCATCCTGAACTCTCAGAAAGCACAGAGAGAAAGAAATCCCAGGGCAGGGGAGACGAGCTGAGGGGCAGGAAATCTGAGCACAGTTGAAGCACACGCAGAACAAATCTAATCTCAAGAAGGGGCTGTTTGAGTGAGAGCTCAACTGAAAATTGGGCACTACAGCCCATTTTTTGTTTAAGTTAATGCTTGAAAAACACTTTATTGAAGAGCATGGTGTTTCAGTGTGAGAGCAGACTGACTGATTTCACATTCATAAGACATGCTCTTGAATAAAGATAGAAGTATTTTACGAGCATGAACAGAAAGCTGAGACTAATGAGAATAGTTAACGGCTTTAAAGAAACCACATTGTACAATGACCAATAGTTTCGATATCACCATACTCAGATTAAACATTAATATTGTCTAATTGTAATAATTAAATTAATTATCGTTGATAATCAGTAACTTAGAAGTATGAAGTGAGAAAAGCCTCTTTCATGTTTTGAGTATATTGCCTATGAACTGTTTTCTTTCTGATGTTTCTTGTTCTTAATAACTGGCCCTGAACTGGATGTGGAAAAACCATCAGGCTCCATCTTGTTTCTTTGTTGTTGCCTGATGAATGTGATGAATTGGCCTTCATAACAAGGCCCTGGTAGCAGACACTTTGAATTACTGTAGTGAGAAAAGCACAGATGGAACCAATAACATTAATGGTGGCTCTGTCCCAGCAATTAATATAAAGAGCTGCAGTGATTTATATTGTTCGAGCTCTGTATTTTCCCCCGTAATGACTCGTGCCCCCAGTTTGGGAACTGCTGCCTTCATTGGGCTTCTGTCTTTAGCGAGGTTCATTGTGTCAATTGAATATATGTTTGCACGACTGCTGTGTATATATTGGGCTGTAAATACAACCAAGCCACAGCAGTGGTTAGTTACAGCCACAGATAGCTCTGTGTAAACCACCAGTAATGGCTTTCAGTAGCAGAGCCGATCATTTAAGGGAATTTATGTGGATATGAAACTCTCCTCTACTGGGCTGTGCCTCTCAGCCACTTATTCATATATCATACACATTAAACTTCTTATATCCATCTTTCTGATTCCGTTCGGATTATGTCCAACGCACCCAGCCAACTTCCTCCATGTGCTGGCTCCGGTCCGGCTTTGGCTGCTCTCCCTTTTCGGGGCTTGGCTTGCTTGCTCAAAGTGAGGGATATTAAGCAGTCCTCAGAATTTTAATCTTGTCTATTTGGGATGTTTTGCAGTGGGGGCCGAGGAGCCGAAGCCAAGGCTGAACATGAGGGATAAAAGGCCAGCCAATAGGCAAAGCTTGGCACAGGGGCAGATGAAGCAACGGCCAAGAGACACTGTTCCTTTCTTTCCATGAATCAGGGATTGGGTCCACGCAGGGTCAAGCGGCAGGCAAACAATGGCGTTATCCAGAGGAATGAAACTCATCTGCGCTCTCTGTTTGTTCACCTGGCTGTTTGTGCATTTTGTTTTTGCATTTCTGGGCTGAGACCAAACATACACACACACACACACACGGAGATGATGTAATGTTTGACCATGTGAGGTCATTGTGAAGCTTGATCAGGTCGTAAATCAGAGCTGGGGTTTCAGAGTTTCAAGTGATGATTGCTTCGTGGCAGAGAAAGGACCCGCGTTTGTTTTTCCTTGCGTCCATTTCGTATTCAGATGTTGAGGGTCGGTGTGGTTTCCACGCTCCAGATGTTATATCATCGACGGAGAGCGCAGGGCTGCTTTGATACAACAGCATGTTAATGGGTTCAAGTGGGAATAACACAGACTTTTTTGTGCTCTTTGAATAATGTAATGTCTTATGCAGTGCTTTGGATTTTTAACATGACATTCAGTTCATAAATATTTCCTAAGCAGCCATAAAAGTTTCAGCACCTGTGTTTACAGGCCTATTTTGGATGACGGGCAGCACACCCCCCCCACCCCCCACCCCCATTCATTACCACTGTGCTGTTTCGTGGACTGTGAACAATACAATGAGAAAAGGAGGAGCGGGTTTGATTGGAGCAGCGACTCTCGGCACTGAGTGGCATTGTGAAGGGCTATTTTAGAGCATGTGAGAGGCAGCGCACGCCGTCACAACAATAGACGCATTGAAGTGATCATATGACGACCCGGAATAGCTCCAAATGAGCGGAGATCAGAAGTGGCTGTAGATTCACAAAGACGAGTCGGATGTGGCGCTGACACGCTCCTCCATATTTGTTTAGTTAAATGTGCTCATTCCCATGCATGTTGGGACCTTTGGGTAAATGCTGAACACGCTGCAAAGGTCATGATGTGCAAGTCATGATGCAGTGCGTGCCTCAGACCTCGGAGCCACCAGCAGCCGCAGATTGAGGAGGTTTTTAATATATTTAACAAGTGAAGGGAAAAGCAGCACGCTGGACCTGAGCTGGATTAGACAGGCTGGCTATTCTATATGAGTTTCCAGTCTACAAACCAATGTGTTTTCACAGCCATTTGCAGGGTGCGCATGGGTAATCAGGGTAAACAAGCAGGCTGTAGCCATGGTAACAGCAGTTGCGTGACAGGAGAACTTATATGCTTCAGCTTACTTTAAACACATCAGGCCGGGGTTTGGTGTCGACACAAACAAAATGACTGACGGTTCAGGCCGGTCGCTCAAACTGAGCTCGGGTTCAGACTAATATGCCTTAGTGTCACTCAACAAACCCCTTTAAACCTCTTCAGTATTTGTCCCCAACATTAAATCTTAAAGATGAAACAGGATCAGGGCTTTTATTTCTATTATTGATGAAATATGACTGATAACTGTGCGTCATCCTTTTCACATGTTCATAATGTAAAGAATGTATTTATGACCCAGCCTTTCCTGCTCCTTGTGTGTCCTCTCAGCTGTCAAAGCAGGAGAAGCAGCAGCAGAGGAAAGAGAAGACGCGCTCCAAAGGGCCCTCAGAGTCGGCCAGGGAGAAGGGCGCCCTACGTTCCCGACAGGACCCGAACGCCAGCAGCGGAGCCGAGGGTGACGTGTCTTCAGAGAGGGAGCCCTAGGTTAGCAGGGTGAGGGAGCCAAGGAGGCACACACAAAACAAACCAACACGTGCAGCCACTTCCAGCACACGCTCACGCAGACCACCAGACTGCAGGTCCTGAAAGGATCACAAGTGTCTTTAATTATGTAAACCGAAGTGGAACCTGTGAATCAGCCTCAACCGTAAGGTTAATGGAACTTTTATTTGTTTGTAGTATCAAGATTATTTAAACGAGGGATGATTAAAGGGCAGTACACTTGAAGAGGTCATGATTGATAAGTCAATCTTATATTTCTGATAAGGCTCATTGTTTGATGGCAACAAAATCAATAAAGTTTGTCATGAATTCAAACTTCTAAGAACTTAATATTGAGAATAACAATTTATTAATTATGTTGGATGATTATTAAGGAAAGGAAGAGGAACCACTGGTTCACTGAGAGAAGAGAACATACCTTCACACTCGCTCTCAAGCCATTTCCCCATTGAAATAACAGTAGCAGTTGTAACAGGAAAAAAATGAAATTATTGCTTTCTTTTTTTATTGTTTAGTCTTTAATAATAATATAACATATGAATAAAGTTGCTGTTAACAGTATTCAAAGCTGCATAAACTGATTGTTCACCCCTTGTCAGTGCGACTGGATAAAAACAACATTGACATATTGCAACCTCATCAAGGCTCTATTGCTAACGCTATCAAACATCTGCCTGTGTAGACACAGAGCGTGCCATTCATTTCTAATGTTCACCAGCTCGCTGCTATCATTATCAGTCTGTGTTTTGGTAAATCAGCCTGATGAGACCAATGAATATGGACCAAACCATAAAGTACTGACACCATCAAAGCAGTGACATTCACTGCGGGGTGTTAGTGAGCGACACCTTTCACATCGCAAATAAACATTACTTTGATAGTCAAGACATGACACTGACTAGTGCAGCCATTTTCTCATGTCGCATCTGTTTATCAGAGAAACCAGAGAATCATCAGACCATCCAATTCCCTAATGTTTAACTTTGATCCATCATGCTTCACATACCACTCATGGGTACATGTGGTTTAAATGACGAATCCAACTGAATGGTAAGTTCAGTATTCAATGAAATGCGTTCCTCTGGCACCTCTTGTCAACCAGGTGCTTCACTGCGTGACTATCAGTAGGTCTTGTTATATTTGTAAATAAACAACATATTAAAAGTGATAAATATCTGTGTTTTGAGCTTAGCGGTATTTACAGTTCTTGATGTGCCTCGAACCACCTTTTTTATAGTCATTTAAAAGTAACCCAGAGCAGCTGAGACAGACGCTGCTCAGATCGTTTACAGCTGTGGCTCTTTGCAAGAGATTGCAGTTACCTGTTTTTTTGTTTTTTTTTGTCTTTTGCGCTGTCGACAAATACGCCATAACAAGAAATTGTCGTATCCCATTTATTGCACCGGTGCATTGTGTCATGTGCGACATCGCAGTGCAATTTTCAGCAATAAGCAGTTAGCCTCAATATCTCTGTTTTCCACATCTTCTCCACCCTGCCTGAGCCTGCTCTCTTTGTGATTGTTGACATTGCGGTGAAATAGACTGAGAGACAGACTGTTTTGTTTCTCCCTCTGTGGCTCACGTTGCCGGGATGAGGAAGGGGAGTGTAGGAGGAGGAGGAGGAGGGGTTGCTCTTATTTGCCTTCAGTATTTGTTTACTAGTGCAAAAAGAGCGGAGTTCTGGGAGAATAGAGACGGGGAGGCATTGAGTCAGCTCCCTCCGTGTCCCCTCTGCTCTCCCTGCTGAGGCTGCTGCTGCTGGCTCTCATGGCACAGCTCGTCCCCCTGTGTGAACTCTCTCACAGACACGCACGTTAACGGACACGCCGTCAAACTGCCACTGTAACTGCACAGCCAAGCTTTCTGCTCGGAGAAGAAACGGACATGAATGATACCATTACAGGTGTGGTGCTTTATTTTTTTTGTCTTTTCCTGCACAGCTTTGTCTCTCATAGACACTCACTTTCCCTTGTGGGAACTTGTAAGCCTGTAGTCCTGTCCCAAACTCTCCTGCATCAGGGGGCCCTGCGATGTAATCCCCAAGTGCATGTTGGGTAAATATGTGCCCTGAGACATGGAAGCATCAGGACCTGGTTACATAAGATCTTCCAGTCTGACAGAGAGCCAGAGCGAAGGGTTAGATGGGAGGAAGAGGAGAAGCCGAAAGAAAATGTCTGATAAGTCAGATATGCCTTTGTTTTCTTCTTTTCATCTTGAGGTGTGCTGTGGTGGGAGGAGAGGTGGACAGAGGGAATTTGGATGTAAGAGAGATGTCAGACAAGGGGCCTGCTTGCTTGGCTTTGTCACTGCATATTTTAAAAAGGGAATTTGTGTTCCTGAGGTTTGCTTCACATGACTTAAACATGAGCAGTTTTGCGCTATTCCTCTGAACGGGTAACATGGGACCACTCCTCCACTAACCCTCCTGGTGTTCCTCTCCTCCCGTCGCCACAGTTCCAATGGGTTTAGCATTTTCCAATGCGTTTTTTAAATGGATGTATTTAGACACTGGGTTTAAGAGGCTGCTTGAACAGCGTTGTGCCTTCTTATTCACCAGGCATCTAATGTGGGGGTTACAGTGATCAGGTTTTCTGTCCTTAACCAGAAAACCATAGCACATGCATGTTTCAGGTAACAGTGAAGCACCAAATGATCCGCTGTGGAGAAATAGAGCACATCATCAGCAGTGAAGTCTCTGACTTTGGGACCCCACTGAGGGGCAGCGTAAGGGCAGCGTTTCTTTGAAGCCGCACTAATCTGCATTCTGTAATAATTAGTATTGCATCTAATGACTGAACATGAAGGATGAACTTGACAAGAACCACCAACCTCTGCAGTGTCCCTCAGCTGCACGGCAGACATGAGTCAGCTCTTTGTTTTGGGCTTAACACCATTGCTCACATGCATGGAAAACCATAAGCTTTGGAAATGTTGGACCTCATTTTGAGCAGAGTCAAAACTTGTCTAAAGAAATGCAAACTTTTTTTAGAAGCCTCATAAAGGATATAGACTACTATGCAGATTAAAGTGCTGATAGTGCTGCCATTAAGTGGCCCAACAGTCCCATATACTCCACCTTCTCACTGCTCCAAAGTGAGAGGGTTATTTTGAAAAAAACTTTATTCCTTAAGCTGTATTTGGTGTGTGGAGGGAGAGACATCAAGATTTTGTGTATTTCTGGGCATAATTACTCAGGAAAACATTGTTGGATTTGCTCAGAAGTTGGTAGTAATATTACTTTGAGGTTTATCTTCACATGGTTCACTTTTCCAGGTGATTGGTCAAAGGTCAAAGTCAACAATAATGTGGTCAGAAAAACACACGATATGATATCTTATGTTGTTTTGAACACATAATTAGCCCCTGTTGCATGATTTTGAGTGAGTGACATGTAGAAGTGACCGAGTAGTGAGAAAATAATATCATGCAAAGATAACAGAAGCTTTTTTGATATCGATAATAAGAGACAGGAGTGATATGGGATCACATAGGAATCATCTTTGTCGTAAATATACAATAGAAACAAGAAATGAGCCATGCATTTTTAAAGTTGTGCCTACCTGGGTCTGATATTAACATTTACACTTGGAAATAATTTTGTGTTACTGAAAGGAATAAAACTGTAGCTGCCATTCAGAAAGTTAATTTGTCCCAGATATCACTGATTAATAACAGGAAAAATAAGAGCCGCAGACCAAAATGACTCCTTGTTTTCTCTCTTGCAGTTATCACACTGGAGACGTGACGGTGAACCCAGTTTCCTCAGGAAGGCATTAATCCTCAGTGACTTACACCTGATAGTGGTCCGTCCTCCTTCCTCTTTGGAAATCAGCAGAAATCTTTTGACCCGTTACAGAATGTCACCCCCCCTTACTGGTGTCCTTGGCCTCTCGTCTTCGGGATCAGATGGGGCCGACCAGGTGTAAACACAGGAGCAAAGAGGAAGCGAGAGATTGACCAAGGGTTCACGGAGAGGGAACGTGGGGGATACTGGACGGAACAGACCTCAACAGCACCACGTTGTGTGGTTCGGTTGTTTTCTGTGCTTTCCTTCTGTCTTTTTCCTTCTGCCTTTCAGTCCACGTTAGTTTCTATTTCGGTCTTTTTCTGTCAGACTCGTCCTACTTGTCTCACTCTTAGCCGACAGTCTCCACATAATCTCTGCTTACGGATGTGGCACTGACCCTGAAGCAAAGCTCAGCTCCAAGTCCTTGGCTTAGAGTGCGTCAAAAGATCACCGGGACAGTGATAATAAAACAGCCTTGTGATATTGATTGAAGCAGTGGGTACGCGTGGAAAATCTATTTTAAAGCATTATTGTCCCTGTGTAAACAGACTGTATGTTAGGTCTGTAAGGTCCAGCGGAAACTGCTCCTGCACAGGTCGGCTCTAGCTCTTTGGCTCTGTCCTTTTAAAGGAGAAATGTCTGTGGGAAAATAAATGTTTCCTTCTACGACACATAGACTTTATATAAAAATGGACAATGTCTCCTCTTGGTACTACAGGAAGGCAAAGTGTCCTGTAAATAAACAACACTGAAGTCCTGCTAATACACAAGCTTGACCAGTCACGTCACGTTTGACACCATTTTTCTAACTTTAAGTAAAACGTGTACAGTTGTTAGAACTAGTTAAAATATCACCACCTAAATGTTATTTAACTTGTACTGTGACGTTTTATTTTGGTTCCCGTTTAAGCAGCTAACATGGAGGAGGCAGGGGTAACGACCTATACTGCAGTGATGCATCTTTATATACAGTCTATGGTTAGACAGCACAACAAATAAACCTTTAAACTGTCAACCCCACCCACATTATGTGAGTGGGTCTCCGACACCTGCGCTCTGCCTGTGGAGAGGAGCCGGCCGTGCTTCACGTTCAGACACACCAACTTTACCACTGCGACGCTTGTCCTGCTGTCACTCGACAGGTCTGAATGTACATTTTGTTATTTTATAAAGACACCAATAGGAAAAAGCTGCCTCATTTGTGGTTTTCCACTGCTTGCTCTGCTTTTATGGTGTGATGCAAGAGCAAAAGATGCTTGTCCTTGTTTCTCATTTAAGCATCACCACCTGCATCTTCTCACTGTCCCAACTTTTTTTTTTCTGGTGCAAGCTATTCCTAGCTTGCCGTTGTTGCCCCCCCCCCACTCCCTTCATGTTGTGGAGAGCACGAGGAAAGTGAGAGGAGCTGCTGTGGCCTGGACTGCAAAGACATGACCCAAATACGTCTGCTTGCTAACCGGCCCCGCTACAGAGCTTCCTCAACATCCTCAGCCCCAGCTCCCCTTCTCAGCGAAGCCCTGGGATCCTAACGCCAGGCAGGAGGGAGCAGTGTGCGTCCGAGACCACTGCAGTAGATCAAAGCCGTAATGGGCTGTGAACTGGGAGTGTTGTGTGGGGCAGATGTTCGGGGTTTGTGTATGGAGTCACCTGTGTATGTCAAACCAACATGGTGGTGTGTGTATGTGTGCGTGTGTGTGCGCAGACACCCTGTGCTGCAGGGCAGGGCAGCGGAGTGGGCGCGGTGTCAGTCGGACATGGGAAAGTGGGGTAAATTCCAGGCATTCTCTTACATCTGAAGCCACGTTGTTTCTGGTTGTCTCCTCAACTACTTATCTTACATCTTGTGTGTGTGTGCAAGTCCTTTGCCAAGCCCACTGGCTATGGAAAAACAATTTAACTGGATTTAATTTGTTGCCACCCCCCCTCCTTCCTCTTTGCTCCTTCCCCTCATTTTTTTTTTCTTTTGTGTGCCTCTGAGAGGTTGGGAATTCATCTTGTTTAGTAACTCCTTGCCCAGTCTGTGCTTGCTTTGCAAGTTCGACAATCATGGCTTCAAGGCAGCTTTAAGGCCTCCGGTCACGTGTGGATTTTCCACTGGGGTTTCCTTTCAGTAGAAGATGCTCAAACTAAGACATGTTTTATTTGTAAACACACATTTGGGTTATTCTCTCTGAAATAAAGTGTGCAGCACTCGGTCACATCTCCTGCGTTGCGTTGCTTGTCTCCAGTTCGATCTGACTTGGCCTCGTGCTGCAAGGGGTTAAAAAGCATAATGAAACCAGTTGCTTAGAGCCCTGACCACTTTTTCCATGCATGCTGGAAAGTTTCCAGTGCTATTTATATGAAACCTCAGGCCTGACAATCAAGAAACCCACTTGGCCAACATGAAGTATTTCTCATTATCCTAAGTCTTGTTTCATTCACATCATCAGAAATGGAAGACGAAGGGGTATCTATGTTTTGTGAGCACACGGCGTGGTGGTGCGTTCAAGAAGGTACACGTCTTATTAATTCATTATGATCTAACTGCTCTTCTGTTGTGAAAACATGCCGCAGTCCATCTAACCTGTCCCAAGCCTGACAAGGTGGGGTGAGTATCCCGTGATGTTACCAGCTGCCACTGGATGTTAACCAGTGTAAGTGGCCACCGGCTCATGTTAGGAATGTGGTGTTAGAACAAAATGACTACCAAGGTGATTAGCAGGTTTGTGTTCATTCATCAGCAGTGCACTATCATATGTTTGTACAGCAAAGTATTATCATTAAAACGTTCTACCAGAAGAGGGCAGTGAAACGGACACCCAACCAACAGGGTCAATTCTCTCCACTTTATTTCATTGCGTTTTAAGTATTTGAGCCCTGTAAAAAGTCAAATACAGCATGAAAGTACATTAGCTACAAACACCTGACCTTAGTGTGTTGATTTACTGTTAGTAAAGATCTGTAAAGACAGTACCCCCCCCCCCCCCCCCCCAGACAGTACCCCCCCCCCCCCCTCCTCAACTCCTCTCTCTCCTCTCTCCTCTCTCTCTCTCTTTCTCTTCTCTCCTCTCCTGGCTCTATGGAGAGCTGGTGCAGTCCTCCTCTTCCTCACTTCTTCCTCCTGCCATGAGAAGACGACCAGCCCCGGGGCTGGATCTCACCGTGTTTACAGATCTGCCCTCACGTCATCCCGGCAACTTTTCTCCGTCTTATTAAAACAAAAAAAAAACGCCCCCCCCCCCCCTCATCCCCCTCCCCCCCTCAGACCCCTCAGACCCCTCCCCTGTACTTTCTTCCTCCGCTCCTGGGAGAGGAGTCACTTCTCCGGAATCGCAGGAGGCTGTGTCCTCTCTCCCTCTCTCCCTCTCTCTCTCTCCGGGGATCCGGATGGATGTGGCAGCGGTAGAGGGGATGTCTCTGCCGGGTATCCGACTCCGGAATCGGCCGCCGCCGGTGATGCCGACCCAGAGGAAGGTCCGGGCGAGGCGGAAAAGGCGAAAGGAGTTGGTGTGGATCCAGATCTGCTTGTTCGGAGGCTTGCTGCTGCTCGTCAAGGGCTGCTCCTTCTTAGCGGAGCATTCAGGTGAGCTGACACCGACACCCCGGCCTCTCCGCTGGGTTCACTCCAGCTCCCGCACCGCATGTCAACCCAAGCTCCTCAATTTCTATCTAACCAACTGTAAACAATCACAACTTTAAAATTAAAGCTTAGACTCTGAACGTTTACAAAGTGTTCTAACTAAAAAAAAAACCTGAAACCATATAACATAAATCAAACAAATGCCTGGTCAGTGTGTTAATAATACAATAAACTGATCTCTTGGTGAAAGCAGCTGTGATGTTAACAGTGCAATAAAACAAATACCTAGTTAAAGGCAAAATGATGATGAAAACACTCTCACAAAACAAGTGCAGTTCAAAGTTGTTTGATGAAAAATGTTGTTTTAAAAGCGAGGAGGAGCTGCATCAGTGGACGGATGTCAGTCCCAGGATCAGCTGGGCAGAGCAGGTATGAGGGCTGAGAGTGTCAGTTGTTTTTACTCAAGCTAACATACAATAACAAAAGTGTGTGGCCACTTTGTGTTCTACTTAAATCACAGCAAAGTCCTTGTGCAGTTCACTCCTGCACAACATGACCTGATTGAGGGAAAACAAGAAAAAAGAAATGGGACGTGTGTGTGGGAGTCACACAGGTACGCTGGTACACAGTGGGCTATAATGGGAATTCATGGGAGCTTTAACTGTGGGAAACTATTCTGGGGCAGAGGGATGCAGAGGCTCCTGCATGTTCAGGTGTTTTAGCTGCAGCGTGGTGAAATCAGGGCAGTGAGCCCCAGGGTATAGGCCTGCACCTCTCCAGGTTACTGGAAATGGCTACACCCCCCCCCCCCCCCCCGTCTGTGAAATGATCACCACAAACCCTTGATGATAAATAACTGAAGCCCAGCAAACGCACACCACTTGACTCGATGCCTGCGTGTTCCTCCCTGTCTCTCTTTATCTGCCATTGACTGTGCCCCCCCCCCCCACTCACACACTCTCCTCTTGATTACTGAGTCAGCGTCAGCTACAGTGAGAAGTATTTATCACTCTCCATGGACAGAGGGGCCCTGTATGAATATTCATACACACATGATTTGTGCATCATCAGTGTGAGTCATTTTCAGCCCCCCCCCCCCCCCCCCCCTCCCTTCTGCATATGCTGCTTTTCCGCCCCCCCCCCCCTTCCCCCCTCCCTTCTGCATATGCTGCTTTTATGGAAATGTAACAGAGGCCCACTCACTCACTGCGTGCGCCCAGGACCCGGAGGAGACGGCACGGGCACGTTTAATGCACTTCCCCTGTCCCCATTGTGTTCTCGTTAACTCTTAATCAGCTCGCCGGAGTATCAATTAAAGTTGATTATTTATGATGTGCTTAATGAAGTTCTGCTAAATGGAGCTGGATGCCAAGGAGCTGGGAAGCGGGGCACTTCAACTCCTCCTCTCGGCGGCGCATTAATCATTCCCGCTCTCCTCCTCCACGTGCGAGCTACAGCGAGAGCCGGGAGGCAGGGAAGGGAGGAGGACTCGGCTCTGGCACGCAAAGCTCACCGTTGCTTCGTGCTGCCCGACGCGGTGTGCCAAAGGTGGGGGTCAGGTGACAGGTTCAGTCATGACCCCAGGACCATTCAGTAACTGGGGCTGTTTAATTCTCCTTGGAGGTGGCAGGGTGGAAGGGCAGGGGCTTCCCGCTGACCTCCCTGAAGTATGAAATGAATCCGTTGGTGTTGCTTGCTGTCCTGAAGAATGTGCAGATGTAGGCCCCAGTGGGAGCCTCGGTTTGCTGCCTCACCCCCAAGAGGATTTTTCTTTTAGGGAAAACATTCAAATTCCCCTTCGACGTATGAATTTTGGAAGGAGGACGCCGCCGCCAAAGTGACACATCTGCGGTACGCTCCCCCAGCTGTTCGCGGCCCGGCTGTTACATAAGGAATCAAACTTTCATGTCACAGAGATCAGAAGGCTGCTCTTCACAAACACAACAAACGGCTTCACACGCAGTTTGCTGTCTGCGGCGTCCAGGAGGGAGAAAGCCCTTGTTGTTTACGTGCAGATATATCTGTGCTGGAAACAGACGGCTCATTGAATATGTTGTGGTCAGTCGTGGTGTGACACTGACTGAACTATGTCCTGTCACCCAAGACTGAGGCAGACTCATTGTGTGCTGGCTCATGTAAACATGCTCGGAGGAGCTTTTTAAAGACTTCAGGCTGTGAAGGGTGACGACCATGTGATGAAACCTACAGTCCTACTTCAAGTCTCCATCTGCAGTGTGAGACACTTTTTGTCTAGAATCACTTAGGTGGAGAATTGATGGTGTGCTGTTTGTATTTTCTTGTTTGAAAATGATCTTTAGATCTAGTGCTGTTTGAGTTTTTCATGAACATCTGTGCTGAATGCATTTCCTCAACATCTGTAGATCCAGTTCTGAGACATTTGAAACCTGCACGGCTTTTATCTACCCGCTGGTTTTGTTCTTCTTGGCTCATTAGTTTGAGCTTGGTGTGACACTGGTGTATATAACCCCCCCCCCACCACCACCACCACAGTGGAGTGTCACCACAGTTTCCCTTTCCAGGCATTATTTCAAAAATGTCAACGCCTCCAAAACTCTCCTTTGAATAAAGACAAATAAACAGTGGCTGATGTTTGCAGTTTTGATTTTGCATTCAACATGGGATACAGCCAAGTGAGTTAGATCAGTGTACTAGTGTGTACTCGAAGTAATTCATTGTCTGAAAGAAGCCACATTTATCAAACCTGGATTATCAAACCTAGCTGTGGACACATCCCTAACATTACCACGTGTTAATGACTTATTCTCTTCTTCCTCTCAAAAGATCCTCAAAATGTCCTCCAGTTCCAGAGTTGCTAAGGATCAGTGGTATTACAGTATTTGATGTAATTTCATCCCATGTTTTTAAAAGGGAACATGATTAATCCCTGCAATGAAGTAAATTATTATTATATTTCATTCTGTTCCACTCATCTCTTCTCGTCTTCGATATCTTGATCATAAAACCTAACTGAGGTAACTTTGAAAACGTAAACGTCCTGGTGCTTTTCCTCCCGGCCAGCAGCGATGCACACGGTGAATGTTGCTTGGTATATTTGGTAACTAGCCGTGAAATGATGCAGGACTGAGCTGCTTGCTGCTCCAGACACGGAGCATCTCCCCCAGCACGTCGTGCCGCTCTCAGGAGAATGACAGAGAGGACTTTTTTGACACGTCTCTGCTTGCATGCACGTATCGCACCTTCTGACATGATATCCACAGATAAACTGACAGTCTGATACAGATTGGGTGCGAGATTTTACCCATCTCACACCAATGGTGCGTGTTTTAAACTCGTCTGATTCTTGTTTTTGCACGTTTCTTCTTCTTCTTCTTTGAAATTCACCACATTTGAACTCACCTATTGAAATGCTCTCGTTGCTCTGAAAGGCCACTCGAATCTATATTTTAAAAGTGTTCTCTTTTAGGTTTTGACGTCTCGAGCCAGACCAGCGAGGACCAGGGGAGATGGGGAGGAAGGAGGCTCCTGCAGGAGCTGGACAACAGCAGCCTGGAGGAGATGGAGGGAGAGGAATCGAAGAACTGCACAGCTCCAGGTAGGATGGATGGATGACGGGCTGAAAGAGAGAACACAGGAGCAGCGGGGGAAGGGCAGGACAGGGTGTGAAGCAAATGGTTACCTCCGTCTTCCTCTCCTCCCTGCACCCCCTGTTTTCCCCTCCTTCACGTGGAGCGACCCAGATAGCGGGGTCAGGTGTTTCCTCGTGAGCGCAGGCTGCAGCCTGGGGTGACTTTCCTCCTGCTGCCTCAGTGGGTTTCTCACTCTTCAGGATGCTGCCTTTCATTCTCGCTGCCGCCACAAAGATTTTCCCCGTCTGTCTTTTCATCTCTCCCGTCCCTCCCTCTGAGTTCACCTCCTGTTTTATCCCCACTGTGGCCATACCTCAGGAAGAAAAAAAAAAATCTAGTTTCCATGGTGACCTCGTCTTATTATCAACTCAGCGACTTGTTTTTCAGGCACTCGAGGGTAGAGTGCGTCAGGATGTGAAGTTTGAAATCAGTCGCGTTGGAAGGATTTCAATGGGACACGTTTAGGCGTGGCACATAACGCCACGGTTTGTGGAATTTCTCATCTTACCTCACTCATGCTTCAGTTCGGTACGTCACAGATGTCCTTCGCTATTTTTAGACGTGGATGGAAGGGAATGTGATGTTGAGCTCTGTCATAAAGTGCGCGCACTAGGTAAGGAGGAGGGAGGTGACTCCTCCCGAACGCATTAACATTTGTCTTTCTCACCTTGAGCGGGAGACAATTGACCTCCCTCGGAGGGAGAGAGGGATTCTCTTGTGAGCTCATTAAGCAAAATACCCATCATCAATCTCCTCTCTCACCCTCTCAAGGTCGCCACTGCCATCTATAACGGGAGCCGGGGTCAAAGTTCAACTTATTCTCTCCTCCGGCTTATTATACAGTAGCTGCTCTTTCCTCCACTGCTGCTAAATTTAAAGCACAAAGTCCCCTGTGGCCTCAGGCCCCCACCACACACCCGAGAAAAGAAGGTTTTTTTTTTTTGCTAAATAACCTGATTTTGTGAAAGTCTCAGCACGTTGTGGTGAATTTCTGCTGCTGTCCAATGAATTGCGTAAACAGAATTCCTTGTGTCGCGTCAGGGAGTCATGTGACTGTTACAGGAAGGACGATGCAGTGGTTGGAAGTGTACATGAAATGTGCCTGCCCCTCTGTGTGGGAGACCAATTTGCATCACAGCACAATTGGAATTAATGCTGTCCATTCTCCCCCAAAATAACCTCAAGGTTTCCTCTAATTCTTCTCATCCAAGTCTGAGGACTAGAGCAGTGATTCCCAACTCCTGTGCCGTGAGAAATCATCCGGTGTGCCACGGAAAGTCATTCATTTTCACTCTAGATCCACGGCCGACGCTTCAGCTCTAGTCTGAGTGTTTCTCCGCCTCCCTAAAATAAGGGCTGTTTATTTTTGGCGAGTCCATCCAACCAGACGGAGACCCCGGCTCCGGCGCTGTACGGCTGACGGTGGAGCGGGGGGGGGCACCAAGCACAAAAAAGGAATGAATGCCATCAATTTTGTTCTTTTTTCATAATATAAATTAGGATAAGATGATGTTACATCTGTACATATCCAAAATGAGAGAACGTATGTGAAAGTGAACAAATTAACATTTTGACGTGATGGTGACATTAGATGAAATGTCAAAAGTTGTGTTAGAATTCATGCACATCTGTACTCAATTTCATGGCAGACATTCCACCCAAAGGCAGAAAGGTCAGAAAAAGTCAGGGAATCACCAAAGTCATTAGGATTCAAACTCTGGGAACGACGAGCGCCCATATCACATCACATGGCATTAAAACCACATGTTGCTGTGATATTGTGTCTTCCACAGAGGGTTTTTTTTTCTTCCAGCACGGCTGAAGATAAGTGAAATAAATAACTCGATAAATACTTGTCGCTCGGTTAATCAAATTACGTGTGCGATCACGTAGAACTGTTTCCCACAGCGGGCGGAGCTCGAGGTTGGCTGATGAGGAAGCGTCCCAACGTGGGCTCCGTGTTCTGGGAGAACGCGGCGCTCGCCGCACTGATTGTTGCTCGAAATTAGAGGCCTGCTGATCAGACGTGAGGAAGCAGAGCGAGCGGCTCATAAAGACATCAAGGGAGGAAGCCTGTCATCTGCAGAGCAGCCATCGTGCCCATCATTACGACCCCCTCTCTGATTTTAATTGTGAATACCACGCTGTGACTGTTGATTTAACACGCTTGTTTATTCCGTCACCACCCACCCCCTCCCCACCACTCATCTTTCTGTCAAGGGAAACACATAGACTGAGACATACATATATACTGTTAAATTGCCCGGCTCTAATGTATATACTGGGCCTGGGCAATTTAACACATTAACAATTTTTATTTTTGTCTGTTGCTCACTGGCTTTTAAACAAACTGAGCAAGACAAGCTAACAAATGCGATGGTATGAGGTATGAAAGACGTCGGCCTCAGAATCACAGAACGATATTCCTATGGGAGTACATTCAAATAAAAATGCACTGTACACTACTTTCCAATTCTTTATTGGATTTAACATATTACAATGGCATTAATTGCAATTCATGGCAAGGAAGTCATGCAATTAATCGCTGACCAGTCCTTATATATCCACTATGTGTGTGTGTATACTAAT
The DNA here is from genome assembly GCA_016785235.1 of Pseudorhombus dupliciocellatus. Classification (NCBI taxonomy): domain Eukaryota; kingdom Metazoa; phylum Chordata; class Actinopteri; order Pleuronectiformes; family Paralichthyidae; genus Pseudorhombus; species Pseudorhombus dupliciocellatus. The sequence continues at coordinate 2,373,612 of JAFBJW010000232.1, forward strand.
AACACACGCACTGGTAGTAAAAGTTGGAGAAAGGCAGCATTTAGTAACTTCATGGCTTTTATTTCATAATTTAAAAAAAAAAGTCCCTTAGCCTTGAAGGAGGGGTGGAGTTTGTGGCTGTGTATTTGTGTTTAACAATCTTGACCTTCCTTTTATCATTGGAAACAAGAGCCATTCATTTTCGTGACGCCAACCATGCAAGGACGCGTCGTGCTTTGCTAAGTAAAATCCGTTCCCTCTGAAGACGCCTGCGATAAGTCCCGCTGTAGTTTCCATCTGCTCATCAAATGCATTTTATGCTAACACTCAACAGCGCACGTACGTGCACACGCTCCTCTCCCCTCCTTACAAACGCACACATTCCCACAGTCCATCGTGCATGTGTTTGTTTTTCCCTCTCAAACACAAGCGGTTAATGCAGCCCCCCCCACCCCGAGCGACTCCGTGCACAATAGGCCTGGCTGTGTGATTCAACAGATACAGGTCTCTGTACAACACACACACACACACACACACACACGTGACTGCTCTCTCCAGGGGTCTTTCCCCGGAGGCTGTCCTCCTCTGTTATTAAAGACCTTCTCCTCTGCACTCGGCTCGGCTCCGACGCAACACTCCATTTTAGGAAAGGAGGCTGCTATGACTTAATCAGGGCTTCCCTGTGAGAAATGTGGCAAGTGCGCACACATGCGCGTGGCTGCGAGTTGAACCATTGGAAGGGAAGCCTCGTTAAGGATGGTATTGATCAATGTGCCCGCCCCAGTTTCTGCACCGTGTCGGCGTGTGTGCAGGTTGTTTGTTCATGTTTCCCTCGCTTCACGTGGCTCCTCCCAGCGTTCTAGAGGCGAGTAAAAAAAAAACATCATCAACATCAGAAACACTGCTCCTCTAGTACTTTGACAGTAGCCTCCCGCTAATCAAATGCAAATTGACCCAGAGAGGACCGAGAATGATTTCCTCTGAGAAATCCATTCTGCCAAATTACAATATTAGCTTTGTGTAGGCTGCTGCTGCTGCTGCCTTCACTACAGCAACAACTGCGTTAACAGTTGCCGCCATAGCCGACCAGCGTGCGGATCGGCAAAGTCGTCCTGTTTGTGTTATTGCCGGAGCAGGAGCTCGCTGCTCAGGGGAATAACACAAATCCATCACGGCAATTAGCCCGGCAAGTCCGAGTGTCCCCTGCAACACTGGCTCCCACCGACGCTCTGCTGCTGCGTCTCCTGTTCGTTTTTTTCATTTGATCAATGGTGGCATTTGTTCTCTGTGTCTGTCTGCCACAACCAACATTTTGAGGATCTCTGAATAATGCAGCTCAGGTTTTTTTTGTCACCAACAAAAGTGGGCATGACACGCCTGTGAAGATTTAACCAGCGGCGACACTGAAGCTGTTTCCTGAGTGAACCACCAACATCCTCCCTCTCTCGAGAGGATGTGGAGCGTCTCACGCTAGGTCTCACGCTATATATATATATATATATATATATATATATATATATATATATATATATATGGAGAATTAAATGACAGACAATTTGAACAACATATAACAGAAGTCTCAGTAACATCATTTTCAATAAAGAAAGAAATCCAGTTGCCTTGACTAAACGATCACCTGATACTATGACCTGGATGAATGAGAATCTCCACAGACGTCACAGTAACATCATCACCTCCTTCCACAGTCCAGATAATGGATGGATTGTTCTGAGCCGATGAAGCCACTGTGATGAAGACTCTGTGTTTCATCCTGAAGGCTGCGGTCTGTTAGCGTGAGCAAAGGATGCCAGGCGAGCAATTACATCTCCTGCCTTTGCATGTCTGACCCAGTCAGCAGACAGGTGCTGCGCTGCAGCATGTGAGAGGTTAAAGTGCAGGGTCATGTAATGACGGTATACAGTATTTCACTGTCTTATCTCTCCCACACCAATAAACTGAGCAGCCAAACGGGTTATTAGGCTAAGAAGGGAGACTTTAATCTGCCTTACTTTATTTCTCTCAACCTTTCTGATGTCACTGTGCCGTAAGAGTCTATTTACATACATTTTAATGCCGGTTCAGATATGATGGGAGACAAGGATTTGTTCATCCTTTTTGCCTAGTTAGTGTTTTTGTGATTTTCTTGGGTGAGCCTCCTCTGTTTCCGCTGTTTTGTCGGCTGTGTCCCCGAGCACCGATCTTCATGCTTGAATGCTCAGTTTGGTTTCAGCTCTAGATCACGGTTGATCATCGTCATGGATGAAGCCCGAAGTGCCCGTACGAACTCCACATATTTGAATCTTCCCTGTTGTTAAGCTTTCCATAGATCTGAATCATTTTCTCCCAAAAAGTATCTTATACGTTTCAGAGCATTGGGGAAGGAGCAGAGTTCTTTGTATCTCATAAACACAGATAATGTGACATTTGTTCCTGCCGGTGATTTCGCCCTCGCTCGACTGACTCTGAAACAGTAACAACAGAATGGAGGCAGGAACGAACACAGTCAAAGTTATTGAAGTTGTTGAAGTAACTACTTTATTTTAAATGCCACCACAACTTCAAAAATGTTTGTGGCAAAACTCTGTTTAAAAACATAAACAAGACCAAGCCACAAATGTGTTCATAGCCTGTGTCAGAAACAAGGTATAAAACTGTTATTAGTGTCACACCGAACACAGTGACTTAAAAACTGATTGACAGGACAATGAGGGTAAATGGACTGTAATTATAATGGCATCTCGTCGTGATGTTTGTCTCAAGCGCCCATCCGTGGAACAAGAAAAATGTGCTGTGTGTGGGGGAGCTGGGGACAGAACCAACTACCTTCTGATTACCTTACTAGCTACGATTCATCGGTGTTCTTCAAAGATCACAGATAAACATCAATCTGGCCTGAATGGTGGAGACGCTTGATGAACGCCCTGTTGAGTCAAATAGTTTCAAATTTAAAAGATGAAAATTAAACAAGGTTCAGTAGGGTAAGGGTTAGGGGACATGGAGACTTTTCAGATTTGAGGGCTGGATGAATGCAGAGGTCCTGAATAAAAGCCTGTTCCAACGTGCAAATAGCCTCAGACTATAGGGCAACAGTTCACATTTCAGCACAACACTAATGGACAGCAGAAAACCGCAGTGAAGTGCTTCACAAAGCCCCAGACCTGAAGATGACAGTCCACTGCCGATTTCTGACAGCGCTGAAGAAGATTTGCTTTGAGGAGTGGGATAAACCGGCCGAATCAGGTGTGCAAAGCTTCCAGAGATGCAGCTAACAGGACTCAGAGCTGTAATTGCTGCCGAAGAGGAGCCTTTGAAGCATCCAATTAAGGGTCTGAATGGGTCCGGGAGAGATTTATTTATTTGATATTTAAAACATTTGCATAAGTTTAGAAACAGGGTTTATCTTTGGAACGTGGAGAAGGTAAAGGGGTCTGAATAGTTTCTGAAGCCACGCGGTTCATAGTCTCGTTGGTGCCGGCCGCTACAGCAGAGCGCTCACAGCTTTGATGCAGTACTGTGTCACCTCGCTGCTGATGTGAAAAGATTTCCTATTTACCAAGTTGGCCTCGTGCTGAGGTAATGGGAACGTGGGCACAATGAATTGCTTCAGTCAATCATCGGAAAAATGTCAGCGCCAAGTACAATTCATTCATTATTGATATTCAAATAATGTTCTTTAAGGCACCTGCTAGTTCTTGGAAGTAATATTTAATAGCCAGCGGGGGAAGCTGCTCTGACAAAACTACAAACATGTATCTCCAGTTTAATGAATGGTGACGGGGAAACAAAAAGGAATCGCCGCGTGTCTCGGCGCTGTCGCATGTCATTTCTGCCTGGGATTGAAATCCCGTCCCTCATTCGTCGGATGTGAAGCGCAGGGCCGAGCCCTCAGAGATGAATCACAAGGAGCTGCAATTTATACATGGATTCAAAAGACTGAAGTTAACCTGCGCCGGTGTGCAGCCGGTGTTGCCATGGAGACGTACACTTCTTGAAAGTGAGTCATCGTCATTATAGCGTCAGGCAAAAGTTCTGCCCAAATTTAGCCCGGTGGATTCTGCCGCACTGATTGACCTCGCTGGCGCCATGGTGGAAGTGACGTGAAGCACGACGCTGGATTTTTCTGTTGTGACCATAAACACGAGCATCCACTTTAATCATCTGTCTCTTCCCCAGGAAACAGAGCTGATTTGGTTTCGCTTTGTAGTGTCTCAGTCATCTTGTGTTCAAGCCTCGTTTTTGATCACTAACTGTTTCATAACAGAAGCCTCAGAAGTGTTCCAGCGTGCCTTAAAACTCGTACCCTATTTCAAGGGCGTTTTTAATGAGTTTTTTTCTAATTGTGCACATTATGTGGTTAGCACCGCTGCCTCACAGTAAGAAGGTCCTGGGTTCGAGACCCGGTCAGGGTTTCTGCAGATCCAGGAACTGCAGTTGTGCGTTCATGAAGAAAGACCCTGAGCGTGTTCATGCACAGATCATGTGAGATTATGGAAATCCTGTCACAGCAGTCAGACTGTGTCAGCAGTGGACCTCAGCACATTTCCTCCGTCCTCTCAGAGACGTTTTGGACTCTTCACGTTACTGACTGTGAGCCGCAGGGGTGTGGAGCGCTGTGTACCAATCGATTCTATCATTTCTGATCTTGAGCAGGGGTTCGTGTTGAGGCCTGTAGAATGGTTTTACTGTGTCCATTGCCGCCCAGCATTCTGGTCTCCTCTGTGGCCGTGCTGTCCCGCTCGCTGCCTGATCCTCCTGCGAACATCCTCGTTGGTGTTGTGATCTGTAGTCTGCTGTAGCTTCTCAGTTTCCACAGCTTGGATTGTCCACAGTAGTTGTGATTACACAGATAGTCAACGGTGTAAATATCACAGAGTAAACACAGGGACATGAACTAATGAGAGATGTGTCACAGTTAAATCAAGCCGGAAGTCTTTTTCCCAGAAGGAAAATGTTTGTATTTATGTGTACTCACATATGTGCATGCATGCAGGAGTGTGTGTGTTTTCAGTGTAGGGTGTGTGTACAGTTCAAGGAAGGCAAAAAAAAAAAAAAAGAACAAGGAAAAAAGCAGGAGTCCTTAAATGTCACATTACTCAGCACGGTAACTACGCTCACGACATGCGATGTGTCAGCCCACATCATCATCGCCCACTGAGCATGTGCAGAACAGGCCCCCAGCCTTCCACGTGCGCTCGGAATATGCACGAGATGCACACAGGGGATGAGCTTTAACACATCCCCAAGGGTGGGAAATGCAACTTTAATCACCTTTTTCCAAATTGTTTCATTTCGTTGAGTGGCGTCGTCGTCCCTCTGGTTGCCATTATTGTTGTCCTCGCTGTTCGCTGTGTGTCGTCGCCGGGAAAGAGACAAACAGCTTCACTTGAAGCACTTCCAAGGGGTCAGCCTGGCTCTCGTGTCTCTTCGCTCCAACTTCTAACTGAAAGTATATTCCCAAATTACATTGCATATAATTTACCACAGTTGCGGTATGATTTTTTATTTGTTATTTTCAGAGCCAGTTCAGTTTGGATCAGGACTCATGTTTCTCCTTATTTAAAAAAAAATGCTATATTGGTAATACAGCAGCCACCATCAGAGCCATCATGAGGGACTGGAACAACCTCTGGAGTCCACAGTGCAGGGGATGGCATCAGCCTTCATTCCTCCCTGTGTTTGAAACAGGTCAGATCGTAGACAGTACCCTGCTGCACTCCCATTATCTTCCTGCTCACAGTACTGGTTTGTGAGTTCTTGGCCCTGTGGCCGAGGTTCCCAAACCACCAGATTAAAGCAACATCCATGAAACGGAATCATGAGTCAGTTGATCTGAGGTTCAGGCTCTAGTCTCCTGGGCTGCGTGCGCCGTAGAGCCGCGGAGCGTGCTGCATATTCACTGAGGGGTTGGTTTGCCCCACAGCCGAGCAACTGTTCATTTCACAGCTTCAGGAAAGCCAATATTATTGTGTTTCAAATCGGGAGGAAAGTGGGATTTTTTTTTCTTCTTTTTTTTCCCGGGTGATTGCGTCGCACTTCAATGAACTTATTCCCTTTGACTGCATACAAAACAAATGTGCATGCCAGCTGTGGCCTACCCCCCCCCCCCCCCCATTATCTGCACAGATCCAGACCTTTTAAAGACGGAGATATACAGATAGATTTGATAGTGTTGGTATTTAAAGTCTCCCTTTCATATTGATCCCCCTGTAAAGACGATTCCTTCTCCTTTCAAGTCTAAATATCAACCTCTGTCATCCGGACAAAATATCACCACTGTGGGATTTAAGATGGATGCTGTCAGAGAAGGAGAGTGGTTATAGCTTCATTCAGGAGATATTTTTTCACAGGGGGAATACACACACACACACACACACACACACACAGAAAAAAAACATTTCCCATTGTGCATAATTATCAGCAAGCCTTCATAATAGGCTGGAAAGCTTCCAGCTGATATTTGTTTGACAAGAGCTGGAGGGAGAGCGCAGGGAGCTGTGTTGTCAGTCCACGCCGTTCTGCTGCTGTGTGAGATAGCAGGGAATTCTCTACTGGCATATTTAACGGATGTTTATCACCATCATCATGGCACTAACACACATCTGCTGTTGGAGTGCTGTAATTCTATAAACCTATTTTGGCACCCTGAGTGTATGTATGTAACAGTCTTATTACAGCGAGTAACATGCAAGACAGACACGGAGTATTATTTCAGATTTGTTTCAGATTCACACATGATCTACCAGCTCTTGCTTGAGAACTGTCTTAGTGTTTGGGAGCAGCTGTAGCTCTGGGGTTGGAGCATTTATCCAGAAGGTCGACAGTTCGATCCCCGCCTGCATGCCAAAGTCTGGGTGTGAGAGGTGCTGCACTTGGATGCATTGTATGTATTTCTGTGTGAATGCGTGGATGTCAAAAACGGAGCCTTGTATGGGCATCAGGACTGTAATAGCGCTATGTACATACAGACACTGGTCAGCAGCTGAGGACCTGAGTGGACAGCAGCTGCCCCCCCCCCCCCCCTTCTGAACCCAGTGAGCTGCAGGCAGATTATGCAGAAGGAAATTCAACATTGTTTTTGTTTGTTCATTCACTGACGCTGTGAGTCTGGGGCACTCGTGGATCAATCTTTTCAGTTCGCTAAAGTTTGAACTGCAGGGTTGTACGTGGGTTCGTCTTGGCGATGATGCTTCACGTGAGCTGGGCTGACGTAAGACGTGCGCCTCACATTGACGGGCGGAAACAGACAGACCACCCATCCCAGTTCAAGGACTCACACTGACTCCCTGGTTGACCTTTGATGGCCAGTTGTGCTGTCTATTAAGGAACTAGAATGGCTCTCATTTACGTTCATCTGATCAAAATCGATGACGTGTTCTTATCGTTCAGTGTCGCCACAATGTTGACGAATGAGAATGAATTATTTGATCCACAAGACTTCTTGAGTTCTTTGCCTGACCTGCAGCACGTTCGTCAACAGAGTCCTGAGCTGATCAGAACAGTTGGTGATGGGTAGTTAAACTTAAAAACATCCAGCCAAGGGGTTATCATTTCCTTGGGCGTGTTTATTCTTCTTCCTTTAGCCTGGATAAGAGCTCAGCCCATTGTGTTTTGTCTGGGTTGATTGATGTCGTGATGGTCTGATATGTGGACCAGTAACTCCAAACTGAAAATGACCAATTGAGCCGCGGTGTCTTTGTAAAAGGACTCGACAACAGCAATTCATCAAACTGCTGCAATGTTTCATTGATCACAGAGTGTTAGTGCCCCCCCCCCCCTTACACACACACACACACAGTGAAATCCTCTTTCAAGTCTTTACTACAGAGGTTGGGTCTCGTAGGTAACCAGATGCAGTCATACACCCCCCCACACACACACAAACATGCCAGGCAGCAAGGCCCAATCGTTTCCATGACAACGGCCTGAACGTATTATATCATCAGCCAGAAGTGAGCAGAAATCTGCACGCACACACACAGACATCCAAACATCCAAAAGTGCCCTCTCTCCCCTGAAACGTCCTTTAGAGCAAACGCAGCCTTGTCCTGCGTTATGTAAGTTTCCGCGGCTGTAACTTGGGAGCGATGACATCATCACCGCTAAGATGGAGGCTGGAGTAGAAGGTACTGCTTTCTGCTTCTCTGTGAAGTCAACCTGACACACTTCCTGCTCCCTCGCTCTCATTATGCCCTTCATAAACTACCTTTGTGATTAACAGCGAGCGGGCGCTCTGAATAATTCACTGTGACTTCATTAGCTTATCAACACATTTCACCCCTTAATGAAATCAGTAGCATCCATGTAGCTGGTCATTAGTGGGACTTGTGTGAGAGGGTTGGCCCGCACGGATTCATGATGCTCGCTCGTAATGTCTGCTTCATTTAGGTGAGTGAGTGAGCGAGTGGGCCTGCATTGTGGTCTGCCCTCCTTAGGCCGGATATAAAGTCAGCATCGACATTGTGGTGTTTAACCACAGCAGCGGTTTAAGCTCTCGTGCTTTGCTTGCAAAAGATCAGCAGGGCAGAAGCGCCGGGCAGTAAGCAGTGAAGGAGGAACCCGGCTTCTTAGAGAGATATTTTATATTTCAAGAGCAGAGATTGCAGGAAATCCCCAAAGACGCTCAAGCATCAGTCCACCTTTTCATCAGCAGCTCTGTGATGGTTATAAATAACCACAGGAGATGGAGGGGGTGGAGGGGTGCTAGGTAAAGATGTTGGGAGTGGGTGCCCGCCGGGAATTGTACAGTACATGTGTAAGGGAAAGAGTTGCAGGCCGAGAGCAAGTGAAACGCCACCATATATGTGCACAGTCCTCCCACTTCCTCCTGTCTATAAATAAATGTACACACTGGCTAACGAGTGCTGAAGCTACCATCGCCTATCAATAGAGGGAATGTCATGTGACGGTCGGCTGTGGCTCAAGGTATAGAGCAAGGTTGGTGGATCATTCGCGGCTCCGCTTCCTTCCCTAGGCAAGATGCTGAAGTGAAATTTCCCCTGATGGCAGGGCGTGATAACGTTGCTGTGTGAACACTCCATTTATTTTTGGAACGATGTATCTGACCCAAGGGCACCACAAGTTCATTTCATAGGTAAACCTGATTTTATCATGAGCATTTACGCTAGGGCTAGTGTGTGGGTGGGTGGGCGGGCTTCTTCTTCCTCTTCCTCACTTCCTGATGAATGAAGGGAGCCACCAGGACCCTGCACTGAAACTCTTCATTGGATTTTTGGTGATTGCTCTCGTAATACCCCCCTACACTTGATAGCTCCTCTGAATGGTACAATATGGTACAGGCTAGAAGGATGTCTGTAAATATGACACCTGTTACCTGACATGATGATGGATTTTGTCTAAAATATTTTTAATTGCCCGAGATAAATCCCCTTTTATATGTCATTTAGTATATATATTAATATACACAGTGTGTATGTATTTATGACAGGGAATATGGAGAGGCGCCTCTTTGAAATTGTGGAATGAAGTGTAAACAAGAACAAGGATGATGACAGCACAGGAGTAAATGTTTCAGCGCAGCAGCAGCTAGCGTGGCGCAGCCGACCGTGCTCAATTTTGCATAAAGGAAAAGCAAAGGTGCAGCAGAGCCTCCATCACGAGGGGGAAAGAGCCAAACTCAAGTCATGCCACATCTCCATTCAGAGCCCCTCGGTGGCTCGCAGCACCTCCTTCCAAAGTGCCTTACAAATGAGCCTGGCACTGAGGATGAGCGGGCGGGTGGGCGGTCGAGCTCCGGCCGGAGAAGGAAGCAGACTGAGGCAGAATGTGTCCCCCAGCAAGATGAAGCCTGATTGCTGATTGACGCGCTGCCTGCCGCTGGTGCACAGTGAAGAAGACCGGTGGGGAGAACAGGATGATTGCAGAGAAGGAAACAATGGAAATCTCACTGGCCCTTTGTGTGTGTGTGTGTGTGTGTGTGTGTGTGTGTGTGTGTGTGTGTGTGTGTGTGTGTGCACTACAGCCAGCGGGAGTCAGAGCACCATCAGCACCAGTTAAGGATTCATCCCAACCACTCACTTACCAACTGCACTAATTACGGGGGCAAACTCCACAGCTTTCTCTCCTCCTTCTTTCTCTCCCTCTGCTCTCTGCTCTTCCAGCGCTAGTGTTGAGGGAGTAGTATTGATTGAGCTGTCAAGTTCAGGTCACACCTATCACGCTGAAACCTTCCCCCTTCCCCTCCTGCCCACCCGTCTTATCTGTCCACCACCACACACCAGGGCACAGGTTGTTTTTTTTGTTTTTTTTCCCTTGATCCCCCCAAAACATCATGCATAATACACCACATCTGAGCCTGTTGGCTGCATGTCGTACATCAAACGTCTTCGGTAATGGGAAGTGCACGGTGGAGCAGCAGCAGCAGCAGCAGCAGAGTGACGCCCTTCAGGTTAAGGCGAGCAGTCTATTATTTGTGCCCACCTCTCCCTGCTGCCACTTAAACACACTCAGCCTTAAGGAGACACTCACTCTGTTGCTATGGAGTTTGTGTTCAGGTGATGCAGTGGAGCACTCTTGACAGGTCCTCAAGCCCGGAGCTCTGATATCAATGAAAGAGGTCGACGTGGGCCGGAGCGAGTGGTCGCCAATCACACGGGAGCAGCTTCATTAACACTGACAGATCGTCCGGAGCCCTAAAAACTGCAATTGTGATCTCATGCAGTATTCATCAAAGAGCTCGAAAGGAATTCGGTATTCAGTCAAATATTTAGAAACCCAGATTCAAACAGCATACGTGAAGCACCATCTTTGGTCTGATTGGGCCTGGGTCTTAAAAAGTGCTAACTCTGTTCAGCTAGAGTGTGTGTGGAGTGATTCGCCCTCGACAGTCTTCTGTTGCCGTGCGGCCTCTTTTGTTGGACCCTGAAAGAACCGTCTGTCTCAAATGAGCTTGAATGGCGAGAGTGACTCACTCCTTAAACGCGGCAGTTGCGTAAAGCGTGAAGTGAAACAAGCAAACGATTTGGTGGCGACCCTTCGCGAGGGGTTCCAATTGATCACCGTGAAGAGTCAGCGGTCATGGGTTTTGCGGCCTTGTGTTCTATTGACGGCTTTGTTGCTGAAGCTGACTTTGCTCTGACTTGCTCGCTGGATTCTTACGTATCGAGGATTATCGCGACTTTTCAACAAATAAGATGAAGAGTAAAGAGCCAGAAAATCAATCACTGTTGGAGGGGGGCAGAGACAAAAGAAAACAACTCTAGCTTCAAAGTTTCAAAATCTTTTTGAAGCTGCGCTGACCTGTAATAATGACAAAGCTGTCTCCTTCCTGTCCAGATGTTTTTGGTACGATCTGTAAGTGCATTTACTAGGGTGAGGGCATCTGTCACAACTGCAGTGTCATAATTCAGAAGCTGCGTTTGAAGGCCCATTACGTCACAGCAGCACAATCACACCGTCCAATTTAAAGGCTTCTTCTAAAGAACTCTTTCACTCATCTTGTTAGCACGGGTTTAAATGCTCAGTCCCATGGTCACTTCCATTTTTGGCTGATTTCATAGGCTAATTTTTAATCAATTAAAAATGCTTCACTTTACAAGACAAGAGGAAAGAGCCTTTATAATAACAGGAAGCCAACACTGCAAACACAAGTAATGCAACAGAAATGATCTTGTGGGTGTACTGGTTTGAAACCAGTTCCACAAGTGTGACATGGTAACATGTGGTTCTGACTCAGAGGGAGCCTTCGGTGCTGCAGAGGGTTTTTCTTCTTATTGTTACTCACGTCTCTCGGGGCAGTAATTAAATACTTGAAGAGCCTGTGAACTTCACTGTTATGATCATTTAGTTCGATTTTCCTTGTTTTTCCGCTCTTATTATGTAATATCACTACTGCTGTGGATTTTGTGACATTTTCGCTGTGTCTTTTTTCCCATTTTCATCATCCACACTGGGCTCTAATTACTATCACGAGAGCCGCTTGCTCTTCACTTCACATCTTAGCTTGGCATTTTGGCTCGGCCGTGTTCGAACGCAGGCCTGTAGCGTTGTGTTAAACACATCCAGCTGTCACTGCGAGACGGCCCTCTGCCCCTGCTGCTCTGCAGCCTTCGGGCTGCTCTGCGTCGTGTTAGGCTGGAGAAGTTACGACGGTGGAACGGTGCAGCCGCTCGAACACAGCGAGATACGGAGGATGCAAATAGGTCAACAGACTACAAGGAGAGAGGGGAGAATAGAGGAAACAGTGGGAACTCTTTCTCCTTGCATTTTATCTCAGCAACATGTTGTGAGGGCGTCGAGACTGAAATGATTCAGCAGCCAGGCTTTTACCAAGACATAGGAGGAGAGATCACATTACTCCTGTTGGAGTGTCTTTCCCCTGGCGTCCAGTGTCACTGACGATTTACTTTACTGGGTTTTAAGTCTCTTAATGTTACAGCATCCTCCTCCTGATGCCTCATCTCTGGTTGTTTATCGGAGAATGTTCCAAATCATTCCCTCGATATCATCCACAAAACAAACAATGAAAAGTTTGGGGAAGCAGCTTTCTCTGAATATGCAACAAACTCCCACCACACATCTGATTTCTATTATAGCAACAACTTAACACATCTTTCTATGATCTTGCTTTAATATATTTATTCCTTGTTTTGTAACACAATTGTCTATTTTACTTAAATTCTATACCCTATAGTTTGATGGGGTTTTTATCCTTAAACTCTTTAAACTAAATTTTATCTGTGAAAGGTGCTGTATAACATTTCTCTTCTTCTTCTTTTGGTTCTGGACTGACGTTAGCATAGCTCATAGCATCACTGTGCTCTGCCTCATTGAAAATGCTGCTGAATCCTGCTGTTCAAGTCTGACTTGCGCTGCCTTCTGTGTTGTCTGATTCCACATGGTTTTCTTCATCCGATAAACCATCTAATATTAATCTCATCTTTTATGCATGAGATGCCCTGGGATTTTCAGCAATTTATATCTTTATTTTGGTTGTTTGTTTGTTTGTTTATTTACTCTTTACTTAGGGAGATCTCCAGGGATCGAGAGCTCTCTCTGGGTATTATTGCAATTAACACAGAACCAAAAACTCACTCTCACACAGTATTGAGCGTAACCCGTCAGTAGCATGTCACCGTCTCTGGTCAGGTGTCTTTTTTATGTCTTCCTCAGTCTGTAAATGTACCATAGTATTTTCAGCTTCCCAGGGATCTCCAGGAATAGTTCTTCCGTGTTGACGGTGCTGGTCAATAAAACATTCTGAATTCTCTTGTTGCCATTTGTTGCGCCACATGCTCCGTGCCTGATTCCGAGCGCCCGTCTCTCCCAGGCAATAGTGAGGGTGCTGAAATATGCAACAGATGTGAGCAGTGGCCTGTGAATGGGCTCCTGGGTCTCGTGCAGCAGACGATCACATGGACGAGTCGGGCGCAGTGACGGGGGGCGGCTGTGGGGCCGGGAGAGGCCGGGGAAGGCGAGTCAAAAGCCAGAGAGCAGGGTTAGAATAACTCCAGTCACCCTTAAATGCCAAGCTCCCTCTTTTTCACCTCTTTCTTCATTCTCCCACCTCCTGCCAACTTTTCCTTTTTCCCTCCTGGTCTCTCCGTTGCGCTCACAGTTCCCATGCAGAGATGTGGCGTTGTGTGCTAATATGAGCTGAACTTCCACCCTACTTCCCATCGAATGTCCCCTAAATATCCCTCTCTATTTTTATTACGCCGTCTCCCCTCTCTTTGCCCTCCTCTTTGTCTCCCAACGCTCGCTTTTCTCCAGCTGCCGTGTGCATTGCTCTCTGAGGAATCACGCACGGTCCTTGGAAGGGCACAGTCAGACTGTCACACTCACTCGGGCAATGCTCCTCGTCAGTGCACGAGTTCAATGGGTTTCTGTGCTCATATGGTCGACCTCATCTGCTCACACTCACACACAGTAAGAAACTGTCTGTTAATGTTTCTAACACCATGTTTTTGTCCCTTCCAGCTCTGCACGAGTTCCCCACAGACCTGTTCACAAACAAGGAGCGAACAGAAGGAGCCGTGGCGCTGCATGTCCTGTGTGTAAGTCGGCCCGAGCACTGAGTGCATGTGTGCCACCATGTCTGTTTGTCTAAGAGCACCAATGACCTTTTGGCAGAAGACGTTACATCACTGGTAAACGGATCGGTCAATGGCTTGTCGATACTCTTTGTATTCCACACATTCTTCTTTCTTGTCAAAACACGACATGTGCATTTCCCACAATGCAACCAGACCTTACAAGCTTGAGAGCTCAAGTGTGTTGTGTTGTGAGCAGCTGAGATATCAGTATAGATTCAGAACTCTGCCTCCAGCTGAGAGTGAGTGTGCAGCAGAGGGCCGCTTCACGGTCACTGATGATGAGGATTGAGGCGTTTATTCAGATTTTACAGATCTCTCTCTAAATCTATAAAAGGCTTTAAACAACCACTCTCCTGCTAACGGACTGTAATGTGTTCAATTTAAAAGACGTGACCAAGGATGTACAAATGGTGCGAGGTGCTTTATCCTCGCTGGCTGGTTCAGCAGCACGATGCTCTCCTCCTCTCCCCTCCAGCGTGGCCCGGCGGGGGGGGCGGGGGGGCCAATAAGCGAAGTCCGAGGCTTCGACGGAGCCCGTCACTCCAGCACGACCGCCACAAAGCGTGCACGGCGCTCCGGCGCACGGCCCACGTTGAGTTTTGCTGCTGCCGCTCGTCTCCGGGGAGCTGACTGTAATGGAGGCTCATGCCAGCAGAGCGGCATCTCCGGGGAGCCTCGCTGTGCATAAGCCGAGCACTAAGACCCACAGAACGAGCCGCTCTGCCAGCACGTGCCTGACATTACAGGCAGTGTCAGTACTTACAGAGCAGCCACCCTCTGAGTTAGCCTTTCCCGCAGCAGAAGGGCACATAATAGCAACCTTTTCGAGGATGCTTAGATATTGAAAAAAAAAAAAAACCAACAAAGTATATCATCACCAGCTTTGCGCCTGTGATGTCTAACCTTTAAAACAATGTACTCATTTTATAGCAGCGGCTTCTGTCCTGTTCTCTGAGGGAACAGCAGGCTCTGTGTCTGTGACAATCAGTGATGAAGTTTACTGTTCGTATACAGCTGCCAGTGCTCAGACAATGAGAGGATTCACACAGCAATCGCAGTTTGAATGTCGTCAAATCTGTTTGACGTCAACGTTCATCCCTGACCTTAGGAAGAGTCAATTGTTTTTACTTGACTTTACTGTTTGGTTCTCCAGCAAACTTGTCCAGAGGCATTTTCCCTTCAAAATTAGAAAAGAATCAAGTTCTGATGAGGATAATTGATTGATTCACTGATTTATTGATCTTTTTGAATCATCTACAAATTGTTAAATCCATCAAATTGGAATACAAAAGTTAATAAAATCATTCATGTGTGGTTTGCCCAAAGATGTTTATTATTATAATTTTTATTTTTATTATTAGTATCAGTGGTAGTTAAGAGATAAGATATACCTTTAATCGTCCCACAGTGGGGAAATTAAGGGTGCTACAGTAGCTGCAGTAGTATTTGTATTTGTATTATTATTGTAGTTTACATTCATTCATTAGTATTGTGATTAAACTATTGGTATTATTGATCTTTTTTTAATTTAATAATCTGTCCTCTATCAACCTGCTGCTGTGCTTGTTAACGGAACAATCTAATAAATTATTTTCTTGCTAATTATCAAATATAAAATGTAGAGGCCTCGTGAAGCCGAGATGTTCTGAAAATGCTATTTAAAAACAGCTCAGCAGATGAGAGCGCAGATGTCAAGTCGCCATGTGGCTGATGTTGTTGGTGTTACACTGCGTTTATGCAGTAGCAGCATATGGTATTAGAACAGAGACATGGATTTGCTGTCTTTCTGTTGTATTACCCTGTGTGGGTCGTCCTTTAACCAGAGGATTCAATCCCGGTGTCCTGGGTGATGGGAGATAGAGAAGGTGTGTGAGAGGTCATCAGACCTAAACAGGCTCCCTAGAAATCAACTGACCATTTCAGTGGACTGATGAAGTATGTTTCCTGTGTTGGATTCAGCTGAAGGACAGAATACTGTGTTGAAGCTTGGTTTTGGAATTGTAATGACAGTATTTATACTTTCTGCTGCTGCTGCCTTGGCAGCTCATGGATACCGCTGACCCCCATTTCTGCACCGCTCATTAATTCCGGCATCATCACTTCTCGGGAGAGATTTGCTCTCAGAAACACAAACATAACTTCTAAGGACTTCCATTTCTGCATGCAGGCGGAAAACACAAGCACCAGTGGGAACAAATGTACGTTCAGCATATGCAGTACTGTTGTGTAGACTCACTGATGCCTGGTGACACCCACTTACAGCCGACTTCAGATGATGAACGAGGCTGCTCTCACTATTTCAACCCTACATCAGAATCCAGATTAAACCCAGTCATCAGGATTACATGTGACCTTTGACTGCTTGCTTACCCAGAATGGGCAAACCCTAGGTTGAGGGCACACACACACACACACACACACACACACAGAGAGAGAAACAGGAAGTCGAAGAACTACCAGCTCTGAGTACAAAAGGAAGAAGGAATATTCTCCAACCAGTCATTTTTTATTTGAAAATATCGTATTAAAAACGTTAAGCGTATTCATGCTCATCCTTTGTTCCCACATTAATAGTCAGTCTGTCTCCGCTCCTTTCTCTCTTGATCATGGTGGACCGTTTTTTTAATCTCTTCTCATCTCGAGCTTCTCGGTGTATTTAACTATTTGAACAAAGTGATGCCAAACTTAAATGCAGAGGACGTTTATGAAATGATACGATGGGGAATGAAAAAGACGCCAGTAATACTGTAAGAAGCATTGCTCAGTGTCATTTATTTAGAATTATCAGTCTTGCCAAACTGAGCTTATGCCAGAGACATTTAAGACTTAATTTCTCGTGGTGTTCCACAAGGCTCAAGGCTCATTATCGTCAAGTGGTATTTAGATTTAATTGAATTTTATTACATAATATTTTGCTTTTTTTCAGTGGTTGGATTTGAATGTAAAAAAATCTTGAAATTTAAGCTAAAAATAATATTTATCATCTTATTATGTGTCAGAAATTCTTATTTAGTTCTGGCTCGAGTATAAATTTCAGTCACAGGAAAGGCTCAATGTGTGTCGGAGTATCTAATACAGTGTTTAATTCTTCATACCAGCATATAGTAAAAGTCAAAACTGAGTCCCCTATTTAAAAATGTAAACAGTGTTGTTCCGTTAATCGTGAATTTTTCATGTGGGATCGTTAATGTAGTGAAATGCATTTGCATGGGATCAGCTCTCTGACGCTGTAACCCTCAATTAGTGGCCCCGCTGCCTTTTTCATGATTATTTATATTTAATGGGATTTTTTTCAAAATAGAATAAAAAGCGGGAGAGGATGTGAAGGTGGTGAACACCAGCACTTGTTGTTTGTTTGTTTGTTTGTGATACGATGATCCCAACATCACTGACCCCTGACCGTCTCCGTCTCTTTTCTCTCCACAGACCATCTACATGTTCTGTGCCCTGGCTCTGGTGTGTGACGACTACTTTGTCCCCTCCCTGGAGAAGCTATGTGAGGTATTTTGCGGCACACTTTTAAAAATTAAAACCACCGGGTTTAATAATAATGCAATCATTTAGACTTCAAGGACAATGTATTTAATTTTGTTTCTTCCTTCCCCTTGCTGGTTCAACAAATAAGAAATAAGTCCAATAAATGAATGTGGCGCAAACCCTGGTTACACGTGCACATCTAAAAGAAAAACATTGAGCCAATTAACATCTCTAGCTTCAGGAGAATGTGTCCAGGACATTTTGGATTTCACGGCAGGAAAAGAAAACTGCTGCCTCTGAATTATCATCACAAGGCTTGGTGCATGTATCTAAATAACTTAAAGTTTGTCTTTTTGGATAATGAGGAATTCCTTTTTGAAGGATCAGCTCAGTGACAGATCTGCTACTGTTTGTGTCTAAAACTAAAAGTCTGGATTTTGTGTCTGCAGCCGCTACTTCCTGTGGGACGGTTTCAATCAATTTCACGTCTCCTCTTCTTTTCTCCCTCCCAGCGTCTCAATCTCAGCGAGGACGTAGCGGGCGCCACCTTCATGGCCGCAGGCAGCTCAGCTCCTGAGCTCTTCACGTCAATCATAGGTTCAGTGTTTTACCGCATCCATCCCCCACTTTCTCCTCCTTTACTGAACGGCATGGTGCAGTAAGCGGGGCAGGGAGGAGGCACACATGCGTATAACAGTCATGTTATCATCTCACGGCACCTGCAGTCTCAACTCAACTTTATTTGTAAAGCACTTTAAAATCAGCCACAGTGCTGTACATGAATAGAAGCAAGAAAACATAAGACATAAAACATGAAGCACCATAGGACATAAAAGAGAAGCTGAAACAATACCAACAACAACACACTAAAACAGGATCAGCAGGAGTGTCACGCTGAGTTAAAAGCCAAGGAATCAAAATGGGTTTTAAAAATTCGGAATAATGTCCCATTGCAGTAATTCTGCATGAAACAACAACATCAAAAACTTTTACTTGTGTCACTACTTCTATTACATCCTCCATACAAAACAGCAGACTGTGCTGAAAGGATTCAACATCTGTATTGAACATTTCCCCTTTTCTTTTTCCGGATTTGTGCTTACTGTGTGTGTCTGTCTGTGTGTGTGTGTGTGTGTGTGTGTGTGTGTGTCTGTGTGCCCAGGCGTCTTCATCACTAAAGGCGACGTCGGCGTGGGGACCATTGTGGGCTCAGCTGTCTTCAACATCCTCTGCATCATTGGCGTGTGTGGCTTCTTCGCCGGCCAGGTATGATGTCACTGCAGAGGGCGTCGCCGACCCGGTGATGTTTTCCGAAAGCTCAACTAATGTCCTCTTTACACACAGAGTGGTAGAATGTGCTCATGCATAGATGTACCACACTGGTCCACACTGCTGGTTAATGCATGTATGACTCCATGTGCCGTGCATTGAGGTTCAGCAGGAATGTGATCCGCGTGTAAACCACAGACGGTGACAGAATACACGTAAAACAGCGACGGAATTCCTCAACTCTGTTAAGTCAGGCGGCTCCTCTTCCAAAGATCTTGACCGGCTGTTAGAGCAGTTGGCTGTTAGAGCGGTGATCTCCTCCCTGCTGCTCCTGCTGGAGGACAAATGGACAAATATGTCCAGTTCTTTCTCTCACTATTTCTATAACCGTGCTGTTACTGTGAAGATGTTGTCATTAGTTGAAGCTGCGCCTCAACTGTCAGTACTTTTAACAAGTACATACTGAAATGTAGATTTTTTTTTTTCCTTGTGGAATCCAATAGTAGCACCCTCAGCTCATCTCTCCTGGAGGTGCTGGTCCTAAATCCAACTAGAATCCCAACCTCTACATTGACGTTGTAATGAATGATTATTGAGAATGTCCACACACATAAACTCCTCTCAGAAAGCTGTACTATTATTATGTTTTATTATTTTCAGTCGGACATGTCTTTGGAGAAAAGCCACCGGTACGGCAGGAAAGGTTTCAAATACGCACAATATACTGAGTATTTTTTGTACAAAACCTCATCAGAGTGCGCAGCAGAGAGCGTGTGCATGAGATAGGAAACAACATAATCAATCTCTCAGTGTTAGCTGATGTGCCAGGGACATGGAAATAAGGCAAGAACAAGAACAACCGCTCCGCTCTGAAAAATATATGCACGGGACTCCAAACAGTGACGCAACCCCAGATTGAGCGTTATGTAAGCACAGTGCGATGATGAGGGAGAAGGCAGTGTGACGGGGCCCAGAGGGAATAGGGTGCACCTCACCGCTGTTTATTGCCGTTGGCTGGCTGCTCGCAGCAGTGAACTGAGAAGAGCACAAGCAAACATCTCAGGCCTCGCTCTGCTCCGCCTCTGTCCTCGGCCTCGCAGCGGCGAGCGCTTCTGCGGCTGGGAGTGGCCCGTTCAAGATGTGATTCCTGACCCCTCGGCTCGCTGTGTGGGAGAGCGCTACAGCGTTACTCACTGCATCGTATCTGATTATATAAAGTCGATAAGCACGCGGGGCACCTTTTGTTCGTAGGATGGCACCTTGCGATTGGCTTTTTCCACTGACTGCGAAATGATTCAGGAGGTCAACTTCAGAGCTCGGCTGTTTACATTAGTATGGTAATGATGTTAGAGTCGTGAGCGGCGCTTCATCTCTGTTCTCTCTCTCTCTCTCTCTCTCTCTCTCTCTCTCAGGCCGTGAAGCTCTCTCATTGGGCTCTACTCCGGGATTCCATTTATTACACGTTCTCTATCATGGCCCTCATCGCGGTAAGAGTTTGTAGGCGCAAATGAAAAGACGCAGGACAAAAGGATCAAGTGTGTGTCGTGGCTGTGGGAATATGCACAGATGCCTATACCTCCACTTCACCATTGTATCCATGCCTACACCTTTAGTACGTTCTACCTCAGCAGCTTTAATGGAGGAAGTCAATGACAGATACGCGTATCATTTAGAAGATTTCCAATCACAGCTCTTCGTGTGTGTGTAGTGTGAGATTGAAGACAAACAGCTCATCCTGTGCAGGTTTTAAATACGCAGTTTATTCACAGGAGAAAAAACCATTGGCACTTAAATCTCCCTTTGATAAATGAAGATGCATGTATGTATGTATTATTAAAGGTATGCTACATTATACTTACACAGGGATACACTGTACTTAGTAGTGTATATAACTGTTTAGAATACTTAATGTGTACGTGCACACAGCTGTGGAGTAGAACTCAAATAAAATCTGTCTCTGAGTGAAAAAGGAGGTTTTCCAGCCTCTCTCAGCTCTGGGCCGCTTGCGCCATCTAGTGGTCCAAGCGATGCAGGTTCACTCATTTCCTTCACTTAATTTCCACTTTGTCCTGTTTTTCCAGTTCATCTACGACGAGAAGGTCTGCTGGTACGTATTTCCTGTGAGGCATCCAGATGTTTGCGCTGTGTGCACGTGCCACTGACTGTGTGTTTGTGCGGCAGGTGGGAGTCTCTGGTCCTGATCCTCATGTATGCCGTCTACATCCTCATCATGAAGTGAGTGTCGCTCTCACACCACTGGTATTTGTTCATCGAGAAGCTGCGTCGCCCTTTAACCGACGTGTCTCCCGCAGGTTCAACGGCCGGGCGCATCGTTACTTTGACCGTCGAAAGAAGAGCTCCGTGAGTCTGGCCAACGGGCTGACGGGCAGCTCCGACCTGGAGGACAACGTCACGTGTGATGCCACTGCAGTCCTGCTCAAGAAAGGTATCACACGCTGTTCTATTTCTCCCAGGCACCAGCCTCCAACAGGCCTCTGCAGGTCTGAGCCGCTCATCTTGACGCAATGACATTTGCATAAAGGCGGCGGGGGCACCGCCACTCCTCTATTTTTGTTCTGCTCCATGCAAAGTTAGCGAAGGTGGACTTTAAGTTCTGTGCCTCTTGTCCTGGATTGATCCTCACATCTCATGCTCGTCCACAGTTCTTGGTTCTTGGTTTTCTATGGAGGTGAGCAGATCTCCCAGGCCCCCCTGCGTGTGGAGCTGTAACTAAACATCCCATATTTATCACGGCAGGTGGCGGGATTTCGCCTCCTGCTCTTCTAATACTGGATAATACTGGGCACCTTGAGACCAGAGGTCAACGCAGCGTCCTGAACCGAAATAGTTTTAGGAAAGTTTGAATGAATTGGAAAAACTGGTCGGTCAGCATCACGCTGGTACTTTTGTGCTTACTGGTTCTTCGGCTGATTAAATATGACTTCACACCAAGGGCACGGACGGGTGTTAGGATGCAGTGGGATGGTGGACCAGTGGACGGCAGACGCATCCTGCAGCCTGGTGCGGAGGGATTACTTCCACGGAGAAAATCAATTTATCCACAGGGGATAACTGACCCCCAGAAAGGTGTGGGCTAAGCTTTGGCCCGTTTTATAATCGAATGTAAAAAGCGATTTAAGCCGGAGAGCTCCTTCCACCGATGCCTCTCGCGTCTGCAGCTGCCACTCTGCCCTCAGTGATAAGGGGACGTCTGGGGCACGACAACAGCCGCCGCTACCAGAATAGAGAGCGGCGCGAGGTGCTGGCTCCGACCTTCCTCGGCACGGCCTGCTCCGTCAGCGTGTTCTGGGTCTGATTCTCTGACTGCTGTGCCTCCGGTGAGAACAAGTGACCCTGCTAACTTGTTCCTCGGGGGTGCTGATGAGGCAACGCGCAGGACCCGGGGAGCAGGTGGCAGTTGCTCCAGCAGGGGTTGCCAGGCTGGGTTTGTCTCAGTGTGCAGCGTCACACACGGTCCCCACGGTAGCCTGGTGTCTGCACTCATGGACGCCTCTGTGACACGACCCTGTCAGCACGTCTTACTGTAACACGGCTGGTGGGGGGGGTGGGGGGGGGTGACCTTGAAGGAGATAAGGGATCTACAACTTCTGGCTTTGTTAATGTTGCTGCTGCTGTCTCGGATCTGCAGAGGACATGGATCAGATTAGGACACTAATAAAACATCCACAGTATTTTTCCTGTACCACAGTATGAACCCGTCACTGGCTTTTTGTTTTAATTCATTAAAGCATATTTCAAAACTCTTGCCTGAACACCTGCCTGACCAGAGGCCCATGGGTGGAGGCTGTAACTGCCCCACTCATGGCGCCTGGGTTTCGAGGGTCCTCGATCCCCTGCAGGGCGCTGATTAACACAGGTCTGCTGTGGGACCATCTGTTGGATCATATGTTGAGAGTCTGGCAGCAGATGAAGTCCGCCTGTGATGGCATGATGTTAGGTTTTATTCTGTATGATGTTTGGGGGAATAATCAAAGATATAATTATCTAATATCTGCAGTTTGACTTGGTTCCATATTTAGCGTAGCTTAGCGTGTTTGTTATGTCTTCCTCCCAGCTAACTTCCACTGTAAGCCGTCAGTGCTGATGGTGGATGAGCTGCTGTCTGCCTACCCCCACCAGCTGACCTTCTCTGAGGCCGGCATGAGGATCATGATCACCAACCACTTCTCCCCCAGGACCCGCCTCACCATGGCCTCCCGCATGCTCATCAATGAGGTACGTGCACAACCAGACTGCGTCGTATCGAAGAGGTTTAATCCTAGCAGCGCAACCCTGAAAGGAAGTTTTATATCAACCTGAGTTATAGAGCTTTTATTTTGAACTTGGATCTAAAGATCAAAAGAGTTCTTCCATGCAATGTGAGCAAACAACAAATTGATCAATCCAATTCATTTATAATAATTAAAAAACGTGAAAAACTTTGACTATAAAATCATTACAGATAAACCAGACAGGATCAACACAAGGTTTTCTAACTGCATTGTTTAAGCAGCTCTGGAGTATAAACACTCTTGTGTCGATGGCTTCGTGTTTTTCCAGAGACAAAGACTGATCAACACGTCAGAGACTCGAGTCAACCGCATCACCAATGGCGACTCAGACTCAGCGGCCAGGAGTCAGGGGAGGCGGGGCTTAGAGAATGGGATGGGCGGGGCCGAGCAGGGTCTGAACGGGAGATGCCGACTTCAGCGGCTGGAGTCTGGCAATGAGACGGAGAATGAAAATGAGGACAATGAGAACAACGAGAACGATGAGGAAAGAGAGGGAGAGGACGACAATGGAGGCCCCCTGGTGCCGTTCAAAATTCCAGGTTGGTAAATCACAGACGTTTAGAAATAAAATCAACCGAGTGTTTAAGATTTGTCTGATACCCGCTCTCCATCCCTGTCTCGGTCCAGCTGGGGTGTGCAACAAAGTGAAGTGGTTGGCCATGTGGCCGCTGTCCCTCCTCCTTTTTTTCACCGTGCCCAACTGTGCCAAGCGCCGCTGGGAGAGATGGTTCATGGTGTCCTTCTTCACGGCCACCATCTGGATCGCTGGCCTCTCGTACATCATGGTCTGGATGGTCAGTACAGTCACACACACACACACACACACACACACAAAGTGAATCATGTGTGTCATCAATGTGTTTCCTTTCAGGTGACTGTGATCGGCTTCACGCTCGGTATACCGGACGTCATCATGGGCATCACCTTCCTGGCAGCAGGCACCAGCGTCCCTGACTGCATGGCTAGTGTCATAGTGGCGCGGCAAGGTGCACACACACACACACACACACACACACACACACACACACAGATCTGAATTTTTCCTGAGAAAAGCAGGAATACTGTGAAGAGAAGTTCCCAGCAGGCTGTTGCTTGTCACTGCTGACTGCGTGGCCGCACGCAGACCTTGACGGCGCTGCTCTCTTTGCCTCAGGTATGGGGGACATGGCCATCTCCAACTCCATAGGCAGTAATGTGTTTGACATCTTGGTGGGTCTGGGCCTGCCCTGGGCGCTGCAAACACTCTGCATTGACTACGGCTCCAACGTGAGTGTCTCCTCTGCACAGAGGGATTCCAAGTAGAACCGGATGAACGCCCACAGATACTCTAGTAAAACAAGGGTTTTCTAATCATCCATTAGCCTTCTAACGTGATTAGCAAACACAAAGTACCATTAGAACACTGGGGTGATGGTTGCTCTATACACGTCTGTAGATATTCCATTAACAATGCATAGAGTGGATTTCTGATTCATTTAATGTTATCTTCATTTTTTTTTAATTTAAATACGCTTTTTCTTCAAAAATGAGGACTTTTCTAAGCCTTTTGAACAGTAGTGTAGTGTCTGTGTGGATCAGGACAAACCTGCAGAGCAACAGCATCTGTCCTTATTTCCTTATTAACAGAATATTTTTATAAAGTGCCGTAACACCCTGTGTCCGTCTCCACAGATCCATCTTAACAGCAGAGGTCTCATATTTTCCGTCGGACTCTTGC
Source organism: Pseudorhombus dupliciocellatus (assembly GCA_016785235.1). NCBI lineage: Eukaryota > Metazoa > Chordata > Actinopteri > Pleuronectiformes > Paralichthyidae > Pseudorhombus > Pseudorhombus dupliciocellatus. Next base: position 2,398,397 of record JAFBJW010000232.1, read on the forward strand.
TTGCCTCAGTATTCTTCACAGTGAGTATCCGTTCTCCACTCAGACATTATGTTTGAGTGGCTAACCTTCCAGTTTTCTAAACATCCTATCACTGACCACCAAACATCCTATTTCTCTCTAACACTTTGCAAAGGGTTTAAAAATATTTCTGCCATGATTTACTGCAAATGCAGTAGTGTCCTACTATCCTAGTATACATTCTCAACTCTCAGAATGTTCAAAGTACAACACCTGCGATGCTGACCTCCTCCCCGGTTTATTTCTGCTCTCTGCTCTGTCTCTAATTCCGTCCCTCCACCTGCAGGTTCTGGGCGTCCATTTAAACAAATGGACTCTGGACTGGCGACTGGGCTTGGTCTGCCTCGTCATGTACGCCATCTTCCTGTGCTTCTCCATCCTCATCGAGTTCAACGTCTTCATCTTCGTCAACCTCCCGACGTGCCGAGACATCCACTGACCTCCCTCCTGCTCCTCCTCTTCTTCTTCTACTTCTTCTTCTTCCTCTGACTGATGGAGGAAGTCTCACCTGGTTTCCAGTTTTTTGGCACCTCGGAACCAAGTCCTACTATTTATTTTTTCAAATAGAGAAATAGAGATATATATGATTTATCTTTGGTGCAATACACACACGAGAGAGGACACGGGAGGTTTTCCATGGTCGGGGACCGGAGAGGCGGCGTGGAGAGGAGGTCCCAGCAGCTGCGTTTGCTGCCAATTGCCCAATGAACAGAGAGGTTGGCGGGAAAAGAACGTAACCGTAACAACACCGACGGATCGGCTGCTGCTGTAACTGACCGACTGGAGGGAAGAGCGAGATCCCGCGCGTCCAGCGGCTTTCAGCTGGATTGTTTGTTACTCTTTGTACAAGATTGGATATAAGCACACAATTAAGGTATTTTTAAGTAAAGACTGGCTGTCTCTGTATATATTTGAGGATTATATAAGTACTAATATGAGCTGATATACAGGACTCTTTTATGCACAACTGGATCAGTCTTGCGACGTCGTATGCTTTACTGTAGTGGTCTGGTCTGCCGGCGACACCCTCACCACGCTCAGCACCAGCCAGCGTAGCATGCTGTAATAGCCACGAGTCAAGTCTAGCTTTGCACTGTCGGAGAGAATCACGATATTTATCAATATTCACATAGAGTCTATTCTTGTTTGTTTCTCTGCGGGCGTGTCCACGTAGGTGTGGGCCTTGTTGTTCTTTGATAAACCCACGTGAGAAAGGGATCTTCCTGGGTACGACATCCGGCACTGTCACTTTATGGATTAGAGATAATCTTCTATCTTTGCAAGGCATCTACAGGTACTCTAACAAGTAACTACTGAAGTTAACGCTCCCTCTAGACAGTAGGCCTCTTGTGCTGTATTAAAGAGTTAGTTTTAAGTCTCTGAGTTGAACCTAACGTTACTTCTTAAAGCCAAAAGTATTTTTAGAACAGGAGGAGTCGAGTGTGTGTGTGAGTGTGCGTGTGTGTGTGTGTATATTGTCAAAGCTTAATTTCTGATGGGTCTTGCTTAAGATCGGTGGTAAGGTGTTAGGGTTAGGTTAAGGGTTTAAGAGTTAGTGTTAGGTTGCACACGATGAATGTAAGTCAGTGTAATCTCCAGCTGTGCAGAGTGTGTGTGTGTGTGTGTGTGTGGGTGTGGGTGTGTCCTAATCTGGAGGGGAACCAAGGAAACCACTGTTACTGGGAAGACATAATCATGATTTATTTATGAATTAATTTATTCAAAGATCATGTCTAACCTCCAGTTTCAGCCCTTCGGGTCGTGTACAGTGTGTTAAATGGAGCGCTCTCCACTCTTTGTCGATGGAGCTGTACCTGTACTTAATGTACTGTACTTAATATATAATTCAAGTACTGGAAACTGACTTGATGTTGTTTATATTTAAGATCTTAGAACTTTATAATTTATAAGTTTTGTACAGTCTGGAACGATGTGGCCACATTTGTGTATCGGTGCAAACACAGTGGTATTTGAAGATGACACACACATACACACGGAGAGAAAATCTGCATCAAAGATTCACTTTCAGGTAAAAAAAAAAAAAAAAAAAAAAAAAAGATGGACGTTGATGGCACGTGAAGCTTTGACCTTTCACCTCTCTTACACAGGGCTTGAACTCTTGTGCCATCTTTTGTATTTGAGGCTTCAAACCCCGAGCCTGTGGCCATTCTCCTGCTTGTATTTGAGCCAAAACAGAACCGCCCTTGTCAACAGTATTGCCACTCTGTTCCAGCATGTCTTCAAAATATGTGGAAGATGCCTTTTTTTTTTTTTTTTTTATCCTAATTTTACCTTGGAAGATTCCCTTGTTAAGAGAACTGCTTCTTCATGAATTAAAAGCCTCCTCTGTGGGCGTGGATGCACCTCCTGCGGCCACAGGATGGCGCTGTACAGCTGGGCTGTTCTCTTACACCAACGGAAGAAAGAGGATTGGATGTCATTTCAGTCATAGGGATAAATACTGGAAGGGTTTGCATGCCTTGTTCAGGTTTCTGTTTATTTTGTGTGTGATTTGAATGCGTCTCCCAGATCAAACAGACACTGTCTTGATTACGCTGTACATATCAGAGGGATATGCTATCATAAACACCGATGTTTAAAACAACTGAGCAGTTATATTTGAGATATATACAGTATTTAGAATGTAGGCCTACAACAGTTCGTTTTCAGCTAATTCATGTCGTTTTATGCTCATGTCTTTTGAATTGTTTGTAAATCCTCCTTTTTGTTGACGAGGACCTCTCAGAGCCAGAGAGAGACACAGACGTCTGCCTGGTCCCCGGGGGTCTTCTTGCAATAAACTGATTTACATACACATTTCGTTTTCCCCTCTTTCAATGAGCTGGACTTACTGTCGTGAAGCCATGTTGCTTCACAGTTTTATTTCGAGAGATGCACCCACTGATGGACCTTGACCGTTTCTGTCATTTTTATGTCATTTAAATGCAGTGATTAAATTTTAGGATCACTTTCTAAAAAATTGTAAACATATGTGAAATATCTGTAGACTAATTTATAGCCTTAGTCTCAGCTACCGCTTGATTTGCCTTGAAGGTACAAGAATGTGTAGCGTTCATTATTATAGACTCCCTAAGCTTCTTACACACCCTGGACCTAGCAGTCAGCTGTTCATGTTTAGAAGTGGATCTTACCTAAGCCATTAACACTCTATAGGGTTATCTAGGGCCATAACCAAACAATAGAGGGGGCCACACGATCAGTGTGTGTGATCTGGTGCTTGCCCTGTGAGTGTTTTGGGGCCACACGCAAAATCTTGCTCAGGGCCACCAAAATCCTAGGGCCGGCCCTGTACCTAAGTCTCAGATGAGGTGTCCTGTTTTCACCCTTCCCATGGAACCCACAGTATTTCAGAATATCTCCACAATAACACTGTAACTCTAATGTTCCACCTCACATTCACATGCTGGTTAGAAACTGTCAGCATTTCACAGCAGGATTAAAAAGTAAAGGTGAAAGTCGCCATCATCTCCTCAGCCAATCACACGGAGGCATCATGTTACAGCAGCCTCCTCCTCCTCCTCCTCCTCCTCCACTGCTCGGTGCTCTGCCTGGTCCAAACGCTGTGCCTGTGTCTGGGAGCTGCAGTCCAGCCATGTAATCCGCCGCTGACACCGGCCCCTCGGTGTCCCCACAACAACAACAACAACAACAGCCACCGCTGCATGGAGCCCCGCCCAAGCGGCTCCTGAACACTGCCTCCAGGTGAGTGGAGAGAGAGAGAGAGAGAGAGAGACTCAGCAGACGTTTACAGGAAGATTTCAGGAACCTTTCAGCGGTGCAGAGGTCTGTGAAGGGGTCGAGGGGTGTTTATTATAAAGCAGAGAGACAGCTGTCTCTGACGCGTGTCTCTTCTCACAGCAGTGATGGTTACATCGCGTGCGTGCGTGCGTGCTCCTGCAGAGGCATCTGAACTTGCTCTGGCTTGATTTGTATCGCAGCAGGAGTTCGACCGAGGCCCAAATACCTGCAGCGTGATGAGCTGCCTGGATGTATAGGTCCGTGCACGTGCGGGGTTATATATCACCGTGACTTCAAAGGGCTTTTATTGTATTTCCTGGAAAGGCTTCCATATGATCCAGCCTGCAGGCCCTGGCCTGTGGGCACCTTCAGGGTCAGGTCTTGTGTTAGAAAAGTGTGATCGTTCTCAAAATAGAGTCAGATAGAAGTGTAATGCAGCGGTGCCATGGTTTGTCTTCCATTTTCATAATAGTGCTAGTTGCAGCGTGTGCTGGGCAGTATTTGTTATTTGTGTTTGTGAAATGCTCTCACGTGTTATAGGTTCCATGGAATGTTTGAGCGTCCATGCACCAGCCAGACCTCATACCACAACTTACCTTTCACTGTGAAAGAGAGTAAACACATGAGTTCAGAGTGGATTCCCTCATCATCCAGCCACTCATATACTGATGGAGGGGTGGGGGACGTCTTTGAGTCCACTAAACTAAACTTCTGGAGAGCCAGAAGAAAACACTGCAGCAGCCAAATCCAGTTGAAGCAAATGGTGGCCAAGATTTCAGATGTAACGAAGTTAACATAGTTAAACCCATCTACTCTCCAAAAAGGAGAAAAATAATCACATCCTTCTGCCCCACACTCCCTCTGTTCTTTTCCATGCAGTCCCTTACTCATTTGCTTTTTATTATGAAGACCATCAATTCCAAAAATCTGAAGTACGTAGTGTTGCGGCACGTCCCAGCTTCTCCCGCTGGCCCAAACACAGCAGACCTGTGTGAACCTGAACGCTGCGCAGCCCACTGCCGTGCTGCTCTCAGATCTGTTTCTAAATGAACAACTATCTGATGTTTATCGCGGTAATAGAGCGGCCGGTTTCCTCACTTAAGCTTCTGTGGAATCTGTTGAAGAGATTAACATCGCTGCAGGACCGAGTGCACACGGAGCACCGGTGTCTTATTGCCGGGGCCAAGTGAATCAGCAGAGAGGTATTTTAATAAAAAATAACTGGTGTGCTTGATTAGCTGAGCTGGTTAGTGCTGCTGGCTGCTGTTTGACAGTTTCTTTTCATGCGATCGCTGGATTATTCTGATTGTCCTGCTCTAGATGTAGCCGAGTCATAGTCAGCCCATCAAAGGTTCTTCGGAACATCTGGAGGAGAAAATGAACTCATCTGCTTCATGATGACAAACTTTATTTACTCTTCATCTCATCCAAAAACAAGGTGGTAGCCATGTTTTTGGATGAAGTGTTGTCACTACCTACATGTGTCTGTGTTGCTGGTATAGTTTCACAAAATGAGCAAGAGGCGGGGCTAAGAGTGTCACCGACTGCACCCTGCACATTTTTTTATTTCTCCTTTTTCAGCATTCACCATGGAGAATGACAGTAGTTGGAATAGTTTGGGTTCATCAGGAAGTTCTGGCTCTGGCCTGTCCTGCTCCCTCAGACACATCCCCCACCTCTGCCCGTCCAGTGTCCCTGGGACTCATTTAAAGGGGAGTGGCCCAGAGGAAACGGCGCAGGCTTTTCTCGGCTGACCCTCAGTTTGGAAAGCTGTGGCTGGGCGGTGCTGGTTCCTGACACACTTTCTGACCACGATTCAGTCCACTGACTTTGGAAGCTGATCTGCCTCACGCTGTCGTTTGTTTAGCTTTTCTATGCTGCTGTTGGGAGACTCGTAAAGCTGCGAAGCCTCGAGTCTTAAAATTCTAGCCACTGAAAAAAGCCGAAAGTAACCCTAACCTTCTGTGCTGGAGCAAAAGAAAAGAAAAAAACGATTTAACAAATTCCTCTGTGTGTTATATAAAAACCAAAGAGCTTCCTGTGAAACTCCAAAACCATTGGATTGGACAGTCAGTCGGTTCAGCTGAACTTCCCCAGAACCGATGACCCACATTCTGCTCTGCGGTCGCACTTACTCACTCACACACACACACACACACACACACACACACACACACACTAAGGGTTTTCATCCCTATTATTGACACTATTCCAAGACAGGGGTTATATAATAATAACATCATGTATGTAACCAAAACAGCTGAGTAGGAATAAAATAGAAGAATGCAAAACATCAGAGACAAGAAACAAATGAACACATCAGGAAAAAAGTAAATAATCCTACAAGCATATATTACTATTACTTCTCCAATATATTCACACACACATGCGACACACACACTCACTCACTCACATCGTCTGGTTTGCCTCAGGGCAATCACATGGCCCTGGTGTTGGGGTTCTTCCTCCTCCTCCTCCTCCTCCTCATGCTCAGAGAGCAGCGTCGAGCTGCTTTCCTCCTAACAACACTAACTGGATCTCACATCCGACCCACGGCGCTTCATGTTGTCCCGACAGTTTAAACAAATATTCCTTTTATTGTTTTTGTTTGTTTTTTTTTACCACAGTGTTTTTGTACTGCAGTGTTGCTCAGTGTGGAGAGAAACAGAAACAGTCCCTGCAGTTTTCTGAGGATTATGCAAAGTCACGGGATAAAAATAGAGCAAATAACACAGCCGCAACGTCAGCAGGTTTCACTGACTAAAATTATCACTTTATTCTAAGTTTGATGACTTTAAAAACTTCACAAAGTATTTGCCTCAACTGATTTAGTTTAGTTTGTAGAGTTGGCCTCAACACATCACTTATTGTGGCCAAAAATGTTCAGTTTGGACCACAGAGTTTCCCCGAAGTTTCCCATTGTTTTGCAACATGTTTCTGCCTCTAAAACATGAAATCTCAAGTCTGCCTTCATCAAACTTACTCAAAGGTTTGACTCAAAGAACTGAGTTCAGTGGTCAAAGGTCAAAGGTCTCCTCATGTACCACCAAAAGAGCACACATTATATATATATATATATATTACCCACAATGCCACTGTTGCCTATAAAAACACTGCAGTGATGTTGGCGCCTGGCTCCTAAATAGCGGAATGAGCTCGATCACACGTTGTCCGCCACAGACTTAAAACACATCGCTGACAACACCTTGTTTAAAAATATAAAGAAGTTTAGTTACTTACATGTAGTACTTGTAGTACTAGGTTAGGTCAGGTCAGGTTAATGACACGTAATGTCTCTGGGTCAGATCATCAGGTCTGAACTTATACTACATACATGCTGCCTAACCAGTCCGTTATGTTGAGTTCGTAGTAAAACATAAAGTGGAGGATTCGTGTCCTTAGAACCATAACTGCTAATAAAGTTATATATTAGAACGTCGCTCAGTGTGTTCTCATGTTCGCAGGAGCACGTTAAACCACCTGAAGCTTCAGACTCAGTAACACTGAGACCATTCATCCGCTCTGATGCGGGGCAGCAGCCTCGCCGCCAGCCTCACGCCTGCTGGGAGGACACCAGGGTCCTGCCACCACATTGGGCGATAAAAACAGAAATTCCAGAGCTTAATGAAATCCTGCTGTCATTCTTTCTTTATTATCATTGTATAAAACACAATGGAGTCTGTGTCTGTGCAGGGAGGGGGGGCGGGAGGGGGCTCGTCTGTGGCTCTGTGAGGGAGGGGCGCTCGCTCTGACGTGACTTTGTTTATGTGCAGCTGAGGAACACACACCTGGACACACACAGTGAGCTGCCATGGAGGAAGAGACATGGGTGAAGTGTTTGATTGGCTCACAGGTCTTTTCTCACTGGGTGGAGCGCCGCCCTGTTGGGAGTTATATTGTTTTCTGTTTGTACCCAGCATGCTCTCCAGAGGCTCGTGCATGTGGGACGCAGTGTTTACCTTTCGGTCAGAGTTTCTGTTGGCAGGTCCACGGAGCGCAGTGATGACAGAATCATCACTCGCTGACTTTCTGGAATCAGCACAGTGGGAGTCGCTTGGTGAAGTTCCTCCTCCAGTGTTTCACTTGAACGCTCAGTTTCTTTGTTTCTTTACTTTCCTGTGTTTGTGGAAATGAAACCAGCGTGGCCGACAGATCGGTTCCATTCTGAGGCCGTCAGGAAACTACCCGAGACGCAGCAGGTCACTGCATGTGTAGATAAGATTTACTGTAACTGACTTCATCGACTTCAGTTTTCCTTTTCCTCATTGACGTCGCACAATCACGATAGCGGAACCAACAAAACAATGATGTGGATGCATAGCAAGAAATGATTCAGACATGATGGGAGTCAAGGCAGTGGTGTTAAATTTAATTTCAAATGGCATTAAAAAGGCTTAAAAAGTCTAAAATTTAACTTTCTTTAAGCTGTAGGAACCCTGCTTTAACAATCAAATGATCCTCTACTTTGTTGTCTTTTCACTTTGTGTGAAGCCCCAGGTCCACTGTGTGTCTGTCGTATCCTGACATGATCCTCTAAGTCTGGTTTGTTTTGGATGTGGGGCTCTCTTGGCTCTGTGACATGAAGATGCACGTGTGGGCGTACAGTGGACAGAACATCTCCTGGTTTGACTGTGAATATCGGCCAGGAAGGGAAGGACGAGCCTGATTACTGCTGTTTCAGCCAAACAGGAAAGAGAGTAAACTGGAGATACGGGGAGGGACACGTCACGAACAAAGACAGATTAAGAAAAAGAAAGTTTAAAAGAGATTCTGCTCAAAAAAACTTCCAGAGACAAGAAGCAAATGAATCCAATGTAAAATTCAAAAGGCGAGCAGATCAATTAGTACAACATTTACAAGTAATCACAAATAAATAAATTGGGAAAAGTATTCAATTCTATAAATAAAAGAGTTTCTGCTGATTTGAGGTCATTTTCAGGATGTTCAGTTCCATCAACACCCACCAGCAGTGTCCCACCAGAGCCCAGAGGCCTGAACCCTTTGCTCTGATGGTTGGGGAAAGAAGGGCAGCTGCTCTTGAAGGGAGGCTCGCCAAAATGGAAAATGAATTATGTATGTGTGAGAACATGGGAAGAAAATCTTGGAAAAAGAAAGACAGCGAAAATGTGATGGAAGGAAATAGGAGAGTCAGGTGAGAGGAAACGCTCCAGCCGAAAAATAAGTGGAAGACTGAAACGAAGGCGTGATGAAGACAGAGCAGAGGTGAATGAGAGGAGGAAGAGACAGACAAAAAGCCTTCCAGCAGGCCAGCACCTCCATAATACAGCTGCGGCCAAAGCAGGAATTTCCTCTGGTTGCGCCACAGCTGAAGTATCTGAAGTGAAGTGTGTTTCTGACCCACAGAGCTGCGGCGCCTGCAGACACTGTCTGAGACACACACACACACACTCAGACGAAAGGGCGCAGGAGGACGACATGGCCTTCAGCTCCTCAGCCGGGAACCCTCCCAGCGGCCTGACCGACAGGAGCGGCAGCTTCTTCAAGGTAACGACGGCGTGGACGTGCAGAAGATTCATTTCCTGTTTATCTTCCTGCTGAGGTTCTTTTCCGGCTCACTCCACTTGTGTTTAGAAGACAGCAACAGACCAACAGACAGTAGTATTCACCCCCGTTTTAGAGTAAACTCTGTTTGAAACTTGTGTTTCTCTCACGTCAGCCGCAGTTTCCATCTGTCCCTGTTGAGGCCGAGCTCACACACCTCCAGGTGGTTTTCAGTTTGAACAGACTAAAGTAAAAGATTTAAACTCGAATGGCCCAGTGGTTAAATTCAGTCAAGCTGCACACACTCATGAATCAGCAAGATCCACCATGAGAAAAGGCTCATGTCGAAAATCTCACATCGTCAAAAGAAAAAACTCTGGATCCACACCAACATTTTCACAAGATGCTGCACGCTGACAGCGCTGTGGTGGTTTTCTGTTTTGTTGTGTTTCTCTTGTGCGCGCTCTTGCTCATAAACAAACCAACGGATGGACAGCGGTGCCTGAGCAGAGATACGCAGATATAAATAAAATGGAGGAAAAAAGTGTGTGTGTGCGTGTTGCTGATGCCAATCAACTGTTCTTGTGGCGTTGAAGTTTTGGTCCTGATGGAACTCAGTCTCCTGCCGGGGGGGGAAGGGAGTAACTGGAAGAGTGTGTCACCTGGATGAGAGGGTGTTTTGACCCCGTCTCCCAGGTCACTGCTGGTGTGTCTGTGTGTCGCTGAATGAATCTCATGCAGCTGCAGTGAGGAAAGATTTGAGCAGTTTAAAAAAAGTGCCGGTCAGTGTTCATATTTTGGCTACAAACAAATCAGTTTATTTCAGTGTTTTAATACACACAAATCATGTCAATCGACTTTCTGCAACGCCTTATGACAGCAGTAATTTATTGATAACCTGCGTTCAGGTCCAGAGAGCATTATTCAACCCTCACACCTCATCAGGTCTCTGTCTTTCAGAGGCTCTTACTGGTGAAGTCTCAGCATAATTTATAGGTTTATTCACTTCCATCCTGTCAGGGTTTCATCCTCACACTGTTTGTTCTGACTGGGCTCTCCCCCACATGCTCTCAGGACGTGTAATAGAGTATTGACTGATGACATCTTAAAGTGTATGTTTGGTACAGTTTTCCTTTGCTTTGTGCCATATAGTGAAGCAGGGCTGGCCTGAAGAAAGCCAGCTGCTCTGGCTGGCTCCCTGACAAACACACACACACACACACACATAGGAGCAATGAAATCTTTATTTTCTGTTTTCACCTGTATCTGCCTCCATGTTTTGATTTAAAAGCTGTGAACACAGAGTAAGGGAGGGCTGTCTTGCCAGTGGAGGCGATTGCAGACTGATATCTTTGGAATCAGGGGAGGAGGCGCAGTGGGACGAGACCAGATACCAGGATGCTGAATCACAGATGGATCAGTGTAAATAAACACATATATGGAGAGCGTTGCACTGCGGATGAAGACAAATTAAGAAAGTCATTATATCAAAGTCACAACAAATACAAACACAGAGACTGGTGCAGCAAGTGAAGCCAGACACTGTAAATTGTTTCGTTAAATAGAGTCCAGCGATGTCTGTGTGTATTTGTTGGGCAGGAAATGTCTTGGACTTGATGTCCAAAATGTTTTTACATGTCTGGAGCCCTGATACCGTCAGTTAACATCAGAGCGAGGTTAACACGTGATGCGAGGCCTTCAAAGACTTAAATGACCCTGTGACTCATGTGTATCTCGTAATTTTTGTGTTTTACTTTTACATCCTGTCTTCAAAGCAGCTGCAGCGTTCACCTGACGCCGTCATCCATCTTAAATGCTCAATCAGCCACTTTTAAAGCTTCAGACGAGGAAGTTCGGCCACAACTATGAAACATAACTGAATGTTGTCTCGCCTCTGATTTCCTCTGCAGCTTTTTCCATCATTCTCCCTCTGAGAAAGGCCCATGGGTGTGTGTGTGTGTGTGTGTGTGTCTGTGTGACAAAACCAAACACATAGTTTCCCATTGACTCCATCCATGGCTTTAACAGCAGCACATGCAGAGAATCACTTACCTCTAAAGACACACACACACACACACACAGTCAATAAAAGTGGAGGCAGACTCAGATGAATGGAGCGGGTTAGCTGTATAAAAGTTATTGAAAGGCTCAGTGTTGCAGAAAATAAGGAAGTGAAATAAGGCCAGCTTTAGCTCCACCATCAGAGCTGCACACGGCTCTCTGCCCAGCTCTCGTGTTCACTGACCTTCATTTTATAGCTCAGGAATTTCCCATGTCTTCTCCTCTGGCCTTATTCCCCCGTTTTCATTCAGATAATCCAGTGCCTGTCTATTTAGAGAACGTAATAACAGTATGTCTGCTTCTCTCCATGGCTGGATTAACTCTGTCCCTTGTGTGTTTGTGTTGGAAGACTGAAGCCGATCCTGGCCCCTGGTTTCTCGTGTCATAATTTAATTAAAACACTATCCAGTTATCCAGAGTTACAGCGCAGATTGGGACGTGTGTTGAAATGATTTATTGGATTTATGTATTTTGTATTTTTCTAAAACTTGTATTACTATTTACAGTAAATATGCAAATATTCAGTATTTGCTGTTAGGGCACAGACAAACCAAAGCGGGTTTATTTAAATATGAATTTAAAGATAGTTGATGATGTTTGAGCTCCACTGTAAACTCTGACGTCCCGGGAACTAAACACGGTGAGAAAGCTTGATAGTGTGCATGTTTCCTCTCTCTGGGATTAACTGCAGTCACTCAACACTAATTCAGGGGTCGGCCCGTTCAAGCTGCCACTCGGTGTGATTGCAGCCTCTGAGTTTGGGCTCATCACAAAATGACACCTTCAGAGTCTGGCCCGCCGCGACTGGGATGGTCGTCACCAGGTTGAATTGCACGCTTCCATTTGAGTTTTAACCTGAGGGAGACTGGGGCTCTAACAGAGCTGGCTCCTCTCACGTCCTGTCAGGGGGTGGCTGTGGTTGTTGGCGTGCAGCCGGCCTGGTGGAGAGTAGTTAGTAAAAGGATGCCTCCTATTGGTTGAAATGTGTAATGGATGCTTCGATGTAAGAAGTAAGAAGTTCCTAAGAAAACAAACCCCTAAAGTTTAAGAACCCTCCTGTGTATATCTTTGAGATTCAACCTCACTGTTGGCCTTCACCACATCCAGACTCTCTGCTAGAACTTTCCAACGTGCAGTCGATGTCAACAACTTTCCTCGATTACCTCAAATCTCTGGTCTTCATTACCCCGCTCTTGTTTTGTTTGCGTTGTTTGACCCAGATCCTCAGCAGCACAGCGTCCAGATTCCAACATCTGCTCAGTGATGTTGCAGCCGGCCCCGAATCCCTGGGAGCGCGGGAATGTGGAAAATGTAGGGAAAGACGGGACAACATGAAAACAAGTTGTGGTGCACGCTCTGAATGAGCAGCTTTTAAACTGTTTTTTAAGAAAGTGACTGTGGGGCGTGGCTGGGTTACCTGGGCTGATTCACATTGCTGTTTACTCCACATTAGTGGTTTTCACTGGTGAAGAGGAAGATTGTGAAATTAAAGTGCCTGCAGATAGTAGTCAATTAGATTTATGTGCAGCTCAGTTCTCTGCCTCCAGTGTTTGGGGGGAGGGGGTCCTGCTTTCTGAGGCTGGTGTAAGTGATCGTCAAACAGATTCCATATCTGTTCTGCTGTCCGGACGCCAGCGTAGTTGTGGGCTGAAACTAACTCCAGAACAAAGGCATGAATATTGTTTTTACAACGCTGTGTTTCCTGTCTAAAGGAAACAGGGTCCACACAGAGGAACGATGACGAACCCTTTGTTCCAGATCTGACCAGTGCAGCCTGTCCGTCTATAGTCTCGCTTTCATATTTTGCAATCTAAATTTGACAGATGTTGTCGGTTTCGTTTATTGCCAACCACCCCCCCGCCCTCTTCTCCTTCTGACACTCACTGGAAGTGTCTCATTCTGTCCCCTTCCTGCAGCTGATTGACACGTTTGCTCTGGAGATCGGGGAGCTGAAGAAGGAGATGGTCCAGACCTCTCCCACTGCAGACAAGGAGCCCATGGATCTGCAGGGGTAATTCTCTATTTTATACACGTCTCCTGTCCTCAATCTAATTTTTTTTCTTGATAATATATGGGAATAACACTTTTTATGCCATGCTTTGCTATTTGTAGTAGTCTCCTGAATCAGATCTTCTTCAACGGTATTTCTAAATCACGTTGATCATCATCATCACCAGCAGATGGCATCAGTGTTTGTCCCTTTCTCTCTCTGTCGCTGCCAGGCTGGAGAGCGAGGTCAGCGGCGTCTACCTGCAGTCCCCCCACTGCTGCGGGGCCGGGGGGGAGAGGGACTCCGGGTACGACTCCCTGCGGAGGAGGATGAGCGTGCTGGACAGGCTGAACCAAACCCACCCAGTGTGGCTGCTGCTGGTGATCAGCGAAGAGGAGGCCCGGCGCATTCTGCTCAAGCAGCCCCCAGGGGTGAGGAGGCTCCCTCCTGTGGCGTTGGTCTGTTGTCTGAGTGCGTTGTTCACGCTGACTCCTCTCTGGTGCAGGTATTCCTGGTCAGGAAGTCAGCTGCTCTGCAGAGAAAGGTTCTGTCTGTGCGTCTGAAGGAGGACCAGTCCCAAACTCCCATCAGCCATTTCCCTGTCAAAGAGAGCCAGTACAGTGAGTACAGGAGTCACTGTGGATTCAATCAGGATCAGTAGTGTTTCAGAGGAGATGTGTTTCAAAAGATGATCCCACGTAATCCCACCAATTCATCGATAGGAAATGAACCACAATACTGTGTGTGTGTGTGTGTGTGTGTGTGTGAGACCTTGGCATTGTGGATCCTGTTGATTTTTAAGATGTCTCAAGGTTGTTGAATAAATAAATAATTATCTATCTCCAAAGCACATAGTGTGCAGTAAGATTCATGTATTCAGGTGTGTGTGTGCGTGTTTATTAACTGTGATATCTAAAACCTATATGAATTTAAAATGCTGCCGGTATAAAGTTCAGTAAGTTGTCCGGCATGTGTTGTGGTGCCGCACGCACAGTTGTGTCCCAGAGTGCGATGACATAGCAGCTGTGGATTCTCTTGAACTGATGACAGCGCACGTGGGAGGGGCCACAGGGCCTTTGGCCTGGTTTGGCTTTTAGATGTGGGTCAGCTGCTAGTTAGCCTCTGTGCTGTATCAAGCCCTCCACGTGAAGGACGTTTCACTTTGCTCATTAACATTATTATTATTATTATTATCCCAACTCACTTCAGTTGTATTGTATTTGGATGGACAGCTGTTTACCTCTGATGTAAACAGTTTTCCTGGACTCACCACCTGTCCCTCCATCTGCACAGTGGTGAGGTAATGAGGTCATTTTCATATCGGGGTGAACTATACTTTACAAAGACAGCTGAAATAACCAATAAAATCAGAGTAAAACAAGAAACCCTCATTTTTGAAAAGCTGAGACCGATTATCCAAAACAGATTTTTAAAATGGTTCAGTTGGAGAACTCACATTCAAATGCCTTGTCCCTCACCTTCACACTCTACATATTCACATATTGACTCCTGTTTAATTTGCATGTTGATTTGTTTGCAGCGTTTTCTCTCGAGGGATCTGGGATAAGTTTTGCAGACCTGTTTCGCCTGGTGGCTTTCTACTGTATTAGCAGGTAAATACACATTTCCTTTAGTGTCCATCACATCCTTCAGCCTCTGATGAAAGGGGATTTGAGGATAGAACTTCGACAAGTGGAAACAGTGTTTGTTGAGTAAGCAGTCGGCCCTCGGCGCTCAGGGCTCTCACTTCTTGATTTAACTGGTGCCAGGGTCTCAGACAGACTCAAACTGCAGACACGGGAAACAGTGGGAAACTGTGCCACAAGCAAAAAGACACCCAGCAGTGGATGTGACTGTTTCTGTTGAGCACGTTGCTCAACAGAAACCCTGGATCACGTGTTGGATCACAACACGGATGAATTGTCAGGGATCTTTATCTGTAACTGGAAACGGGTGTACGTCTGTGGAGATTCTCATTCATCCAGGTCATAGTATCAGGTGATCGTTTAGTCAAGGCAACTGGATTTCTTTCTTTATTGAAGACGTTTCGTCCTTCATCCGAAGGGCTTCTTCAGTTCTGGTTTAGACTGGGAAAAACCAGGAGATATATCTCTGGATGTGGGTGGAGCTGTGAGTATCGGTCATTCCCCTCGTTATGCAACTATAAGTCACATGACTGGGCTATTAACACGTGTCTCATCATGTGACAAAATGTCACATGACTCACTCACCTGTGTCAATGTGAGACAGACTGGGGGTCAATGGATCCTCATGCTCACACTGTCCAGAGGATGTTGGCTGCTCTGGTGTAGATGAGCAACTAAACTTCCTGGGATGAGATCTCAAGGCAGGGTGGTATGTAGTTGACAGACGGTGGCGTAGCCCTCCTCCTCTGTTCAGTGTTGGCCTTTCCAAGTGAGTGTAGATGGCTTCCTTTACTCCTCTCTCAAACCACCTATCCTCCTTGTCCAGGATGTGAACATCAGAGTCCTTAAAAAAAGGGACACTCTTTTAACGGGTGTGTCAACAAGTTTATAGGTTCATGGCATTATCACTGTTTTCAGGTTGCATCATTGACAAAACTGCAGCAGAACCTTCACCATAAAGTACTGTACACTGGGCAGTAATGATGAGACATAAAGTCCAACTTATTTAAGTGTATTTCTACTTTCTCTTTTGTGTTTTTTAATCATATTCTTGTCGTCCTTGCCCTAGGGATGTCTTACCTTTCACAATCAAACTCCCAGAGGCCATTGCATCTGCCAAGACTCAGAAGGAGCTGGAGGAGGTGGCTCAGCTCGGAGCAGGTATCTTCATTTACTTCTTTACTCTTCATCTTCAGCGGCCTTGCTGGAAATGTTTGAAGCACAGATGGAGTTTAAAATCATCCAAAGACTTTATAAAACCCAGAGCATCATTCCTCTCGTTGAGGATGAAGGACAGAGGATGTCTCACATCTTTATTAGCGGGCACGGCCCGTGCAATTACAACCGGATTGATTGATTGATTGGTGGACGTGGTGTGTCCCCTGGCTGTGCATGTGCACACGAGATGGATGAAATAACCAGCGTCTGTGTGTGTTTATTTCCCTTGGTCTTCTCACGCTGACCATTTGGGTCTGTTTTCACACCAGCTTTAGTCACCTCATCTCAGTGAAGTTATTCCAGGGCCAGCTGCCGTGAAACGCCAGTGAGTCAGCTTCCTATAGTGGAGGCCTACGCCATTACTCAGAGCTCAGTGTGGGGGGAAGGGAGTGGCCAGTGGAAAGCTCCAGTCGGCTGCGAGCTGTCTAAACACACGCATGCCATCGTACCACGGTCAGAAATGGGTGAAAGCACATACGTTTTATAAGCGTGAGTGCTAACGCAACGTGCACTGGACTGTGTCACAGATGTTGACAAACATGAATGCTGTCACTGGATGAGTCTGTGTGTATTCCTGGGAATGAAGCGGCTGTTAGTCATCATTCATTTCTCCTCATTCCTCCTTTTCCTACCTTGTTCTACTACTTCCTCTCTGGGAAAGGCAGAAAACCCCATAAAGTATAAACCCAGCTTCAGAAGCTCACTTAACAAGCTCATACATTCATTAAGGGAACCTCCCTTCTCCGCTGAAAAGCTTCTATTTAAAGACTAAATGCAGACTGCCTCAGTCTGTGCCGTGGACTCTGGGCACGCACATGTGAAACACAAACACGTGTCGCTCCAGACGTTTGAATGTGGCAGTGTCTTTGCTCCCTGTTCACCCCACAGAGGGCACACAAAGTGAGATTATGACTGTGAGTTTTTGGCCTACATGGATTGTATACGTTTTATTGTCTCATACTTTGGTTCAGCTTTCTCATTAGACTAGACATTTCAGACTATTTTGCTTAGTGCTAAAGTTGCAATGCTGATAATAAAAGGGTGAGCTTGGTAAACAGAAGTATGTTATTATTGAGTCCAGGAGCATGTTAGCTGTTGCTTTAACTACATGTTCACAAACTCATATTTGAACTTACTCTTTCGTCGGTGCATTATATCCATTGATTCCCCGACGAGGAACCACCTCCAGTAGGCTCACCACCCGCAGGAGGTCTCAGGTTACTGGTGCAATGTGATTTGGGTGCAGTCGTGCTACCCCCGCGACCCGGTAACGGATAAGCGGTTGGAAAATGACATGACATGACATGACAGTTCTTCTCCAAAGCTGGGCCGACACTGCGCTGTGTTAATGATTTGAGTGAAGTTTATAGGCGATCGAGCCGCGACTCAACGGCAGAGTGAGCCACAGAGCCAATGATGGCAGAGTCAATAGCCGTTATACTTCACTCTATAAAACCATGGAGCTGCAGAGAACAAGTTCTGTGTTTCTCAAGGAAGCTCACTCTTTATGTAGAAACTGTGTCAACACAGTTTGCAGTGAACACACGTGCAGTCTCTTTCAAGCTAAACAGACAAAACAGTTTGAACTGTTTTAATCCAATTTCATAATTATTTCCAGAAGCTTTCCATTTAACAATTTTCCATTTGCTGTAAATGAATTATCCATGAGACATTTTCTCCACAAACGTTTTACACTGATTCAAACTAATGATATTTCATTTGCGTAGCACCTAAGCGTCATATACATTGTCTCAGGAAGGGGGACAACTGCATATTCTTGCCAGCAATTTGTATTGGTCTTTAACCTGACAAAGTCAGGCGATCGTTGCTCACATGGACCCGTGAGAATACCACAGGCAGAGCTCCCTCTCTGGACACTGAGGTATTATGAGACATCTGAAACTGCTCTACCAGCAGTCAGCTGGAGTCTGCTTCTTTATTGAACCAGGAATGTACGAGGTCACGTTTCCATTTTTAGACTGCAGAGGCAGTCGTCACTCGGCTGTAGACTCTGTGCACATGCTTTAAAGTGTGTGTGTGTGTGTGTGTGTGTGTGTGTCTCCTGCCTGTTGATCTCAGTTTGGTGGAAGCTTTAACACAAAACTAAAAAAATTAGAGAGCATTTATTTAAAGCATTAAAGGGAAAGGGCACAAGATCACACATTTACAGACAGCCATCAGGTCTGTGAAGAAAATAAAATAGTACAAAAGCTCCTCCATGAGGGGAACTACAGGGGAATACTGCTCTGTTTGAATGACGTGAGAAGGAAAACAGAGCAGGAAGGAGAGAGGAGGAATTGGGACTGCGTGCCGTGTGGTGTGCTGAGTGCCCTCCCACTCTGTGATTAGCTCGGGCGACTCCCTCTGTGTGTCGGCATTCAGTGAATCAGACCCAAGAGACGCGGAGCTAAACCCACCACATTTCTCCGACCGGCAGAAAGTTAGACACACAAGAAGACAGGCAAAGAGGAGAGAAGTAAGAACTTTGATT
This sequence comes from Pseudorhombus dupliciocellatus, assembly GCA_016785235.1. Classification (NCBI taxonomy): domain Eukaryota; kingdom Metazoa; phylum Chordata; class Actinopteri; order Pleuronectiformes; family Paralichthyidae; genus Pseudorhombus; species Pseudorhombus dupliciocellatus. The sequence goes on from JAFBJW010000232.1 coordinate 2,417,082, forward strand.
GAACGGCTGATAATGGCTTTGCTCTTTCACATCTGTCCTTGAAGACTCGTGCGGTCTCAGATTATTGACTCACAGGAGAACTATGTATAGCTTAAAGTTGTGATGTTTGTGTGCGTGTGTGTGTGTGTGTGTTTCAGGGTTCTGGGACTCTGCCCTGTGCAGCCAGCGTCGCACCTCCCCCCGCCCCTGCCGCCCCCTGAGCCGGACACTCAGCCCCCAGCGAACCAACAGGAACAGGGAGGTTGGGGGGTCGCAGCAGAGACAGGCCGGGTCTTACTGTGAGAGCGCGCCTCCCACCTTGCGGCCCCACGCTGTTCCGCCGTCCTGTAATCTGGAGAGGAGGCATTCCAGTGGTCCTCTGTGCTTTGTCAACCCGCTGTTCCTCCAGACCCATCAGCACCACCATCGCCCCTGTGCAGAGGACGCTCCGCCGTGCGCTGCCGGGTCCAGCAGCCACCCAGAGAATGCGGGTGAATCATCGCTGAAGCCGACGAGCTGCAACAAATCTAGCGAGCGAAGCGTGGACGAGATCAAACTGAACGGAAAATCTAGGCTCCCGCCCCCTCGCCCCCCTCCCCCGCGCTCCATGCCTCGCCGACGCCCTGCGCCGCCTCCACCTGGACCTCCGGCAGCGACCGCCAGGCCCAAGAGCATGCCGGAGGCTGTCGCTGTGGCCACCAGACAATACCAGGCCCCCAGCAAGCGTCCAGCTCCTGCTCGGCCGCCAATGGGCGCCAAGCACAGCAGCCTGACCAAAGGTGCCAGCTCGCCCCTCGCCGTGCCTTCCAACCCGCCGCCTCCGAGGCCTAAAAAGCCTGACATGGAGGCCCACCGCTGCCACCTCGCAATGGACGATGAGACTATCGCCAGGGCCCTGTCCCGTGCCAAGCGTCCGTCGTGCCAGCCTACGCCTGCTGTCCCCGCCGATGCACCACTGGACAACACCGCTCAGAGTCCATCCAGTCCCAATGGAAGGGGACGCCAGCGTCTCAGTGACATGAGCATGTCCACTTCTTCTTCGGACTCACTGGAATACTCGCAGTCTCCCGGATTCTCCCTAGGCCTGGCCCCCAGCCCGTCTCGACACCGTGACCATCAGGACCCAGTGGAGGACAGCAGCGAGGAGGAGGAGGACGGAGAGGAAGACGAAGAGGAGGATTACGGGGTCGGCCTGGAGACTGACCTAGAGATGCGCCTCCGTACGTCCTTCAAGGCTAGGAGGCGAAAGGTGGGCGTGAGCCTCAGCGGGGGCTCTTTCATCCTCCCTCGAGCCCTGAAGGGACGCTTCCGCAAGGTGAGCGGCATGCTGAGCTCCCTCATGACCCCGGAGAGGCGGGCGGTGAAACGGATTGCTGAGCTATCCAGGAACAAAAGCTCGTATTTCGGCTCCTTAGTTCAGGACTACATCAGCTTTGTTCAGGAGAACCGGTGCTGTAACACATCAGCGTTGGATTTCCTGCAGACTCTCAGGCAGTTTATGACACAGATGAAGGCTTACCTGCGCCAGAGCTCCGAGCTGGACCCACCAATCGAGTCCCTCATACCTGAGGACCAGATCGGTAAGTTGGACATTGACAATCTGCAAACCATGACTTAAAACGCTGGAGGCTGTAGCTGTGATTGAGTTCATACTTTTTGAAACATCTCCCAGTGCATGCGTGGGCACGTGTGTGTGTGTGTGTTAGTCAGGTGCTGTCTTTGACTGCATTCAGCTCCGTGCATGTTTTCATTCCAGCTGAATGTGGGAAGTACAACCCCTTTTACTATTTCTGCAGAAGAGGATTTGAAAATGACTTAAGTCACTGACAATGTTCAGCGAGTGCCCAGGCTTGCCGTCGTCTGGGGAGGCAGAGTCTGCCTCATTATAGGTGTTGAGTTACAGAGATGCCATTGTGCTGTGCCCCAATGAGTTATCCTTGGCCTCTGCTCACTGTTGTATGCTCTTCATGTTGTGGTTCATCTTTTCTTTTTTTATTCAAATATGTTATTGATATTTTTTTTAATATAAATCTGGCTTCAAATGTCAGGTCAGGTTTGTACTGTAATTCTTTTATGAGTTTGGTTTCATGCAAGCAACGCTCTCCTGCATCTGCTTGTGGTGACATTGGATAGCTTTGGTTTCTCCTTTGGATATCCCATTCCTGATCGGAGTGGCGTACATCAGACGTGTTGGTACTGTCCTGTGAGGTCACGGTGATGGTGAAACTAAAGTTTGCCAACACGAGAGGCAATATCAAAAGGCCGTTTCAGTCCACGCGGATTACTGTGGACGAGAGAATTTGCATGAATATGTAAGCGCGTCTCTGCACACATCTCGCATCCCTTGTTCATTGTAAACAATAACAGCAAGGCCTTGTTCGGAGACAGAGAAGTGATCCGCTCTGGCGCTGCTAGCAGACCACAGATTTCTGCATTAATGCCTCACACAAATCTTTATGGGCGGAAAATGTGAGAAAAACGTAGAGCTGTAAATATATAATGAGAGGACTGTGCGCACTGTATGTGCTATAAATATCTGAGTAGGATTTTTTTGAAGATTGTTAGTTTTTCCCTGGAAAACAACAAAAAAAGTGTAAGCAGCGAGGCAGACAGTGGGATGCCTGTGCTCCTTTCCTGAGTGTGTACAGAGTGTGATTACATTACGGCTCAGTGCGTGATGTCTTGGAAGAGAAATGTAACACTTGAAGATTGGTAGCGACGCTAATGTTGAATGATTGTTAGCACGCACCCTGACTTATGGCTGTGATAGGACGACAACACACAGGGAGACTGTCACTTCTGTACAGATCTAAAGTTTTCTCTCCGATACATCCCTGAAAGGGTTTTCTCATGTGTTCAGTATAGGTATGTGCGCTTTCCTATTTATATCACGCACTCTCCTTCAGTTTATGGCGCTGGAAGGAAGCCTTTGAACAGGTTGTAGCCCAGATAAAGCCCAATAACAAACGTTGCTCAGTATACAAAGGAAGTGAGCCTTTCTGGAAGGAATCAGGAAGTCCGCTCTGTGTGTATTGCATGAAGTGTCCTCCTCCTTGTGTACACATGACGATCTGACAGAATCGTCCATCCCCTTGTTCATGAATGAGTTATTTATCTTTGTGGACTGTGCAGGGATTGTGTGTTTCATATTTGTGCTCCTCTGGTATTTTCAACACAAAGGCAAATGCAGGCCACACGAACAGAGCTCCTGTGTGTTCCCGCTCATTTGTTTACACTGTTGCAAAACACGTATTTTCTTCTGCCTAACTCAAAGCATTAGCATGACGCTGGAGGATGGGGACGCCTGTGAGACACAATTGTGTCAGTGTGAGCTGCTGGACATAGCTGAGGTAGGCAGGCAATGATATGAAGCCTATAGACGCAGGTCTGGGGTACAGATGGAGCCATTGTGAGATCAAAAGTCACGTTTGACCTGCTTCCTTGTTGGTGAACCGCCTCCTCAGATTCAAACTAATCTTTAACGCCTCACAGGGCAACAGTTCACGCCCTTTAACGTGAAGGTCGCCCTTTAACGTGAAGACAAATATGTAAGCTATTAGTCTTTGAATGTCAAGCACAGAGGTTAGTTATTTATTCATCTTGTTGTAGTCGTTGAAAGCCATGAGTCAGAAATCCTACTCTTTGACAGAATGTTGCTTTGGGCTGCAAGTAACCTTCATTTTTTATTATGGATCAATCACACAGTTATTTCCTCAGTGAACTGTCACCTTTAAAAAGTGTGAATCACTATCATCTGAATAATGACTGCAACAATTAACCAAGTGGAAAATGTTGAAATCTAACCATTTCTTGAGCTGTTACTGTTCATCAGTCCGATGGGATAACCCCAAACGTTCTTATTGGGTTAATGACTCCATTACGGTTTGAGATGGGCTCACAGCTGATTTTCTATATTAATAGTTGTTATAATAATCGACAGCACAGTTTAAGTTTCATGTGATATGTCTGGTCCTTAGTTATACACATTCACCTTGATGTATTTAGATATTACTCCCTTTTTACCCAGGACTGAAAGATGAAACTGGTTATCTTATCTGTGTGTGTGTTTACGTGCACAGACCAGGTGCTTGAGAAGGCCATGCACAAGTGCGTCCTGAAGCCTCTGAGGACGGTGGTGGAGGTGGCCTTACATGACTTCCAGGTCTGGAGAATCTGCTGGCTCTTATTATATCAGTGGTCGTTTTACATGTTGATATGTGCTTATTGTTTAAACTGATAGAATATTTAATTTAAAAAGGAAAACAATAACATTTATATAGAGAGAGAATGAAAATTGTATATCTAATGTTGTTTTATACAAAGAGAATAGACCTCTCTAAAGTTAAACAAACCATATATTCCTATGACAGGAAATTGGAGATAATAGACAGTGTAGTGTAATAATCAGCAGCTTCATTTTCAATGTACCTGATCTCCTCTCTTCCATCTCATTTCTTTGCAATAAAGTGAGCAAACATCATTTCCAGAACACCCCCTTCCAGCCTGTGTTTGCTTTCCTGCAGGTGAGCAGTGGAGCTTGGCAGCAGCTGAGGGAGAACCTGGCCCTGGCTAAGACCAAGAGGCCCCAGGAGCTGGGGGTGGATGGGGCTGTGCCCCCTGACGCGGTGGCTATCGAGAAGATCCGTCACAAGTTCTTAAACATGAGGACGATGTACTCCCCCGAGAAAAAGGTGTCTCTGCTGCTGCGTGTGTGCAAGCTCATCTACACCATCATGCAGGATAACTCAGGTACGGCTGGCGCTGGACAAACGCTGCATGCGGCGCACGTTGCCTCGTCCGTCTGACCTGTGTGAACGCCACACCCACTGCCACTCTGCTCCCCCTCTGCTTCCTTCCAGGGAGGATGTACGGTGCCGACGACTTCCTGCCCATGCTGACTTATGTGGTGGCTCAGTGTGACATGCCGCAGCTGGACACAGAGATCCAGTACATGATGGAGCTGCTGGACCCGTCCCTGCTGCAAGGAGAGGGTAGGTGCTGGACGTTTGTCCCTCTAGGTGTGCAACTTTAACATGTGAGTAACTGCACTACTCAAGAGGCACTAAGTGCTGACCCCCGCACCGCCCTTGAAGCTGCACGCCATATTCAGGAAGAAGGTCTTCCTGAGAACGGCTCTGGCTCGGCCAGTAACAAATTCTGTGGAACTCATTCGAGATGAGGCTCTAACTGAGCTGTGTGGCCAGATATTTGTCTCACACAACCATCTGTTTGAGATCACTGTAACTTTTTCCAGCTTTGTGCAAATCAATAGATGAGTAGGGTGAGATGTGGATGAAGATAACTTCCTGTTCATGTACTGCACTGTAGAGATACTGGCTGTCATCCACACCTTCACCTGGTCTCATTGACCGGACCCCATGTTTGATAGCTGATGTCTTTGTCAGAACTCAACCTAAAACTCTTAGAAATGATAGTAAATATTACTATTAGTTGCATGCTGTTTCTATTATCACATGCAAACAGAAACCTGTTCCCGGGACTGTGTCATCTGTGTTGAGTTCACGAGGAAGCTTAACTGAATGAGTTTGATCCAGGCATGGGGAGGAAAGCCCTCACGACATTGGCAGGAAATTCCAGTCCATGTTTGATTTGAATGGGCTGGAACAGGTTAAGAGGAAAACCTTCCCAGAATGAAATATTTTCCTATAAGCGTCAACCCGTCTGGCATCAATGCATGCGCACGTACGTGTTACCTTCTTTGAGCATTACTCAGTGATCATTCAATGCAAGTGTTCCACTAGACGTTAAAGGGGTAGTTCACTGAAAAATTATCTTCTCACCACTATGCATCTTTGAATCCACAAAACACTTCTGGAGTGTCAGGGGTGACCAGTGCTGTAAAGTGAAGTAAAGTAGTGACCAGTAAAAAAAAAAAAAAACACATTACTTCATATTACTTACATATGTGGGGTCTTCCAAGCTTCTCTAATATGAATGTTGGGGCTTATGGACACTTGGAGGACAGCACATGAGCGATATAGAGGAATGTTATATGCTCACCCAACCCTTCATCAGCTGAGGAGTGGATTACATTTTTTTCGCTGACCTTTCCCTTTGAGCTGAATTTATCTGTTTCTGAACTTTATGAAAGAGGAACTGCTTTACGTCAGTGTTGTTGCTGCGTCATCTCCTTTCATTTCTAGATAGATGAACCTGATGTGGTTTACTTTCCAGTTTCTCTTTCTAACTTCTCCCTCCCCGTGTCTCTACCCCAGGAGGTTATTACCTGACCAGCGCCTACGGGGCCATGGCCCTCATCAAGAACTTCCAGGAGGAGCAGGCAGCCCGGGTGCTGAGCTCCGAGGCCAGGAACACTCTGCACCAGTGGCACTTCCGACGCACCGCCCAGCGCTCGGTGCCGTCTGTGGACGACTTTCAGGTATCACGCCTGACCTGAGCCCACCTTGAACACCCAGGCAGTGAGTCGAAGTCGAACCATATAAAGCCAAACTTCCCGTACACTACTGGGAAGGTGCATGTCAGCAATCAGTCGCAAGGAATATTTCTACAATTCTCTACTAATAACAATGCATGTGAGGCTGACCTATGGCTTTATATTTTTGGTACAAAGCTCCCTCTTGTGGAACATTGAACCAACTGCATGTGATGTTTTTCTACGGCTGTCGAGCAGGGGTGTCCAATCTTCACATGAAACACAAATACATCGAAATACATTTTTACCAAAATCCCTCTGCCTTTCATATTTGGAGACCACAAAAAGGGAAAAGAAAAAGTGTGACTGGAAAAAATAAACTTTCTGGAAGATTAAACATCTGGGTTCGAAACATTACGTATTATTTACAATCCTCAATGTAAATGTCTAAATTCAACACATTTGAACAGGACAATAACACTAACCGTTATATATATATATATATATGTGTATAACGTTATACACAGATACAAAACATTCAGGTTCATATGAATGAAACTTTGTTACAGTCGCCATTTCAGAAACGGGCTGGAAATTGTCGAAATTATTTTTGCACATGTGTATTTTATCATGTGGTCAACGTCACTTGCAGTCCAAATATTACTGATTTTATGGCAGAGGCTGCAGGTTGGTCGAAATTAGCCCCCAGACATGGACGTGCCTGCTGTGCAATAACTGCATGTCTTCGTTGGCTGCTTGTACTGTCCATCTTTTTTCTTCTCTGGCGAAGTTAAAAACAAGACCTTTTGTGTGTCTCTGTAGAACTATCTCCGTGTAGCCCTGCAGGAAGTGGACACAGGCTGCACGGCTAAAACCTTGGTCGTCCACTCTTACACCACCACGGAGGAGGTCAGCTCGCTCTGCGCCTACAAATTCAAGATCCCCGACACGGAGGACTACGCACTGTTCCTGGTTACCGAGGATACGAGCCAGCAGCTGGCTCCAGACACACACCCTCAGCGCATCAAGTGTGAGCTGCTCAGCCGACCCCGCGCACAGACCTTCCACTTCGTCTACAGGAGGGTGCCTAACCTTAACCTCCATGTGCCTGCCGTCATGCAAAATGGAAACTGCCTTCAAGTTGAGTAGTCGGGGAGAGAATGTAACAGCTTGCTAACAGGTGGTGTTCCTCCGGTGCTGGTTCATGTTTGTTTTGTTGAAAGATTTAAAGGATGTCTTACCTTGGAAACCAGTCGTCTGCATACTAATGCAGGATGAATAGGATGGATTGTGTAAAGTGCTGGTGTCTTAACTGATACTTCAGGTATGAAATGAAAATAGAAAAATGACAGATGCACCTCCGGGTCTCCTTGGTGTTTTATCTGATGTAGTTCGACCATGTGTTGAGCTGAACTAGGTGGATTGTGTGTAGAGGTATAAAGGTTTTTGGGATGTAAAAGTTGTATGGACATGAAAGGTTCTTGTTGGAGGTTGTGCAGCACAATATTGCATTTCATGTTACTAAGGTTTGCATTAACTGCTGTTCTTCCAGGTGCCTTCAAAAAGAACATGATGAATATTCTCTTTGCTACTGAAAGTTTACAGCTGTCATCCAGTCATTAGTCGCCTTTCATCCATTTAAAACTTCGCGCTAAAACGTTAATTTAAGAAGCAAAGTGAACAATTGTAAAAGTTCAAACTATTGTTATTTTTGCCTGTATGTTTCTGTCTGCAATTGCGGGTCAATTGTAGCCTGTATTTCTATGTAGAAATATTTTTATATTCAAATGTTTCATCACTATAGTGACAAAGATCTGTGTTCTGATTTGATCGTCCTGGACTGGACTTGGATTTTACACCAGTTATTTCTCAAGGGTCATCTAACGACAACACTGTTTTTACTATTTGTTATGAAAAGCTCTGAGCTGAGTCTGTGCATTTATAAAACTATTTCCAAACAAAGTTGCGTATTGACTTCAACATCATCGTGACTTCATTGGTGTTGCTGTATCATCTAGAGGGGGGGCTACAGTCTATTAATCAGATGTTATTATGAGACAAAAAAAGAATCAGACTGAATAAATATTATTTTATCATTTTCATAATTATTATTACAAATATCTGCATTAAAGTGTTAAGTTACTTTAACTGCTCTTATTGTGTTCTACGAGATGCAGCAAACGTTAGTGTTGTTTGCAGCTTTTTATTAGCATTTAGCAACATCAGGATTATTGATTACAGCTTTTTGAAAACTGTCTTAAACCAGAAAACCACATATTCACGATACGATATGAATGCATCTTTGAATTGTAATATTTGTACCAACTTATTTTATGGTCTCCTGGTACTGCTAGAGAGCTCTGAAGCATCACACTAGCCTTTCCACAGCCCTTTGGATAAGTAATAATGTGTCATATGGCACAACGACCTCTCCCTCTGACTCCAACGTGTAGCATGGCCACATCTGTTACATGAAGCATTGTGCCAAATAAAACGTGGTCAGTACAGCTTGTTAATCCAGGTATTTGTCATGAAAATGACTATTTGTTAAACTTGACATATAGATTCAGTTATCTTTCTGTTTTTGGATATTTTCTTGATGTATCCAGATCATAAAGATCTGTGTTGAACTGATTGAATATGCCTTTTTTAAACTATAAGGCCTGTGATGGCCTCTTTCTTACTTACATATGCATTCATGTCACCAGAACCCCCAGATGCAGACTGGGGTGTTACAAAGATTTTGTATTCTACTGTAGCTGACCATTTCTGGGACTTTTTCCATGTTGTGTTTGAGCCGTTGTTCAGTTGCCCCATTGCCTATTGGTTTTAGACTTGTATTAATGAAATGGTGTAGAACTCTTAATGTTGACGATCAGACCGAATTGTGCACCACCTGGTGGTAAATAAACATTTAAAAACATTTTTAAAAAATCCCTGTCTTTGTGTATGTGCGTCCGATTTGCTTGATTGAAAACACGTTGAACCATTTTGCCAAGACGACAGAGTTAACATCATGATTTATTTATTTACACATATTTATGATTTATTTTTCAGGTTTTACTAGAGCTGTTAATGATTGCCTCATTGTTTTTTTACTGTTTATGTTTTACATGCCTTGCCTCAAAGAGACTGTTTGTGTGTTATTTATTTATTATTTGGAATAGAACGTTCTATCCCTAACCTTTCGCAACATGTTCGAAACTCTGACGTCAGCGAACGGAAACTGTTCTCTATGTTTGGTTCAATAAAGATTTATTTTAAAAAATGGCGGGGCGGGAGTACGTCACTTCCGCATCCTATTTATTCACTTCCGGACGTTTCAACAGCCGCGCCACCGGAGAAGTAAATAACCTCTGAACCGCTGCTCCACGCGGAAAGCTCTTTGTTGGTCTTCGGCGCTGCTCCCGGGCCCCAGCCGCACGATGTCGGACAAGATGAACATGTCGCTGGACGACATCATCCGGATGAACAAGAAAGGAGGCAGCGGCCGCGGGGGAGCATCTGGGCCCCGTGCGAGTTCAGGTCGGGGCGGCGGATCGTCGAGACCGACGCGGGGTCGACCGAACAACTTCAACAGGCCCGCGCCGTACACCCGGGTATGGAGAGAACCAGCTGGAGCCGGTCTCACACTTTACATGACGTGCTATTGTTGCTTCTCCTTTTACTCGCCGCGGTGTAAAATGTAATGGACCAAGATATCTGTTCTCCTCCGAAATGCTTCGAACACACCGGCTGCTTTTCACCCGCGGGTCGTGTCCATTCTCGCCATTTTAAAACCTGAACGCCACCGCGCTTAATTAGATTTTAAAACACGTCTCCGACCGAGAGGATGGATGTTCCTTTGTCAAGATGGCTGCCATGCGTGGTGCTTTATTTCAGCTGAAGGGTCAGGTGAGGAGGATCAGTGAGCCGCACTCGCCCTGCGTGAGTTCAGATTTAGTTTCAAGACTTTTACAAGACTTCGTCTCCTCATTCAGATAGAGCGAAGGCCACTGTGAGCTGAGGGTCTCATCTCAAACGGTTCTGCTGCCTCAAACCTGTTCTCTTAGGGACTCCAACACTACCTAACTGGAAAGAAGTCCCTTTCTTTCCCCCAGGTCAATGTTTGGCCGAATATGTTGATTGTGAGAGCTGCATTGACGTCTTTTCTCCCTCCTCACAGCCCCGGGAGTTACCAGACAAATGGCAGCACGACATGTTTGAGGATCACGTTGTTGGACGCAGGACGCCGAGCTCAGGACCCGAAAGAAGCGTGGAGAGTAACGGCAAACTGCTCGTCTCCAATCTTGACTTTGGTGTCTCTGATTCAGATATAAAGGTAATGCACTGAACTCTGAATCCGCCTCGGCCATAGCCATGTCCTTGTGTCGTGAGTGTGACTGACATTTCTAATTCTGTCCCCAGGAGCTGTTTTCAGAGTTTGGTCCATTACAAAAGGCTGCAGTTCACTATGATCGATCTGGCCGCAGTAAAGGCACAGCAGATGTTCACTTTGAAAATAAGGCAGATGCACAGAAAGCCATGAAGCACTACAGTGGGGTCCCACTTGATGGTGAGGGTTCAGGTCTCATTCTACAGCAGCATTGTTGTACTTTAAGGGATTCTCTGAGTACATTGAATAATTTGTTTTTATCAATTTGTCAGGCCGCCCCATGAAAATTCAGCTAGTGACATCAGAGATCGATGAACATGGATTATCAACACAAAGGTAAGACATGTACTCTGGCTGAAAGGATCCATATGTGGCAATTGTTGAGTTTCTCTATATTAAATAACATCCTACTTCTGTGTAAAGTGCCTGGAGATAATTTATATAAGCATTTATACAAGTAAATTGTATATAGGAAGAAAAGCTTCAATATAACCTGTGAGAGATTAAGGGGGATTATTTTTGCTCCAAGTGGCTGATGTCTTTGGTGGTTTTTCTAGTTCCAACAGAGGCTTTGACCGGAGCAGGCTCGGCCAACCTGTGTTTGAAAGGAGGGACCGAGGTGAAAAGAGGCAAAGTGGTAGTGGAGGTTTCCGAGGACGCGGCAGAGGAGGTGGAAACAGACCCCAGCTTTCTGCAGAGGAGCTGGATGCCCAGTTGGATGCTTACAATGCCAAGGTACGTCATCTGATGGAGTAGCATGTTCTCCAATACTTTAATCTCTGCTTTAAACATCTCTTTAAAATGTACTAATCCCCTTTTCTTTTTTAGTTTCAGATGGACACCAGTTAGAAGAACACAGGGCGCTGTTATGGTTCAGTTTTTTAAAAACATTTTGGACATTATAAACAATCAGGTTAATGTGATATGGTGGATTGGACTTTATTGCAGCCATTTTATTGTATGGACCTTTGGATTATTTTGACTTTTTTGTAGCAGTCCATCTTGGGCAGGTTTTGATTATTTTTCTCTTAGGCCATCAGCTCATGTGCCCTTTTCTTAACGTTTGGACAATTACCGTGAACCTGCAACCTGATGTATTTTTTTAATTATCATATAAATGACCAGATTCCGTGGTTTGATTTACTATTCAATGTGCTGTTAAAATGCTAATGAACATCAGCTCTGTCCCTTGGTACTGTATGCTCATGTTAAATGTATTTCAAAAGGTTTTGTATATAAATACATATCGAAATGACTTCTCTGGTGTTTTGTGTGCCTTGTATTTGTGGGGGTCTACATGTAGGCTTTGCCAATGTTGGTGTCAGTAGATTTTACTTGCCAGTCACTTATTTACCTCCTAATGAAGTAAGCACATCCTCGTTAGTACCGGGGTTCAATTCCCCGACGAGGAACCACCTCTAGTAGGCTCACCACCCGCAGGACGTCTCAGAAGGGAGTGGTGCAATGTGATTTGGGTGGCAGTCGTGGGCGGGGGCCCCTGCTTAGACTGCTACCCTGGTAATGGTAACGGATAAGCGGTTGGAAAATAAAATGACATGACATGAAGTAAGCATATTAACCAGCTAGTCCCAGCCTTGTTGGCCCTTTTCATCACTTGCTAAGTGACTGGGTTTGTTTCCATGAACTGAACCAAGTAGAGGAAGAAATACCCCTTAACTAATGGGGATCTGTTTTACTGAATGTTCAGTGAGTACTTTTACAGTATAGAGTAGTGAGTATGTTTAATCTGTCATACAATTCAGTTAGTCCCTAAATGGAAGAAGCCAAAATGGGCATCAGTAAGTAATAATTTGGATTCAATATTTAAGTGTGAGGGATGTTAAAAGAATAGATTTGAATAAAATCTCCTACACGGTAAAAAGAGGTGTGCATGGATTACACATGAACAATTGTACTGTTCAGACTGCGATGCCATTCCTTCAGACACTTCTGAGTCACCCAGCTGTCTAAAGCCACCTTGAGCCTTTTTAAAGAATTGTTTAAAAAAAAAGAGCAAAAGCAGAGGGGTATTAACTGTAAACAGGAGCGTTGACTGTCTGAATGTCTCTCTAACTGTGCCTGCAGATAACGAGACAACGGACCGTGGTCTCTGACGGCGCGCGGCACCGCCCGGTACGTCACCTGCGTGCGCGTACCTGTCTCCGGGGGCCGTGGTGCGCGTGCAGCGCGCGGGGCGGCGCCGGCCCCTTGTTCGCCATACTTGCACAGTAGCGCAGAGACCGCACTGACTGCAGAGGCACCTGAGACCACCGCTGCATTTAACAATAAGGTAAGTGTCCTCCGTGGAGCCGGGGGCAGCAAACAACGCCGCTGCACTGACTGTGACCGGGGCTCGCCGCTCGGACCCGCTCAGCCTCTCGTCTGCCTCCGGCAGCTGAAGATAACTTGTCGAGCTAACGCTAGCCGCCGGCTCCCATTAGCTTTCTGGATTGTTCCCGTGGAAGCCGCAGCTCGCCCCTTGTCTCGCCTCAGTCCCGCCCTGTGTGTCAGGGTCTGCGCCGACAGAAGTTCAGTCCCTGTGCGGGGTGTGGATGTAATCCACCCAGACAGGCTCGGGTCTGCGGCGAGCTGTCAGGAGCAGCGGTGCGGGCTGAATAGATGCCAGTCTACATTGGCAGCGTTAGCGCGCCCCCCACATCCATGATGGGGAGCAGCTGCGGTTAGCTTCCTGGCAGCAGTTCTGCACGGGAGAGGCCACGATGGTGTCCGCACAGCGTGTTATGACTGGAAACATTGATTTGTTAGTCGCAACCGTTATCTGACAGCTGTGATGTGTTCTAATGGACGTGTCCCAATGAGTGTAGATCCAAATTCCTCAGAGGGGAGATTTTCTCTTTGGTTCTTTTGAACTTGGCAGCTGTTCACGAGAGACTTGGCCCCTGGTGTTCACCAACACTGAGGTAGATCCACGCAGAAGAGGTCCAGGCAGAGGTGAAGTCAGCCTGCAGCCTCCTCTGCACTTCTTCTGTCTGTCAGTTTGAACTTTCTGGCTTCCTGTCTTGTTCTGTGAGCAATTCCTTCCTCCCACCCCAGCCTGTTTGGGTGGGCCTGGTGAACTGGCTTCCCGGCCCAATCCTGAAATATCCTAACAGTGATGTTTTGCTGAACTGAATGTTCCATCTTAGCCATGTCCCAGTGAACCTTGCCCTGCAAACAAAGGAGACAATCAGTCTCTGATCAAGGATGGATTGAGTGTTGCATACCAGTCAATCAGACGCATGTCCTGCTACTGTCTCTGCATAAGATTTAATTCCAGTAGTTACATAATGCATTCACCCTGAAGCCCCCCACCACCACCACCACTACCACCGCCAAAATCCAAATAGCCTTGATCTAAATTTTGGATATATGCAATTTAGTTAAGGATAGACTGGGGCCATTGTGAGATTCAAGGGGTGCTCAGTAAAGAGTTTGCTTGTTTACTCAGTTCAGATTTTTCCTCTTGACAGCTGCAAGTTTGGGCAGGTCAGAGACCCGCTGTAAGGTATGCTCTGAGACTCACTTAATACTAGGTGGGGGGAATCAGTGTCTGGTCTCTGGCCTTTCACTGGTCCAAAATGTGTGTCCTCTTTCCAGTTTTATTTTCAGCAATAGAACACTCATTATAGATAAACAGTGAGTTGTGTAGCAGTTCATGTCTCCTGGCAGCGTGCGCCGCACTGTCAGCTCTCTTGGTTAACATTTATCAAAGGTGTGTGCTAAATCTGCCCCCTTGTCCTCTGCTACATGTCATATCCTCTCTTTCCTGCACCATCACCATTTATCTCGACTGTTGCTGTCTGAATTAAAAGCAGCGATGCCGAAAACAGTTTTCCTGTCACGTCGCCACCATTTACTTGTCTGAGAGTAGCTGTAGAAAGCATATCTGTGGTTCCTGTTGTTGCTATCTAATTTAAACAAGTCAAATATTTTATACTCGCAGTTATTTTGCCACAAATGAGTCAAAATAAACTTCAGCAAAGTATTAATAAGTCGCATGCAATACTATCTACGTGACGTAAAAACAAATGTAGTGTAAACATAACATGTTCAGTGAAATCAAAATGGTTGCCGTGTGACTCAAACAGGTATCCTGGGCCTGCTGAGTCTGTGAGGTGCTGCGGGTGGCCTGGCTTCAAAGTGAATCGTCGTTTGGTATCAACAGTGCTCCTCCTCGCTTCGTTACGTGTCATGTTTCTGTAGAGGCCTTTTTTATTATTAAACAAGCATCTCCCGCAAGAGACAACCCTATGATAGACACATCCAAAAAACAAGCAAACTTATTTGTTGTCAGACTGAAACTTAAACCCACTGTTACCCTGTGGGCTAATTTTCTTCATACCATAGGAACACAGTCTTTCTCTTCTGAACTAAATAATGTCTAGGCCTGCGAAGGACCACCCCTATAGGGGGAGGCTTTGCATCATGTGATGCATGATGCCTCATTCACAACTCTACTGGCGGTGATGTCATTTCAGAGAATATGTTCAGATGATATCACATCGCAGAGTTGGGTCATCAACAGCAGCATAAAGAGAAACGCTGATGCTTCTGTGTAACCAGCACATCCAGTAAACTGGATGCTTTCCATCAGCATTCCTCGCTGGCGTCACTGCTGTGGTCATCCGTTTGTCCAGTGATTTACAGCCTTTCCTCATAGAGGCAAGTCTTTATCAGGGAATTAGGGAGATGCTGTCCATCTCAAATGGTTTTTCCAGTTTTTGTATTCCTCTACTTTCCTCTCAACCCTGACCTGCTGTATTTTGCTATGTCCTTTTAATGTCCTGTGTCTTTCCTTTCCGCTGCACATAATCTTTGTCCAGACATGGCTGAGGATGAGGTGACTCCAGAGCAGCTAGCAGCCATCGCCGCAGAAAATGAGGAGCCAGAGCCAGTGAACTACAAGCCACCAGCCCAAAAGACAGTGCAGGAGATTCACGAGCTGGATAAGGATGACGAAAGCCTACGCAAATACAAGGAAGCCCTGCTCGGCTCTGGGGTCACTGTGACTGGTAATGCTCTGTGTGTCTGTGTGTGTGTACAACAGAGAGAAAGGAAGGGTGGTGGACATGACAAAGTTCAAAACAGGAAATTAGTGATTGTTAATTCCAAAGCTGGCTTACACTAGCGTAGAGGCATAATTCCAGATCTACCTTTCTGTGGACCACATGCTCAGATTTGCTTATGAGATAGTATAGATGCCTCTGATTAGCCTTATGTTTTGAGGTACTATTTCTATTTAGTGTTTTTGATGTAGATCATATAAATACAAACCATACCATAGGCTGAAGAATATAACTAATTGTGTTTTTTCCCCTTTCATTTGTATTTTCAACATTTTAAGTTGTGCTGGAAAAAGTGCTCCATATTCAGCATTGCAGTCCTAGCATTGGACACTTAGGGGACAGTCTAAAAAAAGAAGCGCAGTCAGAAGAACCAAAGATGTCATCTTTATTTATTCCATGCATTCATCTTGTCAAATTCTGTCGCCAGCTGCCTCCTGGGCGTGGCTGATTCACAGCGCTAAGTGTTGGTACTCCACATTCAGAGCTTTTAAGGTGATGAGCTGAAATCAATGACACGCAGCGCTCACCTTCACACTCATTGTGGACATATACTTTATGAGCAGCAAGAAGCCAGACACAGTGTGTGTTCTGTCACATACCTGCAATCTCCACATGTGAATAATACAGACTCAAAGAGAAGAGCTCATTAACTAGGCACCACCATGCTCCTTTTTCTAACAGACTAAATGTTCATTAGGCACAGCTCAGTAAAAGCGCTGGGGATGTTAAGTAAAATCAATAGGGGCCATGTTAACCTTTCACCTCCTACAGCTTAACATCCTCTACATGCATTCTTTAGTGCGGCTGTTGTTTTTTCTGGTTTGCTGATCCCCCGATCATCAGTGAGGATGGAAGGTTTCTACTGTGTGACTGAAAATAACCTGAAGTGTAATTAATGCAGAGTCTGCCCCAACTACTGCAGAGATGTTCTGCTTTCAGCTCCCTGGAGCCTGTGCACTTAGATGGCTGCAGGCCTCCTGTAAATGTTTGCTATTAGGTCTCTGCATGCGTCTGCAAGTGTGGTCACATTGAAGTCATGGGTTCTGCAGTAGAAATCAGTTCACATAAAATGCCTTTCGGGACAAGGTGAGGCATGTAAGCTGCGTCTAGCACCCTACACAAACTTACATGGCACCAAACCAGAGTCTAAGATGTCACATCTGAAAGCAAATGAGTTTTTTCTGTATTGAACCATGTGTTTCCTCTTACAGACCCCCATGTCCCCAATGTCCAAGTGACCAGGATGTCTCTGATATGTGAAAGTGCTCCAAACCCCCTGGTCCTGGACTTGGAAGGTGAGACTCCCTTCTTCCTTCTCTATACACAGGGCTGGACATTAATTTAAAGTGGCACTGGTAAAGCAGACTTAAACAAGCGTGTGAAAAGCTAATGACTTGCTATATGCTAAAGTTTAACACGTACAAACATGTTAATCCAGTGCAACAAGCAGATTAATATATAGAAACATTTACAAAATAAGGTCTCTATGCTCACAGGGACATGGTGTTCACTTCTACAACAGGCTGCGACTACAGAGTAGAATAGTAAAGCCTCATGTTCCAAACAAGTGTGTTATATCATGGTACATTTGTTATATAGTGTTTGCAAACAGTGGTCTTATGTCTCAAAGTGTTTTGGCAAATCGAATCATTTTGATGGATCTTGTACAATCCAGATATTCACAACTGAACAGAGACTTAAGTTCCACACATTTCAGCAGAGAAATCCTTCCTCTGTATCTTTCACCTGATTCTTCTCGCTATTTAAAAAATGCCACTGACTATATTTGTTCCAATCAAAAATAGCATCTCTTTTGACTCAGCCCTGAGTCAGCTTGTTTTGATTTCCATCCAGCACTGCTTACAGATCAGTCTACAAAGGTTTGAATGACTGTGGAAATTCAGCAGTTAAGTCTTTTGAGCTGTGAGAGCTGTTCATTCCTCAGCTGGCCTAGATCTGCTTCCACCCAGAACGTTCTGTCCTGCGCCCCCCCCTTCCCCTGCATCACTCCTCAGTCTCCTACTTTCTCAGCTATAATGCCTGCCAACTCAGTAAAGGCAAGTCCCAGGCATGAATTTGCATCCCAAATATTCTACAGTGTTCCTTATTATTCAACTATAGTCTATTTCCTATTTTAAAAAAAAAACTAAAAAGATGCTGTATTTTATTCTGATGATCAGCTTGTTCTTGAGCTGAGACCTGCACAGACAGACAGATCATGGGCACTTTGTCCTCACACTAGAAGTGATTTTTGTTTTTCGTCCTCAGTGCAGCCCCTAACTTTCTTTCAATCATATTTACTTTACAGAACAGATATATAGACATCAGTAACACTAGAAAATGTCACTAAAGTTCAAATACAGATGTGGGCAAGAGGTGGTTGTTTATAATCTGAACAAATCCTCTATAAACGAGTCAGGACATTTGTGAGGCTTCAGTGAATCCACTTCACTTACAAAGTCCTGGGCTGTCAATGGCTAAGCTAAAGCTATATATAACAAGGTTCCTGCAGATGGTGCAAATGGCTTCAGAATTACTTTATCTCACTGATGAATTGGGAAGGCTTGCACCTTTTATATGTTTGTGAATTTGCAGTAACAGAGCCACTTACTGACTGTGTAGCCCTGAGTTAAGTGCAATGTTAACTTAGCACATCTGTGATGTTTATGTTTCCTGTAAGCAGGACGTACGTTTCAGTACTGAGCTCAAGCACTGTGCGACTCGGTCCAGAGAGAATTGGCCTGGTAGGAACCAGGTTTGGTATCAAACCCACATCTGGGTGGGTCAGGAGAGAAACCCATTCCATTTTGTTGTGTGCAGATCGTGGAATTTGTAATCACTTTATATAACACTGAGATAGAGCTGATGTGAGTCTGTGAAGTTTAGTGCAGCTTGATTGAATTTAAGGAGGCTGATGGCAATAAGGTGTTTTCACTGTCAGAGTACTATTCAAGGTGCACTCAACATTGAGGAACACATTTTAACAAAATACTCATGTCAGTTTTATGGTCTCAACCTTCTAAGTAAAGCATATAGAGATTTTCAAATAACTGAACTGAATTTTTTCACTGGTTTTAAACAGGAGACCTGGAATCCTTCAAGAAGCAGGCCTTTGTCCTAAAGGAGGGAGTGGAATACAAGATAAAGATCAGCTTTAAGGTGAGAGCTGCTGCAGACACACTGACGTGCCATAGAATTCCATGGATATCTGTCCCTTGTGACTAGCCTGCTTCATCAGTAGGGGTTAATTCAATGTGACACAAATATAATGTTGGTATTTGTCATTGAACAGTCAACCCACTAACAGTGTGTGGGTGTGTCTCCTCAGGTGAACAGGGAGATTGTTTCCGGTCTGAAGTATGTGCAGCAAACATACAGGAAAGGAATGAAGAGTGAGTGGACATTTTTTCACACTTCTTAGTCTTCTTAACATTCTGTTTCCTGTGTATTTTTTTCTGCTGGAATTTATTTGCCTAGTTCAATATTGACCACTGGGAAATGCATTCATTTGCCTTCATAAAAATCCACTTATATTTAAAAATCTATGTTATAATAGAAAAGAATTGGCACAAAAAAGAAGGTAAGTCCTAATGCATATACACACACACACACATTAATTATGGTCCTCAGGCCAAACAGTGTCCAGCAAAGTTCTGTATTTTGTATCAACACTAATACATTTCATGTTTTGTTTTGCTTTATTTTTGTTCGGTGTCCACAACACTCCAGAGTCCAAGCCCCTGAATTGGAGAACCTAACCACCCCACCTTCTTGTCAGTCCAAGAACATTTTTGACTCCCGTTTTTGCTCTTACTTATGATTGCTCATAGTATTTTCTGTAACCAAGTTACCAGCTGTATCTCTGACCTTTTCTGCTCCTCAATTATCACAAAATATTAATAATATATTAATTCAGTGGTTCCCAAATTTTCTGCTGGGCCCCCCTTTGGTACATAACAATTTTTTGCGTCCCCCCCCATTCCAAAAAAAGGACATACGTACACATTTTGTTTTCAGAGTCCATTGCAGTTTATTTCACACATTGTAATGATTACAAACATCAACCCTAACTGCAGAAGTGTAACAGTTTTCAAGCACTTTAACTATGTAATTATGTTCATTGTAACAGCTTTCTTTTTTTTAATATTCAACATTTAATCATTTTGCATTTTTGAAAAAATTGCCTCTCTGCAAAAATGGGTTTTAAAACATGACCAGAAATCAATGAAAACATCATACATTTGGTTGTCTTATGCTGAAAATGTAGTTTGTTTGCAAAAAAAACATCTCAAAAATCGACGAAAAAGTCATTGGTTAGTATGTCGTTTTTTCCAAAAAGAAATTTTTTTTTTTTTTGCCCAGAAATCAATGAAAACATCATAGGGTAGCATGTCTTATGCTGAAAATGTAGTTTGTTTGCAAAAAAAATAATGGCAAAA